>OW679194.1:52005406-52142424 GCA_940337035.1 Agriotes lineatus | reverse complement strand
ATTTGAAAAACGGTCTTTTTTGTTTTATTAAATGAGACATTTGTCTCACTGGTTGCTAGTAATAAATAAAAACCTCCGAATACTTTATTTGTGGAATTTAACACACCGAACTTTAAGCCTATTGCTCTAAAAACGCATTTATGAAATATCTTTGAATGATAAGTCGAAACTATTATGCTAAATAACATGTTTCATCAAGTAATAGGCTTGTGGACTTATTAAGAATATTTTAGAACACTGGTGAACACCGGTCAGTTCGTATTAGATCTAGTTCTCTTTTGCTTGTCATTTTAGACATACTCCGCATATACTTTTTAGATGTTTTAAATACTTACAAGAATATGTTTTTGCCTTAATATTTTTCTTGCTTGAGACGATGATTCAGTGATACGATTCTCGACGGATTTTGATGTAGTTGCTTGTAGCTTAATTTTTACATCTGATGGAACATCCTGCACCATAAATTGTAGATGTACATGCTCCTATTCAGGTTTCAAGACTTTTACTATACATTTTTCAATTTTGTTTGTACTGGAAATGATTAGAACTTAAGATTGAAAAATAAAACAAACACAATTATCAACTTCTAACATACCTCAAGCACTAATAGGCAAGTGGGGTGACCTGAGCCCAAGGAAAGTAGTCAGTTTTCTTTTTAATTTACAGCTATAAATTATATGTAAGTCTAGTATATACTAAAGCAGAGTTAGTTATACCTATTTATATGTATGGGGTGTCTACTGCACTTCATCTGTTCACTTAGGCTTACATATTATTGGTTATAAAAGCAGGTACTTGAGTTTAAAACGCTATAAACTACTTATTAATAAATCATTTCAGAACTTATGTCATTTGAAGAAACTTTAAAGGAAAAATGTCGAAACTTAAACAGCAATGGAATATAAATTAAGTTATAATATTAGAAAACCCCATTTTCCTGCTATAATAAAAAAGTGCAATAGAATTTATTAATATTATAAGTCTTGAACCCAAATTATAGCATAGACATGGTTCCTTAGTTTTTTAGAAAAATCTTGTTGAACACGCTTCCATTGGTTTGAAAATGATAAACGTTTTCCACAGAAAATAATTGGGGATGCATATATTATCCCTGTGACATAATAATAATTGAAAAGCGTCGTTCCGAACAATGAAATTACGGTAGCAGCTTCTTTTCCAGCTTCCTCCGCTATTGTCCCCTCGATCCTCGAGTGCAATAAAGTAGCGGCATTAGAAATCCAAACAGGATGCAATCCTCCCGTTGTGTATGAAATCAAAATCCATTACTCAGAGTGTGCAGCTGAAAGAGGCTGACGCCTCAAGAATGCACTGTTAAGCTCTTCTCAAATAAAAGACCATTGTAGTTAGTGTGATATAGAGCATGTTTGCGAATGCCGATATAGGATAATCTCTACTAGAGTGTAGGGGAAATGCACTCCTGCATCTTTAAAACTTTGACGCTAAATCATCTTAGTTTGTTCTGTTGTCACTTAAAAGTTTCCGCATTCACAATTCTGTGAACGCTCAAGATAACCCTTAAATGTCTTAGCTTTAAATTTTAGTTTGCTAGTTTAGCACGAACATTAAGGGGACGAAAAGCTGCAAGACATTATTGTATATTATATTCTGAAAAATCCATGAAACACAATATTGTATTCGTTTATCTTCCACTACATAATTTGCTGATATAAGTAATCATTAAAACTAGGAAAACAAAACTACCTCTATAAATGGACGAAAAACATAGTTGTATAGTTTCCCTTATTTGCAGATTGGGACGGCGGATAAGTTTGGAATTTATGTTGTTTTCCTGGGACAAATATTTTTAGGTAGTAACATAAAACTTTATTTCTTTAATAACTCAAAAACTACAAGAATAGCTTAAACTACGCGTTTCTTTTTAAAATATCTGATATTAGTTTTTACGTCCCTCATCTAAAAGGCGAAGGAAGTATTGTATCGCGAAAAAATCACCTTCCGAGATTTCTCCAGATCTTCACGTTTCAGGGTCCCTAGATAACGAAAAAGAGGTTTTCTCAATTCCGTCTGTCTGTCTGTCTGTCTGTATGTATAACTCCGAAAATATTTGTTGGAGGAAGACAATATTTTGCATACACATTATATATCTACCTGGAATGAAAGAGAAAATTTCAGACAAATGTATACAGAGTGAGCACTTTAAAAAAATAAAATTTTGTTTATTTTTTATTTAACTTAAAAATAGATACAAGTAATAATTTGTGCATAGCGCAGGCTTTATTCATCCCAAAATTAAAACCCAAAAGATCCAGGATAGATGTTTTACGATACAAAATGAATGAATCAATAAATAGGGTACTTTAAATGCAGCTGCATCGCAGGAATTCGAAGCGTCCCGAGAGCTCACGCGGCAAGAGCGTGATTTATCCGTCACATACCGGCGAACAATGCAATGAATGGGCCGGCTCGTTCGCAGGCACCCGAATTCGAATCCCATCACCGGTAATATTTTTTTATTTAAAAATTGATATACTTTGCATTACCAAGTGTTTCCCTTCTGTTGTTTCAGTATTACTAGAAACGTGAAAATATTTTTACACCTAGTTGCCTTCGATTTTAAAATTATTTAGTGTCACAACGTCCACTTGTTTATTTTTGCTTTAATTGAGATACAGGATAATAACAATTTGCACATAGTTCAGACTTTACTTTGGACGAAAATTGAACTCAGCAGATACAGCGTAAATGCAGAAAGAGGTTCTGTTTAATGCGGCCGGAACGCACTGACACAAAATGTGCTCTGTGGTGCATGTAGGAATAGTCTATTTACTTACAATATACCAAAAAACTCTGGAATCGCATACGCTGCCGACTATTCTTCGAATTCAACCACCGGTAATGTTTTTTTTTATTTGAAAATTTATGTAATTTATTAGAAACGTGAAGATATTTTTACCCCTGCTTAATTTGATTTCGAAAATTATATAGTGTCACAATGTCCGCTTGCGATGGAAGTTGTGGGTAAAGACTTTTACAGATTTTTATTTGGCAAATACACAAATATCTCCTTGTATCATGCTTAAGGTTTCTACATTTTTAGTTATACATGTTCTTTAATACATGTTTTTAATTAACGTTATTTAAAAGTGCGCGATAAAAAAACTTACAAGAAAATTCAAATGTTATTACTGCTGCCGTGATGTAGGCTATGGGTTAGCGTGGTGGTTATTGCAGTTATATAATATTATATAAAATGTAAAAGATTTCATTTTTATTTTACCACATATTTGAGACTTTCGCTGATTGCCTATAACTTCTTCCCACTACGCTCTAGTGTATTTGCTGTCTTTTATTAAATATCAGCGACTAAAACCAAATCACTGACTTCGTTCGGAACTAATGCAAAATTTATGTCTTTTTTTATGTAACCAAGCTTTCGCAGGAAACGTTGAACTAGTTGAACCCATGACATAATAATACAAATGTCGGGTTATCTGTCTTTTTCACAACATTAATTTTCTAGTACTGTTTGTGCCTTATTTAGTGCACATTTTATAGCTATAGAATGTTAATACATTTCTATATTACTGTAATATTCTTACGTTACAAACAATAAATTGAGACGTAGAAACGTTCTCTTTGGGTGTTTACATTTAGTAGCAGTTTTTTCTTGTTCTTGAGCTGCTACGTTTTGTCTTTATTTAATAGTACTTTATGTAACTAGTCCTCAAAGCAAGGCTTTAGGGGACGAGTCCGTAATATGAAGATGAGTCCTCTAAAGCCATTTGAGGACGTGTTGCATACAACTTTTTTTTGTATTAGCTCTCCAAACATTATAATATGAAGTTTCAATTACCATTAACGAGGCATTATATTAGGAGGCCGCGCGAAAAAGTATTTTTCGCTCCCCAAACTGGTTACTTTGGAAACTGTCTAGGATCCTCAAAATGGCCATTTATAGGCCTTGTACTTAACGTCGTCATGGCAACTAATGTTTGAGTCCGCTAAACTGTTGCCATGACGACTTTAAGTACAAGGCCTCTAAATGGCCATTTTGAGGATCCTAGACAGTTTCCAAAGTAACCAGTTTGGGGAGCGAATACAAAAAAATATATTATATTGCTCTCCTGTCATATTTCAAGAAATAGACAGTTGCTTATAATAAACACATAGCTACCTAAACTTAAATTTATTGTTATAATCCATATAGCACTTTTTTTTTCTTCTGAATTTACACATATACATTTACAGCTTCTTTGTTACTGCTTATATCATTATCTCTAGTGATGTTCATCTGCTAATTTCCGCAAATAAATTCCAATGAAAAAGGAAGTTTAGTTTTCTATACTATGCAATTACTTCTATGTTACATATAAAGTTATTCCATCTGTATCAACAATTCGCAGGTTCGTGAAATTTTTTTAAATTACAGCAAGTGTAGCAGCAGGTTATTCAATCGAAACATTCACATTACAGGCCAACGGAATAGAAGATGAGCTGGAAGAAAGATTTTTGGGGTTGATAAATGCTGATCAAACAACCAGCATAAAATGTATTGCTCGAGAATACAACGTATCGAGACGGTCAGTGCATAAGGTTCTGAAGAAGCACGTTTATCGTCCCTACAAACCTCAGTGTTATCAAGAGATATTCTTAGTCGATGACGAAAGCAAGCGCGTATTCTGTGAAGTCATGCAGGAACGCTCAAATGAAGATAGGAACTTTTTGCGGTCAATCTGTTTTATAGATGAATGTACGTTCACACTTAATAATGAACAGAATAGGCAAAACACTCGATACTGGGCCCAAGAAAATCCTCGGATAGGTCTTGAAACAAGAACGCAGTACCCGCGGAAAATTAATATTTGGGCTGGTATTTTCAACAATAACATTATTGGACCGTTTGAAATAGTTGGAAATTTAAATTCGGATTCTTATTTAGAACTTTTAATCAGTCAGATTGCCCCTGCATTAGGAAAAGTTGCACGTGAAAATCAGTAGATTTGGTTTCAGCATGAAGGCTGTCCAGCGCATTATGGTTTCGATGTGAGAGAATATCTAAGTGATAACTTTTCTAATTGCTGGATTGGTTGCGATGGCCACCAAGATCTCCTGATTTGGCATCATGCGACTTCTTTTTGTGGGGTCATCTGAAAAACAAAATATACAGAAAACGCTACCCAAATATTGACTCTGCAGGAAGCAATCGTTGTGCAGTGTAGGCTAATCACAGATGGATAGTTGGCTAATGTAAGGTAGGCATTTTATAACAGATTGGGTTATTGTGTACAGCAGAATGGAGAACTTTTTGGCTACTTGCTATAAATGTGCTTGTAGTTTCAAATTTGTTCACAAACTTGTGAATTGTTGATAGAGATGGAATAGGTCGATTATTAAATTTAACCGAGAATATATCACGAACTGTAGGTAAACTGACGCCACTGTAAAATGTTTTGATAATATATTGAAATGGTATTTGATCCTTAAATCAGCTCTGGTAGTCATGCCAAACAATTAAATATTAAAGTAATAGAAAACACAGAGTTGAAATGATTTGCATATCTGAATAAAATTACATAATTTGTCAATTGAAAGTTGCACTGTAAAATGTAGCCAGCAACACTCGAATTTACTTGAATAGGCTTGAACGGAATAAAACTCAAATTTCATAGGTTGTAGGTAGCAATGTAAATTTGTAAAATATAAAAAGGTTGAAGTATTATACCAGCAAAAGCCAATTTAATAGAGCTGGCACAGTAAAATTTAAAACATGCAAAGTCACAAAGGTGCGTAGCAATCTAAAGTAAATTACAAAAGGTCTTATAATGAGCAGTTTAAAATAATAAGTGGTAAGAGGAGGATTAACGATTGTAACGTGCAAAAGAGCACAAAGCCAGCCAAATTTACATACAGAAGAAAAACCGAGGAATTTGAAGGATGGCAGGCAAAAGTACAGAAATTAAGATCCAAGCAGGCCAGTGATAAAATTTTGGTGAACACATAAAGAATCAGTGCAGTAACCAAGTTAAACTTAAAAGTGCTTTTTAAATAAACATTGTGGCGCATTCCCAGATGGACAATTTTATGAAAACAAAGAACAATTATTTTAGGCTAAGGTTATCGTACATAATTATCACATTTGTTAGTTTTAGAATTTTAAATTAATGTAATTGAGTTACTTACTTCCTGTTAAAATCAATGTTTGATGGTAGTTGCATAGCAACCAGACTCGCGCTTGTTTTTTTAACAATAAAAGAATACTGACACGTTGAAAATTGCTCGAGTTTTAATTAACCTTTTTGGGTGTTGAACATAAATTCAGGTAAAAATAAAGTACACCATCGTGTTCACAAGGCTGCAGAGCATCGGCACCAATAAAGGCAAGAGTTTCCACGTCCTAAAAATAAATGTCTTTCGGCTGCTCTTCGACGTTGGCATCGGGGACCTTCCGGACACCACCACGAGCACCGTACGAGGTCTTGAGAAGCAAGCAGGGATTACCAGTGGGCAGTTCGAGCAGCCAGCAACCTTCAGATCATCGCCGGGGAGCTGCAGGAAGCGGTAAATTAGCAGAGGGGACGTGGACGTGACTTCGCCTGCAAGAGAGGTTAGGTTAGTGAATTTTTTTTATATATGCCCGATCTGGCTGAAATTTTGGCCAAACTTGAGGGCAGTCTTGGAGAGCCGGTTTCCGGAAGATTTGTGTGCCCAAATATAATAGCAAGCCCAGGAGAATTGGTTAAAATTGGCAAATGGGCCCCATAAACAATTGAACTCAGACCCACGCCGTTTAAAACAACCAAGGCTTAGCGTCACTAGAAAACAAAAGTGGTTTAGACGCCGTTTGATGGCGGTAAATTAAAATTGACTTACCGATAAAATCTGCTCATTTTAGTTGATTTAATTTCACAAAAACGCACGACTTCTGTATGTTTACAGTTCTTAGGGCCGGTTGCAGAAAGCAATGTTAAGTCTGGTGTTAGCTAACGCGACGTCAAAGTGAACAAAAACGAATCAAATCTCAAATGCTTATGGTAACTAATACATTAGTAAACAAAATTTGATGCGATTTTGTTCACTTTGACGCGATGTTAGCTAACACCAGACTTAACATTGCTTTCTGCAACCCGCCCTTAGTGTGTCACCATTTGACGTTGTGAGCGCAGGCGCTCTGTAAAGTAATTTTCACGATAATACAGCGGCGTCCCGCACTAATTTTAACTAAGGAACCCAACGCCCTTTTGAGATTTTTAAGTTTCATGCTGTGATTCTATGAGCTAGCCAACTTATTAATTCAGATAAGTAATTCAGATAGGGGCAAAACACCATTTTTAACGACATTGCCAGTAAATAAACAACCCGGAGTTGTTTTTCACCAAAAATTCAATGTCCGTTTAAAGTCAAATAAAAAGTATTGTGTGGTGATTTATGTTTAAAGCTAATTCATTACAATATAAAATAATATATCACATAAGTCATTGCAATATACCCTCTCTTACTTAGAATATTCAACATTATTATACCATAGTAATTAGTTAAATACGTGAATTGATAACTGACAGAAAATAACATTGATTTTAACATAAACAAATTTGATCATGGCTGGTGTGGTTTTTGTGAATAAAATGCAAAATATTTATTACAGTTTTTAAGCTATTTTTTATCTTAAACAAGCAACAAATTCAAGTAAAGTAGTATCAAGTTAAGCGCATTTTTTCTCCCTTTCGATTGATACCACTATCAATCCCATCAATTCGAGCGGCAAGCAGGAATCTGCATATACAGATTGGTGGTGGATAATGTGAACATATGCAGTCAAATGAGCTTAGAATACAGCGTATATTTAAAGTACTATATTGCTAGTAGGGCCTGGGAATGCGCGAAAACATTAAGGCGCCGACATAGTCTCACTATGAGTACTACGCCTCTCGTGCGCATGCTTGGGAATTCGAAGCCGGGAATTCTAAACTTGAGCATGAGGTTCGCCACCTCGCTGGACGACGCTTGAGCACAGCTCACCAAGTCCGTAGAAGAGTTGGTTGTCTGCCTCACTTACGCTGTGACCTCCCCACTCATTGCCGCTAGCAATATAGTAGTATTTCATATATGGAATACAGTTTATGGGCTTTGTATGCGTTAGACAGAAATAGACATATATGACTTGAACTATAGTATCTTAGAATTCACTGTTTTCTAAAAACAAAACCTTCATTCTGCGGATATTAGATGTGAATAATTTATATTATTCATATTAGTCTATTTCTGTCTAACGCATGCAAAACCCATAAACTGTATTCTAGATTATTTAATTTCATATGTTCACATTATCCACCACCAATCTGTATACGATTTTCCATGCTATTTCCCTATGTTTGCACCTTAAGTGAAATACTAGGTTTAAATTATGAACTAAAGTGTTATCCAATCGAATATCAGGATGAGCAAAAGCATTCAGCATTCAGCAAACGGTTTAGCACAATAGAACACATCAGCACCGTACGCCAAGTTATGGAAAAAGCTCATTAGTATAAAAAACCACTACATGGCATTCGTCGATTGTCAGAAGGCTTTTGATACAGTCGAAGCTTGGGCTTTCATCAATGCACAACAAAACGTTGCAGAATTGAGCACTGTTATATAAAACTAATCAAGAGCCTATATAAAGAAGCTAAAGTAACCATGAAAGTATTCGAAGAAACAAGGCCGATAAATATTAATAGATTTATCAGACAGGGCGATACGATATCACCCAAGTTATTCACGAATCTGCTCAAGGACGCGTTCAAGACCTTGGAATGTGTGTTGAAAGGTATAAATGCCAACGGCAAATACCTATCGCATCTCAGCTTTGCTGACGACATTGTCATACTAACAAACACTCAGAAAGAGCTCTATGACATGATATGATAATACAACTTCAAACCGGTACCAAAAAACGAGTCCTTAGGATAAACATAGCAGAAACAAAAATTATGTTCAACTAAGATGACCCAACACCAACCTATCTTAATACGAAATTAAAGAAGTTTTGGACAATTATGTATATCCAGGACAAAATCTAACTATGAAGGAAGATACTCAAAAGGCAGAAGTAAACAGAAGAATAAGAATGGCCAGGGCGGCATAAGGTAGATTGAAGAGAGGTATTTTCAACTCTGAAAACCAGTGTTCAACTAATGTGTGTTACCGGTTATAACTTACACCACAGAAACATGGTCATAAAGGAAACGTACATAGAAAAACAAAGGAGAGCTCAACGATATATGGAACCCACAATGTTAGGCATCAGACTACAAGATAGCGAACCTAACGAAAGCATAAGAAGAATGACAAAAATTGAAGATGCCGCTCAAGGTATTGCAATTTTGAAATGGCAACGGGCGGGAAGTTTACTATAGGAATCCAATAAAATCAATGCTCGAGGTCGTAAATTTTGTAATCAAGGAAATAAAACATAGGTAAAATATAATTTATTTATAAAAAAAAAGGTTTCATATCTTTTTTATTGAACATTTCTTTATTTTGTCCGTGTTATATTTTAGCAACTTTTACTTTATGTTTCAATGTACTTTCTAAATAATCTTCTGCAACCGTACTCGGTTCTTATCTTTTTCAACCTTTTCGGATTGATTATATCACTACCATAATCAACCAATAATGCCTTTAAATGTCTGCAAAATTTATTCTTAAAGATTTCAAAACCAAAGATAATTTTTTGTTGTCTGTGAATACGTACATCTGAGTTTAATGGGTCCCAAACCATATAATTTCTCCAAGATTGGTGTGTTGTTATTTTTGTCGCCACCAGGAACTACAAAAAAATCCCTAAATCTTGGTTTGAGAGATCGTGATTTTTACTATCACAATTGTTCCTCTATTCTCGTTGGAGATTCTTATCGGTGACATGCCAAACCAATTATTATTAGTGCGATCCAGTGGCGGCTTGCTATAAAGCGCCAAGGAAATATAACTCTACCATAGCAAACCATATTTTTATTCTGAAAGAAATATTTTTCTGTACTTATTTTTCATTATTTTTCTCATCTTAAGGCTCAGTCAAAGAACAAGTAATTTTTATTTTATGAATATGAACTGCAGGATCAGCGCTGTATGCTTTCACGGCCCCATTGGTACTAGATCGAGCAGTTCTTCAGCTTTTCGACAATTTATAGACTGCAGCGGAAGCTAGCGGCAAGACGTAAGTCAAAAGATAAGTATATTTGAAGATTAATGGGAGCTGCGAGGCGTTAGGATCAAGCAGTTTCAGCTGCCCCGGTCTGCTATAGAGCGTCTGTCCGACTACTGATGCTTGTTTACAGGCTTCGCACATAGGTGTCTAATAAAGAAACCTCGAGCGTAAATTAATAATGCCTGAATATTTATTAATTAGAGAGCTCCGAAATATTTGAATTTTGTGGCGGACTCGGGGTTTCAACATGACACTTGCATATAATCAAAGCTTATATGGTAGTGATTCGTAAAGTCGAAATAGGGAAAAATTAAAATGAGCAAAGGGGCACTATTTTTGAAAAACGAAATAATGTGGTCATAACATAAAGAAGAAAGCAAACAATGTTTTCAGCTAACACTTAATATGAATTCTGCAGCAAGTATAATTTTTCAAAATTTACAGAATGGAAAAATAAATCTTCAAAACCGAATTTCGCAGGAATCTAAGTGAATATTAATCATTTTTAGTTTCACATCACATTTTCTATAAGACTATAGTGTAAATCGCCAATTTCTAGTATATAAAAAGTTAATTACATATGTTTAGAAGGCATTGGGGTATAAATAATAATTTATACTCAAATTTTAGACGAAATATTAAATTAAATGTAATGAAAGTCTAAAAATTCGGCTACCCTCGGCAGCTTGCATCGCGTCTCCACTCCGCCACATGAATCTCGCGTCTCAATAGCTCCGTCTCAGTCTTAGAATTTCGTCTGCACAAACTCCCTGCAATAAAGGTTTCTAAATACTTTTAATTCAAATAAATCAGCCAATTTCGATTGTTTTTTTTGCGATAACCTGGTTTTCGTTAAGGCTACAATTTATGTTGAAGAGATGTTCTTAGGAATTTTCACTATTAAATATTGCACTACGTACACTTACAATCCGAGCCTTCGAGTTCATAGTGACTTTTGTAGGATATAACATGTTATTTTATGTTTTGTGAATTGCAAAAATGTCGAATACTACGATTTACAAAAAATAGGTATTTACAATTGCGAAAACTTAGCGTCACTTCTGTACACAAAACCGATAAAGTTTATCATTCTTCATCGTCAGCGTCAGGGATTCAACCTTTTGGTTTGTTCCGATCTCACAGATTAAAGCTGGTCTTTCCAGCCTCTTTTTGGTCATCCATGGTTTCTTCATTCGCCTGTAGGCTGGTAATAAAGCAGTTATTTTGGTATATGGGAGTCATCTATTCTATAGAGATGTTCGTACCAATTGGTTCTGTAATGTTTTATTTTTTTTATTTAGATTGGAGATACCTAATTTTTGTCTTATTTTCTCATTGTGTTTATGGTTCAATATTCTTCTTGTTTGACTTTTAATAATCTTTAAATTTTCACATTGGTATAGTAGTACGGGAACAGCCATAACCTTATAAAACTTAAGGCGTGTTTCTCCCCTTGTGTTTTTTCGATATCTTGTTATTGTTCCACGCGTGTAGCTGAAAAAGGTATCACCTTAGCCTTTAGAGTAGAGATTTCTAAATTATATATTTTTGATGTTTTGTGTGAGAAGAACGGACGCCTTCGAAATGTTTTGCGGGCGTAGAATGTTACGAATCGCATGGACTAAGCATAGAAACAAGCGTCGGTTTGAGAGAAAACAAAGCTAAACAAACGCCTCTCAAACATCGTTTGCACTAAGATACTTCAATTCTTTGATCATATTGCCAGTAGAACTGACAACCTAGAGAAAACTATTGTTCAAGGAAAACCACATGACAAAAGACGGAGAGGCAGATTCTCTAAACGACATCACGCGGGCGGTGTTAGACGAACCACCTTCAGTTTCAATGGGTTGAAATGCTGAATGCGTAATGGACCACAACACATAGATCATGATGGAATGATGAGAGAAAAATATAATTTATGTATTGCTCAATTATCGTTCCAAATAGTTAAAGTAATTAGGAAAATTTTTAGTAATATGCAATTATATAATGTTATGTACCGCAAACTTAAAGAAGTATATTTACTCGAATAATGTAATAACATTTTTATATTTCAGAATATATACAATAACAGAAAAGTTGAATTTCAAGTTGTCCGGTAAGATTTTCTATGAAATATAATGATTCTAATAATGTAATGAAGTTTATTATGTCAGTTATGTAATAGTATGATACACGAAATCAAAATTACGCGCCAACCTGACGACTTTGGTCCGATCTACAAGTCGTAATTTTAGTCGCATTTTAATGTATAATAGGTCAACTTGCAGGCATTTTCAAGCTCTACAAGTTTTATGCTAACTACTTTTACGCTAAATAGGTCGACAAACAAAATTTAAGCGAAGAAGCGCGAAAAAAAGTCTCGACTCGTGCAAGCTTTCCTTTCGCTTTCGATATCTCGACTAATATAGTAATATCGCTCATACGTGGAAAAGTAATTGAACTTGATCTTCACATAGCGTTAACCGGAACCAAGTTATCGCAAAAAAATCAATCGCACCTTTTTTTAAGATTGCTAGACCCCCCACCCCCCGCAACACATCACAAAAGGAATTTCAAATTTCGGTTCACTTTCAAGCAAAAATGACTTAGTGACTGGACTGGATCAGCTGCTTTTAAAGAAACTTGTCAATATTATTTATTTCAAGAACTTTAGACTTTTTTGGTTGGCACTCTGGGCTTTCCTCTTCAGAAAAGCTATCACTTTGGAACATTTGCTAATGGCAACGTTATTTTTGAGAAATATTGTTGATTTCAGCATTAAGAGTACATACTCCATGCTTAGGGTCCCGGGTGGTGTAGCTTGAACAAGCGTCCATGTACGATCAGTAGAGTTAAGCAACGCTCTTTCTGGTCAGAACTTGGATGGGAGTTTCACGGCTGCTTCTTTCGACGCTTCGTGGTACGGCTGCCTCGGAAATAGTTAGTCCCGGATGTCATAATAACATCATGACAGTCCCTATAAAATGTACAGCGACGCCTATGGCGTTTTAATAATATTTGGTTTTAAAGAAATATGCAGGAAGTATAAACCTGCAGGTCTTCATTTTACAAGTTAAACAGGTCCTTGATTTTGTCAAGTTTAAATATCAATTATTGCAACTTTATTAAGAAATTAGGTATTAAATTCATAATAAATGTTGAAAATAACCACCAACCTCTTAGAGGAATTTCTGGAGGCTTTTTTAACTTAATCAATTAACAACTGTAAGGGATGACATTTTTATATTGTAAATATAAAGTAACAAAAATTACGGCTTCAAATTCATATTGCATAGTTTAGATACCACTTTAATCAATTTCTTCATGGAAAAAATCGCACGAACCTCTGAAGCTATTTAGTTTAAGAAATTATGGTTTATTAATAGAATTATTGCCATGAAACTGCATTATCCAGGTCACTTCATTTTCAAATATTTGCTGTTCTTATTAGAACCTTAGGTCACTTACGGCGGGTCATTTAGCTCGAATGAATGACAGCAGGTGGACCAATATAGAAGTGAAGACCAAGGTACGATAACAAAAGTAGACAATAGACATATCATCAAAGCTTTAGAGAAATGCCATAGAGGTGACAACTGGAAACTGGACCCAGAAAACACCAGACATAAAAGGATGGACATATTTGAAGAATACTTACGCCTTTCAGTGCATGTAAATGACTGTGATCCGAGGTCAGTTCTTGACTGACACAAGATTCAGTTATGCCATTTCTGCTAATTTATAAACTTCTTGAGACCTATCTTCATCATATTTCTTTAGTTTTCTTACACAATTCTACATGCTGTTGATATTGTGCTTCTGTAAACTGTGTGGTATCCACCGATAACAGACCTTTCTTATACCCAAATAATTACGTAAAATCGAGCTTATTGCAGTCATGCCAATGTCCAAAGTGTTCCTAATAATTCTATATGTGACTCGATTGTTCTTCTGAATCCTTACGCCGTTTATGTTTGTTTTGGCAACTGCTGCAATTGGTCTTCCTTTGCGAACATCGTCGCTGAGTGAAATTCGTTCAAGTTTAAATTAATCAAACCAACTTTAATAAGTTCTCTGCGAAAACGCTTGGTCACTAAATGCCGCATGAAGTCGTACAAATCAATCTTTCGGAGATAGAAAACTTTTAAAGTCGTAGTAAATCATGGCTCTAAAATTTTCTTTCGTTAAATTCATTCTTGCTGCACAACATTTAATTCAAAATAAACTTACATAATAACTGTTGCAATTATCAATTCTATATTTGAACTGTCAAACTAAGAAACAACAAAAAATTGTTTCATGGAAAGTTTGATTTTCATGGTGCACTTAATCTATTAGTTTGCAGACATTATGGTTGCTACCCTCGTATAATTGACTAATGGACACATTATTACATCGATAACGAATGGTCTATACATGAATGGATTGTTTTATCAATGTAATCGACATATTCGATACTCAGCTATATAGATGTATCAATATAGTAGATATAATCAATACTGCGATATGTCGATGTGCAGATATAGTCGATATATTTACTTTTCTGTGTTGCAATGGTTTAATGTCCACAGCAATTCTGGTTGCCTAAGACATCTAGATGAAATGATAATTCAAATAGGCACATAATTGAAATTTTGTTTATTGGAAGAAAAATCCAGTATCTTACACTAATAAATGCACATGATATGAATAGCAGCAACTATAATTTGATTGGGAAAGGTTAGCATTGGATAAAGCAGAATCAAAAGGGTTACGTTTAACGTTTTATTTATAATTGATGTTCGTAATGGCAAACGCACTTTAAGTTATGTGAATGACAGATTTGATTTGGTAGCGTCAATACAATAATGTGAATTTAACATGATACAGAGATGTTTTTTGGCGTTACAAAAATTATATGAACGTTAAGCTTTAAAGTTTATGAAGCCAGCAATCGGCAAGACAGCTGAGGGTTTAGAAGTACTACAAGGAAGAATAGATTACAAAGGCCAATGATAATACTACCGAAAGCTTGATAAAAACAATAGTGCAGTGTTAATAAGCTCGTGAAAAACAGTGCATTTAAAACTAATAGCGAAAAGCAGAGTTTAAAAGTTTAAAGTGCTACAATTGACAATTTCCAGGAAAAAGACAGTTTAGTTCCTATGTAAAATCATTGTATCAAAACTTACGTTCAAAACAATTGTAAAATTAGTTGCTAAGATAGTTGATCTTCAATTGTTAGGAGGGACTACCCAAGCCATTAAATAAAATAGGTGTTGTTAAGCTTGACTCCCAGAAAGTTGTAATTTATCCATATTAAATCTTAAATGTGAGTCCAAAAGTGTTTCATTTTGATCACCAGTTCGCAGAGTGCAGTTGTGAAAGTTTCTTCGTGTTTAAAACCTCCAGTGAAGAGGGAGAAGCTCTGCAAGAATTGACCAAGTGCGGCCGACATCGAGGTCACTTTTCGGGCAGTTTTCAGATAGTATCGGCCAGCTGAAATTTTATGTGCATATGGTAGAGGGATCCTTCATTGAGCCCTAAGTGCAGGAAGTCGAAGCCAGGATTAATCCAGAATTAGTTGAGGGCCGTGGCGTCGTTTGATTTTTAGAAACAGCAACAAAGCTGCACATTTCAAGGTAAATTTAAAGAAGAAAGCAGTTTCGAGGCTCCATCAATTTTGGGCAGGATCAAGCAAAGACATCGTACGAGTGCGTGAACATGGTTCCAGCTACGTAGATTTATCCAGATTTGGGCCATCGCCGTGGTGTCACTTGGAAATGTAGAATATGGAGAAGATTTTAGCTGGATACAGAACAATTGAGGGGTGGTGTGCCTTTTTACAACAGAGGAAGGGAAACAGTTGCAGGATAGAGCGTCCCTACGTCACAGAAACAAGCAGGTTAGCTATTACATCATAATAATTATTTGCATTGCAATTACCTGAGATTTTTGTTTCAATTGTTGGCGTTTTCAATTCAATTACGCAAATTTTTTGTGTACAAACGTACCATCTCTGTTTTGGGTCGTCAATCTTAGAGGTTAACTGTCATTTGCAAAAAGGTCGGACATTTGCCATACATGTTAATAAGTCCTACTCAACAGTAATTGCAATACTGAGCGTAGAAATCCTACCCCGCAAATTCAAGAGTTTTCTCATGCAAGCCGGAGCAAATTATTTAAACAAATTGCCAATATATAAATTAAAAAAGGCAATAAACCATTTATTTTGCACATTAAATAATAAAAACATTTGAGATCACACAAGAATTGCAAATCTATTCTATTTATGTAATTGTAGTGGTTTGCTCTAGTTATTTATTATTATTACTAAAGCCTTTTTAGGGGGGACTATCATTACAATATATTGATCTTTTAATACAGGTGACATATTCGATGCTTCTATATATTCATGTATCAATATAGTCGTTATAATCAATATTTTGATATGTCGATGGTATAGTCGATATATTCTCTCTTCCGTATATTGATGTATCAATATAGTTGACACGTTCGATAAGTCGATTTATCAGTGCATCAATGTAGTCGATATAATGAAATCTTCGATATGTAGTAGTAATGATTTAGTTGATATAAATTCGATACTTCAATATATCGATGTATCAATTTAGTTGATGCACCAATGCATCAATGTATCAATACAGAATATGTACTTGGATATATTTTCATATGTTCGACATATACTCCATATTGCTATATCAATGCATCAATTACTATAGTCAATATATTCGATACTACGGTAAATCGTTATACGAGTATCAATATAGTCGATATATTCGACATCGATGTAGTCGATATATTTTTATATATTCTCCATGTCATTATACCGATACAATCAATAAATCTCTCTATCGATAGAGTCGATAAATTTTATATTTTATTTACTTTGAGATCAATCACATTTCTCGTCTTTTTTATTTCGTATGAGTGCGCATCTTAAATACAGTAATATAATACTTAATTAAGTAGGTCTGTTAAAAAAGATATAGAATATGTTAACACATAATCATGGAGTGATTAATAATAAACAAGGGTAATTCTGTAGTTGGAAACTGTTACTCGCAATAAATTTTACTATAACAATGATGGTCCGTTTTAAGAAAGTGCCAAATAATATTCAGTTAAAGGGAACTCAGAATTAACGACTTCTACACAACATTACACAATTGTTGTAAATTAAACAGCTAGGGTCCGGACAGATTTAGTAATAACACAATAAATTCATAAAACTGCAATGGTTTTCCAAACCAAATTTGAATTAAAAACTATAAAACATATGTAAACTTATAGCAGTTTTATAATATTTGGATATTTCTGCAGGAGTTGCGGAAACATTTCCACCTGTACAGTTGATCAGGTGAAGCGTGACTATCATTGTATACTATGAGACCAACTCTGCCATACTTGATGCGCTGCAGCACATGTAGTTATGCCGGCATTTTAAACTAAGATAATAAATTAGAGGCTTGGGAGTGGATTTTTATTATCCGTAAGGGTCTCACAGAAATAAATAATATATATATATATATATATATTACAGTACAGTGAAAGAAGAATAATTATTTAGTCACTTATACTTATACTATTACATACAGGCAACTTGGAGTTATTGTAATAGTTATTTTGAAAAAAAAAACACAGCAGACATTTTTCATAGAAAGCAATAAGGCATACATATTTATTACAAACACTCTAGAAATGTAGAGGTCAAAGGACAGTTGATGTTAGTGATGACAATGTTTACTAAATTTTGATCTTCTCAATAAATATTCAGTGTACGTTATTAAGCATTTGCTTGAAAATGCTTATCATTAAATTTTTTCGGACATTATAAATAGATATGGTCTAATTTAGAACGATACACAGGTGCTGCCAGCACAAGATAGAAATATTGATATATAAATATCATATTTTAATAGCCTTTCCAGTTAATACTAAAAATAGGGGTTTTAAATATAAAATAATTATTATAGCAAGCACTTTCTAATTATTACGTTTTAATTGAAATCCACCTATCATACTCAGGGCAAATTAAAAGAGTATAATAAAAATTACGACAAATAAATGGTTTGTTGCCCTTTTTTATTTTATCTATTTGCAATAAATTCGGGTAGCTTCGGAGAACATGACACAATCTTGGTTCAGGGGTGTGAATTCATAAAATTAAGGAAACACTTGGTATGACAAATAATCTGTTGTACGCAAATACTCTCAAATATCTCGGGCAAATGCACAATTTCATCTGACATTTAACTAACTTCTAAATTTGACTCAACAAACACAATGATCGGCTAGTGCACAAAACACCGTAAATTGAATCCTAAAACCACCAAAATGACAACGGCGCGTCAGGTAAATATTAATACTGTGACGTAGCAACTGCTAAACTCGTTTTGTTTTAAGTGTGACGTCGCAATAGACGCGCGACAGCTTTTTGTTTCATATCCGGCCCAAAACTGGAAAAATTCCTGCTCCTGCTCACATCAAGTGCACTTATTAATGTAAAGTATTGATTATTTTGCAATAGATAAAATATTTCATCCTGTGCTCATGTTGACTTGATTCATTTAGTTAATTAGGCAATCAGAATTTCTATGGGCAGTGAACCATTACAACATGTAACCAAATAAACGTGAAATATTAATCTTCTGTAATTCTAGCAATAGATAAAATGCAGTGTTATTTCTGTTAATTTAATCAGTAGGATTTATACCGATGCATAATAAGCAACCATTCATATCAATAACATTGTTAATATCAATATCTACCTGTATATTTCATATTTTTGGAGTCAGAAGCAACACTTGTCGCATTCTGAAAATTATTGAATACCAGCTGTGACAAATGTCGTTCTAACAAATGAACATTGTGACAGTTACAGAAATATCTGGTAAAGAAGTAAAATTATATCCGGTATTTTTGGGTAATTTATTTTAACTTTAATCGTAATTGCCATGTTAACAAATTAACACTGATAAGAAATCGCGAATTAAAAGTAAATTAATCCTGTTGTAGTAAGACATAATGCATAAAATTGTTCGAGCACGAAAATAAGCGAGAGAGCTTTCAATTTGTAAAGCGGTTCATTTGTACTAACAAATGTTACAATTTTTACTGATCGTGGCAAATAACGCATTCCATAAATAACGGAAAAGCTTTAAATCTCAAATGGCGCATTCGCTGCAGTAATCAGTGTAACGTGTTGTTTAATTTATAATTAGCGAGTAACATAGCGACACTTTTGGAAACGTAATGAGCCGAAAAAAGGGCTCCTGTAAAATATAACGACGAGGACGAATTAATCTAGTGTCGCTTGACGTCACTAATGGACAATGGCGGCCGGAAGCTGCGGGTTTATGGACACTTTCCGGAAAATATATATTGTGTAATGTGCGAAAAGAGTGCTTTGCCGCGAGAAAATAACCCTTGAAGGTTAGCATTAACTTTTGTGGAAGCCTTAGCGAAACAGAAACGGTATAATGAAGAAATTCGCTAAAAATTACTTTAAACGAAGGAGAGAAAATCAAGAAAAAGCGTTTAAGATTTGGAAATACAAATGGAAATCTAATTTGTGCCGAAAACCTTGCACAAAATGAAATTCTGAAGTACAAAATCAATCCAAGCCAGTGATATCTGAATATTTACAACAAGGAGACTCGAAAATTTGTCCCTCGACAAAAGAAATTCGAGTGAGCTGGAAACTCGAGGGAACCGAGTTTTTTACTTGTTAGCATCGACAGAGAACGTTGTTTGTGGGTGGGGAAATCGAACGATTTATACGCTTCAAACGGACTTTCTATAGGCCTCTGTTCTGGTTAAGCTTGTCGGAAGGAGAAAAGAAAAAATGCTTTTGTGGCCGCGTACTAATGAATTATGCCTTTTCGTAAAATTACATCGGACAGCCCTTTTCCAATCCGTGCCGCCTTTTAGAATTTTTTACTGCTTAGGTTTAGCATTTTATAAACAAAAAATTAAGCTTTTCCAAACTCATTACAATCACATTAAAGAGTCATGATGGCTACTAGCTTTTTAACGCATGTAATACCAACTGCCCCGAAAGCATCTTAAAACTACGCTGACAATGAGATTGCTAAACGGTGAATCTAGGTGGGAAAGCTCAACGCTGTCAACGTAAAATATTCAAGCTTCTTGAAGCTGCTTTCAAATATCGGTTGCTAACGAGGCCATAGCAGTTTAGAACAAAGAGTCGCAATATTGTATTGATGAATCAGTTGAAATTCCGATGTAACTTATTGGAATTCGAGCTTTCTGCTGTTGACGGATGCTTTGGAGTGTGGATTCGTGGTATTTTCACGCCCATTGCACTTGCTATGTCCCCGATATGGCTCCCATGAGAGTCGCCTCTCTGGACAGCCCCATGCATGGCTGCTTCAAAGGGTTCATGTCAATGACCGCATCACTAGCTATCCTATCGTAAAAGAAGTAGCAAACCTCAGGCTAAATTGGTACAAATTTAACCCCCAATAATGATTTATTTGATATGAACGGAGCAGCGTGGCTGCAAAGGAATTCTGACTTTGATTTTTCAAGCGAATGCAAAAAAATGTTAATAAGCGTTAACGATTACCGTTACTTTTATCGTTTGTGTGAATGTATCGCATAATACCAACACTTTTAAAAATTTTAACTCCAACTTCAAACAACCCGTTAAATTATCGACCGGATGAAAATGCTTTAAATACATATAAACTGATATTCTTATTGCTTTCTATTGTTATTAGTGGTTAATTCGTATTATCCAATCTAAGGTGCTACTAATTTCAAAACAGAGGCTCTGGAGATTAAGTAATTATGATATTATTATTAAAACTACTTAATTATTTATTAAAATAATTTCGAACTAAGCTTATATTCGTACTTATTCTTGCACCATGCGCATTGTAGACTCCGACTCGTAGCATTAATAATTATACTTATTACTTTCGTAGTATCATATTCACAGCATTTTTAAGGCAATCAAAAGAGCTCACATGTTTAAATTTAATATGTGGAGCTTTATTTATGAATTCTAGGAGTTCATCTGGTAATTTTACGAGGGCAGATTTTTAAGCGATCTACCTGGCTATGAAAGAAAACATAAAGTTCTAAAAAATATGTTTCTACATAATTTCTTTCAACACTCAGACACATGGTGCACTGTCGCATACCCAAAATATTCATCTACCGTAGGTTTCACTTCATCTGACGAAAATCCCTTCTCCTCAGATCTTGCTTCGGTTTTTAAACAAGGAGTTATTAGGGCTAAGAAATGATAGAACATAAAATGTTACACAAACATGACAACAGTTTTAACATATTCTTAAAATTGTCACAGCTATGTGTCAACAATAAATAAGTTAGATAGCTTGCTTTTGATGGCTAGGTAGATTATTTAACAATCTGCCCTCGTAGACTTAGCATTTTCAACTAGTTATACAGTGTGGCCAAGATAAGGAGGGCCAGTATGGGGGTCTCCTTGATAGTAAGAGATACAAATTTGGTGAAATGAGAAACAAGTTGCGTAATTAAAGGGCTAACAAAATAATGCCTAGAAATCTAGTATGTTTTATCGTTTTCTACTTATCTTTCTGGTGTTAATATTAAAGTTAGAACGAAAATGGCAGAACTTCTTTAAATCACCTTTTAATTGACTTAAAGATTACGTTATCAATTTTTTTATCCGATGATTTGTCTTCGGACAACCATTATCAACTTCATTTTTAATTCCGTCGTCTAAAGGACGGAGGAAGAATTGTAATCGCAAAAAATTATTTTCTAAGAGTTCTTCAGAACGTTTCAGGGTTTCTAGATGACAGGTTTTCTCAATTCCGTTTGTCTGCCTGTCTGTTTGTCTGTCTGCCTGTCTGTCTGTCGGCGGTATAACTCAAAAACTATTGAAATTTGCATACAGATTATATGTCTACCGGACATGAAACAGCACATCACCAAATAAAATTTTGTTTATTTTTTATTTAACTGAGAAATAGATAAAAATAATTATTTGCACATATCTCAAGCTTTATCATTAACGAAAATGAGACCTATCAAACCCAGGAAAAACATCACAAATGGGACAGCATAGTATAGTGTCTTTATAACGCAGTTGTTCAAGCAGCTGCAAGTGGCAGACCGAGCAACGGACTAAAAACTGTCTATCTAGAGACAGTCTCCTCGGATAACGGAGTTCGAATCCCAGCGGTAGAATATTTTTGCAAATTGATGTAATTCGAGCGAGAGGAGTTCCGTGTAACTCCTTCATAGATTTTTGAATATATGGTCCGTATTTTCTCTTGTTAAATTTTAGAAGCCCTTTTTATTCTCAACTCAAATGTGTACCACAGTTTAAATACGTTTCGAGTCTTTTCTGACCATCACCACGAAATTTTTCGATACGGACCTGCGTCCTACAGCATTGAGTACGTTGTTTCAGATTTTTAATTGAAGGAAAAACGTAAAGAGCCACACTGGATGTTCTTTATTACTCATTTTAATTCATGTTTATAAGTAAAAAGAATAATCAATAAATTAATTCCTTGGTATTTGTATTCCAAGACCATACGTGATTATTAAAGATTTAAAACATTTAGTGCTGCTCCTGACTTCTTTATTTAAATTATAAAAGCTGAAGCAACTTATAAAATGCTCTAGGACACAAATCTCTATCCAACAATTTCTTAATGAAGCTTCGAAATGTAGTGTAGCCAAAATTTGTGGTACATTGTTAAATTCAGAACAAAAAGATCTTAAAACTTGACATAAAAAAATAAGAACCGTATTTACAAAATTAAGTTGACGATGGTTGCTCGGAGACCAAACGTCGGGTAAAAAAATTGTACTGTAGTTTTTAAGTCCATTAGAAGTTGTTATAAAGAAATTCGGTTAGTTTTGCTCTAACTTTGATATTAACGTCAGAAAAAATACAATTGAAAATCCGAAAATTCGGTGGTTTTAAGACAACTCTAAAACGAAAAATCATATCAATGCTTTCTAGGCGTCATTTTGTTAGTCCTTTAATTGGATTACTTTTTTCTCATTTTACCAAATTTGTATCTCTTACCAATAACGAGATCCTCATACTGGTTCTTCTGCTCTTTTACACACTGTATATTCAAATTACGAAATAAATACTTAATAATGAAGGGCAGCTAAAGGAGCAGATGGATATTTTTTTATTACTAAAATAAAAGTATTCTTCAGCCTACAGTTAGTAAATGAATAGATGGATTCTTCATCAGGACAACGCCCCTAAACATTTGTTAGTAGCTCAGCTCAACCAGTCACAGTGGAATCATTTTAATGCAATTATGGGGAATTTGTCGCCTAATACGTTCGCAACCGTTGTTACCAGGTGTCAGTGGGATAGATTGGTCGCCGCGTTTTTGTCTTTTTGCGCTACTTCCGGTTTAGCGTGCATTGCTAGAAACTGCGTGGAAGGTTTTGGGACCTTTTATTGGAGTCTTTACTCGCTGAAATGATTCGTTTCGTTGCTATGGTAAGGGACGAGTCTTAGAGGAACTGTTTCGCTATTCGTATTACTTTTGAGGGAATTCAGGATATCGTGTAACGCCCTTAACGTAAAACAACGTACTGCAGGGGCAAGAAATGTACCATACTAAGGCATATTGTGGTGGCAGATATCTGATTTTCTTCCGACGAAAGCCTGAGTGGCAAATTTATAGTCCGGATCTGTGTATGTCTTCGAAGGTTGCTGTAACGGTCCGGTTAGACGTTCGTCCTTGCAGGGGATCTAGAGCCATCGCTTCCAGGGACTCTACGAATAGCATTCTTAAGTGTACCACGCAGCATGGCCTGTTAGTAAAATAATTGTAATAAGTTAGATCGGTGCGAATTCTTTGAGGCTCAACCTATACGTTTAGAAAGTTTGAGTTTCTAACGTCCAATTTGCATTCGCTCGTCTGTGCTTATATTGTGTGTAACCACTTAGGCTTCACCCTTTTACGCTGTTAGGTTTATGAGCCCTTACTGTGTGCTAAGACAAATTTTTATTACCGAACTAGAATAACAGCTACGTACTTGTGGTTGCCTATTAACTATCATAAATTGTTACACAATTTCCAGAGCGATTAGAGCTTCGACCGTTTTGTTAATATTACGTGCTAGTTTGTGACCCAAGCAAATTAACATAATTCAGTTGTATAAAGAAAACACAAGTTTTTGGATGAATAACCATCGCTTACATAGATGTAGATTGTGTTTGGGAAGGTACTGCTTCAAGTGACAATTTTGTCGGCCTTTTACTCAGCAGCATTATTTAGCGATTATTTATGTGCAGTTTGATTACATAGCGTATCGGGAGCAAGACTACCAAACCCATTTATATGCTAGATATAAGCAATTTTCTGCGTAAGTTGTGATATTTTTTTTGTTTGCCATATTTATTAGAAAATTAAGTGTTCTGGAGAGTTTGTCTTTGCCAATAATTAGGTTTCTTTATTTATACCGTACTTGCTATTACCTCGAAGGTACGAATTATTATTATTACACGATCTTTATTAATATTTAGCGTTTCATTAGTGTCGTATTTTCTTTTGTTACGATTGAGTCCTATAGTGGTTCGTTACCTCAAGGAATCCGCAGAGAACATGCCAGTTGGAGCCACATGGCTATCTTTAATTTCGTTTTCTCTATTTTCCGTCGGCTGTCGAAATAATGTTCTGGTCATTATCGGCAAGATATAATGTAAAAAATTTGTATAGGTGCAATGTATACCGGGTGATAATGAGACCACGGCCTTCCTTTATCTCCTTTACCTATTACAAGATTTGAATGAAATTTGCTAGAAGGATATTAGATATAATTTCGGATTGAGCTTTTTCCCAATCATGGCATTCTATAGTCAGTGCGAATAATTATTCTATAGGAACCATAAATCCATTTTTAAAGATAGCAAAGGTCGGCCACAGGCCAATGAGTACAGAATAATAAATAATAAATGATAAAGATTGAATACAAATTTCATTTCAAGCTGTGTCGAAGATAGTAAGTTTGAGTTTCATATGTTTACAATACATAAAACTGTTATGGTAAACGTATAGGTAATTTTCAACTGTACTAATTTAAAGTTTTCTAAGAACAATTACCTTGGTAAATCTTTGCATTGAACCAATTATATTTAAATAATTAAATGGCTTTGAGGTTGACATAATTTTAAAAATTTTAAAACTAATATAATCTTAGACATTTTTAGTAGAACCAGATAACGGTGTGTTGAAATAATACCGCATTTGAATATATCAACTCAACTGAAATTAATTGGGACGTGTACATGGTTTAGATTTTATACTTCAACTGTGAACGTTTTAGTATCTGTCGAAATTATTAATTCTTTGCCTAGCGACTGACTTGTTGAAAATGACAACGTCTCATATACTGCTATAACTCACATTCAACCTTTAAGATTTTGTGTTTAAAAGTGGCTTTAAAGTTTGGTACGTGTGAAACATTAATTAGCTTCAAGGGCTTAGTTTCTGTTAATTAAAGGTACTTTATTTTGGATGACTGGTTGGACAGTGGACACTGTAGCGTAGGTTATTACTTGGAGTAACTTTCGAGTGGTCTTAATTAGTCCTTTATGGATCGAATCATCAAATGATGGTGATCTTACCGAAGTGCTAGTGGAGCTGTTCTTAATACCTTTGACTTGCTCGACTGCACCTAGCACACTGAGGTAAAACCTCTGCAACTACATTGTCTGGAATGTATTCTGCCGACCTGCAGCCCCCTTGAGAGATTGAGGATTTAAGCAACTACCCCTTGTTTTTATTATTTTATACAGCATAGGGTCTTCATTTTTACATATAGGTTTTCTGGTTTAGACAATCTCGAGAAACTGGCCCTCCCTAACACACCCCTTGCACCGGAGTCAGCTGGCGCATTTGTTACACACTTGGGCAATTCCAAACTGCAGATTAAGGTTAGGAACAATTTCTTATTGTAATTAATTAAAGTTACATTTTAAATCTCAGTTAAGCAGGTTATTGACTATTAAAACACCTTTTTATGCAGATTTAGAATTTAATTCAATTGCTTTGTGGACCTGTACATTTTCAAGGTATTTACATTAACTTATACTGTCAGTAGTAACTAGCAGCTACTTATCACGATTTCAACGTGGTGATAACGATTATTTGAAAGCTTCATTTTTGCGAATTATATAAAACTGTAAAACAATACTTTATTAATATATAGTTACCGGCTACCACCCTAACACATGTGGCAGTACTCTTCGTCAATTTCGACGGGCAAGGCTAGCCACCTGCCCGACTTACGAGTAAAGACGGCTCATAGAACCACAAATTTGTGGAATAAATCAGGCCGATATTCAAACGTAAGAGAAAGAAGAAGAAGAACAACATAGAGCTACTGCCATTTTCAGTTTCCACTACTACATCTTCTACTCGTAGTTCAAGTTGCAACTATTGTCAAAAACTGAGCTACCTCAACAATTCGTGGCAAAGGAGCTTTAAGTAAAGAGCGCCAACTCTTAAAATATTAGACATATACTAAGGGACTAAAGTGTGCCATTTAATCCCCAAGGTGCAGTATTAAACGGCATATTAGTCTCAAGCCATATGCGCTATTTTTTGCTCTCCCGGGTCGCAGAAACAGAAATAAATGTGATTCTCCAATGTGCTGTTAACATGGTAATAACAGCGTATATATATCAAACAAGTAGAGACACTCACTGTCGGTTCCTTTGATGTAAAAATTCCGATTTGGATTACCTTGAACGGCTCCTGGGGCGTACTTTCCGATAGTACTAACAGATGGGGCCACTACTTTATCACATATGATTGGTAGCAGAGCCAGTAACTGGTTCTGATTGGTAGAATTTTGTGCTGCCATCTGATATTCAAGCTTAAAAATACCCCCCGAGTTACTGTTGCTGGCACTCTAGACAGGTTTCAACATTTGGCTTGAGTGTATGTACGCTGGTAATAATCGAGCTTTTGAAAACTTCAAAATTACAATAGAAGTTCCTGATTGTAACAAAACATATGGTAATTTAACAATATAATATTTACCAAGGTAAACATTTTTTAATATTACCTTTTCTATTTTGCGAAAAATTTCTCTTTTAAGGGAGTAGAGCAGGACCGCAGATACAGGTAATGCAAAAAGTAAGTGTTTAATGTTTACTGATCTTAGTAATGAGCGTGTATGAAACATATATGTATACACTCTTGTATTTTACACTTATGTATTATTTCTTTATTATTTATTTTAAGTAGTCTAGTACTAAACTAGTAATAATCATAATAATTTTTATTTAGTTATAAATTATTTTAAGATTTACAAATGTTTATATATTTATTTAACTAATAATTTAACATAATCGCTTAGCTTTTTTAACTCATAGCCATTTCTAGTTACTTTAATTTTAATTCGAAGGTTGTTTGAGCATTGATCAGGATCGAAGTTCCAATGTTTTGTAGCCTTCTCAGTTTTTCGTTATTTGGAACATTCCTGATTGTCAGCTCGCCTTGGAATTTGTGGACTGTATGGATTGTAGGTTTCACTGAATTATACACACGTTGAAAAGCAAAAGTAGTAATTTATTGCCATAAATTAACACTAACAGTTTAACATTTACAAAGAATTAGTTTTCGTAGTGCGTGACCGGTTTGCATGCTGCCACTTTGACAGATGAAACGTAAGTGTTTTGGAATCGGATGCCGGCACGGGAGTCCACTGCGCACAGCATGAACTCAGCATGTAAGAGAGGCGGCAAAAGTTTATAAAGTCCTTAACATACCGCCCGCCTTGGAAAGGGTAACCTTTCAAATAAAACATTACAGAGTTGACATGTAAAAGCTAGAGTAAAACATGTAACATGAACACACATATATACAAAGCCTAATAGTACATGGATCTTAATCTAGTACAAGAAAACCCGAACAATGGGGAGCCAAAGGCTTTACGAAAACTGCGCTGAACGCTAACGCACTAGTTCACAACACTAGGTAGCGGGCACAATTTAGCGAAGGATCGCTTCACGATCCCTGACACAGTGTTCACTGACGCCACACGCGTAACGCCGTCAAGGCCAGGGTGCAGCTCGGTGACCCGGCCTAACCTCCACTTCAGAGGGGGTAGATTGTCATCCTTGATGAGGACCATGGAACCAGGCTGGAGGTCCGAAAGATGCGTGCGCCATTTGGTGCGCTGTTGGAGTTCCGAGATGTACTCTTTACTCCATCTCTTCCACACATTCTGGTGTAGTTGTTGTATTCTCTGGTATTTAGACAGCCGAGACTCGACTATCTCAGTTACGTTGGGATCAGGCAGTGACACCAACGGACGACCAATCAGGAAATGAGCAGGAGTCAAAGGCTGAAGGTCGTTTGGATCAGAGGACAAAGGGGACAGGGGTCGGGAGTTTAAGGTCGCTTCCACCTGTGCTAACAAAGTGCTAAATTCATCATAATTTAGACTAGCGTTACCTATAACGCGACGTATGTGATGTTTGGAGGACTTGATTCCGGCCTCCCACAATCCGCCAAAGTGGGGACTGTGCGCGGGTATAAAATGCCAAGCTACTCCGTCGTTCGCGACTGATTCGGAAATAGAAGGGTTTTGTTCCGCGAGAAAATTGCCTAATTCGATTAACTCGGAATTAGCGCCTACAAAGTTCGTGCCGTTGTCTGAGTAGACATGGAGCGGTTTGCCTCGTCGAGCCACAAACCGGCGAAAAGCCATTAAGAAGGTTTCAGTAGAAAGGTCAGCGACCAATTCAAGGTGCACTGCTTTTGTGATAAAACAAACGAATAGACAAAGGTAGGACTTCACTAGTTTAGAACCACGTCCTTTGCGATCCTTTATCATGAACGGTCCACCATAATCGATACCAGTCGTATGAAATGGGGGCGATGCTTGAGTACGAGAGGCTGGCAGGTCTCCCATTATGGGTTCAGTTAACTTAGGAGAGAATCTAAAACACCGTAAGCATTGATGAACCACTTGCTTGACGATATTTCTGCCAGAGGTGATCCAATATCGTTCTCTGAGATTAGCTAACAGCATTTGAGGTCCGGCATGGAGAAGCCGAAGATGCTCATGCGATACTAGGAGTTTGGCGAATGGATGCTTGCCAGAAATCACTAGAGGAAACTTCTGGTCAAAGGGTAATTGAGAGTTGTGGAGCCTACCACCAACTCTTAGCAGTCCCTCGGAATCCAGAAAGGGATTCAGGGATATCAAAGCAGAAGATTGTTTCACAGGCTTGCTCTGTGACAACAGTTTAAGTTCGTCTGGAAATGACTCGCGTTGGGAGAACCTGGCAAGCCTTACAATAGATGATTGCAGTTCATCTGTAGAAAGGGGCCCAGAAAGACGATCAGCTTTGGGGGCTCGCGCATTGTTATGAAAACGAAAACAATAAGCTATGACTCGTTGTAAGCGAGCAAAGCTTGAATACTGATTGAACGGAAATGGTTCAACAGAGGTTACAGGAAGACTCTGAACTTCTTTTTTGAATTCTGGAAGCTCAGCACGAACATGTTTGGAAGTAGGCCAAGAGGCCTCACCTTCGCTTAGCCAGGTGGGACCGTGCCACCAAAGGCTCAATTCTTTCAAACCTAAAGGGGTGATTCTCCTAGTGAGAAGATCAGCAGGATTAGACGTTGTGGGAACATGCCGCCAAGTGGCATCAAAGGTGAGTTGCTGAACATCAGCAACTCTGTTGCACACAAAGGTCTTAAGAAGATTTGGACTGGTTTTCAACCATCCTAGCACTATTGTGGAATCTGTCCACAGACCGATTCTAGATATGGGCAAATCAAGTGCCTTTATGACTTGCACGGAAAGTTTGCTTAGAAGAACAGCTCCGCAGAGCTCGAGCTTCGGGATTGTCAAGGGCTTTAAAGGGGCTACCTTGGCCTTGGAACAGAGAAGGTGAACCTGTACTTCCCCTTCCTGATTCTTGGAACGTAGGTATATCGACGCACCGTAACTATTGTTAGAGGCGTCGCAGAAACCATGGAGCTCTATCTCGACCACGCTCCGACAGAGGACGTGACGAGGAATTGCTAAGTCATTGAGCATGAGAAGCTCACTGCGATAGGTTAACCATTTTTCTTGTATGGCTTTAGGAACGGGTTCATCCCAATCCAGCTTTTCCATCCAAAGCTGTTGCAAAAGAACCTTGGCACCCATGGTGCATGGACTTAGAAGACCCAACGGGTCGAATATCTGCGATATTTCAGACAAGATGCTACGCTTCGTAGCCTTACTACTTGTAGAATTTGAAATATTGAACATCAGATGATCGCTCTTAAAGGACCAAATCAAACCAAGGGTGTTTGTGTGCTCATGTGCACTGAAATCAAGAACACCCGGATGCAAATCGGAATCTGGTATTCCATCGAGAACTTCTGGAGAGTTAGAAATCCACTTTCTAAGTTTGAAGCAGCCTGACTCAAGAATCTGATCCAAGTTTGAGCAGAGAGTACGCGCTTTCTCAGGAGTGTCGGCACCTGTCAGAAGGTCGTCGACGTAGAAGTCCTCCTTTATGATTCGAGAGACTTCGGGATTTGAAGCCTCACATTCGATGCCCAATTGGGTTAAGCATCGAATAGCAAGAAAAGATGCTGAAGCGGTGCCATACGTAACCGTATTCAGGTCGTACGACCGAAGAGGCTCAGCTGATGAGGGTCGCCACAAGATTCTCTGAAGGGGCCTATGGTTAGGATTCACCAGAACCTGGCGATACATCTTCTCGATATCAGCTGATATAGCGAATAAATGCTTGCGAAAGCGAACAAGAATTGAAAATAAGTCTTGCTGCACGGTTGGGCCAACCATCTGAATGCTGTTCAGAGATTGCCCGGAAGTGGTTGCTTGAGAACCATTGAACACGACTCGGAGTTTAGTTGTCAGGCTTTCCTCTTTTAAGACTCCGTGGTGGGGTAGATAATAGGATATCTCGTTTGAATTAGGGTTTGAAACGGACATATGACCTAATTCAGAATATTCATTCATGAAACTCGAATAGCGATTGGACAAGTCAGGGTTCGCTTGTAACCGCTTCTCTAATGATAAGAATCTTTTCTGAGCGATTTGCAATGAATCACCCAATACCTCTACAGGCTTCTTGAAAGGGATAGAGACAACGAATCGACCATTCGCTTCTCGTTGAGTATTTTGCACGAAATGTGCCTCACAGGCGTTCTCTTCATTTGTGCGGACCTTTTCCTCTGGGTAATGTTCGAGTTGCCAAAACCTAGCAATGGGGTCAGAAGCATCCTCGATCGTGACAAGATTGCACTGTACAGGGTGCGCAGAAGGAGGGCCTGTGGGGCCAGAAACAATCCAACCAAAACGAGTCTTTTGGAGGATGGGAAGATTTGGGCCTAGACCAATTTGTCCAATACAAAGGAGCTGCCAGAAAATGGGCGAACCAATCAGAATGTCGATGGTGCCCGGTTGGTCGTAGGACAGATCTGATAACTTGATGTTATCAGGAACCTTGAAGCTGTTTCGCTGGACGCGAAAACTTGGGGTAACACCCGTAATCTCATCGAGAACAAGACAGGATAGGCCAATGCCGTATGAAGTGTGAGGGGCTTGCAGCTTGATATCACACCTAGCCTTGATTTGAGAAGTGGCTTTACTTAAGCCTGAAACAGTAACGTTGACTTCGCGAGTTGGAAGCTTCAACCTTTTACACAGATCTGAACGTATGAAGTTCGATTGGGAACCGGAATCCAGCAGGATTCGCACAACATGAGGCGTACCATCATCAGCGATGAGTTTAGCGGTAGCCGTAGGTAAGAGTACCTGAAAAGCATTCGAACAGAATGCCGAAATCGATTGGTTTAGTTCAACAGGGGTTTCTGCCGACATCGCAGATCCTGGTTGACTAGAAGAAGCGTTCTGAGGCTTATCCTCATGAAGAAGTGTGTTGTGCCTTGATTTGCACTTTCTACACGTATATTTGGAGCTACAAAGGCTCGCAAGGTGACCCTGAGTTAGGCAATTAAAGCATACGCGGAGCTCTTTTGCCTTTGACTTTCTGTCAAGAACAGACAGCTTGACAAACTTATCGCATTTGTACAAGGAATGAGATCCTTTACAAAGTGGACACGAAGGGGTACCAGACACAAATGATTTAGAATGTACCTTGGAAGACTTTTCGGGTACAAGCTTGCTATCTTTTACTTCCAGAGTTTCTAGAAGATTCGCTGTATTTTGTAAGAATTCCTTGAACTCATCAAGATTAGGCAGGTCAGAACTTGACCGGTTTCTAAGGACCTCCCATTCACGAAATGTAGTGGGGTCCAGTTTTTTAGAAACTACATAAATTATAACAAAATCAAGAAGCTCGCTTTCGGTAGCTAATGATTTGATTGCTGCAAAATGTTTGAATAACATATCGCTAATCGTACGTAATTTAGTTGCAGATTCCTTACTGCAAGATTCCAGTTCAAAAATGGCCTTGAGGTGGTTATGAACCAGAATTTTTGGATCATTGTATCGATTGCACAATGCCTCCCAAGCTAGAGTATAATTACCCGCAGTAAACTCTAAACTTTTTATAATTTGGCTTGCATCACCTTGTAAACTAGCCTTTAAGTAATGCAGCTTTTGAATATTAGTTAACGCTTGATTCTCATGAATTAAACTAATAAAAATCTCACGAAACTCTAACCATTCTGAAACGTTCCCTGAATATTTGGGAATAGAAATGGCAGGAAGGCGTACAGCTTGATTATTGCAATGTGAACTGCAATTTGAATGCGTTGATCTTACGCTACCATTAGGAGATCCAGAACGATCTGGTGCAACATCAGACTGTTTGTTGTATTCATTAATCAAACATTCAGCTTGTGAAATTGCAAAAAAATAAGAGTCCTCAAATTCGACTCGCTGTTGCATTTCCCGTTCTGCATCCTCACTGGCTTCTAAAATTTGTTCATGAACTGCATAATATTCTGATAACACGGCGGCTATAACATCCAATCTTTTCTGCAATTGAACAATCTGAGCGCTGGATAAAAATTGATCTTCATCGTGAACTATTTGCAAAGATTGCACGTAATTTGCGAAACTCGTAAGCTTGCCTTTGATAGAGCCACGTGCCCTAACAAGCGAATTCATAATTGTTGAGATTAAAAACAATTTAACCGATCGAACTTACTTTTCGTACGCCCCTGGTCCGCGGACCCAACGGGTCAACTATCTGTGATATTTCAGGCAAAATGCTACGCGCGGTAGCCTTACTACTTGCAGAATCTGAAATATTCTTTAATGCTAAAACCCTTTCGTACGCCTCTGGCACGAATTTGTTTATAACGTAGACAGCGCTTGCTAACAACGCGAGAAACTTGTAGCTTACGACGCAGAAAACAACCCCGGCACAACGCGGGAACTTGTGACTGCAGTATGAAAACATGCAGGGGATATCGCTAACAAACGTAATAGCTTGGCATTTCACGCAATTAAAATGTTTATATGACTCATAAACCATTTGTTTACGCAATAATACGCAGCTGAAATTATGCACACATGCAAACACAGACGAAATAAACCAAATTTATGCATAGGAAAATCAGGCTTACATTTGATATTGGTGTGTGCCGCCTTGCCGGTTTTCTGTTCCTACTACCGTCTCGCTTGCAGCTGGCCGCTGGCTCCACACCTGCACGAATTTGGCGCGAGACTCGGCGTTTGGGTATCTACCGTCTGCTGTCTTCTTTCCTCTCGCTACGGGCACCGCATGCTCCCTCTTTGTTCCACGCGTTGCTGCGAAATTGGACGCTGCTTCCTTGCGGCCGATTGTATGCGATGCAATACAAACTGAATATGCTTTGTACTTGCCTATGACCAATATTGTCGAATGCTGTCGCTGTTTTGGACCCGCAATGACCTAATGTGGTTTAAATCCGGTTCTGTAGGACCAATGTTTGAGCATTGATCAGGATCGAAGTTCCAATGTTTTGTAGCCTTCTCAGTTTTTCGTTATTTGGAACATTCCTGATTGTCAGCTCGCCTTGGAATTTGTGGACTGTATGGATTGTAGGTTTCACTGAATTATACACACGTTGAAAAGCAAAAGTAGTAATTTATTGCCATAAATTAACACTAACAGTTTAACATTTACAAAGAATTAGTTTTCGTAGTGCGTGACCGGTTTGCATGCTGCCACTTTGACAGATGAAACGTAAGTGTTTTGGAATCGGATGCCGGCACGGGAGTCCACTGCGCACAGCATGAACTCAGCATGTAAGAGAGGCGGCAAAAGTTTATAAAGTCCTTAACAAAGGTTATTATACATTTTTAAGCCTTTATAAAAGAAACAATTTTGGGAATTAGTTTTTGTAAGTTTAGACACAATAACATTCTGCCTATTTATAGTACTACTAGCTGTTACCCGCTACTTCGTTCGCGCGAGGTTCGTTATTTGTGTATTAAATAATGACTAATTATTTTCTGTCATCCCATCCCATCCCCGTCCCTTCCTCCGTTCCCGTCTCAGTACCGTCCCATCCCGTCCCGCCCCGTCCCGTCCCGGCCCTTTCCGTCCCGTCCATTTCCGTCCAGTTCCGTCCAGTCCCATACCATCCCGTCCCTTCCCGTTTCGTCCCGTCCCCACCCCTTCCATCCCATCCCTTTTCTTTCCGTCCGGTCCCGTTCCTTCCCGCGCCGGCCCGTCTCATTCCATCTCGTCCCGTCCCGTCCCGTCCCTTCCCGTCCAGTCCCGTCCTGTCCAGTCCCGTCCCATCCCGTCCCTTCTCATCCCGTCCCCCCCCTTCCATCCCAACCCATCCTTTCCCTTATCTTCCCTTTCCGTCCCGTCCCGTTCCGTCCCGCCCCGTCCCGTCGCGTACCGTCCCGTCTCGTCCCGTCCCGTCCCGTCCCGTCCCGTCCTGTCCCGTCCCCTCCCTTCCCTTATGTCATGTCCACCGTCCTGGACTTAAAAATAAATGCCATTTTCGCAATCAACGTCCCAAAAAACCTCAATAACGACAGCCATATCGTATTTTAGGCGTATTTACCCCATTTCACCCCCTAAGGGGTTAATGTTCGGAAAATCACGAAATACCTGTTTGCTTATTTGTTTTTAGGAGTACGAAGTTTCAAGTCGAAATGTCTATTTAATATTATTTCTCCATACAAAATTGGAACCCCCATTTTACCTCTTTAGGGGTTGACTTTCGAAATATCCTTCCCAATTCCTTGTGTACATCTTACAGGAAACCTCTGTGCAAAATTTCAGCTTTCTAGGTCCAAGGGTTTGGGCTGGGCGTTCATGAGTGAGTGAGTGAGTGAGTAAGTGAGTGAGTGAGTGAGTGAGTCAGGACTTTCAGTTTTATATATATACAGGGTGAATGAGACCACCCGTATCAGTATCATTTTTTTTTAATTCGGTAACTAGATTTTAAAAGCCGACTTTTCAATTTTGTTTGTTAACAACGAATTTCAAATTTAATAACTAATGGAATATTACTTAAAAGGGGTGGTAGTAGTAAAATAATTTTTCCGACAAAACTTTCTTCTTTTTTAACGATCTTTTCAACAATACGTTTTTCGACTTATGGTGCCGTTTAAAATTTTAGAGTTCTGAACATTGTGGACAAAACTACTCGTGATGCTGACTTTTTCGAGAAATAATAATATCACCATTCCATTCTTTAGTATGACTTTTATAATAATTTTTTTTATCCCAACTCTCTACGACTCACCGTTCTTTAAAAAAATACTGATACGGGTGGTATCATTCACCCTGTATATAGATGATTATGAATATCACAACCATAAACTAAGTTTTGGGGTATATGTTCTGTTAACAGGTAATTGACTGCTTTAAAAACTAACAACAAAGAATTGAAATAAATATGTTGCTTTATACTTTTAATAACCATTGTAAACAATATAGCATTGGAGAAATTCTTGTATATTTCGAAGACGGTAATGTAATATGAGTTACTCTGTCTTGCTGTTTTTACATTCTAGCCAATTCTTGTTCTTGACATATAAATAATATACTAGAACAGTAATCGAAATGCGATGCAATGATTGTTTTGTAAATAATAATTTTCGACTGTATACTAAGCTTGTTAGAAATTCTACTAAATATACTTATTTTCTTAACTACCTTTTTAATTACATAATTTATATATAATCATCTATAATTATTCCTAGATATTTAACTTGAGATATCTGTTCTATTTGTAAGTGTTCAATTTTAATTTCTTTAACCAATTTTACATTAGTTCCTGATAAAATCACTCCATTCTTTTTTTGCGATATTCAGTTTTAGTTTATTATCTTTTAACCGTTTAGAAATAATTTCTAAATCTATATTGATTTTATTAACAGCATTTATAACGTCTTCGTCAGTAACTGTCACTAAGATATCATCTGGTAACAGATTTACGGTGCAATGTTTTACATTGAATTCCAAATCGTTTATATAAAAATAAACAATAATTATGGACCATCAAAGTTATTTTCTATATATCTTGACTGAGACTGATTGAAGTATATAATTTGTAGGCGATGAGTGAGATAACATTAAAACCACATATTTTCATTACCTCCTATTCCATATTTATGTAGTTTATTCACTAACCGCTGCCTCTCGATAGCCTCAAATAGATGTTTATAATCCAGAAAAACAGTAACTACACTTTTATAATATAATTCTAAGTCACTTTTCTAATTCATGAGAATCAAGTTTAAAGCTGTTTCGCTCGAATGTTTAGTTCTGGATCCTGATTGGTTTTTATTTATAATGTTATGTTCATCTAACAAGATTTGGAATTGATCTTTTACAATAAGTTCGATGATTTGCACATATACCAGTGACACATTTATTGGTCGAAATTCTTAACACTTGTTAGTTAATTTAACTTGAGGTACTGGAACAACCCTAAATATTGATTCTGGAAAGCACCCTGTTCCGAGAGGCTGGTTTATTAGTTTAACAAATGTCTCGCCTACAATTGGTAGGACATTTGTAATTACACTTATTATAATATGATCGAAGTAACCATTTCTTTAATTATAGTTATTGAATTTTTACTATCGTTTCATGTAATTCTGTTAACTTTAAAACTACCGACATTATCCGGAAACGTAGCTTCTTCAAATCTGTCGTTTATGATAATGTAATTGTTTAGCTCTTACATGCTATTTACAAAGTACTGATTAAATGTATTAGCAATATCCTGGGCATTCTTAATTATTTCTCCGTCAAATAAAATATTTGAAGAGGTATTTGTATGTCCTTTTATTAAACATTTGTCAGTTTCCAACATCTTCTTCGGATTTAGACGACAGCTTTGTATTGTATGGGGTTATTATAAAGTTAGGGGTATACTTTAAATTATTATATAATTTTAACAAATCAAGCCAACAGCAAAAAGTAAACGAAATCTAGTTGCTTAAATAATGGGATTGTATTATATCTGTGGAAAACGAAAGTGTTGTCATGACAACTATTGACACAGATGTCAAAAAGAAATCATCTCAATTTTAAGCAGACATTTTGTGAATTTATGGCCACCAAGATCACCTGATCTTAACCAAGCGGATTACAGACTGTGGAGTTATTTAAAAAATTGGTGTTTAGAACACGTCCAACAACGCTGCAAGAATTAAAAAACGAAGTTAGTGGGCAAAAGGGTGCAATTCAACCAGAAATGTTACATAATGATGTAAAACTTAGATGTAATCTTACACCAACAAAATGAAGGTCATGTTCAAAATTTGCAGTAATCAGTTTTGGCCATACAAAATTCCATTATTTAAGTAATTAAATTTCGTTAAATTTTTGTTATTAGCTTAATTTGTTAAAAATATACATATAATAAGCTGATATATATCCCATACTTTATGATAACCTTGTATTTTCATAATATTGGTTTCCCCTGTCCTTAATTTTATTGCTGTAAAAATTCCGAATATATTTATAGTTTTTCCAGTTTAGCTGTCCTGTACATTTGATTGCGTTCAGCCTGGAGCTTGCGTAGATCAGCGTTAAACCATGGAGTTACCGTTTTGACTGCAATTGTTTTGTTGTCGACGAGTTCATTTACGGAATTTTTTATTCTACTGACCATATTTCTGCCCAGATTGTTTACATCTTTATTATTTAATAATGTGACCCAGCTATATTTATTCAGTTTATCAATCAGTTTTTGTGTCGAATAATTAGCATACCTAGTAATATTAACTTTTTTGAAATTGTTGTTATTATTACGCACATTTTTTCGTATCGTGACATCAATTGAGTTGTGTTCAGAAATTTGTGTAATTTGAACATTAACAATTATATATTGCTGATTTGCTAGAACGAAGTCAATGACTGTACTGGAATTTTTGGTTGAGCGCATAAATTCGGTTACGAGTTGATTTAAACCCAATGTATTTATTAATCGTAGAAGCTTGCTAGTGTAGAGTAAATCTAAATTTAACATATATCGAGTTAAGTGAAATAAGTTATATTCTGCTAAGTTTCACTCGAACTAAATAAAGGTTAGTTTTAATTCGTAAGAAAGATAGGAAATTTAGAAAAATTAAAGACATAAACTAATATTTGCGTATGCCTAACTTGTACTATCGGTACCTACACAATGCAATGTATTTAATAATCATAATTATTTTCAAACTTTTATAAAAATCAATAGCGCATTGAGACTCTTATTAGGGGTGGTTCTATAATCTAGTAGTTTGTTAATTGAAATTTTATTTTTATGATGACTTTTGATTGTGTTCTGACACTAACTGTCACCTTACACGTCAAACAAGGCTTGCCGTGTGGCAAGATGTACCATCTTGTTGGAACATGAAATCCTGATCAGGGTGCAACATTTCAACACTTGGTAATAAGCTTCTCTCCAAAATCTCCTGGTATTTTACCGAATTGACGATACCAGTTATGAACTCCATACTTCCCACTCCTTTACCTGACGTGCAACCCCAAATCATGATTCCTGGGAATTTTACAGTCCTTTTTAGACAGTCTTTATGGAATGCTCCTTTTTTTGTACGAATTACTCTCTTACGAGAGCCTCCAACACAAATGTCAAATTTAGATTCATCGCTAAAAATGACTTTGCTCCAATCCTCGACTGTCCAACGTTCCTTCTGTTTCGCCCAAGCTAAGGGCTTCCTTTTCTGGACTTCTGTTAGAAGAGGTTTTTCTTTAGCCTAGAGTTTTTATTTATTAAATTAATTGTCACATCCTTAAAATGATACCTACAGTATAAAATTTCAAACCAGACTTATGAATCCATTTTCTGCAACATTCTCTGCCAACATTTACATTCGTTTCTTGATTCCAGCGAGCTGTAATTTCACGTAAAGTGCTTCGTCGTCCACTTTTACAAATTTTAATAAGTTGACCTTGCATTCGAGGTGTTACTAACCTCGGACGCCCAGAAGATTTGCCTTCAACGTCAATATTTCCTGTATTTCCATATATTTTTATTATGTCTGCAATAGTGGACTTCGCGATTCCAAAATCTTCGGCAACTTTTCTGATCGACTTTCCTTTCGCGTATTCGCCAATAATTATTTCGCGCAACTTTAGAGGTGTTGCTATTCCCCGTGCCATTATTTTACCTTAATTTTACACAAATTCATGAACTGTGCACTTGACACTTACAGTGACCAAGGTTAAATAAAAACATGAATCTTGAAATGATTGAAGCATTTATTTTAAATAAGCAAGCGTCCGAACATATAGTAGTTAGGGCTCGTAATCTGCGCATATATTTATCTTATACATTTTAAAACCATTAAAGAATACTCAAGTGCTATACATATCATCTTAGTTTGCATCAAAATTAAATTCTATTAATAACTTTCAATTAAACAGGCAATTCTTTTATAAATTTTTCTTATTTGATTATATTGATATACCAAATTTTATATTTAAATTAATCTTTAACATAGACTGCCTTTTATGTATCATAGCAATAGATACGTTAAATGCATGAAAAATGTAAACAGTCTCCTATGCAAATTAGCAAATTTAGTCTTTTAACTATAACTTTGGTATTCATTAATAGTATATTATATTAATAGAAGTAAAGGTGATACTTTGTGTGGCGAGACTGGCAGCGTTTGACTGGCGAGCTTACGAGAGTCAGACAAGTCCGTTCGAGGCACACAAAGTCACTTTTACTACTATTAACATATGCTATTTTATTTTCAAATGCGCGAATTTATGTAAATATCTATATTTCATAAATTACGATTATCGATAATTGACGTCTATATCAGTTCCCGACAATCAAGAAGGCAAAGGTCAAAGATATTCGAAAGCTAATCAAGTTTGGAAGTACTTTTACTCCGTCGGCGTAAAAGTAATCACTTTTATGCCTAGGCATAAAAGTAATGCATTTACCTTGTCCGTCAAGTCACATAAGTTGTCGCTTTTATGACGTTTGATAATAAAATAAATTTATCAAAACCTGTTTCGTGTATTCCATTTATTTTTATAAAATATATAGCTTAACACGTGTAAAAATCTTAGAAAAAATGAAGTGTGGTCATCACACAACTTTGTTTTACTGCTTGCAAAAATGTAATTTTGTGACTTTATTAAAAACTACTTACAAAGTCACTTTTTTTAAAAAATTATAAGTGATTACGTAATATATAACAGCATTAAAGAATTATTCCCATTGCTTTTCAATTTTACTTTTTCTGTAAAAATTTAGTTTTGGCGATTTTCTAAAAAAATATACTTCGTACAAACATATTTCTTTGAAGAAAGTTGTAGACAATTAAGTAATATATAATAGAGTTTACGAAAAATATTTTTATTATTAATTATTTGACTGAGGGAATTATTGTGAAAATCTAATATTAACATTTTTTCAAAAAGGTACCTTGCAAAATATTTCTTTTAACAAAAGTTGTCTATATTTGCTAATATACTATGCTGTTTCATGAAATTTTATTTTTATCGAAAAATTTATAAAGATATCCCAAAAAAACGCAAGAAAGCAACTACTTCCGGTTGGCCTATTTTAGCCAAATATCATCTGGGATCTCCGAGTTTAAATTAAAACCTATATAAAAATTTTCAGGTTTACCGATTAATCCATCTGGGCTGTAGAGACGACACAAGCTCACATACATACAGATTCACAGACATACATCACTTCGAAAATACTTCCTCTGAATCAGAAGACACGAAAACAGATATGTCTGCGCCAATCTCGAGGTCAAAAAAATCATTACTATACTTTAAAAGTGGTTTAGACAAAATGTAAAACACTTAAAAAATTATTTGTATATCGGTGTCGGAACCTAAATATACATTTAAATTTCGTTCTTAACAGGGGAATGCTAGATATCACGAAATAGATATCAAATATTGGATAACAAGGAATGTGTTCGTTCCAGCCATAATATGCTGGTGTCATGATTCGATCTCCACTTTGTACTATTTCTTACATTTTGCCGAGCGAAAATTTGTCAATATTGTTTCATCATGTTTAGAATACATGTTAATCGATAGCAGTGTATTTGTTTCAATTGTCGTATAATAAAGTGTATTGGTCCTTTAACAGTTTCTTTTTCTGTGTTGGAAACCTTCAATTTCTACAAAAGATTTCACAGCTATAGAAACTACATCAACTACTAGTCTAATTAACTTTATTTAGTACAGCAGTGCATCACAAGGTACTACCATGCAACTCTTTCGATAAGTACATTTAATCATACCTTTTTGAAAATAATATAATTATATAACAATTTCAGTTCCTTAGACTTACTTAGAAGGTATTATAGTGCGTATACATTGTACATAGCGCATGGAAATATATACGAGTGAAATAAATATAAAAAACTTTTACGAAATCTCCCAAAAGTACATTAATTTGGATACATAGAAACCAAACATAGTTAAACCACGTATAAGATGCAAGAGTTTCCAAACAAAAAAGAAGCTATAAAATCTTTGTAAGACGACTATATATATTAATAATCAAGTTGAAGGATACGAAATTCCGGTGCTTATTTTAGGTTCATTTTAAATCAATCAATAAGTTGCTTACTTTTTAATGTAAATCGTTATATGTATAGCAATTAATCCAAGTTGCTGCTAACCTTATTTGAAATAAGTTTAGTTAAACAAAGTTGGTTTTTAAAACTTCTGCATTCGTGTGCGTGCCGCACATTCCCAGTTATAATTTACCCTTATTTAAATTATTGGTGTCGAATTTTATTGCGGCGGCCTTATTTGAAATTTATTAAGTAATTCAATTTAGTTTTCTCGCGAAGTAGGTTTGCTAAAGCGACATGTTATTGACTCATAAAACATTTTCAATCGCTAATATGTATTGAATATAAAGTAATTTATGTTTATTATCTTAACACTTACTACTGAAGTAACACTTCAAAACGTTACAAATGCAAAGATTTTCCGTTAAAGTGAGAAGTAGATTTTTATAATATCATTAAGGTATTGCATGTGGGAATGTGTTTTTAAACTAAAATTTCACGGCCGTCATTCCCGTGTTTGTAACACACAAAAATAATTCGAGAAAGTAATACAGTATTAATGATAGCACAAAGTTAACAGTTTTTTTTTTATAATCGCAATTACAGTTCTAGTACTCTCATGGGAATCTAACTTTGCATAAATACGTAAACAAAGCCAAAAAACGGTATACTCGTATCTCAGTTAAAATAAAACACTTTTATTACTTTTTGCGTTAAATATGCATGAAACGTCTCCCGTGTTGGTAATTGTCTATCACAATAAGGTTGCCGCTAGCGTTAACTAAAATATCTCTAATTTTTTTTATTAACGTTTAAATCATTCTAAAAAATGAAACTAAATTAATAGAGGGAACTGCTAAGTAACTAGCACAAAATCGTGAAGAAAGCAACATTATGTGTATATCGTTACAGCTGCAGTTCCAGTAGAAACTGCAGCCCTAGTATTTTATTTTCCAATCACAAACTGTTTAAGTTTTACATAAAACAACATATTTACAAATGGAAATTTGTTCGAATCTGTTTGAAAATATTATCAATGCTTTACAATGACGCAAATCCTATAAAACTGCAACAATAAGAACAGAAGATAAGAAAGTCAAATACATTTTTGATAAAATAATTTGCATTGCTGTGACTTCGAATTAACCAATTACTGAATGAAAAACATATGAACCAGTAAACATCTTTATCTGATGAAGATTTTCTATGGGTACGTCTGGTTTAATTTGGAAATTCCTTTATTTGGTTTTGGTGAAATACCTTTATTGTTTCGTTGTTTAAAAACTGGGTTTCGTATTGAACATTTTCTTTCAATAAATGTTTTTCAAGTACCTGTCTCGTGTTTGAATACTAGATTGTTACATCCGATTACTGCATACGCTCGATTGTATATCATTACTATTATTGAATGGCTGCTATGTAGCAGTAGTAATTCATGTGCATGACTAAGTTTGCTCACATAGTGGTTTACAGGTTCTAAAATGATTACTTGTAGTTGTTGGAAAATGGTGGGATCTTCCGCAACAAAACTGTTTCCATCACCTTTGAATCTTTTATTTCAAAGAGTGGTATGCGTCCTCTGGGATTGTCACTGATCTGCAGAAATAGTCCAGTAGATTTGGATTCAGATTTTAACACTTTGTATGTTTCCCCAAAGAATTTCATAAACCTAAAGAATTCTTTGTTAGGAAGAAAATTAGCTGGGCTTTCATGATTACCGTTAATAAGAATATTATTCCATGTAGTTTCTAGTAGCCTACAAACTATTTAGTCACAAAGGTTAATAAAAAAACGTGCATACACTGTGCAAAATCAGTTTTTTTTAGAAAATATTTATGGACTAAGCATTTTAAATATATCGAGGAAAAACAGATTATTAGGTTTTTCTCTGTAACACTGACTCTAATGGAAAAAACACCTCAGTATTGCATTAAAGAACTGTACAGTTTATAAAAAAGCAACCTTTATAGTGTTTTTAAGATTATCCGTAGTTACATTACGCTAGACGTTATTGATCAAAATTCATGAAATACATCCATTTTAAAATTTTATTGCTAATAGTCTATGGAAGATATTGTTGTTACGTTGTTCTTCAAAATGTTAATACTTATTGAATAACAACAACCCTTTTTGTTTTAACAATATTTAATATGATCGGATGATCACACACATAAATATATACATACAGGATGATACACAAATACACATGTACAGAGTGTTATAGAAGTCCACGCAATAAATCTAACCAGATAGACCTCTCATAAAGCTATACAAGGAGTGAATGTGGATATATGAGGGAGATTCGAAAGGGAGGCGTCCAAGCCGTTGGAAATTTCTATGCATTTAGATTCATACAAGCTACCGCTTTACGAGAATTGATATCAGTTTTGAATTTGCACCCCGCGGCTCCGCGCCGCTTGGGTGCTTTTTGAAAAAAAAAATCAATTGTGTATCTTCTGAAGCCGTGTTCTTTGTGCCTTTAAGTCGTTGCTTTGTGCCCGTCGATGTCTGCGTTAAAGTAAGCTGTTTTTCCGCAGTCCCTTTCGCAGAAGTGTTAAATTTGCCAGGGTTTAGGTTATACGAGGGACGTTAGTAAAGTAAACTCATACCGGAAGATTTTACAGCTCCAATTGCGCGTTAACGGATTTCAATTCAGGATTCTCATTTGGTCCAGTTTTTTCTTGAGGAAGGCGTATGTTGAAAATCGCAAGTGGCATATACGTCTCCCAGTCACCTTCTGGGAACTAATAGCGTTGGAATATTTGGTAGATAGCAACCTGTGTCGCTGAAGCTTTGTTCCGGCATCCCGTCGAATTAGTTGGGCAGTTGCTGAGCTCGCCCAAACTAGCAGTATCGCTGGACATCAATTAGCCGCTCCCGAATTCTCAAAACAGGTATTGTGTACATAATACAGTGAATTTTAAACCGTATAGTGATGCGCCATTATGACATTGTGTGAAGTAATGTAATCGTTGCAACAGCTAAATTTAAAACGGGTCTGCGCGACCTATATTTGTTTCAATTGCAGCTGTATTTATCCGCCTCGTGCAGATTTTTGGTTGCCTGTTCATCGCCGTCGCTATTGGTCGAATTATTTAGATAATTGTTGCCTGTTCACCGCTGCTAAGTTCAATATAGCAGGTAAACCTTTGTTGTGTCATTTTGATTCCTTTTTGAAGTAATATAGATCTACCAACCCTTTTTGGCAAGTTTCAATGCTTGTGAAATTATTTGCATGCATATCTCTCAGTCAAGACATTTCATTTGAAATTAGTCGTGCGTTATTATTTCATATACCGATGGGGCCACAATTATATATAACAGCAATGAGATAACATGAACAAGAATATAACACGTATTTCTTGAGTAAGAAAGAGATAAATATAGTAGCAAATATTCGAGAAGGCTTGACGCTTAATTTAATTATAACATTTGTCAACTAAACATGCCTACTAAAATAATTTTTTCGTATGGCCGTCTTTTTCTTACTCAAGCATTCTATTTTGTTATTCATGTTATTTCATTGCTGTTTAAATATAATTATGGCTCCATCGGTATATGATGTTGCATGCGATTTTGTATTGTGTGATGTTTCTTTGCAAGGAGTTTAGAGAGCTGAATAAATCCAATAATGGTTGGTTTACCGAGGCTGTACGTTGACTACGTGACCCGAGCACTGTCGAAGCTGAATTTGAAAGGTGCTTTCATCATTTCCACTTTCAAGTGGATGTTCCTGTATTTCCTAATTTAAAAAGTAGTAGCGTCTAAGGCAATTAACATTTTTATTCAAATTAATAGGTTTTAGATGTTGTGTCCTTACATTTGCTTACCAAACTGGTCATCAAATATAGAGGGTGTAAATCATGGCAAAACTTGACAATTAAAAGAAAAACAATAAACAGAAAAGTTACTCAGTTTGGTAAGGTCTAGCGCTGGTTAAAATTATTACATGGACTTCCATAACACCCTGTACAGTGTGTGATTAAATAACTGCTTGTGCTCATTAAAAAGTGCCCTGGTATTTCAACAGCGATCTGTAAACTAGCATGTGATTATTACTCGACACGGGCTTCGAAACGTGCTAGACAACTTGTATACACGGAATGCCGAAAGTCGTAAACCGAATGAATGTGGCGCTTTCCTGTCCGTATTTATATAGCTTCTCGTCAACTGCGTCAGTGGAGAGTTTATTACTTCTCGGTGGCCGGATGAACTCTCATTTTTTCGAAAGCTTAATTAGGCATTGTGCCTCGTTTCCATGCAGGAGAATTGCAATTGCTTTAATACCCGTTTGCCGAAGCCGGACGTCTTCTCGGTGAAAGTGTTAGGTCTTATGGCCCGAGTGCCTTGAGTCAGATAAACGAAGTTATGGTGTTTCCTCGTCTACTAGCGTTTATGGGATTTCCAAAATCCTTGAGCAGCCGTCGCTATTGTTTAAAAGGGTCTAGCGACTACTGCAGTTTACCCTCGGAGGCACCCACTTTGAGTTATAAATTGAGTGTCTTTTACATTGCAATTGCGGATACAATAGGTCACTCGCGGGGCTAATTATTCAGTTTATGACATTAGTCACTCACTTACGCGTAGCGTTACATGCAAAATTAGTTACCCGTTGATTTAGGCGGGACAGCTTGTCGATCTTAAGTTTGCACTTTTATGACTTCCTGCGCTGATTTTGTGCGCTTTTTTCATGGTAATTTATGGATGCTGTTACGATTTTCCAAATTACTATTAAAATAGAATTTCATAAGCAGATGCAAAAACAGCTTAGTATGCAAAATCAGCGTATCACTTTTAATAGAAGCAAAACAAATTATTATATTATACAATTCTGAATTACATTTAGCAGGTATATCCAGATAACTCAAATTTTTCTGTGCGTCTATCATTTGCGCTGACAATTTATAAATCACAAGGACAAACTGGGGATAAAGTGGGAATATATCGTGTTTGCCACATCCCCAGTATTTAGCAATGGTCGAGTATATGTAGCAATATCACGTGTAAATAGTTTTTAAAACTTACAAATTTAAATTTTACCCAATGATTCCTGCCACACGTTAGAAAGAAGTTTTGTAACTTGCAAAATATTTTGCAATGGGTCCACTAGTTGTTATTTATTTCCTGTAATATGTAATAACAGTGTTGAATAGTTGCAAAAGTACCATGAGTCATTACTACTTACTTACTCACCAAAACTTAAAAATTATGCTTTCTAGCTGATAAACACATCTAACGTAGAGCAAAGCCTTTCCATAAAGTATCGTTATGTTTTTTGTGTTAGTGCAACGATTACAGCAAAAACGTACAAATTAGTCTTACTTTCAAGATGGCGGCCTTGTGAATGATGGAGTGAAGTAGATCCTATTCAAAATTCAAAGCTAAGGGTATAACAGGTCGTTTTTGAGAAAAACATACTGTGCATTTGTACAGCTTGTTCACATTTACCTACACATTTGCCTACTTTATCCAGTGACTGCATATTGCCCTAATAGGCAGCAAGTAATAAAATGACATTGTGTAGTGTTAACAGTTTCTAAATCATATGAAACCTTCTCTTGTTTTCTAATGGCAGTGTGGCAGTATATATTTTATGAATATCCTACATAATGCAAGTCTTTAATCCAATTATCCTTAATCTAGTTAGACCAGGCTAAACTACCATCAAAAATTATAAAGAGTGACATCTTTTATAATTACTAAGCAATGCGTATTTAGAAATCAGTATGTCTTACTTTCTATTGGCCCCACCACGGCCTGCTGAATTGTGTGACAAATGTCATACAGTGACGTTTGTCAAACAATTCAGCAGGTCGTGGGCCCCACATCTTTTCTGTTTTTGCTTTTGTTTTTATATCCGTATGATCGACAAATTCAGTAACGAATATTTCGACACCGAAAGGTAAAAGAGGCGATAGATTATGTATGTATGTATATATGTATGTATACTTACATATTTGTAAAACAATATCTTAGAGGGAAATTTCCTTATAAATAAGGCTAATGTATTTTCGTCTTGCTCTGACAATTCTTGTTTTCTTCCTTAGCTTAATATAAGTTTCTCCTTGTAATGTTTTCCTAAAGTTGATATGGACATTCTAAATCCCCCAGAGCTTGCACCATCTTTACCATTGTTATAGCTGAATTTCCTTAGTGTCATCTCTTTTTGTACCCTTTACAGGAATTTTTATAGATTTTTATTAATTTAAGAATGAGTAGCTCATTATACTACTTTTGTCTCTTATAACCACACCATTATTATTGCCACGTTAAAGGCTTATACCCGCGGTAACTGAAGCTAATAACTAATCAACATATTGTAAGATTAATACTACTATACTAGTAGAAAGAAACATTTTTGGCAGTATTTGCTTATGAAAAGTTGGCAATAGAAGACAATGTTACTATACTAAAATTAAAGGGTTCCGCTGTAATTGAAATATTTTCAAAAGTACGTGATATTTGCTTATCCCATAGTGCTATATGAGTACTAACAACAAATCACTTAGATACCTAACTTAACTTTACAGATCCCTGCACTTTAATAACTCTTGGAGATATAATGTTTGGTTCCTGTTACATTTGTATCTTATAATAGTGCTTATATGATTTAAACATTGAGGAAAACTGCAATATAGATTTACCAAAAAAATCTGCAACACAATTAATGAATATAAAATATCTGTAAATACCATAAAGCTATAATTTAATATATACTACAATTAAATTTTAACAAAATTTAAACTGCATAACTGATTATTATAGCAATAATATTTGCTTATTTTTAATGGTAATAATGATTTTGTTTTTGATTAGACACTTATAAGTAATAGTATCGCAAGAATTTCTGCCAGAACAAACATTTGTTCTGCAAGTGCCCACTTTGACTCAATTAGTTCTTGTACAGCGTGCGGGTTTCTCATTTTAATCTCTTTTGTCTCTCTAGTACTCAAAGGTACATTCCAATGTACGATTTAGGAGCTAAAGTTTAAAAGCTACTTCAATATTGTGGACGTTTACTTGATTTTCAAATTGCATCTTCGATGATCATTCCATATTGTTTCAGAACTCCATAAAGTTTCGAACTTCTGTTTCCATCTCCTGCAAATATCCTTCATAAAACTTTCCAGCGTTATCCGACTACAGTTAATATTACTTTGTGAATAACATTATTTCTTTCTTGTCAGTAATCATCCACGCCTGAATGGCGACGGCAAACTTTTAGTTTTTGAACTTGAAGATCATTTTTTACTTATCTGGAACGCATTCGACTTTGTAGCAACGCAGCATATTGATTTCGCTTGAAGAGGGCGAGGAAAAGTAACATTTCTGATCAAACTACCTCCGGCTAGCAGCATCGGCTTGTTAGATGCAGCAAAAGTCGCGCCTTTATTGCTAGATAAAGTGCAATTTCGTTTTGATTTTGACTTGGAAGAGCAGGACTGATATCGTCGAACCGATGATATATAGTCCCTCGTTTGCGATTGGTCAACACTCGAGTTGATGGATGAGTGGCGGTCGCCCCTATCCGTATCACACTCGTTTCCTCTGAAGTTGCTGAAGTCTTATGTCAACAATCCTGCCCGTATTCCGCAATCTTCATTGCGCTTCGCTTTCTGATAGACATAATGTTGTGATAACTCGACATGATGCATGTCTTTGTTAAAATTCACCACTAATACAATTACTTCCCTCCACTACAACCAAGCAGTGGGGCATGAACGCGCCGATAAAGGATTGTTTGCTGCAATTCAAAAATATACTAAATCAAAAGATAAACTGAAAGTACAGAATATATATCCAGTAACTATAATCGTCATAAAGTGGCCATATGGTATTAGCAGTCTTGATTATAGCTTCTAAGTTTAATTTTTGTAATCACCTCCAATGTCTTAATTTTATTAACTCTATTAAATATCATAGATGGCTGATAAACCTTTAGTTTATATTATTTATAAACCCTGCATTACAACTAAAGTCATTTCGGACAGCAACACTTTGTTATGACCATATCTAAATTTAAAATTTATAACTCATTCTCTGTAATATATTTAAATACATAGTTGTTTGAAACAAAAATAGAAATTGTATATTATTATTCATTTGTATAGTCATGAATATTGCAATAGTTGGTGCAATTAAAAATAATTTCAATGTTACTGCTTACTGTATTGAGAATTAGTGATGTAACTACAAATATTATGTACTTCTCCGACAAGGGCTTACATTATTCCACAATAAGGAAGTTAATATTTTACGTCCTGTTAATTTGTAGAATTAGTTGCGATATATTACCACATAAGTGTCTAACCTCAAAAGGAGATAAGAAGGTGAAGCAAATAGCACTGTTTCTTTCTATAGTGTATCATATCCCCTAAATGAGTCGTAGAGGCTTCTGCAACTTTTACAATAATTGTATCCACTTTAGTTTGTTGGGAGCTTCATCAATAAGCTTGCATTGTTCTGCCTGTCATTTTCGACAGCAGAGCATTTCTATTGCATCGAATTTCTTGTGTTCGCTCTGTCTTTTTGTCCACGACTCACATCCGTAGGTCAAAAATATACCAGAGCAGAGGTTTTGTAGACGACAAATTTGCGAGAAAATTTAACGGCTCCGTCTGACAACAAGAAATTAAAGAAAAATTGTAACTTGAGTTATTCATCCTACAAAGTAAGAAGCTATACAATGTGTTCACCGATCACCAAAAGAGTTTTCTACCTCCAAAAATTTAAGGAATGTCATAATGCAACCTTCTACTAGAGTTTCAAAACCGGCTTTTACAGGTTACAGAATCTAGATTGAGACGAGGTGAAAATCGGAACTAATGTTAGAATCTAGTAATTTCCAAGTTTCGTATTGGTAACATTTTTACATCTATCATATTGATATTAAATATTGTTAACCTTATTTAAACTAAATGCCACCATAAATCAGAGGCGTACGCAACATTTCGGTATGGTGTACTATCAGTTCTTGAATGTTAAAATGATTGCGGAAATAATGGTGTTAAGTTGAACAACCAGGTTCTGCTAAAACTTCTATCCCAGCAACAGCAATTTTCACACTTTAAAACACAAAAATTCTGTCATATGACGTTAGTCACTGCGCTAATGAAATCCCTCTACCCACCGTTGCTGATTACTTGTCATTTAAAATGTAACCAAACTTTGTATGTTTGATAACTTTCCACATATTGCCAATTCATCAAATATGATCACAGCGCCTTTCGTGATTTACCTTGAGATTCAATCTAGTTTCTGTGACCTGTATACTGTTGTAACGTCATGCGTGTTGATAGATTTAGGCTGATTCATTGCAGCTGTGCGCGGCAAGAAATGTATTTATTTTGTTGTATTATTTATTATAGGCCATATCAGATTTTATACTGTCTGGACTAACAATGGAATCATATTCGTGTACTGTTTTTTAACCAAAAGTTGTGTAGCTATTGTAAGATTGTGTGTTATTAAATAATATTTTTTTAAACTTCTTTAACCTGTATTTTGAAAACAAAGCCGTTTAGGTCGCATTAACATCCAATGAACGAAATTACTGTTAATGATGTTTGCGTTTTTCTCGAAAAAGGGTTATTTTATAAAAAAATAAAACACATCTTTTGTATAGTTTCAATGGATGAAGCTAAAAAACTTGTGTTAGCTAAAAACAGTGGCTACCAAATTTTTCTAAAATAAGGTAATTTTTTTTTACCAAACAATGCCACTTTATAAAATACTAACCTACACCAAGTTTCATTAGAATACCACTAGGCGTTTTCCAGAACTTTGAAAAAAAATGTTTGCTTAAACTTAAACATCCTATATTTTGAAAACGTAGCCGTTTAGGCCCCATGTTTGTATGAACTTTTTATCTTATAATTGATCAAGGAATCACCCCTTAAAGTTATTTCCTGCAATTCATTAACACCCTGTATACTTATCTGAATAGATTCCTGTATCTTTATCTATCCGTCTAGCTATTTCTTGTGAAGGTGTATATGTTTTCATTGAAGCTCTCTTTCAGGGGAAGTACAATAAAAACTATTTGTCTCTTCATTTGCGATTCTTTTGAGTAGCGCAAGCGAGCCCTTGTTTTTCAGTCTGTGACCCCCTCCCCCTTCCACTAGAGCAAGCTTTTAAGGTTTTTGCATGTTGTAAACGAGGAGTTTCCTGTGATAAGGTTTTTAGGGTTATTTTTTTCGCAGACGAGGACGTGTGGTGACTTATAGGCTTTCTGCATACAATGAGCTGCTACCAATACGTAACTGGCTTGAAATAATATGAATAATTTTAGCTAAATAAAAAAATAAATTGTAACCGACTTGATAACTAATACTAGTATTTGGTAGCAATTTAACGAAAATTATAGTTTGAGCCCTCGGAAATAACAATAATTGGCTAGATAACGTGATTTAGAGGTACAAATGACATCAGACGGTGACAAATAGCATCACAACTTAAATCGTGGCCATTGTTGCTAGCACTATATCAGAATCATTGCAAAGTAGTACTATAGTGATGTTTCTGTTTCCTTTGCGGAAGTCCACATTTTTAAGGAGCTGATATTCGAATTTTACGTGTTTAAAGACAGCATTTTTGGTGGTTGAAATTTTTGGTATGCGATATTGATTTTGTACGCGACAATGTTGCAAACCATAATTTTGGTTGACGCGCGACTTTTATAATCAATTTTATTGTTTAGTGTTATTTTTGAAAGCTCAGTACTGAAACCGTTATTATTAAGTTGCTGCTTTTGGGCTATACATATGGTGAGATCGTACGAAGCAACTATAACATTTAAAACATTTAGTAAAAATAAACTGAGATCGTGAGATAGACCTAAAATATTTATGTTGGAGATTTACAGTCGCTCAACCACTTATTTAGCAAGCGTCGAATTTTCAATTCCTATTATTTTACTTCCTATTGGTGGCTTTTTTGTATATTATATAGTAAAATTCAATTGTTTTAATTCCATTATATGCTATAATAGCCGCTAAGTGATAAACTTCTTGATTTGTTGATTAATATTTTGTGCATTAAAACAACTAACTAATTAGGAGAAGACATTGTTATAATACCATTCATTGAGGCGATATTTCTTCAGTGTAACAAACATTACACAAACCTTGTTTTTATCTAAAAATTCAGTTAGAATTAAACATTCTAGCAACCATTACTGTCATTAAAACTAGAAATGAGGTGTGGTCACCACACGACTTCTTTTTACTGCTTATGAAAATTTAACCTTTTTTCAAAAAATACTTGATAAAAGTTATAAATTTATCTAATCTATATCAGTTTAAAAAAATCCTATTATGTCTGGACTTTGAGAAAAACTTTGTTGGGGTATAATTTTACGATATTTCTGAAAATTACGCAATTCTAAAATCAAATTTTGTGATTTTTCTAAAAGCACATTTTCAACAAAGGTTGTAGATAATAGTACAATATATGATCTCGCTCTATAAAATTGATTTTTTATCAAACCATGAAATTTTACCGGAAAACTAAAAAATATATGTTGCTATGTTTTTATCAGGGCACAAACTATTTTACAGCCTTTTCAGTCAAATACATTAGTTTCATAAGTAAAAGTACAATGTGAAAGAAACATTTTTACAAATTAATAAAAATAAATGATTAATAACAAGTTAACTGGCATAGGACTCAATATGAAAAGTATTCTAAAAATAAATTAAACGTTTGCAGTTGAAAAAAATTCAACAATTTCAAGTTTCATTCAAAGTCCAAAGGGTTCAAGTATGATACATTATTTGTAACATACTGCTGTAATCTGTAGTCTTAAATCGATCTTAAATAACAACGAACATTCCAGTTAGTAAGTAATACAATTAGTGACAGTGCGTGTGTTTCTGAATTACGAACATAGGGACGATGCCTACAACACTGTTCTAGATGCGTTTCTTTCAATGTTCTATGTGCACAGCATGCTGGCAGGCCATCTGGACATCGTAGAGCACGTATTCGAGACACTGGTGGACTCAAGACACCAACACATTTCCGAGGCAGTAATATTGTCGAACGTAGCTGTATCATAGTTCGAGTGGGGGCAAACGATATTCAAGACTGATAGGGCTTAAACAAGAAGGTGAAAGTAATTACGAGTATAATTGAACGCTCATGCAAAAGTAATAAACTGGTGAGAGCTGGAAATTGAAAAACAATAACGTATTACCTTAAGCAGCCATATTTCGGTCAAAGGCAACAAAATTAGGTCACTGCAGCAAAATGGTATGCTTCAGTGGGGGTCCATGTGGACGACAACAAGGTAGAGGCTGGTGATTTTCGTCATGGCATCAATGGACAGCGAATCAGCTATGTGCAAGTTATTTCTTCAGCAACCGTCCTGGAAATCCAAACGAAAAATGGTCAAGGACACTTTGCCATGAGATCTACCTATGCGTATATAAATTTTAGCGACATTTGGACATGAGAGCGTAAAATTGATTAAAATGTGAATTTCCAGCGTTTTTAACATGTTTGAGGCGTTTTCTCGCGTGAAGCTTTTGCTATTAAAAACAGGCAAAGAATCACGCGATTCCGTTTAGCCAATCACAAAAGGTCTAACCTAAGTTAAGCTAATTAAGTTTTTATTTAAACAACTGACGTTTGCTTAAGAGCGTTAAACTTTAAAGAGCTATAAAAGCATTTTTAAACATATTTTATGCGTTTTTTACTTTATTTTGTTCGGTCTGTCGATCTTTTTCTGGCTATTGTCATTGCTATTTGACGTTCCCCGCCCCGCCCCGTCCCGCTTTGCCCCGTCCCGTCCCGTCCCGTTCCGTCCCTTCCCTTCCCGTCAAGCCCCGTCCCGCTCAGTCCCGTCCCGTCCAGTCCGTCCCGTTCCGTCCAGTCTAGTTCCGTCTCGTCCCGTTTCTTCCCTTATGTCATGTTCACCGTCTTGGACTTAAAAATAAATGTAATTTTCGCAATCAACGTCCCAAAAAACCTCAATAACGACACCCATATCGATTTTTAGGCTTACTTACCCCATTTCACCCCCTAAGGGGTTGATTTTCGGAAAATCACGAAATACGTGTTTGATTATTGGTTTTTAGGAGTACTCCTACGAAGTTTAAAGTCGAAATGTCTATTTAATATTATTTCTCCCTACAAAATTGGAACCCCCATTTTACCCCTTTAGGGGTTGACTTTCGAAATATCCTTCCTTATTCCTTGTATACATCATAAAGGAAACCTCTGTCCAAAATTTCAGCTTTCTAGGTCCAAGGGTTTGGGCTGGGCGTTGATGAGTGAGTGAGTGAGTCAGTCAGGACTTTTAGAAATATATATAAGATTAAAAGAAGTGTACATCATAAATTATCCTTATGTAAGGGCAGCGTGACCGTGAACCTGGACAGCGGCCATGTTTCCGGAAATTGAAGAAAATCTATTTTGCTTCGGCAAAGTAAAGCCGGAGATCGTATGAGAACTCCAGTGCCGTACTGTAGGGCGTTTACTATTTCTTTTCCATTGTACTGGATTTAGCGAATTTGTTAAATGTTCATTGCCATACTAATGTAAAGGACAATTTAAAACCTAAATTTCTCCAGAATAAGAGAACTAATTTCTTTTGACCTGATAAGAAAACTTCTAGAAACCTACGAACTGAAAATGAAATTGTTGCGTATGTAATGAAAATCAAACAATTTTTTAAAATTTTATTGAACCCTGAGATATAATTCGTTTCAATCTTAGAGTCACATCGTAGTTTGGGAGAAAAAATCTATATAAAACAAGATCTGCATGTGGTATTCCAAGCCTTTAAGCATGGTACTTTTCATATATAAGCTAATCCTTACAGGTAAGGTGAGTGTACGAGAAGTCCCTTGGGTTTATAACAACGTTTGGTCCAGTGTACAGGTTGCATAACCAAAGTATATTTTATAAATTAAAAATTAATAAGGAGCGGGGATATCATAGCAATATATACGAGTACAGTAACATTTCTGGTTACACGATTTTAGCCAAAAGTCTCTGAGATGTTGAATTTATATTAGAATCCAATATATCATTTTGAGACCAATCGATTGAACCGTATGCGCTGTAGAGACGACACAAGCTAACAGATTCACAGCCTCCCAGGGTCACAGACAGCCATCACTTCAAAAACTTTATTTTAACCGGCAGTGAACAACGTCGCAATCGGCAGTGAGGTAATACATTGTTTTACATTTTTTTGTAGGTGGCGGGGCGACAGATAAACGTCAATCGACGTCAACATAACCTACAAAAGTTGGTTAAAATGTTGTGATTTTATAATTTTTTTATTTCAAAGAAAACACCTAATGAACCCCTCGGCACTGAAGTTGCGTTTTATCTCTCACGTGCTTTATTTGACGAGGCCTGTTCATATTCGTGATCAAAAGTTAAACTTTAGTGCTTTGGTATATAAATTACTATTTCTGAACAATAAGACACGAAAACGGATATTTCGGAAAAAACCTCGAGTTCGAAAGAAACCATGATTACTATCCTTTTATTTTACGAAGTAAAAGTAAATAATACTTGGAGGAACCTGGAGCAGACTATGGAAGAAATGCAATACATGAAGTGTATACGTTTGACGGTGCACTTGTACTTCCAGTCCAGTTATGTTATGCGTTTATTACTTGAAACTGTACCAAAAAGGTTTATTTGCAGTTTTGATTTTAAATATGTTTGTCATAGCAGAGATTATAATAATCAATTTAAAAAAATTCTGGAACATTATGAGGATTAAAATTTTTAAACTTACAGAAATAGTCATTTATTTACAGTATCTATTAAAAAAATTAAGATTTCTCTGAAAAATTAACAAAAAATATGCTTAACCCGGCGTAGGTACAGTGGTTTATAACGTGCCCCAATTCATTTTAAAGTAACATATCGGAACGGCCACAAGTAATACTTTCACTAGGCACCGTGTACCATCGAATTTATCCTTTCTCCAATTAAATACATTACATCACACCGTTAGTACTAGTGTGGCAGTTGTGCTTATCACATTGATTAGAATAAATGTATGAAGCCATAGGTACCCCGCCGTATTAAATCCTTAAAGGAACGAATTATAGCCATACCGTGCTCTTTGTTTGTTTTACAATTTTTGATTAATTGATTATTCTTCTAGGTAAGTTTGCTCCATAAGTTGCAGTTTTGTATTAAAGATTATTATTTTTAGAATGTCACATTAAATATCGCCAAAATATTAAAAGTAATTTCACCATTGTGTTTGTATGTACAGTCCTGTTCACTAAAGTGTTGTACAGAATTTGTGTTTTGTAGGTATGAATTTTTACATAAGTTAAGAAAAGTGTTGTATATACCAATATTTTGAGGGTCTGCGTCTAGGTCTACCTAGTTAATGATACAGTGAGAGCCTTTATTGAGTAAAAACACAACCAACAATAAACTTACAACTATCTGTGACGAAGAATGGCGAAGGGCGGCCCTTACCTGTTGGCGAAAGTTGTATTACGTATTTTGCCAGCTGGTAAATATCGGGCTAGGTTGGCTAACTAGTAAAGCGCATATCGACACAACACGTGGCATGACTGCGTTAACCTATGATCAAAACCAACGAAAGCTTTAAATACTCAACTATACTTCGTTAAGCGGAGTGCAAATCCAAGGGTGCGAATAGCGCAAGCAAGAAGTAAGGCCAACATTTAACCCCGATGGTTTGCTTAATAAATTCACTTTACGGCACACAAAATTTATACGGGGCGGTACCAGCAGGTAATGAGATCTCACAGGGGTGCTAGGTTTTATAAAAAAATTATAGGGTGTTCTCTGAGTTCATATTCTTATATGGGTATTTCGCCACTCTGCAAATTAAAATATTAAATAACGAAAATATTAACAACGAACGTTTCGAGGAACAATCTGCCCTCGTTATCAACGAATAACAATTAAAACTAACAAGAACTTATCTTTTTTTCACTGGAAGGAAAAACGACCAACCTCCAATGAATTTTCTGACATTGACGTTTGTTGATATCTGTACCTACTTGATCTCATCTTTAAGAATCGATAGCCAACTATTGTCTAAAAATATTGAGAAAGACGACACGCATTTTTCTTCGTTAAGTAAAATGTATGCCGTTTCCTTAATTTACTTAACGAAGAAAAATGCTCAATATTTTTAGATATCAACAAACGTCAATGTCAGAAAATTCATTGGAGGTTGGTCGTTTTTCCTTCCAGTGAAAAAAAGATAAGTTCTTGTTAGTTTTAATTGTTATTCGTTGATAACGAGGGCAGATTGTTCCTCGAAACCGTCGTTGTTAATATTTTCGTTATTTAATATTTTAATTTGCAGAGTGGCGAAATACCCATATAAGAATATGAATTATGAATTCACGCCACAAAGAAGTTTCAGAGATTATCTGTGTTCTCTGAGGCTCTAAGTCAGTACTTGCGGTCATCCTAAACTTTAAACTTGACTCTAAAAATTCAAAAACGGGCAGCTAGTTAAACTCAATAAAAAGTCCCGTGAGCAGCAGCATAGCCACAGCACAAAATTGACATTTAAAAATAACAAACTCAAATTGACAGCGAGGTTAATGCACTACACGGCGTTACGTACAATTAAGGTGATTACAAGAGCAGCCGCAACACAAATCAAAGCAATCTAAACATGGCTGCTAAACAAACGGGCAAGTGAACCAATTAATCCAATATCTATTAACTCATTAAGTAACAAACGACTTCCGGGATTAGACCGGGTCATGATTGAAATCGAAGAACTCAACGTTTCTCCCACTTTCGTAAAGGGCTTCATTAGGAGGAAAAGGCAAAAAAGCACGGCAACTCAACGTGTTAACCACGCCAGAGGTGAAACTCTTTGCAAGGGAAGGGATAGAAGAGCACGGTAACTCAACGTGTGCACCACGTCAGAGGCAAAACTCGACTAACTATCGGAAGGAGAATGGCGAGAATAGGAAAGTTTCTTCGAATACAAAACATTAAAACAGTATTCAAACCCCCGAGCAAAATCTCACAGGTTCCTCTTTCATCTAAAGATAATTTACACACTATGTCATCTAAAGGTGTTTATAAAGTCCCTTGTTCTTGTAGTGCTGTATACATTGGTGAAACAGATCGTTCAGTAAAAACTCGCATCTCTGAGCACCAGCGCTGTCTCAAGTCGGGTCTCATCATCAGCCATCGCCGAACACCAAGCCGATACTGGTCCTAAGACCCTTTTTTAATGAAACTTTCATCATCTGCAAATCCCCATTCTTCTTTAGCAGAAAGATTCTCGAAGCCATTGAGATTTACAAACACTCTAACAATCTCAATCGGGACGAAGGCTTTTCCCTTTCTTCTATGTGGAAAGTGCTAATTCCTAAGCCTCGCCCACCGCCACTGAACCGCGACGGCATTTGCTGAACCGCGACGGCGTTTGCGTATAAATTCTCGCCTTTCTCCTTCCGATAGTTAGTCAAGAGTCGCCTCTGACGTGGTTCACACGTTGAGTTACCATTTTCTTCTATCTTTTCCCTTGCAAAGAGTTTCGCCTCTGGCGTGGTTAACACGTTGAGTTACCGTGCTCTTTTGCTCTTTCCTCTTGATGAAGCCCCTTAGTGTACGAAGTGGGCGAAACGTTGAGTTCTTAGATCCCAATCATGACACGGTCCAATCCCGAAAGTCGTTTGTTACTTAATGACAATGGTCGTGAAAGCCTAATAAATCATCTAATAACTCAAATAGGCACCAAAAGTCGTTATACGCAAAATACTAAAATAGCAGTTCAAAAAGTCATACTAATCAATTCAAATTAACAAACAGTACACACTAAAACACTACATAACCTCAGATACACACGGCACGTGGGGGCCGAGCTGCTGGTGGAGACGTGACAATCAGGTACGCTGGCCAAGGAGACGGCCTCGCCCCAGGCGGCAGATGACCCTCGGCATGTGTTAATCGGCAACGCAGGCAGGGAGAACGACAGCACATCTAGGCTGCAGGGGCAGGCGGCTAGCCGGCTTGTAAAGCACCGCATGATCCAGTCATAACCAATTACACCAATACGAACAGAACCAGTACAGGTAAAAACGCATTTCCAGGGCGAAAAAATAAATGGCTAAAGATACAAATTTTCCAAGTAGATTACAGCGTTAAAGGAAGGAAACCGTAGGCAACTACTAACCTTAAGGTGTAATGCAGCCAAATCGTTCAGTCAAGCGTGCGAAGAAGGAACGTCCAACCAAATCCGTCAGTGACGGAAGGAATGCCGGCGATATAACTCAAAACACCGGAACATTCAAAAGGGGTTGCGATGCCTCTCATATCCTTCCAAAAATGAAGTTGGCCACCAAAACCGTTAAGACAGGGACCCCCAAAGAGCGATCCAACTTACACGAAACAAGACTCGCCAGGAAATGGCCGAGAAATGGCCCAAAAACAGCCTAATTGAGTTTATCAAAGTTCCAAAAATTTGAAAGTGGGCCAATAGAAAAACTGAGGAATGCAGAGTGTGCTTTAAACTGATAAAGACAGAGTTGTTCCTTATTCAAAATTTAGAATGATGTTAATAGGGTTGCCTAACCACTTAGGGACAATTATTGTATTTTTACGAAATAAATGCCAATTGCGAAATCTAATTAATTATTTCAACTATTGCATGCAAAACGACAACATGAGCTTAACAGATCTCTGTACAACACATTTTTGAACACGACTGTACATATTTTCGAAAAACTTATTAAAAAGGAAACTATTAACAAAATAGTTCCTAACATTTCATAATTTAAAAAGAACCAAGAAATACTAAAATTATCTGACATTTACATGTATGTTTTATCTGAAAAACTAATAAGTTCGAAATTGCAAAAACTATTCTTGCTCCTGGCAGGGGAAATACATTTTTCTATGTCTTTATGTAACACAACAAAACAACTTTAGAAATTAAACCAATTTTTTTTATCTGAGGTCTGAATAAAGTAGAATAGCAAAACATTTATAAGTGATATTTCATGTATATAATATCTTATTTAATAATAATTTGCTTGTGGGGCTCAAAAACTATGACCGTTAGCATGTTAAATAGCAGGATCTTGTAACTGTAGTCCGTTAGCAGCTATAAATATAACCAAATATCTAGAATTCAGATTGTGCTGAAATGATATACAATACCTATAGTTGTATACCGTAAAGCAAACAAACAAAAATTGCTCAGGATAACAGCATTGCCAACATGTTTTCATTTTTTATAAATTAAGTATATGTGTTTAGTAGAAAAGATTTTCGCTTGCTTAATGGTTACACTATAAATTGACAAAATAAATTAGTTCTTAATAAATTGTACCCATACAGGAAGGTGTTTATGACAAAATTTAATGTTTCATTGCAACCTATTCCAACTGTTATAAAACAGAGATAATGTGAACAAATGGCAAGAACAAGATAAGGGTGGTGCATGAATAATACTCGTAAAGTTATTGCAGTGATCCAAGATATTCTCAAATGCATAGTTGTTGTGTGCTCGAAGGTGTAGTTACTTATGGGATACGTTTTTATCTTCCACAGAAATCGAGTAAAATATCGTCTAAGAACGTCCAGCGCAATTTCTAGTACTTAATAAATCGTATTTAACGTTCCACGGTGTAAACTTTGGACATGACCCTCCACCATATTTCAGGAAGTTGCCCTTTCGATGTCTAACACTTATCGCAATAAAATATCGTTATACCCTAAAAAATCTCTGGGTTCTCTGACGTAGATCTTGATATTAATAAAATGGCTCCATCGTCTGTTTAATGCATTTAGATTTATTCTAGACAACAGCCTCGTTGATAAATGTATCAAGTAAAAGTACATTCGCTAGAAGCGAGAGGTCCGTATTTACGACAGTCTAGGTTTTTACGATAAAACTTTATTTCTAAAACTGTCGAGATATATTTTATGTCAAAAACCAAGCAGATAACAGAATATTTGTATACAGAAACGGGGAAAGTAAGATCTAATAGGATTCATGAAATACCATCTGCATATTGAAAGGCTTCGCACAGAATATTTCTGTAGACGTAGCAAAACAATTTCAGTTAATATTTTGAATTACAAAATTATTTCCCTCTTTTCAGTTCAATTTGATTCGTAATTAAATTTTAACGTAGCTGTCACCATCAATTTCGTACAGAATTAATCGAATTATAACAAGAATTCTTACTGCCTCCCAAATTCCTTGAATATATTACATTTATTGAGATTTCAAACCATGTCTAAAATATATAACGCAGGCACCGTCGTGTTTTTGTCGCCGGCTGTCAAAAACACGCCTTGTAAAACGCACAGGAGAATGTGACAAAAAGCGTTGCAAAGAGAATAAAACATGCTCAGAGATGTTACAGAAAGAGGGTCGCTGCTTTTCGTGAGTGACGCTATGAAATGCTCCTGAAGGTCTAAACTTTAAACGTAATTTTAATTTCAAGTGGCTGGCACGACCCAGAGTAAGTGCATAACAGTTATAAATTAAATAAGGTCGAAGTTATAATTACGTTAATTTATGCAAATAATAGAAACGGAAACTCAAAGATTTGAATTAAATATGTGTTTAAACTGTAAATATTCTTTTCAGGTTGGTTGCAGCTGGGTATTTTACTTATATTTTGATGTTTGTATAACTGAACACTAATTCTTATCATAAGTAATGACAATTTAGTGGTGTGAATGAATGTTAGGTATGTATTGCTAAAGGCAAGCTAATACTATATGGCGACATTCCATTCTTCATTCGACCAAAATAATAGAATAGCCTCCATTATGGAAGACAAGAAAGTGCAATCGATATAAAAGACATGACGACTCTGGCGTTGCACTAAGATCTCCAAAATTGTCTAAAACTTCAAATTCGTCCGAATAAAACTCCCAACTTTAGTGTATAGAGTCTTGACACCCGAGAAACCATTAAAGGTTCCGTTTTGTATTCGTTCTTTGAATAATTCTTTAATATTTATTTTCAAAACATATCCGCTACGAGTTTTCGAAGAAGCTTTATCTTGCGAGATAGTCAAGATATATTGATAAATTTTATTTAAATATTACAACGAGTTTTAAAGATTATACACAATTTAACGTCTTTAGTCGAAGGCAATCAAAATAGGCGTTTCATCATTTTTTTAAAATAATAAATAATTTGATCTACAACACTATTTTTAATATGCCATCAAGTTGTTAGAAATCATCAACCCAAATGTGTTCATAACTAATAAAAATCTGGTGTGATACACGCACACAACTTCCTTTTACAGTGATCTTATAATTAGCGATAAATTTGATTTAAAATGTTTAAACATTTGTCAAAAATTTTCAAAAAATACAAATTCTACAAAAACGGTACAAAATAGAGCATTAGTTGAAGAGATAAATTTTCTCTAGAATTTTAAGCTGAATCCAAAAATCTAATAATATACCGGGTTTTCTATTTAAAATAGGAGTTAATAAAAAAAATCTGGTGTGATACACTCACACAACTTCCCTTTACAGTGATCTTAAAATTAGTCAAAAATTAATTTTTAATATTTAAGCATTTGTCAAAAATTTTCAAAATTACAAATTCTATAAAAACGGTACAAAATAGAGCGTTAGTTGAAGAGACAAATTTTCTCTAACATTTTAAGCTGAATTCAAAAATGTAATAATATACCGGGTGTTCTATTTAAAATAAGAGTTAATAAAAAAAAGAAGAAAAAACAAGAGAAGCCCACTTTAGAAGTATTGGAAAATCATTTAGCTCACATCAGTAGACATTAAAAATATAATAAAAATGTAAAGTTTGAAAAAAATCGTTAGAGCCGTTTTTGAAAAAAATCGAAAAAAACTAAAAAATCACAAGAGTAAACACCTACTTCCGGTTGTGAGATTTTCTGCAAAAGCTTGCTGTCTCATCTACATAGTACACAAAACTTATATATGAAGTTTCAACGCCATACCTCTTTTCATTTTTGAGATATTCTGTTCACAGACAGACAGACAGACAGACAGACAGACACACACACAGACAGACACACAGATAGACCAATGAAAAAAAAATGTTTTTTGGGTTCAGGGGACTCGAAAACGTGAAGATCTGTCGAAAACTCAATTTCGAATTTTTGGGGTGAATCCAATACTTCCTTTATCGTAAAAGGAAGTAAAAATAGAAAAAAAAACAAAAGAAACCCATTTCAGAAGCATTGAACTGGAAAATCACTTATCTCACATCAATACATATTAAAAATGTAATAAAAGTGTGAAGTTTGAAAAAATTGTTAGAGCCGTTTTCGAAAAAATCGAAAAAACTGAAAAATCACAAGAGTAAACACCTACTTCCGGTTATGCGATTTTCTTCAAAAGCTTGCTGTCGCATCTACATAGTACACAAAACTTACATATGAAGTTTCAACGCCATACCTCTTTTCGTTTTTGAGATATTCTGTTCACAGACAGACAGACACACAGACAGACCAATGAAAAAAAAATGTTTTTTGGGTTCAGGGGACTCTAAAACGTGAATACCTGTTGAAAACTCAATTTCGAATTTTTGGGGTGAATCCAATACTTCCTTTATTGTAAAAGGAAGTAAAAACACGTTTCCTGACAAATTCAAATTAGCTAAAGTAACTCCTATACACAAAACTGGAAATAAAGCAGATATAGAAAATTATAGACCTATATTAATTTTTTCTGTCCCTGCTAAAGTATTTGAAAAACTGCTGTATAAAAAGTGTTTTTTAAAACTGGCAATGAAGAACTTCGGAATCGTTATAAAGTACAAGAAATCAGCAGTGAAGTAATCCATGGTTTTACGATTTTTTGTAGGTGACTTTGTATGCAAATTACTATTAGTTTCAACGCCATACCTCTTTCCGTTTTTGAGATATTCTGTTCACAGACAGACAGACACACACACACAGAGACAGATAGACAAAGAGAGACAAACGAAAAAATATATATGTTTTTTGGGTTCAATTTCGAATTTTTGGGGTGAATCCAATACTTCCTTTATTGTAAAAGAAAGTAAAAATGCAACAAGAGAATCTACTTTTGGAATCGCAAGTACAATACAAACTTCTGGATATCTGTATTTCGTATGGTAAAAACAGAACTTTGATACTAACTACTATTATGCATGTATTATTTTTTACGTACAACTAAAGACTGCAGCTTGCATTTCAAAGCCTTAGATAAATGCTTCGCCTATCTAAAATTCATGGGAACCTTACTTACCCTTCCCTTATAAAACAATGAGAAGATTAACAGCTGTGTATTAGACGTAGGTAAATCAATTTCAAAATTTCTAATGTTGAATTACTCCATTGTTAAGCATCAGGTTTCATTAACTTGCTACAAAAGCCTTATACGTATAACGACTATAAATACTTTAGAGAAGTAGATCAAAATGTATCTACGTACATACAAAGTTTGTCCTTGCAAATGGAACAAACACGTTTAAAATTTAAAATCATCTAAAAATACGTTTCACCCAGTTCTGCTACGCATTTAACTTGACCTTATAAACAGTATCTCAACATTACCAGAGCTTTACGTTAATTTTGAAAGTTTATACCCCTGCCTTACTTTCCATTATCAAACAATGTGAAAAAAATATTTGCTTGAGGTTTATTCTTAAATTTTTATGCTATCTTTGCTTTTGAGAACAAAGAACGTCAATCGTTTTAATAGTATTTCAATAATTTTTTTTTGTGTATGTGGGAAGTAAGATGCTGAGAACAGTATAGAGTCAACTTAAATTATTAAAATACAGAAGCAAACACGCTTGTTACCTATGAACTAGAATTTGAATTATACAGGGTACTGCAGTAATGGCGTATTAACTTAAGGGATGTTAAGGGATACTCTCTGAATATGAAAAAAATAAGGAAAATATTCTTTTATGAAAGGTATATTATATTGATTATTTTTTTCGTAGCGATCTCAACTAATCAGAAGGCTGAATTTAGTTAAGTTATCTTGTATAATTTCGATTATACAAAATCGATTATACTAGAGTAACTTCACTAGGCAACGCAATACATAACTTTTGTCAAATTGATGTTGTTTTCATGGAGATGACTTTCAGCTAGGTTAATACAAACAAATCCGACTGCCAATAAAATATTTATTTGATCCTAATATTAAAATTTACTCACAAAATAATCAAATCGAATACAATGCGTACTTCGAACAGGTTATACGTCTCAAACTTCCTGCACAATAACAAATCGTGTCAGTTTGACAGAATAATCCTCCCGCTGACGCGGTCGGACTATTTAACCTGTCAAACTGACACTCTTTTATTATTGTGCAACAAGTTATCGACATATAACCCGATAATATCGAAGTACTTATAGTATTACTTCTGATTATACCACTCCCTCTAACATCAACCAATGAAAAACGGCAAATTGCATAGTTACGCATTTACTAACTTTTGATAATGCACGTAGCAACTGATAATCACCGTACCTTCCTGATTAATAGGTGATAATCGCACGCCTTCACAAACATCACGTTACCTGCTGTGAGTGCAATTGTCATAACAACCACATTAACTGTACTTTTAATATTTAAAATACACTATTCAAACTTTGTTTATTGACTCGTGATATAATCTAGTTGAATGCAACTCGTGTCTTCTTGATTATCAAATCATTTCTGTTTCCACTCGATATATTGTTTTAGGACAAACAATATATCTCGTGTAAACATAAATGATTATTTGATAATCAAGAACCCACTAGTTGCATTATATATGATTATACCACTCCCTCTAACATCAACCAATGAAAAACGGCAAAATGCATAGTTACGAATGTACTAACTTTTGATAATGTACATAGCAACTGACAATCACATACCTTCCTGATTAATAAATGATAATCACACGGCTTCACAAATATGTTACCTGCTGTCAGTACAATTGTCATAACAATAACATTAACTGTACTTTTAATATTTAAAATACATTATTCAAACGTTGTTTATTGACTCGTGATATAATCTAGCCGAATGCAACTCGTGTCTTCTTGATTATCAAATCATTTCTGTTTCCACTCGATATATTGTTTTAGGCAATCACGCTCGTCCTTCGGACTCCCGTAATTGCCAAACAATATATCTCATGTAAACAGAAATGATTATTTGGTAATCAAGAACCCACTAGTTGCATTATATATGAAAATTTAATCTACATAATTGTTTTTAATATCTATACATAAAATCTTTCTACTCGAATATCAAGTATACCAAGTATTTGATCTTTAAATTAAACAGCTAGAAGATAAGAAATTATGTAGAATATGCTGGAACTTTCTGAATATAAGAAAATGATATGTAGATAAAAGGCCAGGAACAATCTCTCACTTATATATTATACCATATATTAAGAAAAAATATGGTTGCTGTATGAGGGTATTCAATACATTTTGTGTTATACGAACCAGGCAAAAGCCGGATAAGTTATAAGGAGGCGAAATAAGTATAAAATTAGTCGAGAAGTTATAAATTTGTGGCATAAGCACTACTTATTCGTAAATTAGTTGCATATAAATCATACTTAACCTCTAGAAGCTAAGAACCAACTGATGAGAAAGGCGCTTTCAGCTCCCAAACCAATATAACATTCTTTAGAGCATTCTTTTCAAGGCGCGCGCTCTTAAGTAGCTGCTTTATTTGACTTTTATTTTCAGTCCTCTCAGTTAAAATATATAGAAAGTTCAACTAAAGAATCGCGCCTCTTGCAATCACTTTACTTCTAGGATAATTATGATAATGCAAAACAGTTCTTTACATTTTTCACTTAGAAATGCTTATAACCATAAAATGCCGCCCAAATTTCTCTTTGTGCGTCCTGTAAGAACAAAATAAAATGTGATCAGTTAAATGTTCGCATAATCGGTTTTACAAATATTTAATATTATCGTGTAGTAGTAGTTTTAAAGACTTTATTGCACGAATATGGTTAAAAAATTCAAACCTAATATGTATTGCTTGAAAAGTACGCGCAAAGTAATAAAATACAGGCTTTACTCTAAACCGATAAAAAAATATTCATACACTATTTTTAAAGCTCGTATGTGTAAGACCCTTTTCGGTTGCACATCTCGGGGTTTTTCGAACAAAGCGTGTTTTATGTAATCTGTCATTCTCAACGGGTTATTCATAAACAGCCATAACTCACTGGTCCTCTGGAGATCAAATTAGCAACTTACCCCTCCTTCGCTGTCCAGTGTGGTGATGTATTCGGTTCGGTCACCGTGAGGTCGCCATTAGTTCCAATTAGGTTGGCAAGGTGGCGCCCCAGTACTTCGCATCTTAACCACGATCCACCCGACTCTAGTCATCTCTGTACCACATACAAACTTTCTAGTAAACACTTTCGTAAGTTACGAAAACAAGGAATCCCGGAATTTTCAGTGATATATTTCACCGTTGTCAATGTTAATCACGATTACCCAAATCTCCTTTTAATTTCTGTGGTCACAATTTAGTAAATGGATTTTTTGCAAGAACTTTCCGAGAACTATCCAAATTGCTAAAGTTAAATATTATGTAGCCATTTTGTTTGTGTTGATTCAAAACGTTTTTCGTTTCGACTAGGTTTTCGTAATAACTAATACTTGCTATTTGCAATTATACTATAAAATGGTCCCATTCAGTATTATTTATTTGTATTTTTAATAAAAGAAGTTATGTATTTATAAAAAAAATAAAGTAACGTTTGTATTGAAAGATTGTTTTTAACATTTCTCAGCGCATCTCTCTTACATTTATTATGAGAACTATACTATACGTAGTGTACGAAGAAACTCGTCCTGCAGGTAAATTTTAGAATTTTAATCAATGGTAGTGTGTGTGGAAGCCGTGTAATATGTATAGTTAGAGGTATATGTGCAATAGAGAGGGTAATATTTTCACTTATAATACCATGAGTAGTCAAAGTTATGTCGACTATTTTTGCGGTGGTGTCACGAATGTCCATTGCGCTTTGGTACGATTAGGACGAGTGCGCTAGCACGAGTCCTAATCCCAAGCGCAATGGACATGAGTAGTGATACCACCGCAAAAATAATCTACTTAACTTTGACTAAGAATGGTATTCGAGGGACTATTTAATGAACCAAACTACTTTTTCAAATTAGTTTTCAGTAAATCTAGCAACAAACTACGCAATTTCTATAGTAACAGAACACTAATATGGACTTTTTCTAATAAAAATCGCATTTGTTAAAAATAGTCACTTGAATACCTTCTAGGAAGATATATCCACTGATATTTTTTTGATTGTTCAAGAAACGTCAGAATTCTAGATTTTCATTGGTCACTTTTTGACAGATGACAGGTGAATTGAATAGTCACAGTAGTTAATAGCTATTTGTGCAACAAGTGCTAAAAGTGGACGCCTTCGGCTTCGTTTCATAATTTTTATGTCTTGTGCATAAACAATTTTAGCACGAGTTTGCAAACAATGTTTTTTGCCTTAAAATGTCGTTTAACAAAGGTTTGCATTTATGACAGTTATAATTCATGTAATAGCAAAGAGATGGCCTTGACGCACAGGCGAATGTTTCTGCAGCCAGTAGCTGTCAAAGTTAGTTATCAAAGGTAATTATACTAGTAAACATCTGACTTTATTGATTACATAATGCTTTGATTATTTAAAAAACACTTTACCTCTAACCCAAAGAAGTAACTAGAATAACTTTATAACCTCACTTCCAATTCAAAATTCTAAATTCCACACCAGCTGTTTACTTTTAGCACATGGGCTAAAAGTAAATAGCTGATTTCACTTTTAACACGCTGATTTATAAAACGTCACTTTTAGTGAAAAAAGCTAGCACCTACTTTTAGTAGTGGTCCTAGAAAAAAATTTTAGGTATTTTAGTATTTTTGAGAAGCCATTGTATTGAAACAAACTTACAAATCCATAATATATTAAAACAATAATTGTTAAAATGAAACATTTAATGTAGTAAACTCGTTTTAAAGAATTTAGGAGTGAGATGACATTATGGTTTTTATTCACCTAAGAGGCTAATTATTTTAAGTTTGTTTTTTAGTTATTGAAAATCATAAATATAAAATACAAAATTAGGGAGAACTATATTAATATTAATATAAAATACTTCATGTAATAAATTACTTTTAAGTAGTCTTGCCATATTTACATAAGTGTAATGCAAATTATTAATAATCGATTACCAAGAGTTCACGACTGTCAAAGAACCACTAAGATTTTTAAATTTTGGTTAAATACACGAATAAATATTAACGTGATTTTAAACGTTCAATTAATTGCTACTAAGAAAGACTTGCCCATCAGGTTGTGAACAAATTATATTAATTTTAATAGGTTGTATAACTTTATTTCTAAGACCACCTAAGAATAGAAGTTCCTTGTAGTGATAACCGTGTTTACGAGAGATAACAAGCTTAAAAGGGCCCAGTAGCTCAGCGTGAGGGGTGGATCTTGAACTGAGCTCCAGGGTTTGAACCTATCTTGTTTTAAGGCCTGTGAAATCTTATCTTACTGCAAGAATATGATGAACTGCACTTTGCTTGAAAATTAAAATCATACAGTAAATTTTAGAACTGTATTAAGGTAACATTTATACAAATTTATGCCGAATCTCAACGAACAATATCTAAAAATTCTACCTGCTTGTGACGTCACGTCGCACAGCAAGTAATAACCTTCACATGTGTTCACCAGGGTAGGAATTCCACAGCGGAAACACTTTTATGAACTGACGCAAAGCCGTTGAGGCGTTACTGGACTTCCAGGCGGAATACTCCCCAAAAATTATTACACAACTGACAACCGACTCAAAAAACGGATGGAAAATTTATGCATGCACACTTAGCTTCGTACCTATAACATATTACTTAAAATAATTTTCGGCAAGTTACACATGCAATACAAAAGTAATAAATCAGCTTAAACTTAGCTTGGTGCAGCAAATCGACGCCAATAATGCGGGAATAACGACTGTTAAGCACCGGGTCTGAGCAATGATTTGTGGCCAGAAACTAGCCACACTAGCGGCCAAAGGTTTGCCGAAAATTGCGCGATCGAAAACTAAGCTATGATTGAAAGTCGCCCTTCGATGGAACTACAATGGGTAGCTATAACATTTCGAAAGTCTACATGCTGAGAATGAGAATTTTTCCAGGGCTGCATCGGGAGAAGGCGTCAATTTACATGGTGGTTGCTAAAAATATTGATGGTTGGATGATTCGGAGTTTCTTCATATACATCCAATACGGTACTTAGACGACAAAAGATTGGAATTTCAAATTGCTAGGTTGCGGTTTACTACCGCAAGACTTTTCCAAATAGCTAGGTTCACGAAACGATAACGCTCACATCACGCACACACTCTTCATCACGCCTTCACCTCGAGAATAAAAACAGTGGAGTCGTCAATTTCCAAACGAAGTTAACAATTTACTAGCATGCTATGTATAGTGCGTCTAGAAAGTATGTGGAATTTTAAAAATTCGAGATAAATTCTTTTTATACACCCATACACCATGTGCTGTAATTTATTTAGAAATTTGCTTCGGATTAGAAACTGATATTTATGTCTTTCTTGTTTTAGCTAGCATTGTATACTTCCATATTTTTTTAAGAATTGCAATAGCAAAATTAGAATTCTGGCAATGACTGGATTATGTGCAATTTTAAATTTGAATTTTGGAATTACAGCTTTAAAACTAAGTTACTTCTAATAAATGTTTTGTTATTACTTATCGATTTCCACGAAATGAAAAATTATGTTGTTAGTGAGAAAGTCAGGTAATGTTCTCATTACTCGAAAATAAAACAGTGGAAAAACATTAACTGTAAAAAAGCTGCTACTTTTAAAAATAAAATACAATGTTCGAAGTTTATAATTAGAATACGCCTTTATGAACGCCTTTATGAAATTTATTATAAGCTGCAATCTACAAAGAACGTGCACGTTGTACTGATTGTACGCATTACTCAATTAATTGTCGAACAGCTACATCTAAGGGCTACACTTAACACTTTAAAGATTTCAATCGTACATAAAAACGATCGTGTGCTCGGAATGAGGCGTTGTAATAAATCGCCGAATTGACTAGGTCACTTTGGGGGGGCAAAATCAAGACTTCACAACATTTTTAAACCTAAATTGCAAAAAAATGCTGCACTTGCACTTTAAAATCAAAATTTTGGGGGGGCCACCCCTTGCCCTTCCCAAGTTACGCCTATGACTAGGTCTACATAAGGCACGGACATCATGGTACCTTATATTCAGTATAAGAAACTAGAGATAAAGAGAAGTAATTAGAGTTACTGCAAATAGATCTTCTTTAAGTTTAAGTTTTAATAATGCTGGATGTACCTGCAGTGAATAACAATAAAGCAATTTTTAACAATACAACCGTTTCCCAAGAACTTTATCACTAGCAATAGCTTTATTTATTCGTTTCCCTAAAATAAGGATACTGTTTTTATTAACATTTATGCATCATTACGAACTGTCTTAGAAGACAATAAAAAATAGGATTAATAGTGAAAATATTGGTATGAGAAGAGAATCGAAGAAACGAAAGATCTATTATAGATTATGTGATTACTGTAATAGTATATTACATTACAAGGCATGAAAGTGATACTTTGCAGATGAGGATGCCTGTTGAAGAATATTAAAACGCTCTTTAAAAATTTGAAATTGAATTCTATCGCATCAAGGCGCATGGTGAAGGTGACCGGTCACCTAAGTAAAGTAAAGTAAAAATCACTAGTCTTGCAAAAATCTCAAAAGTGACTAATCTTGTAAAGTGAGACTTTCAAGATCAAACTGAGTCTTGACATGGCCCGCTTCTTGACGATTTCAGGAAAAAGATCACTTTATATATAAATATAAACTGAGGGACTCAATAGTGCGATGAAGAAAAACTCACCAGTGCAATTAAAAGCGGGGGAAATCAATTAGAAACACAATGCACAAGAATTATTAAATGCTTTTAAGGAAATAATTCACCAAGCAGCAATGGAAACGTGTGTGATAATTAACGTTGATAATACTCAAAAACATACTGCCTGGTGAAACGAACACATCAGAAACGAAATCAAAGAGCAGAACTTTTTGCTAGAAATGGTAAAAAGTATATTGAACAAACCCGAATCGATCTGATGTTTAAGTTGTTCAACTTAATACTTATCCAAACGTTAGAAAGTATCTGAAGATCGGAAGATGCCATTATCGTACCCATATTTAAAAAAGGAGATAGCAGGAAATGCAATAACTACAGAGATATTGCTCTACTTCGTATACCAACCAAGCTGTTTGAAAGAATACTAATAGAAAACAAATTAAGTGGAGTCGCACAAGACCAACTAAACTATTCACAAATCGAGTTTAGGCCGTGATACAGTACGCCAGACCAGCTATTTACGCTAAGACAATTAGCAGACAAAAAATAAGACACAATGAATCGACATACGTATTTTTTATGCACCTATTCAAGGATTTCGACAGATTCCCAAGAAGCAAGATCTGGAAAAGTTTAAATCAAAGAAAAGTACCAAACTACTTAATCAACATGCTGAATGAGATGTATACAGAAACGAAGAACTACGTAAGCGACGCTAAATCAAAGTACTTCATAACAGGAGGTGTAAGGCAAGGTGTTTTAAGCCCGCTATTGATTTTGATTTTCGTGGATGAGATAATACAAGCATGTAACAATAAACTGCAGAAATTAGCAGTCGAACTCAATAAAATTCAAATAGGAAATATTAGTACGTTATACCGGGTGTCAACGAATTTATTGGACAAGTCATATCTTCTAGAGTATTAGGTGTATTAAAATGAGATTTGGTACAGGTAAATGGTATAGGGAGAGGAGAATTTTCGCGTATTTTTCACTTTTCGGTCACTTCCGGTTTCACCGGAAATGTCTCCGATTTCAAATTTTTAAATGGAACACCCTGTATATTTTTGCATATTTGAATTTCAGAGATAATTTTGGATCAGAATGTGACATTTTAAAAAGTTTTTAAGCCTACTTGATTTTTTTAGAGCCAGTTTTAATATGGCATCTAGGTGGCCATGATCAGACGCAAACTAATCTAAAGACCTCAGGTGATGTCAGAAAATTACAATCGCAAAGTTTGAGTGATTAGTATGATAGATAGGAATAAGACAAGTTGGCAAAAGCACGTTTTCTTGTCTAACTATTTTTGTTCAAATGGCGACCCTTTTTTGACAAGCACTTTCCGAAAAGAGAATTTTTTGACGAATCTAACGATACTAATTTATTTGCGATTGGATTAAAAATAAGCTCATAAGTTAAATATTTCTAAGCAAAATACTAGATAATAATTTATTTACTTTTGTCAAGTGTGCCATGGATACGTTTTTAAAATGTCACATGCTGATCCAAAATTGTCTCAAAAATCCAAATATGCAAAAATATACAGGGTGTTCTATTTAAAAATTCGAAACGGGAGCCATTTCCGGTGAAACCGGAAGTGACCAGAAAGTGAAAAATATGTGAAAACGTTCCTCTCCCTATACCATTTACCTATACCAAATATCATTTTGAAACACCTAATACTCTAGAAGTTATGACTTGTCTAATAAATTCGTTGACACCCGGTATGCGCATTTGCGATACTGCAATATTTGCCAATACCAAAGAAGCATTACAAATTAATCTGGATATGTGACAAGAAGAAATAGCCTTGCCAAGCATGAAAATCAATAAAAACAAGACCAAAATTGTGGTAATGTGTCAAGAAAGAAAACAAGCCAGAATAAAAATGGAAAAACAGACAGTTTCCAAAACTTAGGGTCGATTATCAAAGAAAACTGAAAGTGCCATAGAGCAGGCAGCCGTAATAAAGTTTTTGAGAAAAATAGAAGGCTGCACACTAATAGATAAAACCACTAACAACGAAATTAGAAGAAGGTTACAAATCACTTCAGTAGAGAACCAAATATAAAACAACTAGCAAAGCTGCTGGGGCACTTAGTAAGAATGGATTTGTAGTGGATCAATCCGTCTTTTCACTCTGGGAGCGATGAGGAATTTTCTTGCTAGAGCGTTGGGATGTATTTTTAATCAAAGATAAAAATCGATATTTCCCCTACATTCCTCAAAGTAAAATATAAAATTGTAGCGTATTGAATATAATCATACATTCTAAAATGAATACATTGGAGCAGTAATTTCCATCATTAAAGTTAAATGGCTGTTCAGACCATGGATAATGTGTATTTTGAATTGTCTAAATAATCTCGTGTAATGCATTCGCAGTAATTACTTAAAAGTTTTAATCGATAAAAAAGAACAGTTTCATTGCAGCTGCGTTAGTTTGAAAATGTGTGTCATCAGATAAACTGCATACATGCACAAACACATAATTCATATCATAGAGAAAGTGCAATTGAGGTAGTGGGTCGCACTCGACATTGCATTGTGCTCTGCTGCACCGAATCACACAATACACTCAACAAACCTTAATCTAACCTAAAGCCAGTTTAATTAATGAGTTCGAAGCCATCGTCCGTCCCAGAAAAATCTCAACCATGATCAGATTTGAACCCATGCCCTCCCTGTTGTTAAACCGGGTACTTACTTTACTTAGTCATCCAGATTAAAAAAAATTAAAATAAAATTATAAATTAGCATTACTTGTTGTTTTTCTCTAAATTATTTTACTGTTTACATGCATGTTAAGCGGCCACACAACATTTGCATATTAACTCAACAATTGAGGAATTACACAAAGCGTTACAAGAACTAAAGTAGGGAGAAGTAACAGGATATGATCAAATATCAGGCGAGGTGAAAAAAGTGGGCAAGAGAAAAAGGTGTTTAAATTTTTATTTTTATAAACAATAAAGCAGAATAACCAGCACAGACATGAGATTCTTACGTAAAATAGAAAACAAAAGTAGAAGAGACCAAAAACGAAATGAAAGTTCTAGGAAAAATTTAATTATGCGGACAAAAACAGAATAACGAAAAAATATACGAGGCACGAGGAGTGGGACATAGAGGCAAGAGGCGGAAAAGACAGACTTGGAATAAAGAAATAAAATTGGCAGCATCTGGCCAAAGATAGAACAATGAAGGGAACTATGAAACCCATCTAGCCCAAGATAAAACTCACTCTTAAACGCACTCTCTAACATGACAAGGTATAAGAAGTCTTGGATTAAGTTTAAAAAAAGATTTTTTTTTGGCGTACTACATGCTCTTTAAATATTATTTTTTTTCAACAGTTTGTATATTGTTGTTTTTTTGGCAACAAAATAAATTTTTTAAGCAAATTTGCTGCGGTATCGGAGCTCAATTATGGGGACGTGCAGTGATGAAGAAAAAGCTGATAAAGTCTATTTGTTTTCAACATGACTCAGAGCAGGCTGTGACTTCTAATATTTTTTACACTGTACTAACCTAACCTTTAAAATGTCACTAATGTCATTTTTGACAGCTGTATGAACACTGCAAGTTAATACAACATTTTGTAAAATAAAGCTTCAGAATGCTAATAAAGCTAACAAAAGAAACTAGCAAGCGATTCACTGTTGCTTTCTGCAAAAAGCAGAATAACATACGAGTAGATGTTCACCAACTTTTCAGCTAAGTCAAAATAGCTCGTTAGTGATATATTAATTTATTCCGTTAGAGTTTTAAAACCTTTACACGAAGTTTTGAGTTTTTACTGCCTTCAAAACTGTTGATGGAGTTAGTCGATAGTGATCGCTGAAAAGTTGGAATATTCTATAATAATCCTGGAAGTTACTAAAACGTTGTCGTCGTCATCAACCTTATTAGTAATTATCCACTGCAGGGGAATCGGTTTCTCCTCTTTCAGGAAATTTAAGGATTACAAACCCACTACGGTTGCTAAAGCCGGAATGGCAGTGACCATTAGAATTACTAGGTTTTAGACCCAGATTTTCTACTAAGGCTTCGAGGCGTAGCTTGTGTGTTACGTTAGTGTTAATTTGAAATTGTAGTTTTACGGAGTATACCTATTTTTAAATCTTCTGCGCCTTCTATTTATTTTCTACGTTTCAGCATTTTTAGCTCTTTACCTTTCTTTTATTAATATACAGAGTGTTACATAACAACTTTTGTATTTATCGTTTTTTAATGGTATACTTTTTATCATTTATATCTCCGAAATTTGAAGAGCCATATTTAGTTCGTTTTACTCACATATAATAATAATAATAATAATAACATGGTCTTTATTTACACATATCAACACTGGATCACAATTTACATAAAAATATTAAAAAAACACATATATTCAATCATTAATAATAAAAGAAAAAATATATGGAGGGCGAGATTCAGCTCAAAGCAGAAGCAGTGAGCTGTTCTTCCACCTAACCCTACGTTGCGAAAACAACAAAAACACACAATACTAAAACTATAGTCTGGCTTTGCCTTCACTGTTGCCCGAAAACCACAACGCATTAAAAAAAATGAAATAAAATAAAATAAAATAGGGGAACACGTTAAATTTGTCTTGAATGAAGTGTTTTGCTAAGCTGGCACCTAAACGAGGATAAAGATAGTGTTTGTACTTTGAGGTGTACGGGCAAGTCACCAAACCATTTCGCAATGTTATATAGATAACGTCGTTTTCCAAATTCACTGTAACGTAATGGAACAGTGATATTACCCCTAAACCTCAAATTCAAATTATGCACATCTGTACGAAATGAGATTTTGTTATATAAGTACGGTGGAGTCTTAAATAGCAGAATTTTATAATACAAGACGGAGCGATGAAAGAGTCGCCTGTTGATCATATTTAACCACCCAGCATCTTTAAGTTTATAAGTTATCCTGTCATATTTACGTATACCATAAATAAGTCGCAAACAGGCATTCTGTAGTTTTTGAATCCTAGCTTTATCCTGATAATCAAGACATGAATCGTATACTACGTCGCAATAGTCCATCTGTGATAAAACCAAACTACGGCATAATGTAGCCTTTACCCCGGTGCTCAAAACATGTCGGTTTTGGTATATAGATCGCAGATTGCAATAAGCTTTCTGCAAACATTTAGAGACATGTTGCTTAAAACGTAGCGAGGAATCCAAAATTAGTCCTAAGTTTTTTATAGTTTCAACAACTGGTAATAAATTGTCGAAAATTTTGACTTATACATGACGTTTCGCAAATTCAATATCTTTTTTCTTTCCAAAATATATTACAGACGATTTATTAGCATTAAGCTTTAATGATTGCTGTTGAGAAATGATAGAGAGACGTTCCAAATCTTTATTAATAAATGAATTTGCTAAATGTGCGTTTGCAGCATGGAAAGAAAAATAAATCTGCGAATCATCAGCATAAAAATGAGAATTACAAGAAACAATTGCAGAAGAAAAATGAGAAACGTAAATCGTGAACAAAAGTGGACCAAGAATTGAGCCTTGGGGCACTCCTCTATTATTAACTATAAAGTTGGATATATGGTTGCCAACTCTGACAGCTTGTAACCGCCCACATAAATAATTCGACAATAAGGAAACTGCATCGGGTTTTAGACCAATATAGTGTAAAATCGATAACAAAGTTTTGTGCTCAATTGTGTCGAAAGCTTTTGAATAATCTAAGAGAATAAGCACAGTGACTTTGCCAGCATCAGTAGCAGAAACCAGATCATCGACAATATTTAAAAGAGCAGTGGCACAACTATGTCCTTTTCTGAAACCCGACTGTGTAACAGGTAGTATTTTATTTGAATCTATATGTTCACGGAGTTGTTGCTCAATGATCCTTTCGATAATTTTTGACATTGCTGGTAAAATACTGATTGGCCTCAGATCTTTAAAAGTTTTAGGACTATTTATTTTAGGGATAGGATTAATAATAGCATATTTCCAGGCTTCTGGAAAAACAGAATTGTTTAAACAATAATTAACGAGATGAGTTATGACAGGCAGAAGAAAAGGGACAGAAAATTTAATAACAGTAATACCTATGCCGTCATGACCAATCGCGTTAGTTTTAATGGAAGATATAATTTTTAGTACTTCCAATTCATTTACAGATTTAAAAACAAAATATGAATTAATAGAATTTTTAACATTAGTAGAGTAAAAAGTACGAATATTATCAGAATTCGTCGAAATTTGAGGTATAGAGTCAACAAAATAATTATTTAATTTGTTACTATCAGATAATTCAGGAGGTAAGTCTGCTCGAACCGTTTTTTTCGAAATGTTGAGTTCTTTTAGGTTTTTCCAAAACAATCGCGTGTTCTCAGTAAATACAGAATTAAAGTATGCCTTTTTTTCTCTTCTAACGGCACTTACAACTTGATTCCGCAGTTGCTTATAAAAATTAAAATGATTAGGATTTTTCGATTTTTTTAATTTATGTAACGCCTGATCTCTTAACAACATCATGTCCTTAAGTGTATTAGTTAGCCATGGAGCAGATGCTTTAGTAATCCGAAGTGTTTTTTCTGGAGCAAACAAATCTAATAAGGTTAATACATTTTCGTTAAAGAACTTGACTTTGTCATCTATATTATTTATATAATAAATATTATTCCATGGAATAGAACGCAAAGCATAATCAAATTCAATATAATTAAAATGTCTGAAACTTCTACATGTTTTAAAAATAGGTTGTTTGTTTTTTAAGTTTGGCAAATTAATACTACAGCATACCGAATAATGATCAAAATTACCAATTACTGATACAACAGAAGAGGAAATTACGATTTCCGTTTTAGAAGTTAGTATGAAATCAATAAGTGTACTAGAGGTTTCTGTTACACGAGTCGGTTCGGTAATTAACTGAGAGAATCCGAAAGTTTCAAAAAAGTCCATAATACAAGCAGAAGCTGCAGTGTTAACATTAAGTAAATCTATGTTAAAATCACCGAAGCAAAAGACAGCCTCAACATTCGGCAATATCACAGACAAAGTCGACTCCAAAACATTTATAAAATCACGATAAAATTTTTGATGTGGATTGTATACCACCCCAAATGCATATTTGCGACCCTGGAAGGTAATACTCAACCATAACTGTTCGATATCAATGCAGGTATCAATGACAGTATAACGTAATGATGATGCGAGATAAAATGGAACTCCTCCGCCTCTGGCCAGTCGGTTTCTCCGTATTATATTAAATCCACGTACAAAAACATCCTCGTCCTCAATAACGTCAGTTAACCAGGTTTCGGTAACAGCTAGCACATCAAATGAATTATTAAGGACATGCTCCCTAAAATCAGAAAAATTATTAACTAGTGAACGGCAGTTAATATGAAAACAATTTAAATTTAAATCTGAATGCATTACAAAAAATTAGAAGTAACTGACTATCGGGCAAAATGAAAGCGAAGCAAGACAGCGCATAATGACAATAATTATAAATAAATAGCACTCATAAAGTGAGAAAATTAAGTTAAACTTGTATATCGAACCTCATAATCAAAATTAAAATTCAAAACACAGAGAATTAAACAAATTAAACTTACCAAACAATTAACTTATTTAACTAATTAAACTAAGTAGGAGAACAATAAATTTTCAACAAATTAGTAGCAAATAAATTATCAGTTACTTGAAATGAAAACGTAAATGTGCAAATGTGCACTTTCGTTATGTTGGACTAATTATTTTTTAAACAGTTCTATCAGCCAATAGTAATGAGAAAAAATTTCAATCGACCATAATAGCATCAAAATTATACTGGCTATTCAATTCACCTGTCATCTGTCAAAAAGTGACCAATGAAAATCCAGAATTTGACGTTTCTTGACCAATCAAAAAAATATTAGCGGATATATCTTCCTAGAAGGTATTCAGGTGACTATTTTAAACAAATGTGATTTTTATTAGAAAAAGTCAATATTGGTGTTTTGTTACTATAGAAATTGCGTAGTTTGTTGCTAGATTTACTAAAAACTTATTTGAAAAAGTAGTTTGGTTCATTGAATAGTCCCTCGAATGCCATTCTTAGTCAAAGTTAAGTAGAATATTTTTGCGAATAGAATATTTTAAGCACAATGGACATGAGTACTGATACCACCGCAAAAATATTCTACTTAACTTTGACTAAGAATGGCATTCGAGGGACAAAAATATTCGACATAACTTTGACTACTCATGGTATTATAAGTGACTATTTGCTAGTAGCATCCAAATTACACTGACTATTTGCTAGTAGCTAATTACACTGACTATTTGCTAGTAGCATCAAAAATACACTGACTATTTGTTAGTAGCTAATTACAGCAACCATTTTTTCACAAACCATTCAAATCGTTCTTCTGCTGTAACACAACTAGCTAAAAGTGGAGTAGGTGAGCAGCAGTTGTTAAAAATAACAGGACACTCATCTGGAAGCTCCATCAAACCCTATCGACAACTTGGACTGTTTAAAAAATAATCACGCCGAATTACATTCGTGGTAATATTTTTTTAAATAATTTTAACTGGATTAGCACTCAGAGATTTCTTAATAGCAACAAAGATTTGTGAATCTAGTTAAAATTATCAAAAAATTATCACAGCTTATGTAATTACCGTTGATTACTTTTGAAAAGCTAAATTAGCAAAAATATGTAACTTTATGTAAAAGTTCTGTTTAAAAATTAAATCACTCGCAAAATTATTGCCTATTACCTTTGTACTTCTCAAATGCAATGAAAGACGACTATTACCTCACGACCGGAAGCTTATTGTTCATTTATACGTATAGAATAATAATAGTAGAATAGTAGAATGTAGGTAGCAAAATTATCGTTTTCACTTATTAACACGTGGTCTGTATAGCTATCTTATACATTATGAATGGTATAATCGCAAAAATTAGATGGACAACACTTGTTTAGTTACATGAGATCCCTGTGTGGTTAAATTTATTAAGTGGGCTTCAATAACACCATGTATACATATTTTAAAATCCTCAATCTCGATTTAAGTATTTCGTTGTTTTTATAAAGGTTTTTAATTGAAAATATTAAATACCTCCATTGTTTTAAACAGAACTATGCACAATAATTTCAGTATTTAACGTTGCGCGAAAGCTAGTTACTTACAGTTCTGTTATTACAAGGTAGCGGCTTCTGTAATTCTTCAAGGTGAAAATATTAACCTAAATGCAAATATTAAACATGTTAAATAAATCATCGTTCCCAGATAATTATCCGAGAAACTGATCGGAATAGTTGGGTTGATATTAAGTCCATACCAATATTTAATTATTTGGTCAAGACAAAAGGCATTTTAAATAAATGAGATCGAAGCAAGACACATTAAGAAGCATTATTCACTTATGAGTTACAATAAAGTTAAGACGCAATATGTCTGTCTTTTTATGTATTGTAAGTATACAGATACATGGACGTCGTAATAAATACATAGCATTTGTTAAAAAGTCTTTCTATTCAATATTGATGAACCCATTAAAGTAACAATTATTGTGTTTTTTTATTAAACCCCATTCACAGAAGTTTAACTTTCATCATACTTCTCCCGGTATAGTAATAACGGTCGACTTTAAATTGGTATAACTATTTGTAACACTGATTTTATTTTTTATCAACTAAATCGTTTAACAAGTACAGCTGATATAATATAAGTATAAAGATAAAACACATTTTCGATAATTATACTTTAATCTGTAATCCATTACAGCGTATCAAAAGAATTAAAAATACAAACATCGCTCCACGTTTTGAGAATCGTTGCTCTGCTATGTTGACATTAAAGCCCTCTGAAAACGTTAGAATAAGAACTGCCGGATCGAGATCCAACATATTTATTGTGTAATCGAGCTGTAAAGTGGTAGGTATCTAAGTATTGGAAAAGCAATAGAGAACGAGTGTCCACAGGGATAAGGAAAATATTTAGTCCCAACGGAAAAACGCTTTCAATTCTACGTATCTAGGAATCCCAGACACAATATAGAAATTTTATGGACTGAAGAAGTTTTTCAATAAACATGGAACTTTAAATTGTACAGATAAGTTATTATTATTAAAATATATTGCACTCAAGGACTATAAATGCGAGTTCTTAAATAATAAAAGCCGGGAGCGCTGCAGCAAAGCTATGCCAGCAAGAAGCAGCTAGAATAACGTTGACTACGGTTGGTTCATTAAAACATTCTTATCTGCAAGCCTGAAATTCCCTAGTTTCAACTTTACGCTTAGTTAGTGCGCATAGTGTTAGGTTTTATGACTGAATTAAGTAAATATGAGCGCTTTAATTCGAATTACTGTAGTTTTATAATATCGCGAGCTCAAGTGCTTTATGAAGTTTAAATTGCTATTTGCTTAAGAGTAATTTTCTAAATGCGCCCAACATTGTATATCGACACATCTTTATTCTGTATGTCGTTCAACATCATCCATTTGAGAAATTCAATACATAACTTCCAACAAAAGTTTTAGGGAACAGAACTTGTAAACAGGAATATTTATGATCACGTTTGAGGATGTTTATACTGAATTTTAGCATCCCTTTCTAAGGGCGTGTGTGACGATACGGCCCATTTTTCCTTTCGTTTTGTTAGCATATTTCGAAGGCGTTTTATCAGTTTTGCAATTTAGGCCTCCACGTATTCTTACAAAAGGCTTTGTAAATATACATTTATCTTATATTTGTTAATAACTACTGAGTCAAGACTCGCATATATACAGTGTGGTCCATTAAGTGTGCAACAAATGGGAAATTTTTTTATTAGTTGTACAATCGAAATTTAAATATTGCCAAAAGTTAGTGCATGTTCGATAACCATATCAGATGCCCTTAGAATGGCTTCAAGTCAAACAATATACAGGGCAGGACAAAAAATATGAAATTCGTTCAAGAACAAAGTTACCTTATTTCAAAAAATATAGCAAAATTTTATTGAGAAAAGTTGTTTAGAATTAAAAGTTATGCTCAAATACAAAGCCACGGCCTCCTATTCGAATTTTGAATTTTTTTTGGAAAATTTTGTATTACCCCCGTATGATACATATATTTATTATTTTTATTTTATATGTATTTAAAGTAGCCACAACCACATCCCTTTTAAATAACTTTTAGCAACTTGAAGCCTATTTGTAAAATTTACTTGGATTTATTATTTTTTAGGTAAGCGTCCACTTCATGTTTGTTGCAACGATATTTAACAGAACTTTAGAATTTCGCACATATTCTTCTTAACAAGGCAAATGCTTTACTAATAATAATTTACATATGAGAAACTCTTAATAAAATCAGAATAATAAAAATATGTATCATACGGGGATAATACAAAATTTTACAAAAAAAGAATAAAAATTCGAATAGGAGGCCGTGACTTTGTATTTGAGCATAACTTTCGATTCTAAACAACTTTTCTCAATAAAATTTTGATATATTTTTTAAAATAAAGTAACTTTATTCCTGAAAGAATTTCATATTTTTTGTCCTGCCCTGTATATTGTTTGACTTGAAGCCATACTAAGGGCATCTGATATGGTTATCGAACATGCACTAACTTTTGGCGGTATTTAAATTTCGGTTTTACAACTAATAAAAAAATGTCCCATTTGTTGCACACTTAATGGACCACACTGTATACAGGTAAACATGCGGCAAAAATTAAAAGCGTTATTCCTTGGCCTATTCTAAGAATATTTTGTCCTATGATGATTTCTGAAAAACCCCTTTTTTTCGAAGATACAGGGTGACAAAAATTTGCGACAACCATATTCGATATTTTTTGAAATCATTAATGTAAATAAAAGTTTGGCCTACGCCAATGAGCTTATCAAGTATGCAGGCTGGAGGAAGTCATTTCGAATATTTATTGTAGATTGAGCAACTTTACATGTACTTTTTGATAATAAAATGTTGTTGCTGTCGCAAATTTTGTTCACCCTGTATCTTTGAAACAAAGGGCTTTTTCAGAAACCATCATAGGACAAAATAATCTTAGAATAGGCCAAGGAATAACCCCTTGAATTTTTGCCGTATGTTTACCTAACACCCTGTATATATATATAAAATAAGGAAGACAAAAGGTTACACTTTAAGAATTTTCTTAACAACAACTGTTGGCAATGAACTTTTAAGTCTGATGCTTATTATTACGTGATTAAACATTAATAGTTAAAATAACGTTCCCTAACTGCTGACATTTTAAAGCGTGGCCATGCAATGCGAAACAGACGGCAATTATAGTAAACTACCAAGATCACCTGACCAAATATTGTGTTTTAAACTGGCTTAAAACTAAGACCGCTGTGCAAACTGACCGACATCTTATTGACATTTATTACTTGTTGGAAACACCAAACACGCTGCAGTCGGACAATGCTCCTGAGATTTTAAATTCTGCAAATAAATGAGCTTTTTCTAAACTGTGGGCGGAACTTAAACATAACATATACAAGTTGTCCAAAAAATGGCGGATTAACTCTACGGTGCGTTATCGAGGGATGCCTAATGAACCCTGGAAAAATATGAAAAAAATTTCCTGGGCGGTATTTTTCGAAATATTTCGAAATTAATAAAAATTAATCTAGCAACATTGATACTGCAACAATTTCTCAAACAAAAATGTATCCATAGTAAGTTGTTAATGTGTTGGTGACACTGTAAGTCTATGTCAAATTCGAGGTTAGTAGGTTAGGTTTTGCGTCAGTCTGTGTCAAAACTGACACAAAATCTAACCTGCTAACCTCGAATTTGACATAGACTTACAGTGCTACCAACATATTATTCATATAACAAATATTTCAATGCCAAGCTTGATTTCGTATATTATTATTGTACAAAGCCTGTTTGCCATATTTAGTTATTGACAAACTCAACAGGAAATCAGTTTTTTAAAATACTTAAATATTGAAAAAAAATTAGTTAAATCCCAAGAATATTAAAAAACAGATATTTTAATAAGTCCCAGATATATTTGACACTATAATTATACACTAGTTATTTAAATAAATATATTTTATTACCCACCTTTGACCAGATATATTTCGAAAAATACGGCCCAGGGAATTTTTTTCATATTTTTCCAGGGTTCCTTAGGCATCCCCAAGTAACGCACCGTAGAGTTAATCCGCCATTTTTTGGACACCCTGTATACAAAGTGAGCACCTTATAAATGAAATTGTGCATATTTTTCACTATTTGTTATATAAAAGTAATACTTTGCACATAGCTTAGGTTTTTACACTTGACGTAAAAGGTTATATTTTAACCCAATATGTTGATATGGTCTTAAAATGACAAAGCATTTGAAAACTGAAATAATAAACCTGCAGCTTAATTATAATGCACATAAAGGGACATTGATTACAATAACTCTATTTTATCTTTAGAATTTCTATTTTCTACAATGGTATTAGCAAGTAATTAGCAAATAGTTCATTTGTGGTGTGTTATATATTCAATTTTACAAGCAATAATACTGGTATGTACAATTATTAAGAGTAATACAGGTTACAAATTCTTTTAATTGGGCTAATTTGGTAACAATAGCTGTCTTTGGCAGCATTTAACTCCTTTACTTCTATGTTGTAAAATACTAGACCGATTTTATATAAGAGTAAGCCAGCGTGTGTGCCCGTAGCTCCTGCGATTATAGCGAATCGATTTGTAGCCCAGTTTTTGTGCTTCTTTTTTTAGTTGACGATTATGAGCTAAGGCCTTTCCGCGTAATCTAATTTGCGGGTTTCTATAAGCTAATTAATAGTTTTGAATATAAGATAATGTTTACTTTAACTTAGAGAGCTAAGTGGGCTTCGCTTAATCGTTTCCGATCGCTCTGAGAGAATTATTGACTTTTGTAATTATTTCCAACTTCGGCAGAACTCGCAAAGAACAAAGACGAATACTAAGAACAATGGACGAAAAATTAAAATCATCTAATTTAATAGAAATGAACATAGAAAATTTGTCAAATAAGATTATGTCAGACATCCAAACAGCAACAAAGAAACTTTGTACTCGAAGAAACACACAAACAGTAAGCAAATTACAAACAGAAACAATAACGCTAATCGAAAAAAAGACGCCAAATTGGCAGAGACTCCACTACATATAAAGAGCCTAACAAAACAGTTAAAAAGAAAATATGGAAGTATATTAGAACTTATAGAACAAAAATAATTCAAGAAACTATTGAAGAAGAAATGCAAACATGGAAGTCCTTAGAAAGAAACTGGCGACAGGAAAACAAATAATATCTTATATCAGACCAGAAAGATATTGCTAAAATAGTAGAAGATTTCTACACAAACTTATATAGTTCAACTATTTGCGAACCGCAGGTTGCAAGACCATTAGTTGTGGATACAGGTTCTGAAGAAATTCCAAATATTACAACATCGGAGATTCATATAGCACTAAACCAGATGAAGAACCGGAAATCACCTGGAGAGGATAAAATAACAAGCGAAATGTTAAATATGGGAGGAAAAGCACTAATAGAAGCTCTAAAAATAATTTTTAAAAAATGTTTGGATGAGCGAAAGATACCAAACGAATGGCAAAATGCGAACGTTGTCTTAATATTCAAAAAGGGAGATTTTACCAATATAAAAAATTATCGCCCCATAAACTTGCTTTCAGACATGTATAAATCATTTTCACGTATAATAGCTAATAGATTAACATATAAGTTCGACTCATATCAACCAGTTGAACAAGCAGGTTTCCGGAAAGGTTTCAACACTTTAGATCTCCTTCAAGCTATAAAGTTATTAATAGAGAAGACCAACGAGTATAACGTCCCAATCCATCTAGCTTTCGTAGATTTTCAAAAAGCTTTTGACTCTGTGGAGACGTGGGCATTTCTAAGAGCTATGGATGATGCCAGAATAGACTCTAGATATTCACAACTAATTAAAAACATATGTGAATCTGCATCGTTTCAGATTCAGCTAGATCAAAATAATACCACCAACAAAATTGAAATCAAGAGAGGTATTCGCCAAGGGGATAGATTGTCTCCAAAGCTTTTCACTCTAGCTTTGGAAAATGTATTTAAACGTCTACCATGGGAGCACAAGGGAATTAAGATCGATGGCTGCTATATAAACCACCTACGACGTGCAAACGACATTGTTCTTATAAGTAACGATCTAGATAAGTTGAAAACAATGTTGGAGCAACTGAGTCAAGCAACGAGTGCAATAGGCCTAAAGATGAACAACACAAAAACAAAAATAATGGGTCCAAACAACCTCCAAATAGAAATAGATGGACAAACGATAGGACATGTCGATCACTATGTTTATCTAGGACATAAAATAAGGCTGGGACAAGAGAATCAAACAACAGAAATTGCAAGACGGATTGGGTTGACTTGGGCTGTTTTTGGCAAACTGAAGCACATATTTTAAAACCCTGAAGTTCCCTTGACTTTGAAACGCAAAGTGTATGAGACATGTATTGAGATGGTATTAGGCTCATAACTTGGCTCTGTTTGCAGTGCAGGATAATTGATCGATTCAATATGCAATTTATGCAATTGCAATGTTAAACTAAAGTAAAATATTAAATGCATTGACAATGAGATGCGAGAGACAGTAACGTAGTCGAGAAAGGAACGGAAAGGCAAAGCTTATTTTCACAGGGTTCGAAATTAACCTTTAAATAAATTAAAATAATAAAAGAATAGGTTTGTGCATAATGTAAAGCCAGACCCAAGGAAATTAATCGACACAAAAGGTTTGCTATGTGCATTTTAAACGGAGCGTAATTTTCAATAAAGCCAAGCATAGTGAAAATTGTAAGGAAACTGAAAAGTGAATTAAGCAAGATGAAAGATAACAGAACATTGCAAAGAACAATTCGAGAAGCAGGCAACAGGAAAGGAAGTAAACGAAGGAAAATGGTGGAACTCTAATATGCCGGTGCATTAATAATTAATAAAAATAGTACAAAGCAGTGCCTTGGCCAAATAATGAAAAACGTTTGTGTGTGTGACGCAATAGAACCATTTTAATTATAAGAAAAAGACAATAATCTAGATTTTAAGAAAAATGTTAGTTCTAATTTATGTACTCAAATTTATTTCCTTTTATGTCCATTAATTATCAAACCCAATTTCCATTAATACCGTATCGTAGCAACCAGATGCGATATTGTTTAAAACGAAGAGAACAAATGAATTAAAAATTATTACATGATTGTCAGTTTTGTGCTCCACTTTGAAATACAATTTTATACCATTAAACGAGCATTTTACCAGAAAAAAGTAGTGCCTTTTATTGTGTTCATCTCCGTGTACAAATAGTAGCGTTTGTGTCAATTTCCGCCACACAAAATATAAAAACCTCCAACCCATCTGTGACGAGAGAACGGCAGCCGAGCAGTTCAAAATTACGAACGAGCTCTAGGAGCAAATAAGGCAGTGGAAACCAGAGGACAGCAGCCCAGGGCAGCTTACGAGTCTGCAAGAATGTCTCAACCACCTTCTGCAACCAGACGACCATCTCCAGCAGGAAACCCAAGCAGCATTGCCGCAAACAGCTCCGAAGCCAGCAAACGAGGTAGGGTTATGCCTGCGATTTAAGTGTTTAAGTTTGGGGAAAAGCAGCTAAATACGAAACCAAACCTTGCCGAGGAAGATTAGCTTGTTTCCAAGGCTCCAGCTATGCTGTAATTTGCGTAATAAGCAAGGCGTCACCAAATTTTGCAAGTTTAGCAAGAATCCTAAACCACCAGAAACAAGTGCACGTTTTGGCGTCTCTCCTAAATCACGAAATAAGCGAGGTCAGGTTTTTTTTATACGTCATCACTGAAACAAAACAGTATTAATTGTAGGGTAGCGCAAAAATTTGAATAATTACCTGATGTTTTCTCATATTTTTATAAGTTTAAACGTTCAAAGAATCGCTGTTGCACTGGGCGAACATTTTGTGTAAGTCGACAGATTGTGAATATTTGACCTAACGTTGCGTATTTAAACTACTGATTTAGATTTGCTGGCTAAAGTAAAATTTAGATCCTTTATATAGTCAACTTTGGAACCTAACCTGAGAAGGAGCTTATGTTTTCCCATTGAGCTAACGTAATAAATAGTTGCGATTGAATAAAATAGAAAAGGGGCATACAACCATTTATTTGAGTAATTGAGTGTTACATTTCGATTTTAACCAGCCTACATTTACTCACAGATAAAAAAAACTTTGAGCAGGGCATAAAATATTAACTTATGAAATATCATTCAAAACAACAATACAGGTAGGGGCTGTCATTGTAGTATATTGCCAGTTACAACTTACGGTCTTGAAACCGCCACACTGACCGATAAAAGTGCAAATAAATTGAGAGTGACACAAAGAGCACTAGAACGAAAAATGTTAGGAATTAGCTTGAGACAGGAGATTCGAAAGAAAACAAAGATTACTGATGCAATGCACCGCATAGCACAGCTGAAGTGGCAATGGGTGGGACATGTCGCTAGACAGGATCCAAACAGATGGACAGCAAAACTAGCCCACTGGTGACCGAGGTTGACCAGACGCATTGTGGAAAGGCAACAAAAGAGATGGTTAGATGATGTAAAGAAAATGGTGGGGCGATACTGGTTTCAATTAGCCTAGGACAGAGGTGAATGGAAGAGTGCAGGTGAGGCCTACGTTCAGCAGTGGACAGATAAAGGCTGACTATGATAATGATGATGATGATGTAATTATTTTTATTGAGTATTTGGATGAATATTTTGATTTAACGTGTGTTATAGAGTCAGTATTATTAAATATTAAAGATCGGGGAAGGAAATTTAGGCCGTTATTATTATTTTTATTTGTATGTAGCTTGGGACCAAGTCGCTCCCGCACACACCTTCATTCGCTACATACTTCGGAAATCTCAAACTACAAAGTAAGCGTTAGGAATAATTGGTTATTATTATTATTGTTTAAAAATTACATTTTGTATCTCAGGTATAGGGGTGTTTCTGGTATAGTAATGATCGAAGACCGATAGTGGTGCTAACATACAGAATTATCTTAAAAGGAAGTTTAAATAATAGATTTTTGCTTCTATTTTCTGAAATAATTTAAAAGTATTAAAGCGTATTATAAGTTTGCTTTAATGGATGAAAGTTGTTACCTAAAAGACCCTTTAAGGTAGCTTCTTTGTCGTTTATAATAAAATTATTCTTCAATCTTATATTATACATACCGGGTGGCCATAAATATCTGAGATCCCGGTAGCCATGGAATTAGCTACTTATAAATGTTGGTTACCATTATATTTCAATAATAATAAGTATTGGTATGTAATGTAATAAAATGCAAGGTTATTGACACCATTTCTTAAATACAGAGGTTCCTTTTATGATGTATATGTTACCGGAAATGTATGTAATCCGTCATTATGTAGAATTCCTAGGAAATTTATATAAAGCCTAAAATCGTCAGGAAATGTGTGAAATAAATTTTATTATACACATTTCCTAGGAATTGTGTACATTTCCTAAACTAGAATCGGAAATGTGTTAAATTCGGGATGTTATGTCAGTAGGTTAGGTTAAGTTAGGTTAGGTTAGGTTAGGTTACTAGCACTGAAAAATCGTCTCACTGCTAAGGAAAACTTCAGTTCATCTGTATTTTATTTTTCATTCATTCACAAATTCTACAGTATCATGTTTATTTTCATACATTTCCTAGTACCATTTAGGAATTCCATACAATGCCTAGGAAATACATACATTTCCTAGGAAATGTATGTATTAAAAAACCTTTGACTAATTATTTTACTCATTTCCTAAATTGGCTCGGCATTATATACATTTCCTAGGAATTGTATACAATTCCTAGGTTTCATACATTTCCTGTAACATATACAAGGAATACGGAAGGGTATTTCAAAATCCAAGCCCTAAAGGGGGTAAATGGGGGTTTCAATTTTGTATGGAAAAATAATATTAAATACAGAATTCGACTTGAAACTTCGTAGAAGTACTCCTAAGAACAAATAAGCAAACACGTATTTCGTGATTTTCCTTAGGGGATGAAATGGGATAAATAAGCCTAAAGATCGATATGGGTGTCGTTATTGAGGTGTTTTGGGACTTTTATTTTTGAAAATTCAACCCCTAAAGGGGCAAAAAAGGGTTGGAATTTTGTAAGATCAAATTTTGAACTAAGTCGTTCAAAGTTTTTGGAAATTTGTCCCCTGAAGGTGAAAATAGGAGATGACTGGATGGGACGGGACGGGAAGGGACGGGACGGGACGTGACGGAACGGAGAGGGGGTGGGGAAAGGGACGAGGACGGGGATGGGATGGGATGACAGAAAATAGTTAGTCATTATTTAATACACAAATAACGAACCTGGCGCGTACGAAGTCGCGGGTAACAGTTAGTACAATATAAAGTAAACAAACATTAAACGGAGTCACATTTTTAGTAGTTATTTTTATTTCTGTAATAATACTTTCCGAAAGAGAACATAAACAAAACATGTGGATTAAAAGATCAGAACGAAATGAAATATTTATATGTAGATGGAATATCATCATTTATTTCAAAATTATCTCAAGCAAGGTTATAAGACTATAAAAAGTAAAGCAGCTAAAGTGTATCATGTACAAGCTGATAGACATTTTTCCGAATCGTATAATTACAGTTTTAATAAAAAGACCACTAATTAATTCATGAAATATTTGGACTTTACCGTACTGTAGCAATAAAATGGACTACGAAAAAACAGTAGTTCGAAATGTTGTGAACGTGAAGCTGAAAGAAATTCCCCAACTGCAATACTAATGAAAATGCCCTTAAATAAATTTGCTTCCGAGTTACATTAATTTAAAAGAAAATCCTAGAATTAGCCAATTTGTTGGTGCAATCCTTTTTGTCCGTGGCGTCCCCTCGTAGTGTTTTATTGAACATTATCATGCCAATCGCTTTTTCTGATAGAGAAATATAGCGAAAGGGCGGGACCCAAATAAATTCCGTTGCCAGAACTAAAATAACATCGAAGGCATAACAAATGCTCCGCAAAAACGACCCCAATGCAGCGAATAAATGATATATTTATTATTATGGCTCAGTTTTAACGATAAATTTTACTGTTTGCGGATTTCGAAAGCAGTTGAATGGAATTATTTGGAATTCATAGAATTTCAGCGTATAAATATCTTTTCGGAGATACTTATTTTCTGCACAATGAATTTTCCTTCAAATCCTTTCCGTTTATGGCATCGTCGTCATTCTGGGTGAACACAAATAAAAAGTAAAATATCGTTTTAAAAGTCGACAACTTATGCTTTGTTAAAGTTTTAGATAATAAATAAGCAGTTTACTAAACATATTCAAATAACAAAGACTTAATTTTAGTGTTTCGGCTGTTTCTGATGAACCTGTGTTTCCAGAAATCAATTTGATGTGTATAGTATACATACGTTGTTATTACGGTTCGGTTAACGATCGATTTGCAATTTTAACCATCTGTAAGCTTTTGAACATTACGCATTGGTAGAATCATGCATATTCCATATCATTTGTTTTACTTTCAGTTTTACTTATTTTTTAGTTTTCTATGAGAGTATTCGCTTTGTCTTTTGTCTTTATAATCACGATTATTTATTATAAACTGTTTATCACACATTTGGTACATGTAAAACGAATAATGCCATTCTGGTATATGGCGATCAGAAGCTGTTTAGGTGTATTACTTGTTAAACTGTTACGTCTTTTAAGACGAGAGAACTATTATTATCGGCCTGTTTGTTCCCGGTATAACTTAAAAGCTATTTGTCCTTTAAAAAATCAAAAATGTCCTGTCTTTGCTTCAACTTAAAACTATTACTTAAATTAATATAACATTTTACACGTATCTCCGGTTTTTACCCCTGAGGAAAACGGAAATATTTTGGACCCAACATAATATATAGGGCGAGCACCTTAAAAATTAGTTTTTATTAATCTCTGCTTTAAGTGAGATATAGATAAAAAAATAATTTTCACATAGCTCAGTCTTTAAACTTGACCGAAAAAAGACCCAACAAATACAGGGTAAATGTAAGAAGAATCAAAAAGGGCTAACAATAACTGTATTCTGTTTAATACCTCTCGCATCAGCACACATGTGAGGGAGGTCTTCTATGAGCGCGTGCAACAGAGCGGCGGTTTTGCAACAGAGCGGCGGTTTTGCAATCGAGGCGCTGTAGTTCGAATCCCAAGGCCGGTAATGTTTTTTCTTATTTGAAAATTGATGTAATTTGCATCACCAAGTGTGTCCTTTCATTGTTTTAGTATTATTAGGAACATTAAATTGTTCATTGTTATAAGCACCTTTTGTGATTATTATAACATCAGACGATAATTAGCTCGATTATTAATTTGTATGGCAAAGTAGGTAATTGATTTGTGTAGGTTTATCGAATGCAGAAAGAATTATAAATACATAGTAAATTTCACTAGAAGTCAAGTTACGTATTTATATAGTAGCTCATTTTTATGTGTTGTCGGGAAATATAAGCAGTGCTTTAGTACAACAAATCAGTATTCGCTTAAGACAAAAATACTTTATCAGTAAAAGTAATTCAAATATCATAAAATGAAAAGGCTCGCCTTTTTAGGAAACATAAAGACTAAAAGAGTACCTAATATAAAAATAAATGTTTAGAATATAAATACTAAAAGTAAAATTGTATTTTATGAGGTGGAAAGTTTTCAAAATAAGACTCAAAGCCCCACGATTAAATAATGTAGAAACAGAAACAGAATTTTTCTTTTGTTTGTAACTATACACAAAATTGCCGCATCTACAAAAAGCTTTTGTTATACACTGGTTATTATATCCCGACGGTAAAGTAAATCCTTGTTTTCAATAGTGGTATTTCATAAATGCCCATTTTTTTGGAATTTAGTAAATGCCTAAACGAATGGCAAAAAGCATAACTTTAATCTCATTTTGCTATCTGCTTTGGCACTTGTATATTGGGCATATTTTAATGTGATAGAAACGATAAAGTTACATTTTTCAATAAAAATAAATGTATTTGATTATGCTTGAACAAGATTGTAAGAACCTTTCCAGTATATTTTTCAAATATTAAAATAGGTAATAAGGTGACAGATGTAATCGAAAGAATCACCAAGCTAAAGTGAAGCAGAGAGACGGCTGAAGAAGAAGAGAGTAATAATAGTAGATAATTTAAAGATTCTTCGTCGGGTTTTAATAATACACGAAGCTTATCGAAATCAATAACGAGTGGCCATAAATATCTGATATCACATTACCATTGGAATCAACACCGCTTTATTAAAGTGATGAATCCAATTAAACTAAATGTCATTAATGTCATCACAGCTATCTGTCAAAAATTACAGATTGCAATAAGTAATGGAGTTAGAACAGGGGATTTTTATAATCGAGTCGTAGGGTAAACTGCAGAATCCGGGGCACATTTCCCTCCTCTTATTGCATTTTACTATATTACATAGGTACCAATACTTATTGCAATTGAAATATAATGCTAACCAACATTTATAAGTAGCTAATTCCGGGATCGCAGATATTTATGGCCACCCGGTACTAGTGGTTTATAGAAATAATTTGATTATATTTGGATTCATATACAATCTATCTAAAAACGTGTGTATTGCTTTCGGATATATAAACGTATTAAGGCAAACAAATTAAACTGCTGAAACAATTTCCTTTATGAATCCTGTCCAGGAATTAAACCATTCTGAAAGGTCAGTGTTATCCAAACACATTACTATTAAACTTGTTAATAAACATGTATATATTACTTGCTAGCTAGAATTTATTCAACAAAATGAATTTCCTGACAAGTACAAAGCTAATTTACTGCAGAAAACAGCATTATTACTTTTTTCTAACTAATAAATGTAATAAGGGTGTTTGTGGTATCCAGAGATATATTAAATTCCGATGATATTAGAGAAAATTTCGCATTAGACTAGCAAAAAAATAAGGGTTTCCTTGACAATTGGTGGAAATGTCCGGTATTGTAAATACATCAGTTTTTCTCCAATTTTTGACTAAGAAAATGTCTTATCAATATTTAATTTTCTCATATATTTAATAAATGCATAATTGCTTTCAAAAATCAAGTTGAAGCCAATTGTGATCGATAATGGTTTTGGATAATGAATTACTCAAGTATTGTATTGCATTTTATATTTTAAATTATGTTCTTTAATTAAGTTAATTATATTGCAACTTGTTTATTAGTGATTTGGAAGACGTTGTAGAAAATTACTTCCAGAATGTCAAATAATGTAATTGGGTCTCAGGCTCGTATTGCTTACTAATTTAACTAAATCAATAAAAACTGTTTTAAGATAACTGCGGTAGATAAAATGATAATTTAAAAAAGATAATGAGTGTGCTTCTGTTAGTGCAAAAAGTTACTAGATGTATTATTCGGAAATAAAGTAAAAACTGTGACAATAGGGTTGTGAAACTACATATTCAATTATAGAATGGATGAGAATAATTATTATTTAATTATCATATTTTGCTTATGAATTTCAATGCATTACATGCAGATTATCAAATCTGTTTAAAAAAATATAATAGATAACATCGAAAAAAACATGAGAGTTGGAGTTTACAGAATGATAAAAATCGGTCAAGGACTTTACTTGAAACGTCCCTCGTAAGTTTTGAAATTGCAAATTCCGCAAATATCAACTGACAACTAGTGTTCAAAGTTATTTACAAAATCATTACAAATATCCTAACACTGGTAATAATACCGAAACGTGGAAAGGACAACTATGTCTAAAAATCGGCATGTTTATAAGTTTAGAATTTTAAAAGAATCGCTTTATCTACGGAGTTAAACAGCTTAAACACAGCCTAAGTGAACTGTTGGTTTGCGTCACCTTTAAATTATTTATCAGCATCTACCAGAATATAAGTTTCGTGGAAGGACGCTGTCTTTTTTATAAATAAAACATTTACAATGTAAAAAAGTTATCAGAAAGCTACTTCTCTTTTTATCTATTTATTTAAGATTGTAGCAATTATCCTAAGTCGTCTGTCAAATTCGAAAACTACATTGTTACAGTGCATGCAATACTTGTAGAAAGTTTAGGTGATTTGACTGATAATTTAACAACACTGTAAATAATAAACTGGTATTTATTGAACTTATTTCATGGACCACTAATAACACAACTTGTTACAACAACCATTTTTTGACAGACTTAAATTTTACCAACTTAACTTAACATACTAGGGAAATAACTGACAACATAATTCGCCAACTTAATTACGGCAGTAATTCAAAAACATTTAAATATTAAACACTATTTTAACACTCCCTCTTGTTTAATATTCAGGTTTCTTCTGAGCTTCTCAAATCTTGTGTTGTTTAGTGGTTTTGTAAATATGTCAGCAAGTTGTTCTTCTGTTTCAATATAATCAACTTTAAATTCACTTAATAATTTTTCTTCAAGGAAACGAAATCGAACATCCATATGTTTCGTTCTCTTCTGTGAAGTTGCTTCTTTAAGCATCTTTATTGCGCTCTGGTTGTCAACTTTTAAAAAATAAGGTTTTTGACATATTTCTAGTTCTTCTCCCAAACGAGTTACAATTATCATTTCTTTAAGTGCTTCCACTGCTGCCACGTATTCCGCTTCTGCGGTGGAGAGTGCAACCACTGATTGCCTTTTTGAGTACCAACTTATCGGTGTGTTGTTGTACGTCAAAACAAATCCAGATGTTGATTTTCTGGTTTCCACATCTCCAGCGAAGTCTGCATCACTGTATCCTGTCATCCTTGCTCCCTCTAAATCTTCATCAAATACTAAACCATAGTCTTGAGTTCGTTTTAGGTATCTGAGTATTCGTTTAACCATTTCCCAGTGACTTTCTGAAGGATTTTCCATGTGTCTGCTCAACCAATTTGTTGCAAATGCAATGTCCGGTCTGCTCACCGATCCTAAAAATAGTAGACTTCCTATCGCTTCTCTATAGGGTGCTCTTGTTGGTGTATCATTTAGATTGTCTAGACTTTTGGTCGGTCCTGGTGTTAAAACTGGCTTACTTTCTTTCATGTTAAATTTTTCTAGAACTTTGTTAATATACTTTTCTTGTTTTATGAATAATTTTCCAGTATCTTCCTGTCTGATTTCCATGCCTAAGTAGTTATGAACTGGTTCCTGCTTCATATCAAAATTTTTGTTCAAATGCTCTAGCAAATTTTCAATTTCTTTTTCGTCACTTGATGCTATTAACCCGTCATCGACATATATCACTAAAATAAGTTTTATTTCATTGCTTTTGAAAAACACACAAGGATCATTTCTTGATTGTTTCAAACCAAATTCTTGTAAAACATTTACAAATTTCATATTCCAATTTCTGGGTGCTTGTTTTAGACCATAGATTCCTTTGTTTAGGCGACATACTCTTTCTGTGCCATCTTCGAATCCAGGAGGCTGTACCATATAGATTTCCTCTTGCAGATCGCCATTTAAAAAGGCAGTCTTGACATCAAATTTTGCAAGTTTCATTCTGTTTGTGGCGACAACACCAAGTATTAATCTAATGGATTTAAACTGTGCCACGGGGCTGTAAGTTTCCATATAATCCAGACCATATTTTTGATTACACCCCTTGGCCACTAGGCGAGCCTTGTTTAAATTATTTGGTTTTAATTTGAATACCCACTTGTTGTTTATTGCTTTCTTGTCTTGTGGTAGATCGGTTAACTCCCAAGTTCCATTTTCCTTTAAAGCACTAAGTTCCTCTTCCATAGCTTTTCTCCACTTCGTTTGTTTTAATGCTTCAGTGTAGTCTAAATCTTCATCTAAAGTTATCATTGCAAAGTCTTGAAATCGACTTGGCAGTTTTATTTTACTTCGACTTCTAAGTTTCACTCCTTCAAATTCTTCCTCCACGGTTTCATCTGTGTCACTTATTGCATTAGCTTCATCTAGTATTGTTTCAATTTTTACCACTTCTTCAGTATTTTTCATCTGTTCTGTTTGTGTAGAATTCTCATTTGTTTTCATTACTATTACGGTACTTTTCTGGTTAGTTTTCTTGAACACCACATCACGACAGAGATTAATTTTATTATCTTTTGGGAAATATATTCTGTATCCTTTTGTTTCATCAGAGTATCCTACAAATATTCCTTGTCGACACTTTGCATCCCATTTCTTGCGCTTTTCTTTGGGGGTATGTGCGTACACCTCAGTCCCAAAAATCTGAAGCTCTTCAATGCTACTAGGTTTCTTGTTGAAGTATAATTCAAATGGCGTTTTGTCAGGTACAGAGCTTGTTCCCGTTCGATTAAGGACATACACAACAGTGTTTGTTGCCTCTGCCCATAATTTCTTCTCAAGGTTTTGTCCATGCAATAGTGTTCTTGCAGCTTCAACCACTGTCCTGTTTTCCCTTTCTGCAGATCCATTTTGCTCTGGTGAAAAAGGACATGTGAACTGTTGACGTATCCCATACTTGCTAAGTAGGTACTTCACGTTTTGGTTCTTGAATTCAGTTCCATTGTCTGACCTAATAATCTTGATCTTTTGATTGGTGTCATTCTCAAACATCGGAATGAATTCTTCTAGTTTTACGGTTACTTCATCTTTAGTTCTTAAGAAATAAAGTGTTCTGTAATGAGAATAATCATCTTTCAGCAGAAAAAAGTATTTTGATCCACCCATTGAAATGTTCTCCATGGGACCACAAAGATCAGTGTGGATAATTTCACCTGGCTTACTCGTTTTTGTATCAGAGGAATAGAATGGTTGTCGATGTTGCTTACCAAGCACACATGATTCACACTGAAATGATTCTTCACTTTCCACATTTAGCCCATTGATTTTTAGAATTTTCTTACAATGTGCAAGGTTTTGATGTACCAGCTTTTGGTGCCACTCTACTAACGACTGAGTTTTGGTACTAGCGTACATGGCCACATCATCTTCTCTAACTTTAAGGTTTAAAACATACATGTTACTTCTTTTCTTACCAAACATGATTACTTTATTTTCTTTCAAAATTTTGCAGTTATCTTTTTCAGTTATTACAACATAACCTCTGTCGGTGACTATACTTGTCGAGAACAAATTACATTTTATTTTTGGAACATGCAAGACATTTTCGATTATGCAATTATTCCATTCATTATTTTCACCAAGAACTTTAACTGGAATGTTGCCACGTCCAACTGCTTGCAACTTTGTTCCATCACCGATGGTTATATATTTGGCATCATCTAAATTGGTGTATTCTATAAACCAGTCACGATGTGACGACATATGATGACTTGCACCGCTGTCTAGTATCCAGTACTCATTCATTGTATCAGTCATACTATTAGTAGATGTAAAAGCATGCGACTCACCACTATTTCCTTCGTTTTTTTTGTTACCTGGCTTCCTTTGAGATTTTTCTTTCTTGAACCAACAATCTCGTGCCCAGTGGCCTGGTTTTTTGCAATAATGACATTCACCGCTCCTGTGTGATTTGTTTCTGTACTTCTCAGTCCTGCTGGCATTACATCCAGTGTTTCTTGCTGCAAACGCACCAGCTACTTCATGTTGACCTGTTTCTCGACCATCCATCCGCTGCTCTTCAGCTCGTAATCTAACAGTGAGGGTATTTAGGTCTTTGCTTGTAGAACTGTCCCACGCTGAGTGAAAATGCTTGTATTTGTCTGGAAGAGTCATTAAAATTTTATTAACTAGCATATTTTCGCTTACCGCTTCTCCACAAGCCTTCAATTCATGACTTAAATTCTCGAGATCGGCGATATGCTTTGCAACCCCTTCATTTCTATATACATAAGCATAAAACTGTTGTTGTAAGCTATGTATATTGTTTTCTGTTGATCCTCCATACAGGGCTTGTATCCTGGTCCACATGCTGGCTGCATTTTGACAAGCTATGAGGTGAGTAATAGTTTTTTCGTTTACTGTAGTTACAATTATTTTCTGCGCCTTAAGGTCGTCCTCATCCCATTTATTCTTGTCTGCATCAGATCCACTTCGTGTTGAGACCCCACTCACTAGATCAAACAATCCTGATGATTTTAACAGAATTCCGACTTGAAATTTCCAAGCAGCATAGTTGCTTCCGTTACTGTCCAAACTCACGATTCTTTTCAGTTCAATTAAATCACCCATCTTTACAGTTTTTGATCGTTCCGCTTTAATGTTAATAACACAACAAACGGCTATTTTATACCACTCAGTCAATTCTGTTTTAGGTTAAAAAATTTCCACCCGAATATTTTTCCGGTATTCACTCATACACAATAGAGGCATGCACTGGGCCGCATAACCTGTAGAAAGTTTAGGTGATTTGACTGATAATTTAACAACACTGTAAATAATAAACTGGTATTTATTGAACTTATTTCATGGAACACAAATAACACAACTTGTTACAACAACCATTTTTTGACAGACTTAAATTTTACCAACTTAACTTAACATACTAGGGAAATAACTGTCAACATAATTCGCCAACTTAATTACGGCAGTAATTCAAAAACATTTAAATATTAAACACTATTTTAACAATACTATCAAAAGTGGTATAATACAAATGTGACTACTAATATGAAATCGCAAGCAAATACTGAACGACAATAGTACAGATATAATACATCTAAAAAGAATCTGTAGTGACAAGTTCACAATCTATGGTTTCATCAGTAATAGCTCATCTCCCATATGTAAAATACAACTCCTAATGGGACTATAAACACATTGGCAAATATGTTTTCTTGTTTTTTTTTAAATAGCAGCACGTTGATTTGAGCGCATAGCATGTAAGAGATCCCATGCTAGAATTATAAAACACCATAGTCTTGACACAGTTCTCGTGACGTTTTGAGTATATGACCAATAATAGTCACTTCTTAGAGTACTTTGTTCTAAGGAACAAATAAAATACCCTAAAATAAAAGTCATGCTATCCCTTCACAGAACCTTATGTGAAGTGCAATTACGCCTTTTATGACAAAGATGATCCTTTTGATGGTCCTGTAGGTATACTAGGTATACTAGTGTTATAAGGCAATATATCGAAAATAGTATAAAATATTTTCATAAGATTTTGGTGAGGTATTTAAACATATTTTGACATTTACCTCCTCTCTTTATTTTGAGAAATGCCGGGTAACTTTGAAATCTTAAATAGGATGATGTACCTACTTTTGTTTAGAAAATTAGAATGTATATAAAAAACTACATATGTGTACAAAACATTTTTTGATTTGCTCTTTCGGTTACGGAATTATGATTTATTAGGTTATATAATAAAAAAGAATAATAAAATTCTTAACTGACGTACGTAAAAATAACTCATTTCCATGAACACAAATAATAATTCTGAAATAACTAAACTTGATTTATTTATTTTTTAAATTCAATCAAAATTTAGTAAATCATAATTCCGTAACCGACACAACAAATCCAATAATGCTTTGTACACATACGTAGTTTTTTACATAGATTCGACTTTTCTAAACAAAATACATTATCCTAAAGTTTACTTCTCAAAATAGAGAAGGGGGCAATTATAAAACAAACGTTGAAATATGTCCTCCCATCTCCCTATTACCTCACCAGAATTTAATGAAAATATTTGAAACTGTTTTCGAGATATTGTCTTGTAGCATTTTAAAAAACTCACCTAGTATAAGACAAATAATTTTGCAAGCAAAAATGTTGATGTATTTTTCTTCTAAAAGTGCTGCTGAAAACTTGCTTATAATTCATAGATTGAAATTTTTTAGCATAGTTTGGTGGTAGTTTTTAAGCTTTTATTTTTTATTTAAAATTTTTGAGGTCGCTTTTTTAAGTCTTATCGGCGGGAATCGAAAAGTTTTGATTCTTAATTTGGACAATATATTGTTTCCTGTCCGCTTTTTTTTCATGATGTGACTATTTAGTGTTATTCACAGGACCTATAGAAATATTTTTATTCTAGAATAATCGAAATCGGTTCAGCCGTTCGAAGTTACAGAATTTCTAATAAAATAACGAACGAAAATTACTGCTAACCTCAATACCGCCTCCTAGCATAGTCGGGTCAAAATAAGCTGCTTTAGATTGAATCCCATTTCCAATTGTTTATTTGTTTAATGTAAATTTATATCAGTTGCCATTATTTCAGTTATTAAATATCCACAATAGCGTTAGAGTTTAGTGGTATGTCTTGTTACACATGTTTTGACCGTACTCCATGTAGCCGAGAACATTCATCATAATAAAAAAATCTCAGCCTTACACAATAGTTACATACTTGCAATTTAGAGAATAATTAAAACTGTCGATTAACATGCATTTGTTCACATCTTGTAATTAATTTTTCGTGATTTGTGATTGTAAGCAGCATATTTTTCTCAGAAACCTCAATAATGCGAAGCAATAGACGTACTAAAAATTCATTTTCTGGTAAAACTGGGAGCAATTTAGTCAGGGGTTTAGAGAATAAAAGCATAAAAGAAGCGATTGAGCAATAAAAGCATTATATATGCAAAATATATGCCCTTACGAATCTACGCCGCGAAAATTCCGCAAGAGGCGAAGAAATGAAATTATATTTCTTCATAAGGCGTCCCTAGACGGCATTTGTCTGCGAGAGAAGTTTAAGATTTTTCCTTCCGGTTTTTATTTTATTTTTATTCATGAATGTTTTTAAAAACATCTCTCCTGCAATAAAAGATGCATAAACAGTTGGCTGCGAGACGCCAGTCTTTTGTTACCGGCTTTATAAATGCTTCGTATTGTATTGTTTTGTAGGAGGTAAACATATTTTGGTCGAATTTTAAAGTCGAAAGTTTAAACTTTTGTATTAACAATTCGAATGGCGTACAAAGACCGTCTCTGCACTAGGCAATATATAAAAGTGATTTACGGCTGCGGCCATCACTTAATTTCAGTAATACCAGCATTACTGCACATGAATGTCAATCGTAACTGCCAGCCATTTAAAATTAAAGCGATATTCGAATTTAAAACTCGCCGACATAAATAAATAACGCTATATTTCCACTATTTACCAGCACTTTGGCATTTAAACGATTCATTTCGACGTATAAAAGCAGCAGGAGTGATACTTTACCTGGCTGGTATTTATAATTCACAGAATACTTGCATCGGGAGAGTTAAATATGGCAGGAATGCGTGCGACGAATGCCAATGCACTTAATAGACCCGTGTCGCCTAAATAATAAATGCAATTGCAGGGGAAGTGGAAAGTGCCACCCGCTCGCCGCCGATGAAAATTTGAGACACCCTTGCATTCTCACCCACACTCCGCGAAAAATGTTTACATTTAGTGTAGCATGTATGCTTAAAATGTTTCATTTTTCTCGGAGGAAAAGGGAACGAAACAACAGACTGGCATGCTGATTGAATTTTCCACTCAACATTTGTATCCTTCGCGTCAGAAAACTTTCCGTGGTTTCCTAAAAAAACAAATGAATTTCCACCCATTTGTAGTCAGCTGAAAGAATGCATCACTGACGAGATGAAATGCTTCACGTTGTTGAAATAAACAAATCTATTCCTAGTACTGCACGCCGACATATCTGCATTACGAGAACAAGAGTTGTGGGATTTTTGTATTATAAATAACTGAAGTTATTAGACAATAGATAAAAGTAAAATAACTGCTAATAATTAGTCTAAGGCCCTTAAGAAAATTAGAAAAGCCTATTTTCAATATCATATTAATGAACATTTATCGGTATACTCGTACTTAGGTACAGGCAAGAGAATGAAAGCTAATAAATAATTTTTCAAAATGGATATTAAAATATTAACCGTTGACACTGGTACGGCGAGGTCTTCTATGTATACCTATATGTGCATTAACCGGTGGTTAATACCGAGCATACAAGTCTCAGCTTGTCAACCGCTTCAGTACCATCGAGTTTAACAAGACATGTCGTCTGACACTTAAATAACTTATAAGTATCATGTTAGTTGTTATACATATGTTAAGACATTAAATAGTCCACTGTAGTCGTATGTAAAGTGCTTAAACAAAGTCCATAATTGATAATTAATCAGGTATTTAGTCAATGAACATATGACAAGAATATTGGAAAACCACAGTATATCTATATCAGGGTTTCTCAACCTGGGGAGTCGCGAGGGATGTGCCAGGAGATCGTGAAGAGAGTCACGAATGTTCTAATCATATTTTTACTATATAACTGAACTCTTTATTTAAATACATAAAATACTTGGTACAGAAACTATAATAGTTATTTATGTACCAAGGGCGTAAGAAGACGTTTATTGCAGCCAGTTATGCACGAGGCGCGTACAACGCTTTATTTACGGCCGAGCGAAATTGGTCACTACTCTATTTTAGAGAACGTGATGTGTCATCTTACGGCCTTAGTATCTTGCTTATTAGTTTTTGACACAGCATTTTTAAAATTATAAATCTGGTGTTATTTGTGAATATTACTGTCTGTACATGAAATTAATGCGGTACGCACCTCGTGCAGAACTAGCGTTTATGGACCTTGTCGAGTTAGCCCCTGCGGTTACGCCGCCGGCCATAAACGCCTTCTTATGCCTTTGGTACGTAAATAACTATTTTGTAGAGACCGAAACATTTATAATTAAAACTAGATTCCTATTTTTAGAAATTTTGGCAACCTACGATATCAAACGAACAAGACTCTAAACGGACCTTCAAGTATTTTAGGCCTGCTTAGTGTTATTTAACGGTCAGTAATAGCTATGTATCTACTAAGTGTTTGACGTTAGCCCCAGCACAAATGTGTATTGTTCACATTTAAATTTGTGCCCATTTGTCCAGCGATAATTGCCGTCCCTACCATAAACTCGCATCAGCTTTACGCTCGAAAAGCGATAACGACAAATTTACCAGCGGTGCGCCGAGTCACGTACAAATACAGGGTCCGGCAACTGGTATCACCTATTTTCAAAGTCCTGCTCTAAGGATGAAAAGTAATGGATTGAAACAAATTTGAGGTGAATATCAACTTCATTATGTGCAATTTTAGTTCCTAAAAATTACTTCATTTAAATGGCTTCCCTGACCCTGGATGCAGTACTGAGTACTGCAATCTTTGTCTACAGTTTTGCATCACTCTTTTCAATAATTCTGGTCCAATACTCTCTATTTCTTCTGAAATACGCAGTTTAAGGTCTTTCATTGTTTGAGGACGCCTCTCGTAGACCTTTTGCTTCAGATATCCCCGCAAAAAGAAATTAGGGGCCGTCCAAATCGTGGAATTGAACGGCCATGTTATGTCACCAAACCTCGAAATCAACTGTGTTCACAACTGATTGACTTCGTATAAAGCTTTTAACCACGTATAGGCGTTGATTAAGAGTCTTATCCATGATCTATTAAACTGCATAAATTAACGCACACAAATCTGACAACAGAATTGTCAATAACAAGAGTATAAAAGGAGAATCCGCAGTCATTTCGAATAACTTTTTCCCCGGACCTCCCTCAACCTACTATCCTCCGCTAGCACCAGTCAGTTCTATCGATTTGCTAGCAATTCCAGATACACCCACCAGTCACCGCGGAGCATTTTTAACCTCGCTTAAGTTCCGATCCTGGTTGGAAATCCCAGCGTCTATCGGAAACTTTTAACACCGGTTAGGCTTATCGATCTTTGTTAGAAGCTACGTTTAACTTCTTATACCAGATCAATATTTTCACAACCCATGCAACGGAATTGAATAATCAAATCGACTTACCAGGAGATATCTCCAGGTCAACACGATCCAGGGGCTTTTACCGCAGGCAAATTGTTTCATCGGTCGACACTCCATATTGACTGCAACATGCTCCAGCGGTACCCGGCGTTTTCAACGGCCAAATGCGGGCCTTGAATAAAAGCAACGCTGCTCATCCAAACCACTTCTTCAAGTCGCCAATTTATGCAGAAAAGACGTACCACGTCCAGCCGGGTTTGGTAAACTCTTGGTAAGTATCGCTGTCACCAGGTAAAACACTTAAATTCAATTAAAACTAACCGCTTGACAAATAAATAAACAGTCCGCGTCATCTTACTTATATGACGTTTGCTTAATTTTAGATCCCCTCCCCCCGCTCATTTAAAATTCCCAGCACAACGACGCTTTACCAGTTGAGCCCGGCCCGGAGTCAAACCAGCGTACAGTGCAGAACGAGTCCCCGAAATAATCAAAGATATTTTATTTCATTAATTTATGTAAATAGTGTTTTATTAAAATTACCGTTTATTTTGTATTTATATCTAAAAACATAATACAGTTTATTACACCACTGTGTTTTTTTCCAGTAAATATATATTCGAGTCTGAACCTATGGCATTTGAACTTTACCTGAGGCAAACCAGTTTAAAGATATATATAGTAAATTTTGCTCAAACTAAGAATACGCAATTTTAGTAAGAAAACAAAATTTTGCTCAAACTAAGAATACGCAATTTTAGTAAGAAAACAAAATTTAAAATTACCAGAACAAATACCGGTACGTTATATGGCGCCGGAGCAGGGACTTGACTCAAATGTATAAACAGGAAAATTAAACACACCAGCATCCAGATTGGCGCCTGAGCTACCAGGAAACATGAAACATAATTAGTTAATAATCAACAGTTTTGATTTCAATAATATACAAACTCTGTTCCCAGTATGTCGGACCAGGAAAGCTCCGATGGAACTCCAGCAGCCCCAAGGAAGATTGAAGTAGGGTGGATTTACAACCTCAGAACTGACATTGTATGAGGAGTCGTCGCCGGGGCTGGATTAGATGTGGAAGGAACCGTGCAGCAACTAAGGTACAGAATGTCGCAGCACCTTAAAAGCGGCAAAACGGGTAACCAGAAGGAGACGCTACAGGGCCACCAGAGGAAGAATGGGAAGAACAAACCATAGTCCAGGAGCCGGCAGGCGAACAGGTAGAAGAACAAATCCAGACGCCAACACCCGAGCTTGCCAGTCACAACAAGGCCCAGGTCTGCAACAGCATCTGCAAATGAGGTGTCTCTGTTACCTATTTAAAGAGCTAGAAGTACTTACCACTTTGTCCGAACTGTTCAAAGGAAAAGCTCTATTGTGGGTTCGGAATAATAATCAGAATTGGCGAAGCTGGAAGAGCTTCGTCAAGGCATTCCGTATACAGTACTTGCCCCCACGGTTCCAATTCCGAATAGATGAAGAAACTCGCCACCGAACCCAGGGCCAGAAGGAATCGATGGTGGACTTCACTAGGTCAATTCAGACCCCGCCTCGTCAAAACGGAGTCACAAATGAGCAGCAGCAGTTGGAACTCATATACGAGAATCTTCGCTCGGACTATAAACTATACATTCGGAGGAAGGATTTTCACAGCATTGCCGAACTCATACAGATAGCCGAAGAATATAAAGCATTACAGCTACAGTAAGCTTTGTTTCAGCCTCCTGCAACAGCAAGCCAAGCATACATCTTGGAAACCGCTTATAAACCAGGGAGGGCAAAAAACACGCCTCCTCCTACTTTTAAAATGCCACCCGTCTCGTCACTGCAGGAGCCAGCCAACAGGCAGACATATAGACAGACAGACAGACAGATGGAATTGAGAGAACCTGTTTTTCGTCGTCTAGGGACCCTGTAACATGCAGATCTGAAGAAAACTCGAAATATACTTCATCTGTCTTTTAGACGAGGGAAGTAAAAATTAAAAATAATTTTGAAACGTTGTTGGACATGCAAGTTAAACAGATAAGACATGTTAAAAACAAATATTAAAATTTCATAGAAGGTAAAAATTGCTTCATGTAGGGTAACAGAATTAATTATGATTTAAATTAAATTCTTATAGTGTAGTATGTTATGAAATATCAAAAATTATATTTCACGGCGATGCAAAAAATTAAAGGTGTCAGATAATGTGTTACGGTTTACTTTCGCGTTAATATTTCTGGTTTCCGAACGCACGCCGATTGCATTTCTGTTTACGGAACGCGCTTCACTTGCGCGAGCACCCGTGCATTTGCAGCTCAATTCCGTCTTCTGTTTCTGAAAAGCCACTTAAGCGGCCGTGTGTTTAGGCCCAATTCGTATCCGAACTTGTACTGCACGTGATAGGATATTCTGCGTAAATGTGATTTGCGGATCTGTCGGTTCGACGGCATTAGTTATTTTGTCGAGGACAACTGGTCGCTCACTTATAACTTCATTTTATATGGATTTTATGGGTCAAGAAACCGCATGAAGCCAGTTATTGTAATTTGTGGTGCTTTCATTGAAGAAGGTATGCAGTACATTTCTTTGATTTATTGCGTGCTTAGGTTTGTTCTAGATTTTTTGCTAATGCGTTATGTATTTATCATTTATTAGCGCCCCTCGCAAGACTATCAGTTTTGAACCTGTAACGAAGGATGGCGAAGGGCGGCCCTTACCTGTTGGCGAAAGTTGTATTTGGTATTTTGCATGCTGGTAAATATCGGCCTAGGTTGGCTAACTAGTCGAGAGGGTCGGGGTTCCAGCAAAGTTGCAATCACCTAGATAGTGCTCAAATCACAAACTAAATAAATAAATGCAAAAGCAAGTCGATCATAAATACAGTGGCGGTCACAGCAAAGCGGAAATCGACACAACACGTGGCATGACTAAATTAACTTATAATCAAAACCAAAAGCTCTAAATACTCAAATATACTCCGTTAAGCGGAGTGCAATACAAGGGGTGCGAATAGCGCAAGCATAATGTAAGGCCAACGTTCAACCCGAGAGTTGGCTTAATTAATTGACTTTACTGCAACCAAAATTTAAACGGGGCGGTACCTGCAGTTTATGAGACCTCACAGGGGTGCTAGGACCTATAATAAAGTCATAAGGCATCCTCTGAAGCTTTTTTTTTATATTTTATATTATATTGGCATCCGCAACTTCAAAGTTTGGACCTGCGTCCTGCATTTTGTGTTGTTTTGAATTATATTTATTTATATATTTAATATTCATAATGTGTTGGTATTGCACGTGTTACAATGTTAAATGTTCATATTTATTAAGTCAAATAAACCAAATATTTTGATTGTTCTCAATACAATGTTTTAATGAGTGGCTGTGCTTTTGAAGCAACATTCGAGGTGTTAATAATTCAGATTTTCCAGAGCAAAAATAGCAATAGTTAGGTTATATTGCAACATATCCCGTGCGATTCAAGATATTACGTTTGAAATACTGAATCGTAGTATTTTTATTTCTTTGGGGCTTTGTCAAACCTGGCGCCTAAATTAGACTTTATATATATTTTGGGATTTGGTTAATTGTTATAAATTGTACCCACTCACTCACCGATTGTTAACTGAGTTGGCCATTGAAAATTCTCCAGTGCTTGTAAAATAATCAAAAAATAGTTAAAAATGTCTCAGATGCAGGACAACTAAAAGACGACAAACGATTCGAAAAACGACTATGAATATGGCCACATTGAACGTTTAAGGATTTGACCAGTTAAAAAGGTTTCACATAGATACAGGAACGCTAACAGAAACGAAGAAAAAAGGTATGGGAAATGAAAAACATGGCAAATACATACATTTTTAAAGCTGAGTTCCGAAAAAAATAAGAGCCAAGTGTGGAGTATTAATAGTGCTACACAATGTTTTCGAAAACATTAAAACGGTATTTAAACCCCCAAGCAAGATCTCACAGGTTCTTCCTTCATCTAAAGGTAAATTAAACACTATGTCATCTAAAGGTGTTTATAGAGTCCCTTGCTCTTGTAATGCTATATACATTAGTGAAACAGGTCGTTCCGTGAAAATTCGCATCTCTGAGCACCAGCGCTGTCTCAAGTCAGGTCTCGTTTCATCATCGACCATCGCCGAACACCAACGCGATGCTGGTCATAAGATCCTTTTTGATGAAACTTCCATCATCTGCAAATTCCCATTCTTCTTTAGCAGAAAGATTCGCGAAGCCATTCAGATTTGCAAACACCCTAATAATCTCAATCGGGACGAAGGCTTTCCTCTTCCTTCTATGTGGAAAGTGCTAATTCCTAAGCCCCGCCCTCCGCCACTGAACCGCGACGGCATTTGCTGAATCGCGACGGCGCGCTTGCCTATAAATTCTCACCTTTCTTCTTCGGATAGACAGTCGAGTTTCGCCTCTGACGTGGTTCACACGTTGAGTTACCGTGCTCTTCTGTCCCTTCCCTTGCAAAGAGTTTTGCCTCTGGCGTGGTTAACACATTGAGTTACCGTGCTCCTTTGCTTTTTCCTCATGAAGAAGCCCCTTACGAAAGTGGACAAAACATTGAGTTCTTCGATCTCAATCATGACGACGTCCAATTCCGGATGTCGGGTATTACTTAATGACAATTGCCGTGAAAGTCTCAGTAATTCAGGTTTTTCTGATAATTATAACATTTTCCCCATTTTGCAACCCCCAAATTCACCTGGGCCTCAAAATTCTTACAAACCGACAGATTCATCCACATACTGCTAAAAAAAATTCGTCTTTTTTTTTTCTTTTCCCCCTCTTTATGCAAAAATCCGTTTTGCTACAAACGCACCTCATCTTTACACCTGTGTAACCTCGCCCCCGTGCATCGCAAAACACAGCCAGTACGATGAGCGTTAGTTCATCTTCCTTACAACTAGCCCCAAATCTTTCAGGAAGTATGCTATGTAACAGCACCGAACGCTTTCGTGTCCAAAAAAATCGTTTTAAGCCTCGTATTTTCGTCCCCTCGAATCTTAAATTTTTACAACCTCTTCAGAAAGTTCGGCCTTGACGTGATATTCAACATGACACCAACAAAATTCACCTGCAATGATTACAACTTGCAAAACTTTGCGCAAACTGCGCACTTTCCAAGCGTCACACAACTCGCCACTGGAGCCCCCTATTAGCGTCACACTTCCAATTCGTTAAACATGATCAATCTTAAAATGTGTTTTAAAGTTATGATAAAGGAGAAAAAGGTTGCATAAAATTGCAACATAGTTAAAGCCAAATATCTAGTGTATAACATCGACAGCTTGAAAGAAGAGTCCACTCAGTTTCTGTATAAACTAAGAAAACCGTCTGACAACCATATACAGACGTGTTCACATACGGAGAATATGAACCTTAGACACCAAGCTTCGATGGAAAGCTTACGTCAAAATGAAAAGGGAAGAACTAAATCATAAAAATAATAAAATGTATTAGCTCATGGGAAGAAACTCCTCGCTGTCAACATACAACATGCTACTACAGTTATTTTCACATACCGAGGATAAGTAGGCGTAGCCGGTATGTGAACACAACTGTATTTGATAAGAACTTTTTATCTTCATATTGCATGGCTATAACATGAGCGGAGTACATTAAACGTAACCGCATATCTGCAACATTTATTTTGTCGAATAACTGAATTTTGTAATAAAATCCGCCGATATATTTAGCCATTAAGTATACAGATTCCCTGTTTATGTTCATTCTTACAGCTGCCTTTCTCAGGCTCCTCTTCCAAGATTATAGGAATAATTCCAGTATCCTATCGTAATTTTAATTGCTTCGTACAATGCTTATTCATCCAGATTTTCATTTTCTTTGGGTAAGAACACTGTCAGGACGTTGACATTCCTCTACTACACGCTTTAGTGTTTTCCCCCTACCATAATTCTTTAAAAATTTAAATTTAACGTACATGATAGTGATTCGTTATTTCTGCCTTCTGTACGAGCGGCTATAGTGGTTGCAAATAAAAATCTTTTGTTATGTAGTAAGAATCTTAGTTTACGCGGTTATTCCAACAAAAAGTCGGCGTGACATGGCAACAATTCCAACTTTTATGATGCATTCAATTTCGGTATACTATATTCGTTGTCTGCGTTGATTATTTATAAACAATCAAAGCAGACTACTACGCCTATATTTATTGTCATCTAGCCCAGTCAACGAAGATAAAATAAGAAAAATAATCAGAATGTTTTGAAATTTGGCACAGATGTTTACTGTTGATTCAGTAAAAAGTCCTGAAAAATCGAGACTGAGGAATCGCCGCCATCTTGCAAAAAGTGTAGATTTTTGTATTTTTCACAAATATCTAGTAACCGGTCTTTTTTATAAAAAAAAGACAATGAAACATTTTCTAGTACGTCTGAAAGCTTTTTTTTCTTAAAGACTTACCATAGTTTTTGAGTAATCGATTTCCAAACATCGTGCTGCGCATCTAACAACTCGAATAACGCTTCTCTAGACGCGTATTACTACGTTTACTTAACACAGGGTAAATCTGCTAAATCGTCCAATAAATAAATTGTATCTACATGTGATGATGACCTCGAGTCTGTCACGGTGTTCTGTAAGTATCTCTCAGTTAATGTTTTCAGCGCCCTTAAAATAAAGGATGTGGGATTTAAGATTCAGTAAGGTTGCACCTGTGCACAGCTTTTCATTCTTGGTTTTGATATAAATTTCACTCGTGCCTTCCTCCCACAGTTTGATATGTAGCCTAAGCAATGGCTGCCCCTACCTGGAGTATTTGAACATACTTTCTGAATTTACAAATGCGAAAAAAATCTCGATGCTGCGGTTGGTTATATTTATACTAAGTGTTCAAACTTTTGACCATAAAATAGACTATTGTGATAATTTTACGGAAATTAATTTATAACATGTCCCATTTAAACTCTCTGTACGCAAGATCCAGCTTTGGTGTCGGCTTAGTAGGCCAAGTTACAATGTTGTTATTGCAAATAAGGAGTTTCTGTACAGCCAGCGGTATTATAATAGTGTCGCATGGCTCACCAGGTCACGTATTGATTACAATAGCAAAATGACACATTAACCTATGTGTAAGCATTATATTTTTATCTGCATTTTAATACACTTTCTAATATTGCGGTGCATTCATTTGTGAACAGACGCAGGCTCCAAATGTCTTAAATATGTAGTCTTGTGACGTTTCACCGCCTTACTAAGGGCGTAAAAATTTTATACCACCGGTTAAGTTCAAATCGGAGAAATGCGTTCACTCAAATATATATTCGATTAGGAAAAACACCAGATAATTACCAAAACAAAATATAATGTTAGCTAGTTACAAAAATAATCGTTAATTAAAAATAAATCTGAATTGTAAATTATTCAAAATTAACATATTCTTCTAGAACGGTGTTTCTGGTTTCTCAGGTAAAACTGCAACCCAATGCACTGGCAAGCACGGCAGGTTCCTTTGGTTAGTTGGCTGGCACGTACGACGATTCTTCGGAGAACGGGATAAGTAGGTATTTTGGCCCATAGGTCGGATGTTTCTCAGCGCTTGACCTTCTGTTCAGCCGTTGTTTTAGTTACTTGTGCTGCAATTATCGGTTGAATTTAACAACTTTAAGGGTTACCTGGGTTGTTGTTGGTGCCTAAATACTTGTGCGAGGGTTGTTGGTGCCGTACGGTGGCTAGATGTCGTTATTGGAGCGATCACGGTGTCCAATCCTGCAGATGGAATTTGTTCACTTTCAGCCGGGAAGTTTTAATTTGACAACTCGCCGGCGGTGAATTCGTAGAAGGTAAGCTCGATCTTCGGACACCATGAAGACGATTTTAAACGTCTAAAACGGACCATCCAGGTGAGTTTATGAGGGGTGGCTGCAGCGGGGTAGGTGCTGCGATTCCTACAAGTTCAGTTGCTAGTAAAATGAGGTTATGTGATGTATTTAACTCCTCGGAGCGCAGGGATTTGCGCTGATTAATTAAGTGATCGGAAATGATTTTTAAGCGGTTAGCCCTGCAAGACAGTACAGCAAATCAAGCCAGGGTTGAAGCCTCAGGGATTCGATTGCCCAAGAAAGTACAGCAATCAAGGTAAAATCGGATTCTAGAAGGAACCTTCAACTTCTTGGGCTGACAGTACAACACGTCATTTTCCTTGAAGCCTGGACTGGTAAGTGTTGGACGACTACTCCGTTAGACAGTACAGCATGTCAGACCGGAGGTTCCAGGTAGGAAAGGTGAGGAAGTTAGGGACTGAACAGGACAGGTAATCTCAAATCCGGATAAACTCAAGTTGCTTGAACTGGCAGTGTAATCTTCTTTTATACCTTTTCTGCCGCGTTATCGGGGTACTTGTCCTAGCTTACACTGGAGAGGTAACCGACGCCGTCTTTTATACACCGCGATTACGCGCACCGCGGATATAATATGTTATCGTCAGTTCGAGCGTCGAATTGATGCAACGTTTGATTGGGTGATGTATCAAATGTAAATACATTTTATGTATAATTAAAATTTACTGCAGGAGCTAGCGGCACAGTCTGGCCTGGCTACCTAGTTCAAATCTTACCCTATCACCTGTCATCCCGCACCAAGTTTCAACCCCTTAAGTAAAATAACCTGGTTCTATAAATCCACAAATTACATTTCTAAAGTGCTTCCTGAACGACTGCAAGAAATTAGGAAGACTTCCAAGCTTTGGGTGCACTAACTCTACGACTCAGTACATAGCTAGAAGGATGCACGGAAGTACACAAATAGGAAGCTTGCATAAATTCAAGCAGCATCGCAGACACTAAGCATACCATTTTTCAGATTAGACAACTAGCAATTTCTAAAAACGAGAAAATGGCGAAAACAATTAATTATGTGTATATGGGACCCGCCAAACCTCCTCTTAGCTCTTACCTAGAGTTCCTATATGTACTAAGAGTTGAGCCATTGGATCCACAAATCAAGGACCGTGTGATGCAGCAACGATATATTGCATTTGTTTTAGTTGAAAGGAGTATGCACAAAGTTTAAATTTGGAAAAAATCATGTAGTCCATGGTTTGTGGATCCAAAACAAGTCACCCTACATGTCCCAACTCTTTTATATACAGGGACTCTACTCTTACCTAACGAATTGATGACGACCATCGATTTCTTGATAATTTAAACACTAATAACAAAACTGATTTTTTTTTACTCTTGTTCGTCTTCCTGTTATTATAGGACACTGGCCTGTTTTAATCACAAGGTGGTTCTATGAGCCCTATTTGCCCTTAGGCCGGGTAAGTGGCTAGCCTTGCCCGTCGAAAGTGAGAAAGAGTTCCCTTGTTTAAGGGTCAACGGCTACCACAGGTGTTAGCGTAGTAGTTGGGGAGCGTAAGATTTCTAAATTCCTCCTAAAGTCTTCCTGGAATCGAATCCGGGCCGGCCGCCTGAAACGCGAGCATTTGGTGGCTGGGCCATCCGCTCACTTAGCTCACACAGTTATTTGGTCTAACGTTTTGCATAAATAAGGCGTTTTTCACCTTAACGATTACGTTAGTTCTCAAAGTATTAACATTGAATCAATATAGAATTTTTTGCATTTTGTAGAGTACCCCCTCAATGTTTAAAACATAGAATGTAACTATACTACGTTTAAGGAATAGATTCACAAATCAAATTTTTGGTACAGCCTTGATTGGGGAAAACCAATTTTAGACGTTAGAAATTAAAACTCGGGAGAAATCCAAAATTGTTGAATTGCAAATAAAATTAATCTGTGTATAATCAGCTCACCATTAGCAATAGCCTATTCAAATGTATCGCTCCTTTGTGGAACTGGCTTCTATTCCATCTTCTCGTTAAACGTTTGCGATTTTTAGAACAAAAATAATTGGAGAAGTATTTGTTGAACAAACCATAATAGTTCAATTAAAGTTTTGTATATTACAAAGCTATTAGATAATAGATAAAAGGAAAGTAACTAGTAAAAATCAATCTACTCCCTGAAGTTTTGGAAAATCCAAGTTAAATAGCATATTATTGAAGATTTCACTGCCTAATTACAACTAGGGCAATGAAAAGTAATAAATACATGTTTCGTAATCGATGTTAAAATATTAAAGCCTAAGTGCCTGGATCAAAGCTTCTCAGTGTAGCTAGAGAATCTACCCCTAACCTCTCATTATGAACATACTTTTAGGATTTATAGAATTAAACGTGTGCTTTTTAAAACGGAACTTTTTTAGCGGAAACATAAAGTAAAGGAAAAATTCCCGGACTTTCTATTTAATTTCACATAATGAAAATTGGAGATGTTCGAAAAGAGAATATTTTTTGTATTTACTTTCGTGACGAAACGCATCAGCAGTGCAAATACGGCGTAAATTTATTGCTTAATGGAGCTCGCTTGGCTTTTTGCTTTTTCAGATAAGTGCCTTTCAGCAAATTTATGTATTGACTTAGGTTACAAATTGAAATGTGCTTTTCAATTCATTGCTTGATTTAATACACTCTGATCTTGTTTAAACACGAATTTCTAATGTATACAGCATTAAATGTGGAAGTATGATATTAAAGGTAGTGAATCAAGCTTGGCAAACACCGTCTGTATACACATACGTTCAGCGATGTGCAAATATGGGAGCAGTTATTTCAGTATGGTACATTTTTACGTACGTATTTCAAGAGTATTATTTGTTCAGATCATTTATTTTAAAACAGTGGAATCCTGTACTCGTAGTTCGTAGCGTTTATGTACCTAGGTAGACGGAGTATTTTCAGTCAGATATTAATGTAAAACACTAGCTAGCTACAACACTTGACTATGCAATGCAAAAATATAGAGTGGTCGTTTACTTATACAATTTCTTTTCGAATCTTGTCACGCCTGCCTGTGCTATTGTTGTTGTTTACTCATTTTGACAGCTGAAAAACGCCTTTCACGAAAAACCTGAATGAATCGTATTATTAGAAAAAAGTTATTTAAATTAAAAGTTCGTTAAAAAAGTTTTTTTTAATACTGTACTGTCATGTTTCATTTACCGAACTAGTTTCAGTCGGCCCCTTTGTCTCGTACTCGTACTCCTACTATAAAAGTGCATTTACCGGACTTGTAACGTAAGTAAGTAACCATTACAGCAGGAATGAGATATTTACAAAACGAGTACTGTGAAGAATTAATCACCGGACATATAACGCACCACATTTTCTTTCATACATTAAGTAAATGTACGAGAAGAAAAACATTACAGTAGTAAAATCGTTGTTACAAATGTTACAATGGAAATCCTGTTTATGGCCTGCAACAGACCTTCAAAGGGATTCAGTAGCTCAGTGGTGTGGGGTTGTCTTAAACTAAAAGAACAGGTGTTTGCTTGCGATAGCCAATGAATGGGTATATGGAAAATGTATTGTGTCTGTGTAGGGCGACACTTGAAGTTTTGTCTGCCGGTGATGTAATGGGAAAATATCTACGGGAAAACACCTCGGTGGTGGGTGCAGGGTTCAGCTCCGAGATTGAAAACCTACCTTGTGTCATAATCTCCGAAGGAGCTTATATATGTATGTATATGTAATTATGTATACATAAACATACATTTAAGCGGGCCAGCCTGGCAGCCGCGATCTCAACAAAGAAGGTTTCCAAAAAACAATGATAGTAATAATAATAATAAGCGTCTTTCTTTTTGTATAAAAAAGCAAAATCCAACAGTAAATACATAGCAAAAAATACATCACTAAAATATATTTACCAAAGAGTTAATGCAAGAATCACAAAGCGGAGTTCAGATACCTAATTGTTAGTTAAGCCCTGCTCTGTGACTCAAACCTTAACAAGTTGATCAATGATAATTTAAAAAATTCCTATATAAATCATTCCGAAAAAAAATCATTTTACTCAAGAAATCACTCGCGCAGCCAGCATAGAGAGTAATGAGGTAAGACAAAACTGCAAGATACAGAAAAACATACATATTCGATTCCTGCAATAAAAAAAGTATTTTAAAAGAACGAGATTCAGCTTTTTAATATCATACCGCGGAGAGTTATACATTTTTGAAGCATGGTAACGAAAATAAAGCAGGCGTGAGCAGGCGTTGTGATAATAAGGTTTAAATTACGTAGATTGAAATCATGCACATAAGTTCGAAACATCAATTTACTGAAAAGGTACATAGCAAGGGTGATAATCATATACCTTCTTAACTAATAACTGATAGTCAAATACCTTCACAAACATCGCTTTGTCTGCTGAAAGTACAATCGTCATAGCACCTACACTAACTGTACTTTTAATATTTATAAATAAACTGTTCATTGACGCGTGATGTAATCTAGCCGAATGCAACTCGTGTCTTCTTGATTATCGAATCATTTCAGTTTCCATTCCATATATTGTTTGATATATTGCCAAACATTCTATCTCCTGTACACAAAAATTATTATGTGATAGGCAAGAATCTACTAGTTGCATTATATAAAATAATTACAAGCAATTTGTGACTTTAACCTATTATTCATATTAAGCCATCTTAATTTCAACAACTTGTTTGCTATATGCTCAAATATTCTAATTCCAAAAATATAACGTCAACAAGAATTTTGCACACGTTTCGTAGCTACTTGTAACGTCACGTTGCGGGATAAGCAAAATCCCAGCAAATGTTCGTCTGCATTACAACTCCCACAAGAGAAAGTAAAATTAATAAACTGGTGCAGAGCGCTAAAGGCGAAATATGTGCTGGGCGATAGATTGGTCGACGCCAAAAGTTGAGCGATGAAAGCGCACTCGTATAAGAAACTCATGGCTCAAAAGTGGAACCAAAATGAACAGTCTGAAGATGTCCATCAGCAAAACCGGTATTACCCCCACAAGCGATGTAAGCACACAGTGTAGCATCTTCAGTAGAATAAGGATATTGTGCAACAGGATCCAGAGCTAAATGCTAATACTTACTCCCATTTATAGCCTGCTTTAAGATTAAATTGGTAACTTATTATCATCGGGGTTTTAGAATTAAGCGCGGGTGGTTTCATAAAGGCAGAGTTAAAATCCACTGCTTGGAACCGATGCTTAAATCGAGGCTCCAGACTTGATAAGACCCCTTACAGGGGCGATTCTACCAGGGCTTCGTCGGTAAAAGAGAATAGTAGCTACGAGATATCGGCGGGAATTCACACGATGAAAACGAGATGTTAATGCGAGAATTTGCAGAGATTCTTTTAAATATACCAGATACGCGATTCAAAATATTAGATGAATCGGTGCGGCGGCGTTCTGAGAAGCATGATATATCCAAAAATCGTATAAATTTGCTAAATCGGCACGGTAGTGGTTTCACCAAGCAGCTACAATAACGAAACAATAGCGTTGAATTTGTTGTAGGTAATAGAATTTGTTCAAAAATTTACAAAAGTCTAGAAATACTTGTTGCTGCGACGCTGACCTCACGACTAGTCGTCATTATTAGAACAACCTTACAAAATGAGTAAATATCTTAGATCCAATACACCACTCTAATACTTGTCGCAAACATACATAATGAAAAACTTATGACACGAATCAGTGGGGAACGAACCATATTTTCTCGAAAAACTTTTAATACATACACGATAAATTTTGTGAATACGATTTTGAATAACAGTATGTTTATACTTATATAAATCAACCAATAGTGTGATGGAGGTATGTTAATAATGTTTTTTCCAATTTTCACCTCATGATATCGAAGTAGAAAGGGGCCACTTTTCCCCCACCACTTTTAATTGATTCGCGGATTCGCGGTTTAATTCGCGGATTTATTCGCGGATTTCGAGGTTTTGATTCGCGGATTTCGCGGTTTTAGTTTCGCGGATTGATCTAACTAATTTCGCGGTTTGATCTAATTAATTTCGCGGTTTGATCTAATTAATTTTCACATGTGCTACTGAATTAATTACGCATTAGCTTCCGATTAAAATTACGCGTCGGACTTCGGCGGCCATCTTGGATTTCTGGCGGGAATATTTTTTGAATTTAAATCTCCCGGGGTGTCGGCCATCTTGGTGCGCGCGCACTTCTCACGGCGGTTGTTTTTAAATTTGAATTTTCGCGGAAATATTTGAAATTCAAACTGGTAGATCTATCTCGCTCTTCGAAGCTGTTGTCTCTCTCTTGCATTCACTCGCGGAAATATTTAAATTTAAAAAAATCTCTGGACGAGCGGGATTTGAACCCTAGTTTTTTTGGCAGCAGCCTTAGCACCTTACCGCTGCGCTATCGAGGTCTGTTGAACATATAGGAATTGAACAAGACGTCATTTCGCAGCTGTGCCGTCACACCGTTCGAGTTGAAACAAACTATTTTTCAAAAATTTATATTATGAGAATAGGGAATGTTTAACATATTGTGTTTACAGGCAGACACAATTTTTAAAAAAATTATATTTGTAACAGCTTTGCTACTAATAATTTGCAATATAGTCATTGTCTCAAGTTTCTGGTTAACTTCCATTCGCGCAATGGTTAGTTTCCATTCGACCGCAGAAAATTTGAAAAGCTATATGAAATAATTACTTTATTTTATAATTAAAACAGCGAAATCCGCGAATAAATCAGCGAATCCGCTATAATTACTTTATTTTATATAGCGAAATCTGATTCATAAATTTGACCGTTGTAAACTTTTAAAACAGGTCGAGACATGTGCTTTGTTCATTTAAACAACCTTGGTGACGAGGCTGCTTTGTTTGTTGAAGTGAAACGTAACGGTTTGCCCCGCGGCGGTTCCGCGAGCCGCTTTCTCTTGCCTAAACCACTACAAGGTGGGCAGTTCTCGTTCATTCCGATCCATTCCTCACCTGAAGTCGCATCGTAGTACAAGTGCCAGCTATCTTTTGAAAGCGCGAGTGTAAGTGCTACAGTGATTGTTTTGTGCTTTTTCATCTGCAGTCATGAACGCCAGGGTTTTATCTGCCTACCAAATTCTTGATTATTTCAAGAATGGGCTATATACAAATGAGGAATTTGTTTTACTAGCTTTTAAAATAATTCAACATAAACTAGCTAACGAGGGCGTAGTTCTGGAACCGGACTATTGGCCCACTTATTTCGAATTGTGTCAAGCCGTCGGGAAAATTCGTGCCAAGCAGTCGTTTGCCTCCCTATCGGTAAGTAAAAATATATCTCCTATTTTTAGAAATTTATTAAATGTGCGATAGTTTCTTAACTTTTGTAACAACAATTCTGAAAACCTATTAGTTTAAAACTCATTTGTCGTTATCCGTTTTAAATCATCACATAGGGCCGTTACTTAAAAACGCTAATATAAATCACAATTTGCAGAATGGAGCATCTACGTCGACGGGGCCTTCTGCTAAACGTGGTTTGGAAGACGATACACCTCAATCGTTGCTGGTCAAGTCGACGGAAAATGTAAGTATACCCGACATTTTTATATTTAAACTAGCCATTAGAAAATTTTGATTTATGCAAACTAAAATAAAACCCGTTTGGGCCATACAAGTAATTTTACGGTGAAGTGATTGTAACATACTTCTTTTTAATTTACAGCAGATGAATAACCCAGGGCCATCGACTTCATCCGTCATGTTGGAGACCGTCCATGCGGGGCAGCAACGACCTACCCCAAGGACTTCTGCAATTGGCGAAATGTTAGCACCTGTAAGTTTTGCAGAGTTATTTTTTAAATGTGCGAAAGTTTCCTACATTTTGCAGCAACAATTCTGAAAACCTATTAGTTTAAAACTCAATTGTCGTTATTCGTTTCTTTTTTATATTTAAATCGGCCATTAGAAAATTTTGATTTATGCAAGCTAAAATAAAAACCCGTTTGGGCCACACAAGTAATTTTACGGGGAAGTGGTAGTAACATATTTCTTTTTTAATTTACAGCAGATGAATAACCCAAAGCCATCGACCTCTGCAAACATGTTGGTTCTTGCAAAACCGTCGTCGGTGAAGGGACTTCAGTATATTACGCTGATGGGCGAAGGTCGCAGGATGATAAAGAAGTTTAACACTGAAGCTCTCACCTTGACCTTCAAATTCAACTAGATAGAGGCTGCGACGAGCAACCCTGTCATATGGCTTAATGTAAGTATAACTATAAAAATTGTGTATTGAAAACAACCACTCTAAATTTACGCCGGAATTTATTTATTGATTTTAAATGGATTTATAGTTTATTTTTTAGTCACATGTTCTAAATTCATTGCTGTATAGCGCTGTTTTACAGCTTTTCAAATTGATAGTTTAATTATTTCAAACATTTGCAACGTTATATACTCAGTTAATATTTTGAAATATGGTGAGTTAGACGTTTTAACTTATTGAAACCCTTATTTGCAGAATGCATTCGACGAGATCATCACGCATATCACCAAGGGAGCAGCAGCTTCTGATAAGATAGGTTTAGTTTTAAGAAATGACAATTTTGCAGACAAGCCGATAGGCATTTCTTTCCGCCGTGTTGACCAGCTCAACGCCGGTGTTGTAATGTCGACCTTGGAGAAAATTCTTCAATCTAACGCTAAGTTTTTTGCTCAAGAAAAAATGACCTTGCATGTAAACCGTGTTACGTTGCCTGTTGGGTATGGGAAAACCAGAATGACTGGCGTTAGTTTTGAGGAATTTTCTCGAAGGAAACATGGTATATTAACTGTAAGAAATAATGACAATTACTGTCTTGCCCGAGCTCTTATTCTGGCCAAAGCTTGGGTAGATAATGATCCAGATCTGCATCTCTATAAAGCAGGTTACCCAATCCTAACACAGAAATCGTATGAGCTTTGTGAAAATGTCGGTGTTAATCTAATCAATGGGGCCACGCGAGAACACTTGGAACAATTCCAGTTGTATCTAGCTAATTACACCATTATTGTTTATAATTCACGTATTGGCGCCAGTAAATATTACGAGGGACCTAGGGGACACAACAAAAAAGTGTTAAATTTATTATTGGAAGATCAACATTACAATGTAATAACCAGTTTAACTTCGGCTTTTGCAACCACTTATTTTTGCGAATTTTGCTTAACCCGCACCAATAATAAACAGGCCCACAAAAACTGCCCTTATATTTGCCCTTGTTGCCATTCAAAACCGCCCTGTAACTTGTTTTTGGACACAATCGTGTGTGATAATTGTCATAGGGATTTTCGTGGTCAGGCATGTTTTGACGAACATGTAAAGTCTTTGTGTAAGATCTTAAAAAGGTGTGGAGTATGTCTCATGACATACTGGCAAAATAGCAAGAAAAGTCATACGTGCGGAGTGCGATATTGCCAAACCTGCGCGAAAGAAATGCGAACCCGACATTTATGCTATATGGCAAAGAAAAAGAGTCCTAAATTGTCTAAAAAGTTTATTTTTATTTTTTATGATTTTGAGGCAAGACAGGAGACGGCTTTGGAAGGTGCACCTAATGTTTTTTTGCACGAGCCAAATTTATGCGTAGCCCAAAATGTTTGCAATACATGTATTAATTTTGAAGATCTTACGCAGGCTTGCAGAATTTGCGGTCCTCGTCAACATGTGTTTAAAAATAACCCTGTACAAAGTTTGCTAGATTATATTTCTAAATTATCCAATATCGCCAAGGTTTTTGCACTGGCTCATAATATGAAGGGGTATGATGGTTCTTTTATTATGCAGCATATTGTCAAACATCAGAAAAAGTGGGCCCCGAAAATTATTGCAACCGGTACAAAATTAATGTGCATCACCTGTCCCAATGTTAAATTTATAGATTCGTTAATTTTTTTGCCTGTAGCATTAGCTAAGCTGCCCAAAACATTTAATTTTGAAGCTACAAAAGGTTACTTTCCCCATTTATTCAATAAAATGGAGAATCAAAATTATATTGGAGTAATGCCCCCAGCACACTTTTATATGGCCGATGAAATGTCCCCTTCTTGTCGCGCAGAGTTCTTTGAATGGTATAATGTGGAAATTGCTCGTAATGCAGTATTTGACATGCAGGAAGCAATCGTAAAGTACTGTATTCAAGATGTAGAGATACTTCGCAAGGCTTGTCTTGAATTTTGGCGGCGTTATACTAGCGAAAATGGAGTAGATCCTTTTAGGGAGTGCTGCACGATAGCCGGAGGGTGTAGTTTAGTTTATCGTCGAAATTTTTTTAAAGAAAATACCATCGCTATTATTCCACCGAGTGGGTACAGATTAGGTGATAGGCAATCGACGATTGCGATTAAATGGTTTTTATGGGTCGAACACGAGCAAGGTATCTCAATTCAGCATGCTGGTAATAATCGCGAGGTTCGATTACCTGAAGGTATTTTGGTGGATGGTTTTTGCGCTGCAACAAATACAGTGTATAATTTCCACGGGTGTTACTTCCACGGTTGTGAGGTATGTTACCCCGATCAAACTGTAGAGCTAGCAAATGTGAAAAATGACACGATGTTTGTTCGTCGCGAATCAACAGAGGCAACTGCTGCAAGAATTAGAAGGGCTGGCTACACCCTTATAGAGATGTGGGAGTGTCAATTTAATTTATTTTTAAAATTTAACAACGTTGCGTCAAACTTTGTAAATAATCATGCTGTTATTAGGAACACACCATTAAATCCGCGAAATAGTTTTTTCGGTGGACGCACTAATGCTGTGAAACTGTACCATAAATGCCTGGAAAACGAGCAAATCAAGTATTTCGATGTGTGTAGCCTTTATCATTTCGTAAATAAATACTCAAAATACCCCGTAGGACATCCCAAAGTATACGTTGGTGATGAGGAGTGTCGGCAACTTCCTTTCGATACAATCGAGGGCTTAGTCAAATGTACCGTGTTACCACCGCAAAATCTTTACCACCCTGTTCTGCCCCTTCGAATGCATGGCAAATTAATGTTTGTGTTATGCAGGTTATGTGCCGAAACCAGCTTCACTGGCGATTGTAACCATTTAGAAGATTCGCGCAAGTTTACAGGAACATATGTGTCTGATGAACTAAAAAAAGCTGTTGAACTGGGATACCGCGTGCTCGAGTTTCATGAAATATGGGCATATGATATTGTGCTATATAACAGGGATAGTAAAACAGGCGGTCTATTTTCAGAGTATGTGGATAATTTTTTAAAATTAAAGCAGGAATGCAGCGGATGGCCTGCTTGGTGTACTGATGAAAACACTAAGGACCAATATTTATCAGAATATTTAGAAAGAGAAGGCGTAACCTTAGAAAACGATAAAATTTGTTTCAATCCTGGCATGCGTTATATCGCTAAGTTATTACTAAATGCATTCTGGGGTAAATTTGGCCAAAGAGAGAATTTGATGCAAACAAGTATTGTTTCAGATTCTTATGACTTTTTTAAAATGCTAACTGATCCTTCAATACAGGTTCATTCAATTATGATCGTCGATGAGGATGTAATAGTTGTAATCTGGGATAGACCTGAGGAGGGAATAGTTTCGCTCAAAACGGTCAATGTTGTATTGGCTGCATACACTACGGCCAATGCAAGACTTGAACTGTATAAATATTTGGAGCAATTAGGGGATCGCGTTTTGTATTACGCTACAGATAGTACGATCTATGTCCACCGACCTGGCCAATGGGTGCCTGAAACGGGTGATTTTTTGGGGGATATGGCTGATGAGCTGAGGGAATATGGTCCAGGTAGCTTCATTACGGAGTTTGTTAGCGGAGGGCCTAAAAACTATGCGTTTAAGGTTTTCTCAAGTAATAAAAACGATTACGAATTTGTATGTAAAGTAAAAGGTATAACTTTAAATTACAAAAATGTCGAAAAAATAAATTTCGATACACTTAAACGCATGGTTCTTGATAATGCCGAAGCAACGTATGTAGAAACCGACCGGAAAATTGCCCGTACAGCCATGTATCAAGTTGTATCTAAACCCGAAAAGAAAATTTATAGGGTTCAGTACACTAAACGTAGGCGTGTTGAAGATAGTTTTGATACCCTACCTTATGGGTTTAAAGCAGACTAGTGTCTATATTGCGTATAGTTTCGTTCTTTTTATAATCAACTGTTTTTATAACAATATTTTATATTTTGTATTGTCTTTTTAACTTATATGATGTTTTTATGCAATAACTTATTGCACTTGTAGCCACATATTTTTGTAAAACAAAAGTATTTAAACTAATTTTTGATTTATGCATTATGTTTACATGTAATTGCTTATTTGTTCGTACGTATTTTCGACGTGTGGTTAGTGTTCACATTTCATAAGGCCCGCTTTGTGGCAATTGTTTTCATAATATTTAATTTCAATCATTTTAAAAAACTAACCACGACTGTCGCAAAACGTCCATTAAATATTGCACTTATTGTCACATGCCCCAATTTGCGCTAACTGTAACTGCATGCTAGATTTTAATTGCATGTTAGTTTTATTTTGCATGCTAGGCTTAAGAGGCTGTTAATTTTTGTAAATAAAACAGTCGAATATTGTAAATACATTTATTAAATATTTTGTGTGTGTAATAAAAATATGTTTAATTACAAACTATTTGTGTTTTTATTTTCTAAATAACATTAAACAAGTTTATTAAGGTGAAGTATTGGATATATAGCGCTTTTACATATGTGTCATTAGAAACTAAATTATCAGTGAACAGATTTACAAAACTTATCATAGATGCACCATTCATTTTAAAATATAAATACATTAAACAGTATATGCCGCAAACGTTAGAGCTAAAATCTTGCAAAATTTTTGGATTATGAGACCAGCTGATTGAATTTTGTTGTAAAAATTTTAAATGATAACCGCTTGGAGGGCGGCCGTATGAATCAAAGTATTCCTCATATCCATATTGGTCTATATACACTGCATTCCAATGTTGTCCAGGTCGGTTTGCTGGATCTGTGTTGACGATGATTGCCACAGGTCTTGCAATTCTTGTAGGGAGTTGGTCAGAAGCAAAAACATAGCGTTTCACATTCAACAGACTCGGGATTGTTTGCAATATTTTCTGAACTTCCAGTGTATTCATTGCGCCACCAGTCGGATAAAATTAGTATGTTTTCCAATGCACATACAGGCGAACGGATGTTGTGATTGAGGCAACGTACGGCAGCAGTAGTTTTTCGCAGAACTTTTAAAGACGGGCACTCAAGATCCTCCAAATTTACGACGATTTTATTCAGAAAACTTAGAACCTCCTTCTTTTCTTGGCCCTTAACGTACACTTTTTCAAATTTTTTGAGAAGTCTTGTTAGCTCTGTTTCAAATTCATCAAAATGTAAAGTACCAGAATTCCAGGTTAGACCGTGATGTCTATGCTCCAGATAGTTTATGCCTTTTTTAACGAAATAGGGCAGAGTGTCATATTTTGCAGGGGGTTTTAAAACGAAAATTGCTAACTGGTTGCCATCTGCTGAAATAACAGCCACTTCTTTCGGAATAAACTGTTTCTTATCACCACGGAACCCTTGCAGATCTACGAAGACACTGTCCATACTGACGAAATGTTTGAGCATGACTAAATTTTAAAAAACTGTTGTTGGTTTTTAACTACTAAAATCCACCAGCACATTTCTGTGTTTGTCAATTTCTACGACGTTATCGAACTCTGCATAAACTAGACAATTAATAGTTTCTTCTAGCGCGTCTTGAAAACCCGCCTCTAAACGTAGAGCGCCATTTTTAAGAAGGTACCAGTGTGTTGTTGCATTTGCAGCCAGATCGGGGGTTAAATCAAAAGCAAATAGACAGTAGCCATGAGGGTAATCTTCACGTTTTATAGCGTTGCCTTCATTGAGGAAATGTATACCGCTACCGGAAAATAGTGTGTGATATGCTTGAACGTACATGCCATTCTTAGAGAAATCAGGCTGTAGAGGTTTTGAAGGAATTTGTTGACCGTCGATGTATAGGGAGAAATAATTGATTTTGTAGTTATTAAAATTGAAAGGGTTTGCTGCATAATGGCCGTTAAATGCTTTATTCGATACAAAACCTACAATGCATCGTTTTGGTAATTGCCCCAGAAAAATATTATCTAAAGATTTTCTTTGCACACCAGCCGGAATAGTTAACACTTTAACATCGGATCTTGTAATGGGGTATTTAGCAGGCGCAGTCGCCAAAGCTTTGGTGTGAGCCAACAAAATAGACGGATTTATTTTCATTTTTCTCACTAGTAAGCTGGCATCACTAATTTTCACTTTGAATGTAGATCCTTCGGCTGCCATTAAATTGAAAGAATCTCGGGATCTGATAAATTTGACTTTCATTTCAACTCCGTTTATAAGAAATTTTTCTTGATTGAATAAATCGGAATGCACATGTCCCATCATTTCGACTTGCTTGCTTGCAGCAGTAAAAAATTTCCGCTTTACAAATCCATCATTATGCGTAGTGATGTCATCCATTTTATTGGCTGTGTCGTTGTACCATAGTGTGCATGTTAAATGGGTTGATTTAGCACCATCGCCGTAATTCAGCAGAGTTTCAATGTATGAGCGGTATGCGTATGTATTGTTTGGCGGGCTCACAAGCTTCTGATTCAAATACACCTCAACTTGATTAAACATAGAGTGCATCCAATTATTAACAGGGCCTACATCATCTTTGTCAGTTAATGATGTATCATCTTGTTTAACAATTTTAGCAGTAATGTATAACATGGTCTGACTTAAATCGATATAATCGTTACCGTTTCCAGGCACAATAAATTCAATCGGTACATCGTCATTATGCGAGGAAAGCGGTTTGTAAAAAATCCATTGTCCATTTTCGATACTGGTTTGAGTTGCGGGCAAAGCGAACAAATCTAGCTCGGATTTAACACACTCACAAGACTGCGCATGCAAAAACGCCATTGTGAAAACTACTTGCTGGTAAAGATATCGGCGTATGCGGGTTTGACCAGCTTCTGCTTAGCGTTTTTTCTTGTAGACTGATTGTAATTCAGAGTGCGTTGCCTTTTATACCCCGATCCTTCCATTAGAGTATCTATTTTTCTGTCGGCTTTACGTTTGAGATTCTTTCCAGCCTCCTGTACACGGTTATGAAACGCTTCTTTTAGCGGTTGATTTTCACTAACATCTCCTAAAATGTTAGCGCCTGTCCTTAAAGCTTCCTTTCCAACAACTTTAGCACCGGTTTTAAAAAGAGGCAGGATACTACGAAATATTCCTCCAAGAAAGCTTCCGATCCCATGACCTCTCTGGTAGGCTGCACCTCTGTAGATAGCTCCAACGCCCTGACCTGCCTGATTGGTGTAGTATTGTTGATAAGGACAATCCATAGCAGCTACTGTATCCTCTTAAAGTGTAGTTTTAAACTCAACGTTCCAAACTCGAATGGCATCACACCCGCCGTTTCTGTCCTTATATTTATCTCGATATTCTCAAATTCCTTCTTCATGACATTTATATAATGAGTCGGCGAAAATATGGCGTCTTTGTGGCAACCGTAATTATAATTATCAGAGGTCACGTTAACAATACGAAGAAGCGGAGCCAAGACATCTCCTACAAGCTGTGGTTCCACAATATCGCAGTAAATAAACATTTGTGATGGTAAACCAACCCAGATATTTGCGGGGTGGCTTGGTACAGGTGCTTCAGCTATATTTATATCAGGTTTATAACCAAGTTGTAAGGCCAGACGTTGTGAAAATCCTAGCATTTTCAATGACGACATTTTAATTTCAAGAGACACGCGTTTTGTTACTCTATTATATTGAAAATTCAGCAACTTTTCTAATAACCTGTGATTGTTAATTTCGGCTGTAATATGTTCAATGTTTTCATAATTGCCGGGTTGAATACAGATTACGTGCCATCCATCGCTACCATAGTAAATTTGCTCTCTATCACTTTTAAAATATGAATTAGCGTTTTGCAATACTTTTTTCAACTCAGTATACGTTTCTTCTCCGGCTTGCACTTTAGGTATTTCTGTGCGATAATAGACTAGATTTTCTGTATCTGTCACGGCCAAAAAGGAGCATGGATATTGCACTTCAGCAATACCTGTAACCCATTGCCCCTGTAACCTTATTCGTTTAGGGAGCTGCGTTATGAATTGTGCTGTGGTGTTATTTGGAAAATAGCCCATAGAACTATTGCTAAGTAATGTTAGATAAAATTCTTCATCTGTATTCATAGTTGCTGAAGATTAGCTGCAGGAATCCAGGAGTTGGACTTGTCGTTATAATTTCTCCACTTTACAAAGTACTCTTTGCGCTGACCGTGTCCTCTTTCTTTTAACACTTGTTCGACTTTAAACAAGACGTTATCATCCAAAGTCACTGGCTGTAATTCCTCTTCATAAAAGACGCCCTCTATCGTATCGTCGCTTAAATCAGCTATTTCGTACACAGGTGGTTTTCTAAGAATCACTTTTTTAATTATAAACACTTCGCCGCTCCAATTAGTTTCATATCCTTTCTCGAATGCGTCCTTCGTTCTACTAATTCTTACATGTTGGTTCACTTTATATTTGGGCCTCCTGGAGACGCCCAACCCATTTCGGTACAGATTGTTCCACACTTCCAGTATATTGCCATCATTTACAGTAGAGGGTGCCATCTTGATACTTGAATAATAGCGGCTGTTATACGAAGTCAGTAAATTTTGTAATACGTCTATGTATTTGTATGAATTAGAGTATGTGAAATAGCGCCACATTCTGGTTTTTAATGTTCTATTGAAACGCTCAATGACTGATGCTTTAACATCGGGGTTTTGCGTCACATAAAACGTGATATCGTGTTGTTTGAAAAAATTCTGTACGGCTCTAGCAATAAATTCTTTGCCTTTATCGGTTTGTAAATTTATGGGCGTGTTACCCACTTCAGCAAATATTTCACGAAATGCGTTTATTACTGAAGTAGCCGTTTTAGATTTCAGGGGTCTCGCCCAGGCCATTTTACTAAACACATCAATTACGGTTAGAATAAAATTATATCCGTCGTTGTGGGGCGCTAAACTACGCATGTCGCAGAGATCAGCCTGCCATAATTCGAAAATGTTGCTAACAATGTACTTGTTTCTAGGGAATTTTTTTCTTGCAGTTTTGTGAATAGTATAGGCGTCCTGTTTCTTTAGCCAATCCTTTACTTCACCACTGGGGTGACTATTTTTCACGGAAGAAATTAATGAGTTTGCGCCTGCGAAGCCTGAAGGGTGAGCAGCGTCATAATAGATGGCGTCCAAATTCATTCTGCTACGTTAAAGTTTAAGACGCTCCCAGTCAGAAATGCCCTTTATTTTCGATATCGATCTTTGCGTTGTTTTCGGTGTTTTTCGCGTTGAACCCTCTTGCTTGGACGCTGTTGCAGTCGCTATTAACGTTAATTTAGGATCGACGTCACTCTCCATATTTGTTTTACTCACGTCTGACACATTTTGACGTTTAGGATCCCCAAATAGCACTTGAGGTACATTGTTCTCTTTAATGTAATCGAGGAACTTGTGTCGGCCTGGCGGATTTGTAGTTTTCTTAGGTCTTAGAACATCATGCATTAAATCAATAATGTTGGAGGACGGTAAAATTTCACCTTTTATGCTGACTGTTCCCTTGCCGTCCCACTCCACTTCATCTGACATTCTTAGAAGTCGTAAAAAGGCTTCACCGTTTTTCTTAAAAGTATTAGGGAGCGTCGATAAAATATATGCATCTGAAATACCACTGTTGTTCGATTCTATAGGTATCTTGATTGATTGCCTCGTTTGATCCGCAAAATGAAGGTACCTTTGTAAAACCTGATTGTACTGGACCCATTTATCGTGATCGGTTAATTTAGACGATAAAACCTTTTGCATTTCGTCATCAAGCTGGGATAATATATTTTGCTCTGATTTCTCTGTATCCTTAAAGCGATGCATGAATTCAGGCGGTACAATCATCATTTTTCGGACATTCTCAATTTTTTTTTACTTGAAAATAGAGCTCAATACTCCAGTAATTAATGGAGCTAATATCAGTGGTAGGAAAGGACCACCCTTCTGTATTAGTATTTGGCGCTTTTTTTATAGACTCTCCAGGCTTGACTAAACTCCTAAGAACAGTTTTATGCTTCGAGATCGTTGATTTTTGATTAGGCGATAAAGGTATTTTTCCTTTTAAGGTATTATGCACACACTCGCAGATACAATGAATTTGTTTATCGCCTACGGCTTTTAATAACGCGGTTCGCTCCTTTGGTCCGAGTTTATGTAGAGCACGCAACAACTCCGAATTTCTAATTACTGATCGAGACATCACTAATGAATGAGAGTAAATTGGTTAGTGTACGAGCTTTTATACCCCTTTTTCGGAATATAAATATAGCACGCCCCATCTTGGCAAAAAATCGATGTTCTATACCTCGCTATGTCAGCTGTACTTTGCTTTAAGTCGAATAACAAATACCCGTGTGGCCTAGCTGTGGCGTCCTCGTATGCTTCTTGAAGGAATCGCGGATTTTATGGACATATCTGTCTGGTTAAGTGCTTTATTTGAGCTCTATCCCGCGGATTTTTGAAAAGAATAATGTAATGAGCATTTAGGGAAATATCCCGCTGTCCTTTTCCTTGGTGAAAAATGTTTTGCGTAATAAAAAAAATACTGAGATTGTGGTGATGGCTCCTCTTTGTGAATATGTCTACGACTGAGCTATTTGTCTCCCTCATTAAATCGTCGATTATTAAAAGTTTGGGTTCTAACCCCTCAAAAGATGTCATGTCTGGCAGACCTTGTTGAAATTCGACTAAAGATTTTAAATCTTCGTACAATTTTTGCCACTCGCCATAACACCAAATAACTTTAGCGAAATTTACACTGCAGAGTTTTTTCATATTTTTCAATAAATTTATTACAAAAAACGATTTGCCCGATCCTGAGGGACCTGCCACAATAGCCGAAAAAGGATGAGAAAACTGATGCTCCATTTTTATGCAGTGAGCGATTATTACAGTAGGGCCGTCGTGAATAAACTAACCTAAAAAATCAACACGCTCATAATAAATACATTAAAAACATGGTAAGTGCGGGAATCGAACCCACGACCTCTTTCGAGATCAGATCTTAAGTCTGACGCCTTAACCACTCGGCCAACCTACCGCATGTATAAACTAACACTCGCCACATAATTAAAAAAAAGAAATACAATTTAAAACATTTTTTATTTACAAATTCATACAATATTTCATATAAATCAAGTCATGTACGGTTTCATGCGCTCATCTGCATCAATCATCTTCTGCAGTTCTATAATAACATACATTTTAAATTTGAACACAAGTTCCCACAATAAGATGTCGTTAGCGTAACCCCAGCGTAAAGTATTAAAAATGATTGAATCATCAAGACACAAATTTTCTGCATGTACGACTTTTTCAACAATTACTTCAGCAAAAATTTCGAAATTACATTTTGCACGTTTCAAGTCGTTGATTTTAACCACCATCAAGTTATACATAGGCAGTAAATTTGACAGCGTGTCATACGTCACGTAAAGTGTAAATTTGCCCGCGGGGTCATTTGGAATAATCCTGCAAGTGTCTTTGGTCACATGCTCCACAGTATGTTCACTTAAATCACATTTAAAAGTTCCCTGTTTCGCCATCACAAACATGTCCGGTAGAGCCTCCAGAAAAATAATGAACGACTCCGCCGTGAATGAAACGCCTGCCCCAATGTCGGTCTTCAGGATTCTTACCACAGGAGAAAAGTTTTTATAAGGATCCAGCCCCAAATGAACAGCTTTGCTAGAACTATTGTTTAAAGGCACATAGAGATCACATAATAAGCGCTTCTTTTCACGGCGAGTTTGACGGATCTCGGGGGTCATCACAGGAGCTACGTCGTAGGAAGGCATCGTCTCCTGCACGAATACCCTCAGGTCCTCCTCGGTAACGTCAAGATGTGGCGAAGTACCCCGCACCCTTTCGTACATGGCTGGCGGTTGTGGTGGTGCACCGTGTTGTTTTTTATTTAAAAGATGCGTTTTCTTACTTGGTTTTTCTGTTGCCGGTCTCCTGCTGTAGGGGCCTGGTTTTTCTTGGCACTTATTAACACTTCGAGGATCCATCTTAGGTGTACTGGTAAAACTGGTACTGTTGACACGACAGCTGAGAGTGCAGCAATTCGCGGCTATATAGAGACCGCGGCCACTTTTATACAGGCACTAAAACATCACGTCAGCGGCACCCCACTCTCGAGTCAAAACATGTTGGTGCTTGCGTTTTCAGTGTAGGCTCTGACAGGCGTTTTTTACAACAACAAAGGCCAAATTTATGAATAATAATAATAAAATACTTAATGAGACATTTGAATAATTCACCCCGTTTATTTAAATTCTATCAAAATAATTTTAATATAGCGGTTTTTTCGCCCAATGGCTAATGGCAATTATGAAATCTAACATACATAAACACGCCGATGTGCTTAATTAAAAGGTATCTGTAACCTAATGGGACAACATCGTAATACATCAGGCGCTTTGAAATTTTAATTTTAACTGCACGCTTGCGTAATTATTTCATTGACAGCAACGACGAGAACTATAGCGTTAATAAACGGGGCGAATGATAACACTAAATAAGCGCGCATGTTAAAAATACACAAAAATCAAGCACCCACAATGAGCCATTAAAAACAGTAACTTAATAATGTTAAAATTCTCACTTATTCGACAAACTTCGAAAAGCATATCTCGGTAATAAACTGATGCAGAAGCGGATAAAAGCAAGAGTTCCCATAGCTCAGGGGATCAGGTGCCTGGGTACTGGCCAAACAACTAGGGTTCAATTCCCACTCGGGGCCGTCGCAAAAAGCTTTTTTAAATTAAATAAATGCGAGAAAACCAAGATGGCCGACACCCCGGGAAGTTTAAATTCAAAAATGGGACTTAGAAAAAAAATCTGAAAAATTCAAATATTGGCGCGAAAATTCAAAATTAAAAGGACAGCCGCGAGAAGTGCGCGCGCAGAAAACCAAGATGGCCGACACCCGGGAAGTTTAAATTCAAAAAATTTCAAATTCAAATATTCGCGCGAAAATTAAAAAATGGCTGCCGCTTAATTTAATCGGAAGCTAATGCGTAATTTAATCAGTAGCACATATGTAAATTAAATATCAAACTTCATATGTGATTAATTAGGTCAATCCGCGAATTCGCGGTTTAATTAGAGCATTTGATTCGCGGTTTAATTAGCGGTTTAATTGGTTCAATCAATTTAATCGATCATTTTAATTGACCTAATTAAAAACAAAATGGCCGCTATCCTGTCCACTGTTCTACTAACCTCTACGGTTAAGATACTTCTCTTAAAGTCTGTAGATTTTCGAAACTTCGACATAAGTCATCTAAACTCCTTTGCACTTTAGCGTTTCGTTCTCGTTGCCGTGACCACAAAATCATACCTTCTTTTCTTAAGGTCAAATATCACATTTCAACGCAGTTTTCTCAAAAAATCTTTCGTCACGCTAGCCTTGCGTTACTTCGTGAACGCATTCATCAGACGAGGTACGATCTCAATACCGTTTCTAAACAATTGTTGGATCTTCATTTAGAATTGTCCAATACTCTTAGCTTTCTTGACTAGTCTCTTTTCGATTCGAGCACGTACACACAGGCCCAAAAAGACATTGGAAATTACAACTGCGACTGTTTAATCTTGGATTAAACAGGCATACATTTCAATTCAAAAATTTACGAAATCCAGTCATAAGTTTTAAAATACAATTCTAATTTCATAAAGCAGGAAGTTTAAAGGCCGCAAACTGCAAACAAGCATCTTACGCAAATAAACGACCTACTATCAGAGTTTAGCGTACGTACTTGCAGACAAAGCGGGAACAATACTGGCATAATACTGACAGATTATTATAAAATATTATATCGCCACTGTAAAATATACTTTGTACTATATATAGAACGCTATTTTTGTAATAAAACCAATCGACATTGACCGTTTGATTCAATTACATCGATGCTACCCTCTCCCAAGCCATAAATTAATAAAACGTGAGGCTGCGTTTTAAGGGTAGCATAATTATCGTCCCTTTAAGTGACATTGACTACACTGTCTTAAAACAGGAGTGCAGTGTGCAGTCTCACTCCTGTGCTTAAAATATTATGGACAAAGGACCAGTGAAATGTAACCGAAACCTGATTCAGCCTCCAGGCAATTCTGTTCAGCGACTCATCGCCGTAAGTTTTATTCTTTCATAGATTAACGTCTCTACAGATCAAAGTGATTCTAAGACAAATCTTTCTTCTTATAACCTTTTGCCTAGCAAAAATTC
>OW679194.1:51837294-52005306 GCA_940337035.1 Agriotes lineatus | reverse complement strand
GTTGCTGTAATTGGAGAGTGGCTGGAGACTGAGGCCTTGCTTTAGTATTCGCATATATATAATACACATATATTGCTGGTAGGGCCTGGAAACTTCAGAAAACATTACGGCGCCGACATAGTTTCACTTAGAGTATAACGCGTCTCGTGCGCATGCGTGAGAATTCGAACTCCGCCTTTAGAAGCGATTTTAAAGTTGACCACTTCCCCATTGGGCGGACGACGCCGCCGCGCTTGCGCACAGCTCACCATATACATTGAAGAGTTGGTTGTGTGTCTCACTTCATCGGTGAGTTTCCCACTCATAGCCGCTAGCAATATAGTAAGTATTAGATATATGAGTATTCGTCATATGTATAGAAGTATTCACCTCACTAGACCTGCGACTGCTATACTGCGCTTTCTTCATAGTAACAGGTTCTTCCACTATCAAGAGCATGAAAATTAGTTCTTACTTGTGATGCTAGGCAGGGGAGAGAAGATACATTTTGTTGGCATTCTTATCTTTATACTGAGCGTTGCGCGTGAAATTGTCTTTATATTATTCTCTGTGCGTTTTGGGTCGTACTATACTTTTTTCTCTACGAAATCTTTTACTGAATTATTTATATGGACCATTTGCTTCTTTTGTTGCTTTAAGGGTATCTTGCCCAAATGCATTTATGTTCTGTGATTGAACCGTTGTAGCTTTTGTTTGATTTCTGTGTCAGTTATTATATTTATATCCAAACGGCTGTACACATTTCAATTATCAATGAAACTGCGCAGGAAATCACTAAATACTTGTAATTTTAATTTAATCTGGCTTAATTCTTCTAACCAGTTCTTTATTGTTCCATATTTGTTTAACGTTAAGGGTTGAATGAAATATTATGGAATTTAAATCTTAAAAGTTAAATTAAAGATTCATTTGTATACCTAGTCTATGTATTCGACTCAGGCCTAGAAGGATGGAATTGGCCCTTCTCTCTTACCCAGCAATGAATTCCAACTGTGTGGAAATATACGTTACAATCGATAAGTGGTAACATACGTAAAGATAGACATAGAGACCTACATTGTACTTAGTGATTTTCCTCTCTGGGTATTTTAAGGTTTTATGTTAGCCTTTGCCATCGAAAGTTTTCTCACTATGGAAACTAGAAGCACTTAAAAGATGTGGCATAAATATCCAATATTTAAGTTGTAGATATTGAAACTGCTCTGTTTGGATCCGTAGGGAACCGATAATGCCTGTATGATTTATTACACTAAATTGTCAGCGGTTTTCCTAGCTGTCATAGGAGAATGTCCTTTAATCTTAAAAAAACTACAACTACTTTTCATAGCGTAGACGTCTACGATATCGAAGTAGGTAAATGCGATTTCTCTACGGTAATGACAAGCAGATAGTGTATATTAATAGCAATGCATTTGCCCATTTCTCCCATTTCTCTTTTGACCGTGTAGAATATTAAATAATCGTCCGCAATTTGGAGAGGTTTTTATACAAAAACTATTGTTTAGCTTAGTGAACTGTTCAAAATGTATTAAATAATTGTTAATTTTCAGATCTTTAAAGAATTTTCTCTAGTTATAAGTTACAAAAAAGCTTGTTACAGAGAGAAACCTATTTGAGAACTAACTATATGTATGGTGTTGTACATTTAATTCAAATAATTTGACAGCCAATATAATAACGCTGTTTAAGTAATCCATTTCCACTCTTTTATTCTGAGAAAGTTCAAATGGAGAAATTGCGATAGAAAATATATGTGAAAAGTATCAAGTTCTGAAAACTGTATTATTACTGAAGACAGTACTAACAGTACCAAACCATAACTATACGAAGTTCAATAGTATATATATCAGAAGGAATTATGGCCATGGAAATGGAAAAGAAAGGACAAGAAAAAACTACTCTAATTGCAGTGTATGGACCAAACGAAAACGAAAGTAAGGAAGAACAAAGACAAATTCTGGGAAATAATGCAAGCAGTAGCAGAAGAGATAAATGGGCAAATAATTATATTAGTTGATCTAAACGCAAGGGTAGGGAATATAATAGAGGTAGAAGAATAAGTAATGGGCCAATTCGGAGAAGGCCATATAAACAATAATGGAGGAACACTGATAGACTTCTGCCTTCTAAATAACATGGTAATCACGAACACAAAGTTTAAACACAAGGATATATATATATAAATACGCGAGAGTAATGGAAACGAGAAAAAAAAATCACTAATAGATTATGTAATAACAGAACAAGCAAACTTAAAAAAAAATTAAAGACACAAAAGCTAGAAGAGGACCAGAAATAGGGAGTGACCACTATATGGTGACAACAGATATTCAGGGAGACGACGAGAAAGTAAGAAAAATAAAAAGGGAGAACACGGTTAGAAAAGAGAAAATAAAAACGTACAATCTAAAGGAAGAAGAAGTAAAGAAAAAATACCAGGAAGAAATAACGGAAGAATGTAGAAGAAAAAGGAAGGAAGAAACAAATGATATTGAAACGGAGTGGGACAGGTTTGAAAGAATTATAAAAACAGCAGCAAAGAACGCACGAGAACAGACGAGATGGTGGAACCAAAAGGTGAAAAATGAAGTGAGCAAAAAAAAGGAGCTATAGAAAAGATATATACAGGAAAGGACAAACCAAAGCTATGAAGAGTACAAGAAACAAATTAAAGTAGCGAAAAAAGAAATACAGAAGGCAAAAAAAAAACATGGGAGGAGTTCGGAGCCAAATTAGAAGAGGACAGCAGGAGTAATCAAAAACTGTTCTTCAAAGTGCTTAAAAACCTTAGACAACCAAAGAAATATCCAGAACAGAATATGTACATAAAAAACAAGAATGGAGAAGTAATTACAGAAAAACGAGCAATAATTAACAACTTAAAAAAAATTTAAAATAACAAAACCTGATTTTCATCGTAGATAGGTGTAATTGGATATTTGAACGTAGTTTTCGATTTTAATCAACTTTTCTCAATAACAATTTTCGATATTGCCACAAATAAAGGTACTTTACTCTTGAGCAGAATTCAAATTTTTTGACATTCCCCTTATACGCCTTAAAAAATTGATATCTGATGATTGAATTTTAAGTTTTGGATCATGCAGAACTTTTATAAAGAACAACTTTTTTTCGTAAAATTAATAATAAAAAAGTTTTCCATATGGTGCGAACTTAAACAGACACACTGTATAACAGCGGTCGGCAACCTTTTGGCAGGCAAGGGCCACAAAGTGGCAAAATGAAGTGAAGGCGGGCCGCACTTATTCATAATTTTGATAATAGGTTTACTATGTATATCGGGGTGATATTAAAAATGCGAATATATTGCATTTAAATTTTATTAATACGCAGGAACAATGACAAAAAAGTTAGGAAAAATAATAAAAATACGAGAACTATGTACAAAGTATATCTACCTACATATAACTCTACTTATAAAAAATTTAGTGTGACTTTTGAGGCTGTATTTTAGTGGCTATTTGTTGTATGTTAGCTTTCATGTTTGTAGTTGAAATTCGAAGAATGGCTCTCAAATGCTCATCTGTGAGACGAGAAGCATATTTATTTTTTCTGTAACTGAGAATTGATAAAGCTTGTTCGCACAGGTAAGAGCTGCCAAACATTGTAATTAATTGCTGAGCAAACCTTTTCAATTCATCAAAATTAGATGGCAAGCTGCCATAAAATTTAAAAAATTCATTGATTTCAGAGAAAGAGTTTTTGAGAGTGTCATTCGATTGGATGGGCCTCATGAAGAATTTTGAGTTTGAGCATTTAACTCTTGTCAAAATTAGACTGAATTTTTTTAATTACTACTTTTGTATCACATTTCAGAGGCTATTTGTTTCAATAATTTCAAGGAACTACTGATTTTGAGAAAATGGTCATTTTAATTTCTTAACATTAAACTGCAGCAGGATCGTTTCGGAATCCATGCTTTTTAAAAATTCGCGTCTTTCTAGGTTATAATTAGAAGTAAACCCAAACATGCCTAGACCTTGTCCATTAACAAACAAACAAACAAACAAACAAACCCAAACATGGTCTTCTGCTAAGTGGTCAAGCGGAAATGAAGCGGTAATGGAGCGAAAATAAATTCGCTCCCAAAAATGGCGACTGCTGCGTTCAACGCAATCGCTACCTCAGTGCTATGTCGGCTGAACGCACCCACTCTGTGTCTGTGATATTACATTCTTATTAAATGCAAACTCGCTTGAATTTTGCGCGCGCATTACGCAATTATTTAAATTTTAGGTAGGTATATAAGACTTTAATTTACAAAACAGTCGAGGGCCGAAAGACGGAGGTCCGCGGGCCGCATGCGGCCCGCGGGCCGCGGCTTGCCGACCGCTGCTGTATAATAAAGAAGCTTACATCTGTTTTATCGATCTGGAGAAGGCCTTCGACAGCGTTCCTAGAGAGGACATATGGAAGAACCTACAGAAAAGAGGGGTAAAAGACGATCTATTGGAAGCAGTAAAATCTTTGTACAAGAAAACCAGAAATTATGTTAGAACCCACAATGTAAACTCAGAGGAATTCGTCACAACACAGGGAGGAATACAATGAGGGATAATGAGACCTATATTGTTCCTATTAGTCATGGATGACGTAATCAAAGAGACAAGAGAAGAGGCAAAGGGAATAATGATAGGAAGCTGGAACATGAAGAGAGTGGAAATAACAGAAAGTGCCTTCGCAAACGATATCGCAGTGTTTGCAAAATCAGAAAGAGACATGAACGAAAATATGAACAGATGGAGGACAGCATTAGAAAAGAGGGGCTAAGAATAAACAGGGAGAAAACCAAAGTGATTGTGCTAAGTGACCAAAACAAAACAGTGAATATACGTGTAAACGGTGAAAAACTAGAACAGGTAGAAATATTTAAATACTTAGGTACCATAATAGACAGCAAAGGAAAGGTAGAAGTGGATATTGACAATAGATTAAAATCGGCATCCAACATGTTCAGGGCTCTAAAATGAGCTTTTATAAACAAAACAGAGATTTCTATAAAAACAAAATTAACAGTGTACAGAATAATCTATACCCCAACATTAATATACGGAAGCGAATCGTGGGTGATAAAAGCAAAAGAATCAATTCAAAAAACAAGCCTCGGAGATGATATATCTTAGGAGAGTATTAGGAGTAACAAAAATAGATAGGATTAGAAACGAAGAAAGCAGAGACAGACTAAGGGTAGAACCAATACAGAAGAAAATAGAAGAACTGCACTTTAGATGGTTTGGGCACATATGCTGAATGGTAAACAGAAAACAAACTAAGAAAGTGTGGGAAGCAAGGGCAGAGAGAAAGAGGAAGAGAGGAAGGCCAAAAGAAAAATGGAACCAGGCGATTGGAAAAATAATAAAAAGGAAGGGCAAAACATGGAACCGGGTAAAAGAACTCACAGAAGACAGAAAAGAGTGAAGAAAATTTTGCAAGTGTTAGGCAAGAAACCTCGACACCCAATGGGTACAAAGAGGAAGGATTAAGTAAGTAAGTAAGTTATATCTAGCATCATTAGGGACAATTTTGTAGAATAGCAAGATTAGGGAAATACTTAGCCCAAACCTATTAAATAAAGCGAATGAAACACTTCGAGAAACTGTAATCAATGTATCTAAACAAAATTTAAAAAGAATTTTATCTACACTAAATGGAAATGTTTCTTGATAGTATTTCTATAATTATACAAAGAAGAACTATCTATTATAGTGCGGAATTTTCGTTATGTAAAAATGTTACAAAATGTGTGTAAGTACAAATTGCTGAACAAGTGAAATAGCTTTTTACAAATATTGTTATTATACCTCTAAAAGAATGTAAGGCCATAATGAACAGGTTATTGGTAGAGATAGAGAAGTTACGGATATTTCAAAAAGTTACGACATACCCTCTGAAATTTTACAGCAGCGTTGAAAAGACCGCGGGCAACCATGGAAATATATTTATGTCAAAGGGTCTAAAAGTTCGCGTTCAGTATTCTGACCCCTTTTATCTGTAACTGCTTATTACGGCTTTGCGTTCATTGCTTGACTGTGGTAACTGACGATTCAATTAAACGCGATCTTGAGCAAGGTAATGAGAATGATGTATTTTTTACTTTACTACATTCAATTCCGGTTTATAAATGTTCTTTAACATTTACCACACAAGTGTAACCTGTAAGAATTTTAATGCAACTACACTGTGTCTCGCTAATGTGAAACATTTATCCCAAATCCTTTAACCTTATTATTTCTTGCTACAACCAGAGGGCTTGTAGCAAAAAGCTTGCCTATTGAGGCTCCCAGCAAGGATTTTACGTGTTTTTTACTATTGATTTGGTGTATATTCACGTTGACTATATGTTTACAGACTTTAGCTTAACTAACATTGAAATGTTAATTATGGAAGCATTCCATGGCAGTTAATTACACTTTGTTGTGCTACCTTCACCCATTACCGCTGCGAATAAGCCGCTTTTTCAATAGTAAATCAATTCTTCTAATAAACTAAATAAACTAACAAAAGCATTTACAAAATCAAAATAGATTCGTGGGACCGTCAGATTTCACTTTATATTGAAATTATATTCTGGATAACAGTATATTTGAGAATAAAATCATTATATTTTTCGTTAACACGGTTTTCAACAGAAAACAAGGTCAGTTTAAATACCTGTATTGTTTTCCAATTTCATCATAAATAATTTGCACTAGTGAAAGTAGCTCTAGTTCTGGTCTGGAATATGCTGTTTCAATTTCTTTGCCTCCAACTGCCACCAAACATTTTATTTTGACTGGACTACAATTACCCAATCTGGATTTGGCAACCATGAGGTCTTAATGCTTTGAGCGTTCTCAAGGAAAAAAAACGATTCCTATGCAGTGGCGATAGAACTGCAAAGCTATATTGTAACGTTAGCACCTTCATCAAATTTACCTAAGGCACAAATAGTGTGCAAGAAATTTGAATGGTGCTAATTTCCATTACAATCTTCACTCACATATCCATACCGTTCGGATTTTTGATAAGGCAATCTTAGCCGCTATCCGCGGACATAGCGTAAACCGGTACGCTACGCAGTTCCTTCTAAACTCCCCTCTAGAAATGTCCTGATATCGAGCTACCCGAAGAGTATAACAGGAGAATCCGAAGCTAGTTAATTCACTTGACACTTAAACCTGAACCTGATCCTGACTACCAACTGTAGATCCCGGCCCCGGGGCCTAAAGCTCCCCTTCTGGCCTGGTTAGCACCGGTGGATTCGGTTCCCATTTTGCTAAACAATTTCCTGACCTGACTAGCACTGGCGATTCTAGCTGCAAAAGCCGGACTTTGTAAAAGGTAAAAAGGTGCAGTTTATATTATTCTGAATGTTCCAAAATTATTCGCAAAGGACGTACCACATCCATCCAGGCTTTATGCACTCGCCATGAACATCACAGCCACCGTAAAACACTTTGTTTCCACCGTCAACTATAAATACCAAACACCATTTTTCCCGGCGCAAATATAATCTGTTTCAGATCTATCTAGTTCAAGTACATCGGAGCTACCTCATCCAAGCCTGCGAGCACCCATTTCTACCTCATTAGAACTTTCTTTGAGAGGATCCAGGGGCAGCAACCGGGCCAAACCAGCGTTCCGTTTAGGTTGCCTAGTATCCAGAAACACGAAACCGCAGAACCATTTCGCAGAAAGAATTTTGTATACTATTTTATATACATAATAATTTCTTTAATTAAGAGTTATTCCGTATCTACTTACATACATTATACGAGTAAATTCTACACTATGTTATTTTTGTATTTTGTATATTGGAGTAGAACGGATCCTGGGCATCTGAGCTTTACCCGAGGTAACCACTTTAAAACCAAAATTTAGCGATTTTTGGTGAAGTTTAAATAAGCACTCTTAGCAGGGATTTGAAATTCTAGTCAAACTTTCCGATAGATTACAATACAATCATTTCGTATCTCTTATGGCACTGTAACTACTTGTTATAAGGGTTTACGACCTAAAGCGGGCTTTGCGCCTTCAATGCTTAGTCAAACTAGTTGATATGGGTACACATTCTTGTTATTCCACCTGGAATTTGGAGTGCTGGTAATGCAATGGGGAAATTCCTTCAGGAATATTAGCATATAAACATATAGCAACTTGCGGTAAACCACACATGAAATAAAAACAGGTTCAACTTAACTGAGTGCAGTGAAGTAAACATCAATGATGGGGGAATCGAATGCGATAACGGCGAAAAATTTATGCGCTGGCATATTTGAACTGGATTTTGGCCGCTCGTGAACCTCGCGCTGGTGAGTCTTGGCGGCGAGCTGTAGAGAGGAATTGTTTATTAGCAGAGTGGGGTCACGGAATACTGGATCGGAAAGATCGGTAAATCTGAGCAGTAAGATGTTGTTCCAATGCGCTGTAAGATTAACAGGACGGGGTAAATCTGGGGCTAATCTGAGCAGCACGAAATTGATCTAATGCGCTCTACAGGGTGTTTTGATATGTAGGATGACACTAAGGCATTTCGACTAACCCAAGCAAGGGAGGTTGTAGGTCAGGTTTAAGGGTGACTAGGCAGTTCAACTTCTCAGGTGTAAGCCAGGAATAGAAGTTACTTGATCTGGAAAAGACAGGCAGTTCGGGACAGGATTCTGGTTTTAACGGACAGGTATCTGGACTGGTGGCGACTGGTGGATCCCTTGGGCCTGAGAGCCCAATTTATGCCCCAGCTAAGGCTCATGTTCTGGTCTGGATTTTGAAAGGAACAGGTCTCTCTCAGGACTGAGCGGGCATCGCTCTTTTACATGTTTTGCGATCTCCTTCCACGTCGTTTACCTAGGAAAATCTAAGAGGGGCTAAACGTGATTCTTCGGTGCGGATGAAAATTAGGGATGCGCGGAGCGAGCGGCGCGGTGAAGCTTGCGCAACTCGCCAATTTCACACCTGTGGTCGATCGGATAATCAGCAGGATCTTTTGATGGAATGCTTTCATTTTTTTTGCCCTCCGCGTGGTTCTAAATGTTCGCGCGTTAAGCAGTCTTGTGATTGTGATAACGCCTACAAATTGATAAAGGCACGCGAAACGTTACAGTATTGTAATTGCATGTATAGTGCCAATCCCACATTTTGAACGGAGGAATGGCTTGTTGCTGATATGGCATTCTAGCACTATGCTACCGAGGCTCTTAGTAATATGCTTCTGATATGTGAATTTGAATAGTTCTTCTTCTTCTTTCTCTTATATGAGTCCAGTGGCCTATTTAGTAGCATACAGTTATTGTTCTATGAGCCCTCTTTATTTGTAAGTCGGGTGATGCTAGCCTTGCCCGTCAAAAGTGAGGAAGAGTTCCCTTGTTAGAGGTTAACGGCTACCACAGGCGTGAAATATAAGATTTTTTAAATTTATTTTGCAGTCGCCGGGAGTCGAACCCGGGCCGGCCGCTTCACAGTCGTGCATTTGCTAGTTGGGCCATCCGCTCACGAGAATTTAAATCCATTACCGTAATTTAAATTAATATTAAAATAATAAATTCCCTATTCTATTTTTATATTCTATGCACTATAAATTTTTGTATAATAACTATGCTCTCAAATAACGGTGACGATGGCGCTGAACATTTTTCGTTATTGCTTATAAAGTGATACTGTTTGTAAGTAAATTGGATATCCGTGATATTGTATTGGCTTTATATGTTGCTGTAATTACCATTTATTTGCAGTATGAATTTAGGTGTAGGTAGCCCTGATCGTGTCGATAATTACATTGAACGAGAAAAAAGCATTAGTACATTTATCATTATGCCAGAATCATAAGTTGTTTGAACATAGTTATTTATTATGATGTAGAAAAACTTTAGTCGTGAAGCTTTAATGTATTGTTATAACAATAAGCATATAAAAAATTAATGTTGTATATTTTTTTACAGGACGATGAACTACAGAATATTCCTGTTTTGCTTCATAGCGAATTGGTTGCATGGTAAGTCTTTAATCTATCACCATTTAATTAGATCAGTGTGTAAAGTGCCTAAGTAAACAGTCTTAGAGTATATCCTGTTATAATAAGTATTATACATCAAAGTTCATTACCATTACTGAGCACGTAAGTGGGTATTGCTTAATAAATTTTAGCTCAGCCATTACGGTAATTTCATTGCTAGTTTAAGATCGCAATTCTCCTTGGATTTAGACACCCATAGTTTCTTCGCTTTTAACTTTGCGTTCAGATTTCTGCGCCATTCGTGTAAAATGGAAATACTCGCTTGGTCCGTTTTTATATAGTGCAAAACGTGTACTTTAATTAAAAGAAAAATCTTTCCTTCTAGCTGTAAGCGTGTCCCTGGCAATATTAATTCCAAACTGGAAGTCTCATAGTTTCCATGTCCACAAAACCTAAAGATTTTCTTTTATTTCTCGAGTTTAAATTCTGCGATTCGTCGGGAATGGTGGTGAAATAATGGCAGCTGTTTATTACGTATACATATTGAATTTATCCAATTAATTACTAGGCAAAAGTTTAGAAGCTACCTACTTGCAGGCGTGAAGTGTTGGGCTCGAAGCTTTCAAAAGATGCGAAGTTACTACACTTTGATATGCATAATGCACGCGTCTCGCCGTTATCGCAGTATACAATAAGCAAAATGGGAGCACAGATAACTTTGACTGGCAGAGACGACAATGCGAAATGAAAAATAGTGTCTAAGATGTCTTACTTATTCCCCTCTAGGGAGGTTTTGTTGCTGCTCCCAAAAAATCCGACATCTACGTAACCAAGATCACTGGAAAACTTCCGGGTTCACGTTTGCCGGGCCACTTCCATTGAATTCATTTTCTCCGGCCGGATCGCGAATGCAAGGATTTTGGTTGTCGGCGCATTAAAAGGAAAACACGTTGGGGCACTATACGTTGGGGATAGTGGTAGCAATAAAATTTGTCTCCCTGGCTGCATTAAGAGGGAGGTGGAATATCTGGAGTCATAAAAGAGATATTATAAGAAATCCCTCTTATGTTATTATGATCTGTTCGAGCTTTTTCAGCTCGGAAGAGAAAAGCAGCAAATCTATCACCTACGTCAGAATGAACATCGATATAAATCAGTGTAAAGTCCATTCTTTCTGGGTTATTTTTCTAGCTCTGATTGCAGTGCGGCGTTCTCTACAAAATCAATACTGTATCAAACGTTGCATATTCTGTTTACTTCGCTTTGCGTGGTTTGCTTGGATTGCTACTCTGTTTATTTATAGCCAAGCAATCAACCGAATAAGCAGGTTAAAACTAACCGTTTGGCTATTTTGTATGAAAGCGCAGTCATTAGCATGTAGATCCGATAGGCGAACGTAATTGAACAAGCTGTGTACGCAAGGTGTCGTTAAATGTTTGAATATTGCACAAAGCTGCATATATTTATATTTTAATTAATCGAAATTAGCTCTGGAAGTATCAACTGAAAGTCTCGAACATAAACGACTCTCTTAAACTGAAGTGAAACTTGGCTCCGCATCCGATTCTAACAGCTAAAAGCGGTGTTAACATGTAGACGACTTAAACTTTTTCGCGCTTTATTGCGACCATGAAAATCGGAAACTGTTATTACAACCAATAAAAGCCGTAATGCTAATTTCAGGTTTCAAATGCAGCTGCTACGCTGCACATTGTTTTCATGCCGTTTTCGTAAGCGAGGCGAAGAGATAAAATATTTACTCCGCTGCAGAACGAGCATTAGCAACTATAACATTACTCTTAAAATGTAAATCTCAGACATGTACATTCCACTTTTGATCGATTTATACATCAGTCGCCATTTTCCAAGGTTTTATCGTATAAAATGCAAACTTTGTAGTATTACATAAATATCTACCGAATAACTGAATGAATATATAGAAAATTGCATTAATATGATGACAGTAGCGTTATCGTATCATACTTTATTGCATTCTGCAAGATATTTGCTTAAAAAACTGGAAATTTCTAGACACCGAGCAAAGCAATCTGTAGGAAACTTAAATGTATAGTGTAGGTTGGCTGAAACTGCACAATGACTGTCGTTCTATTACTGGATGATTTGGAAAAAGTAAAACAGAATTCCGTTAGACAAGAGAATAAACAGCATTTGATTATCCAATTAAATATCATAGATATATTGTTATAGGGGAATTTTCGTTTACGGCATGTAACACGCTTGAAGCGGTGAGAACTATGAGCGGTGCTCCTGTTATTACCATGAAACTTACTACTGTTGTTTATATCCATATTTAAAATTGACGGTAAAACACACATGCAATACGAGATAATAAAACATAAATTTAACTTAGATGAAATGCAGTTCAACCGACGCAAAAATGCGAAACTCAAGGAAAGCCACTGACATCGAGCATTGCCTAAAAGCGAGAGTTGCGGCCCTGCAAATGGAACTCGTGGCTCTGAAGGGAACCAAAATGAGTTGCAAGGGTGCCGACAGGTAGCTTGCTTAGTTCTACATGCGCTGCGTCGGTGAATAGGCGGCGGCGCGGCGGTTCAAAGACTTTTCCCAGGGCTTTGTCAACGACCAACGTTGCATTGAATAGATAGCGGGACGACATAGTGCATTTCCTTAAATGTATTCGACAGCAGGTCGATATAATTCTACGAAACTCAAAAATAATAAGGAAATCGGAATTTCAGATGCGTAGGCTGCGTTTTGGGCAACAGAATGTATCCGACAATCTTCATAATTTTCCTAAAACTGGAACGGCAAAGCTTTACCAAGCAGATATATTCGCGGAAAAATTAATACACGACAGGCAAAGTCCGTGCTCGATTGCATCTAACCAACTACTGAATTGTTTCCAGCACTGAAAGATACCGCCAGAGGCAGTTCGACGAGACGAATTAGGTGGTCCCTTCCGTCGCGTGTATGTAAAAATCCTCGGCGGTCATATTTTTCCAGCAAACCCAGTAATATGTTAACCCTTTCAACCTGAGCTTTGCATTGTACTGTTGTGGTTATTATTATTATTAGTAAAATTGCTGTTAAAATAATCCCTCATGGATTTGAACATTTTTCTTGCATCAGTACATGTGCAGGGGCATCTAATTACCAACAGCATTAAATAAATTACTTGATTTTTCATAATTTTCTTAGAAACCGTAAAAAAGCGGTATGTTGCACAATGTACAAATCGTAGTTTCTCTTTTCGTTTCGTGCATTTCACACACATGAAGCATATTCAATGACTAGAACCATCATATCTGACTGCTAACATTTCCAAGATTTTTGGAGTTAGCGGAGTGGCGAGCAGAACTTACTTGTTCCACCTAGCAAATTTGAAAAACGCATTTTTATGTTATTATTAATTCATAAAGAATTTTGTCCACCATTTTACTGATTTAAAAGCATGATGGTATGACGCAGTAATCTGAAAGATCTACTGCACTCACGTATTCATCATAAACACGTACTGCTTCGGGGCACGAGATTATATTTTACGATCTTTCGTTTTTTTCGTGACAGAAAAATCATTATCGTGGCAGTTACTGCTATAGTATCCTGCCAAATACAGCAAATAGAAACGAAGTATTACTTTCGACTTCAATTACGTCATATTATAAAAATTTACAGTTTTTATGAAAACTACTCAATCAATGACGACCAACTTAAAGTTACATGAAAGGTGTCATAAAATTCCATAACTTTTGTGAAGACAGCAACATATTTGAGGTTAAAGTCGAGAAATTAAAAAGTATGTCACTCCGGTTCTAAACATAATATCTGTAGAACTACACCATGTATCAGGCTGATTTCTTGGCGAATCTATATAAACTATTAATGAAAATAACTTAAATCAGAAATTCCATATTTTTAGGGTTGCATTCGCGCTTTTTGATAGGTAATTAGTTTCCGCCTTCTTTGCGAATTCTCTTTAGCGGAAGTCGTCGCATATATGGTGCCATCATATATATATATATATATATATATATATAAAGTAATGTGACAACAGCCATGCCACATTCAAAGCACCGCTTTAGCAGATTCCTAAAACTGAATGTATGCAGGGGTCGTTTTGGGCGCATTGTAAAAACCGCTCCATGCCAAAATCGGCGTGTCGAAGCATCGATAAGGGGCTTGCACTGTTTCATCTTGTGTCTCTCAAATTTTTTAATATTTTGTCGGTTTTTCACTACAGTGCCAACTGCAGCAAATCAAATATGATTTATTAATTGTACAGACGTAGAGAATGTATTAAAATATAAAGACATTTCTTGAGCTTTATCACAACTTGTTCCCATAAGTACTGCAATCTTCAGCGGCTACATAAGTGCGGTCGTTAAGTTAAATAGGTGTATACTGACCCTAGTAGAAGTACATTGCACTAAAAATTAATTGTGTACATTAATGGTCTGGTGCAAACGGATGCAAATGTTTGAAAACATTTGGCCAAATAAGATGAGAGTATATTAATTAATGTACCAAATGTGATTGAAATACCCAAACAACTGCTTTTTGCTCTGCATTTTATCAAAATTTGGTCTTATCGCAAACACCTGTGCGAACATAAGTTCATAGAAATTGATTCCAGTGACCATGAGTAGGTTTAGACAAATAAATGTTTTAATTATTTGTGGGGCTACTATTAATTTTTGAGGTATAATTTATATGCAAACCTGTTATATGTTCCAACTATCCTAAAGTTTAAAGGCCATACTTATGAATCACTCTTCATATACATACTGTAGATATAATCTGTCTTATAGTCACATAATTCCCAAATGTGTATACCCTCTTGATAGGCTTTAATGCTAAACGGCCTTTGAATTTTGCAACTGATTCATCAACAACTTGAAAGGTGCTGGATGTTCTTGAAACTGGAAGTATTTGTGTCAAGGATGTCACTACATTGACATCCACTTTGTTCCATATATTGTCTTGCTTTGATTTGAGCGGGTTCTTCCTCGTTGCGAACATTGTAATCCGACCCCCGATTTTTAATGTCAGTGTTTGAATAATGGTTTCTTACCTTCTTACGAGGTGGTCGGTCAATTGATCAAGCTTCCTTCTCAAAATTCCATTCTTTAGTTAAATAATCTCCATCAGGTATGAAATGAGAGTAGCTGCTGTCAGTGTCATGATATGGGTCTTGCGCAACTCATGTGTCAGCTATTTCTTCTGCAAGTTCAATCACCGACTGGGGTATACACGCACCCTAAATATTGTTGCAACATCCCAAAAGCTATTTTTGTATTTTCTGTAAATGTTCGATCACACCTTCTTCTTTTCTTTCTTCTTTTTCAGCCTCTATTCGTGCATTCCTGGACATATGCCTTTTCCGATTTCCTCCATTCATACCTATCCTGAGCCTTCTGATGCCAACTGTTACCAGCAATTTGTTTTATATCATCTAGCCATTGTAGATGTGGTCTGCCTCTGCCCCCCTTGGTTTCTCTTGGACGCCAATATGCGACTTTTTTCGTCCAGTGGTCATCTTTGTGTCTTGCAATATGTCCCTCCCCATTGCCATTCTAGTTCGACTACTCTCTCGATTATGTCGGTTACTTGTGTTCGCCTTCTATTGTCCTCGTTCTTGATTGTGTCCCTTAACGAGACACGGAGCATTGCTCTTTCCATAGCCCTCTGCATCACTCTTAATTTAGTGGCAACTGTTTCGAGTCTATACGTAGCTATCGATAAAATCACTGCCTCCTTTATACTTTACAAGCCGTGCACTTAGACTTGGCAACACTGTCACGCACGTTTTGGTAGTCCGCAAGCGAATTTCGCGCTGGCTGGAAATTTACGTGATCACGGATATGCGTAAATATTTTTACGACAACTTACTGGAAATTAGAAATAAAATAAGGGGACATCAAGTAGACAATTATATAGGTATGTATCTTATTAAAGTTCACGTTTTGGTAGTCCGGCAAACGAATTTCGTGCTGGTTACTGGAATTTTACGTGAATACCAATATGCCTAAATATTTTTAAGACAACTTACTAGAAATTTAAAATAAAATAACAGGACATCAAGTAGACAATTATGCCTTAAATTTTAAGTTCTTGAAGAAAATGCGTTACTTATATTAACACTTGACACAATATGTAGCACACTTATATAGGATGAACAATTGTAAAAATAAAATCTAGTTTTATTAAAGTATTTATTTTTCATGTATACAAACATAATACATCTAACTATGTTACTAAACTATGTATTACATAATATAACCCATGGTTCTCCTTTGAAATCTGATAATTTAAAAATAAGTATAATACGAGCCCCAACAGTTGATGGTTGGAACGATTACAATTTTTATATAAAATGTAGTCTTATTATTATTTAATCTCTTTATGGGTATAAATAATAGTAATTCATGTTCTTTTTTGGGTATTTCGCCACTCTGCAAATTAAAATTATTAAATAACGAACGTTTCGAGGGACAATCTACCCCATCAACGATTAACAATTAAAAAAGAACAAGAAAACTTAGCTTTTTCACGGAGATTGAAAAGCTCCAACCTCCAATGAATTGCTTGATATTGACGTTTGTTGATTATCTAAACCTACTTGATCTGATCTTTTAACAATCGATAGCCAACTTGTGTCTAAAAATATTGAGAAAGACGACACGCATTTTTCTTCATTAAGTAAAATATATGCCGTCTCCTTAATTTTACGTTATTTAATAATTTGGCGAAATACCCAAAAAAGAATATGAATTATAGATTCACGCCACAAAGAAGTTTCAGAGATTATTATAAATAATAGTAAGTCTACCTTTTATACAAACATTGTAACCGTCCGAACTATTAGTTGTTAGGGCCAGTAGAAGCTGCTGTAAAGTTTGATTTAAATTTCAGTTTTCAAATAAAACTTTGTAGATGTTGACAATTTTTTTAAGAAGTAAGAGTACCTAATTTCCGTTTTTTTTTTGGAACAGTATCGTTAATACATTTTCTATAATTATTTAGTAAAATATTAGCAAATATAGAAACTATTTTATTAATGATGAGATTCGGATTACTTCCACATTTACACTCGTCATTTGTGAAAACATCATGTGCTCTTAAGCTGATCATAGTTAAATCAACCAGTATAGTTTTTTGAAATTTACCTTTTAAAAATTTGTCTTCTAATTCGTTAGAGTTCAGAATAGACTGAAATATTGCAGAAATATGAACAAAAACACATTTTACGGTATCAGAGGGGATACAGAGTCCTCCTCTTTGAAGGCTATCAAAATATTTATCATTTATTTTCTCCCCTTTTAAAACGATAATCAAATTAAAACATAAAGATCATGCCATATTTTTAGCTAAAGCATGTGAAGCATATCCACATACATACATGTGTACAGCCTCATCTATTTTCCAATTCTAAGTTTTTCAATAATTTGATGAACAGAAATATTATAATTAGTTCCTGATAAAAGTCGATATTGACTAAATCTGTTTTCCAAATTGTCTGTTTGGAATTTTCCTGGTAAAACATAATTTACAGGAAAATTTGTTATAGGATATTGAACTATGCATATATACCATCATTAATCTCGTTCCATTTTTTAATCTACAATACAAACCTTTTTAAAAATATAATTTTGTGATCTTCGATGCTTGATATGGAACCTGACCAATCATTGCGTTCAAGTTGACCTTTAATTGTATTTTTAGTATTTACAATATCCCACCATCTACGAACTGTTTCTAAGAAAGTGGCAGTATCTTGACACTCTGCTTCCGAGTTTAAGGCAGCTATTGTAGAGTGATGAAATACATTGTCAGTTAAAGTTACATTCTGATGTTCAAAGGTAGTAGGATATAATGTTTTGTTATTTAATTTGTAAGCCTTCTTTACAATGCATTTTTGTTCATTTTTATAAAATATCCTAAGGTGTTCAAAAGAAGCCATTCGAATGCAATTAAAATTTTCAAAATCAGGATATCTAAAGGTTTTTAGTTCGTCTTTTTTATTTAGCCAATTATTTTTTATATTTTTAAATGTATGTACAAAGTCGTAGGTTAAAAATATGGGTTCCTTGGTTTCATTTGGATTTTTAATAGTGTCATTATTAGATAATAGTTTATACATGTTCTGATTTATCCTATTATTATCTGTAATAACAGTGATTACCTGAAAGTTAAATTTCAGGACAAAGTTTATCACTTCCATTGTTATATTTTTTAAATCTTCTCCAGTTAAACTATTTACTGGAAAAAGTCGAACGATTTCTTTTAAATTTCCAAACGCAGAACTTATCATAAAACTAACAACAGTTTTTGCTAATTGTGGACTATTGTTTTCTGCAATACCTACTAAATTTTGACTTTTAAAACTTAAGCTACTATGTACATATATTTCATCGATTAGCAGGTTTACGTATCTTTCCCTACCAGATAAATTTTTTGAAATGTGATACAGATAATGGCAAGTATTGTTACTATCATTATCTGGAGATACTTTAAATGGAATCTGCTGTAACCATCGCTTATGCGGCAATATCAAATAATTCTTAAGAAAACTATAAGTTGTTGGAGACAAAGAAAAAATCATATAAGCAAATAATATCATTAAAGGGCTGTACTGGTGTGTGTTTGATAACAATAGATTTGTCTGTTATAAAATAATACTTACATTATTTTGAAACTTGTAGTCTGTAGTTTTTGCCAGTTCAAAAGCCGTAGTTAACGGCACTTTTGCCTTCATTAAAAAATATTCCACTGTATCGTATTTGACAGCATTTTCCGTTTGATTATTATTTTTATATCTAATTAATAGATTTTCTGATTGGGACCACTTACTCAACTGCAAATTGTATGGCAGTACCCAACTTAAGTCATGTACAGGGAGTATTATGCCTTTTAAATTAACTTCTACAACTAAATTGATTAATATTTTTACTGTACTTACAACTTTGATTTAGTCATTACACATGTTTATATCACTACAATCAATATTCAAAGTATAAAACCACACTGCATTGTCCAATACTTTAAAATTCCAACCTGACGCATGTTTAACTTTATTTAAAAACTTTTTAGTAAAGTCTTCATAATCAATCACATTATCTTCTGCAACAAAATTTTTTATTACTTGCTCTTGTCGTTCCATGACCTCTATTCGTCTCAGATTTGGATTCTTTCGTTCCACTGCAGGTTTTGTTGAAAGGTATGCAGGTAAATTTTCAAAATCCGCGGTACTGCTCCATGCCGAAGTTTTGGGAATCGTAACAGTAGCTGCTGCATTTCACCATTCGGATTTCATATTTAATAATATCTTCATCATAAAAATGAAGAGCACATACAGCAGCTGATGGTGATGGTGTCCAGTCGTCTCGTGGGATGGCACGAATTCATTCTTTTCTTTTGCATTCTTCTTTCGGTATTGAAAATGTAGTACTGGTAACATTATTCTTTTTAATGAACTGTCGTAATTTGATTTACATCCTGGTACACAACACCGTCGTGGCATCTGCAATGTTATAAAAGTTTACTAATAAGCATGTAGTTTAAAAGCAAGGTTATGGTTATGTAGTTAAATGAGTCAAAGGTCCAATGAAATTTATCACTGAAAGAACATTTATTGGTTTCTTACCTTGATGTTTATAACACACCACACTACTTGGTAGTAACTGTAGCTAATAATACTCGCAGTCAATTACAGGTCAACGTGTTTATGCGCATTACATTAACCCACTTAAACCACATTTAACTCGTATAAACAACGATGGCCAACGCTCTAGGCGCGGCGTTGCCACGTTTATCACAGCACGGCTTGTAAGTAAAGGAGGCAGTGGTAAAATGCATGCATCGAAGACCTTACGTTTCAAATTGATATGAATGGTGCTATTCCTGAGTATGTGTGACAATTTACCGAATGCTGCCCATGAAAGTCTTACCTTGTAATTTCTTCATATTTATTTTCCTTTCGGAGTGTTACAGTGTGCCCTAGGTAGTTGTAATCAGCTACATTTTCTGTATTTTGGTTGTCTGCAGATATCTGTGTATTGTCCAGCCTTATTGTTTTTGTGTAATTCATTTGTAATCCCACCTGTTTTGCTTCATTGTTAAGTTCTTGAAAACATCGATTTGACCTCGTCTATGTCTTCTGAAATTAGCACGATATCGTCTGCAAACCGAAGGTGGTTTAGGTATGTTCCTTCGATTTTAATACCTTTATCTTCCCAAGAAAGCTTTTTAAAAACATCCTCAAGGGCTAGAGTAAACAGTTTAGGTGATATAGTATCGCCTTGACGTACGCCTCTCTCCACTTTGTTTTATTTGTTTCATCTATTTTTACGTGTAAAGTAGCATTCTTGTAGATGTTTTCAATGACGGGTACTGTTCATAGATTTTAAGATATGCCAAATTTCGACTGTATCAAATGCTTTTTAAAAGTCAATAACAACGAAATAAATATTAATATTGTACTCCGTTGTTTTTTCTATAAAACTTCTAATTGTTTGCAGGTGGTCAATCATGCTAAAACCACTTCGAAAGCCGGCCTGTTCTACGGGTTGATAGAAATCGAATTTAGGTGTTGGACGGTTAGTTATGATTTTCGTGAATAACTTATACAGATGGGATAATGAACTGATGGGCCTGTAGTTTTCAATATTGCTGATGTCTCCTTTTTTAAAGATTAAAACTACTTCTGCATTTTGCCAGATCTTTGGTATTTTTCCCTCTTGGAGGCATTTGTTGAAGAGAATGGTAATAGACTTCTCTAGGATGTGTCCACCGAATTTTAACATTTCTTTGATTCAGGTTGTTAGGTGGTTTCCCTGGGTCAACAGAGTACCTTTTCTGAGGCGAATGCCGCGGTACTACTTCTCTACCTTTTCTGGGTTCTCTTACATTCTCCACCCCTCATTTCTCTTACTCATTCTATAATTCCCGTTCTTAGCTGAAGAGAAACGCAAGGTTCTTATAGCAGCTCGCCCCCAGTTGGGGGAATTGAAATGACCCTGAACTTTTACCTTTTAGCAAAATAGGGCATAGTGTTGTGATGCTCACTTGTAAGGGCAGTTTAGTAGATAGCAGGGAAATGTATCAACACAACACAATTAATAATAATACTTGCAGAAATAAACGTTGGGTCTTCGTAACCAGCAGATCATTGAATACTGTTTGGAGATTGTTAGATTAAAGTGAAAAACAGCTTTGCTCCATCAGACTTTTTGAGCATTTGCTTCGACATTCTCCCGAAAGGCGCGAAAGCGTATAGGTTGAGAGTTAGCCCTGTTCTTTTTAACTTTATGTTAGTACGAGAAAATGTTAACGAGCTCTTGAGATTGATGGATCAAATCCATAACCGCCATTGTGTGACGGAAATTAGCATCTTATACGTTGAATATTTTCACTGTATTGTTATATGGCATGCAAGCTGTAAAGTATTAAGCACTGTAAAAAATTCGTTTCATCCTACGTAAACGATGTCGTTAAACTAAAAACTGTTCTTATTGATCAATCAACGAATAATTAGTTTCCGTATTTTTAACCAATACAATACAAATTTGCAGGAACTGAATATTAACGTACGAAAACTTCTATAATAGTAGCTTAAAACAACTTAATAATGCACCACTTAGAAGACAACATGCACACAATCATGTTAGTCAATAATACAATCACAAAGAGGGTCTTCATACAATCATAATTGTACATCATCGTAAGCTGTGGAGAAATATTCATCCAAACAAACGAAAGACAACACAATATCTGTGGAAAATAGCATTCCGATAACGAATGAATGAGCGGTTTTGTTTACTTGCAGTGATATGTTAAATAGAATTAGCCAATAAAGCATATTACCTTATTCAAAACAAACAAAAGCCTTTTATGTTTATATCGAAATTTAAAACCACTGCTTCGTTGCTCTCCGGAACAATTTGTAGTATATTGGTTGATTTGCATCAACTACAATTTTGCCTTAAGCTGCAGCAAAGTTACCTTTTACGTAAAATATTTATAAATGCGTTTGGCTTGTAGTGTTTGTAAACACTAAAATTGAACTCAGAAGTCATAAAGTAATGCAACATTCAATACTGACCTTAAATAGTTTAAAATTTATATTAAATCCTTTTTTCTTTCGATGAACACCTTCCATAGCCTGTGCAAAACTAGTTTCTTAAGCGCAAGTTTGTTATTCGTAAAAATTGTAAATTATATCATCAAAAACGGAAATGTAGCAACAGGATTGCATTAGCTTATGGAATATGGTACTACCTCAAAGAATGTCGACATCCTGGATGTAGGGCCTGGCAAACAGCTTGCGGTAATTCCTTGAAGAATGTAGAATCCGTGAGCGGTCATTCCCTGGGGAAGTCTGAGATTACCAAATTCTTATGAAGCAAACAATTAACAGCACTATATAAAGGGTCTTGCGAAGTTAAGCTGGTCCTCAATCCACCTTTATTTTTTGGCAGTCGCGTAATGTTGTTTTGATTGTTTCTCCAATTATTTACATGTATATGTTTGATTATTTTTAAATTAGGGTTTATTTATGTATCAGTGAAACAATAAACCAAAGGGAAATAGTGACTGACGAGGAAGCCACTTTTGACGCAAATAGCCAAATTTAAAACAACGATATCAATGCAAATATCTCTAAACTTTAAGTAACAATAAAATAACTCCGCGTAAAAAGTCTCTTTATAACGTCAAAGAAGATTTGCGCTACGGTTAATAGTAACACTTATACAAATCAGCGATATATGTATTGAAAATTGAACAAAAGTTGTAGGGCTTTTGATGTTAATAATGCCAGTTCTGGCGATATTCTTGGCCTGTTCGTTCTAGTTTCATTCTATTTAATGCTTTTCACACAATTAGCATGCATGTGGTTCTTACTCTGGACACCCAGTATGCAGATATTGACTATGAAGTAATGATAATGCTCTTTTGAGGGCCGAATAACGCAGCGGAAGTCGAAAGTGGGGGTTGGGGGAAATTAACATTGAATATATCTAGGCAATTTTATTTGCCTCCAGTAATTATTTCGCTATCAGCCTTTGTTTAAAGTGAATGTTTCGCTGTTCTACCTCGAACAACATATAAATTTGAAATTTTTAATAAAATTTTGCAAAGCAGCTACCGAATGGAGGTTTTAAACTGAAAGAGTAAGGACTCGTCCACGATAGTAAAATAGTAGTATATACGAAATCACTTTTTGGTTATTTTGAAGGCGCAGTGCTCATCAGCCTGCGATGTTACAAAATATCCACCAAGAATAATTTGTTTTCGGTGCTGCGAAATGGCCTGTCCCAATGCGCATAAGCAACTTACCTTCCCTATTTACTGTATTTTTCTCTAAATTAGTATTTTACTTCACTGAAAAATGCACTTCGCATAAATAATCAAACTGTATGAAATCTGATACGGCTACATTAAGAATACACCCAAATAAATACATCCTCGTCGAACACAGCACAAAATCACCTTTAAGAATCTACCTGCATGCTCGCAGTCAATCGGGATATAAACTACATAAATCAGTTTTTATAATAATAGACCACTGCCAGAAAATGACATTCAGAGAACAGTTGTTATAGTCTAATGACAAGTCAACTGCCGGAAGATGGTCCGTAGGAAACCACAAGGCAACTATGTATGTTGGAGAAGGTAGACACTAATTTCTTTTCTTACCTAATAAATAATTTTACAGCATCGTTGTGCGTTGGTACATTATGTACTCCAAAAAACTCTTAAAAATAGAAAAAAACTTATTAAGGATTTTATCAAAGGATTATTCTAATAAAATGTTGGTCTGAACTCTATATTATATTCATGAAAATTAACACATTATGGGCAAAATAAAACTATGGTTTCCCAGCGAAAATGAAATGTATTTGGGGGGAGGTCGTGATTAGTTTAGGTAGCTAGATTTGTATGTTTGTTATTTTGTTTAAGAGTACACATAAATTACGCCTTAAATTGTGTTGCTTCATAGATTGTTTGTAACCTTAAGGATCGCTGCTTAGTCCTTATTCACACCATATTTTCTACCTAGGGTCAGAGCTAGCTAGGGTTGTGCCAAGCCCTAGTTTAAGGGTGGTACAAGGGGGTTTCATGTTTCATATCCCACTCTTTATTTATAATACTATGTAAACCACGTTCATCTTATTTATTTTTTTATAATTTCAAATTATAGCAAGGTGTGATTACCAATATATTATATGTTAGATAGGTGGCACATTTGTGGACATTGAAGTGATTTGCCGAAATATAATTTGTATTCAAATTCACTAATAAAACATTCACTTATAATTGTCCTTGTAAGAAATACGACCGGCAAACGAAATGCAACATAGTTAATATAATAATTGACATTACTTCAGCCATATTACAAAATCTGCCATTTGTCGGCTGCTCCATGTAAATGTAAATTTATAATTAATGTCAGCCACATCTCAGTTATAGTTTCTATGCAGCAACAGTTCTTAAATTTCAATATTCAGAGCCCGTGTCCGGATTGCCTGCATTCAATAGTGTTTGAAATCTATAATTAAGGATGGGAAACGATTCCGTAGTTATCATGAAATTACAATGGCATCGTGTGTTTGGAGGTTCTAATAAATCTGTTTAGCAACAGGTGTTGAATACATATCAAGTAAATTCAATATTTCGCACGATAAAAGTTATCAATATTCATGAACTTAGGTGCGACCGCACATGGTAATACAGTGTTATTAGGGGTGCACCATGCGAAAGCTCGATGGTGATTACACACTCTACAACGCATTAAATGCTCCAACGACAATTTATTTATTATGAACCTTTACGTGGCTGATAAATAAATTCATATCGTAGAGTTGGGACATAAGCTTTATGTGAATTTTGGACATTTGCATCACCTGAGTTTCGAATCTGCATAGATTTGAATAATGAATGAAACCATAATTGTTAAATTGAAAAAGATATGAAACTAAAGTTATCTAGAATTAGCACAAATATGCTATTTTGGCATAACGATTCAGTACTTGTTAAGAATGGAGGAAATATCGTAAAATAGCTAGGTAGCTAGTTATTTCTTAAGCTATATACTATATTTCTTACCAGTTCATAATTACAAAATTAGCTTACAACCAAAAGCGATATGGATCTTTATGTAGATTTAGGCCATGTAATTATCTAATTTACATGCAAGATAACTTTTAAGATATACCAAGCGTTTACGCTATTATCATAGCTAATGTACTGTTGCTCGAAAATTTTATTAGGTTTAGGAGGTTAGATTCTGATACTTCAGGTACTTTATCTTGGGCGATTTGGTTGGGAATTTTAGGGTAGGTCACTTTTCCTTGTGAGACTAACGTCTGTACACAGGGTTTGGTTGGTAAGGATGTTGGAGGTGGCTACTTTTGTGGCGATATAGATATCTATTTTCTTTAGGTTAATTAGATCTTTCTATTTTCTCCCTTGTCCTGTTCAGGTTTTAACACATCGATTGTTGAGATTGCTTCTCATGTCATAGAACGCTTCTCTTAAGGTTCCTTTATTGCACTCTCTGCTATCGGATTCTATCCTTTAAAATAGTTCGTAATCAGGTTCAGCATTTACGAGTATGTGATGGTTTGGTGATGTGCTGTAATCTGATCGATTAAACCAGGATCGGTCAGTATTTAAGAAGCAACCCACCTTACGTCTCAGGTGTGCAACCATTTTGTCTTCTTTGAACATACTTTGACGTGTTACTGGATTTATTTCAGGCCTTTTAGTTACCTTCCCGTTACCTTCAAGATCAAGTCACCTGCAAGTGATTATTCAAGTCACTTTCATTTACATGTAACAATGGAATCGTCTTAATGCTCTTTTCTTCGTGAACTTACCGAAGTACTAGTGGAACTGTTCTTAACACCTTTTGCCTAACCGAGAGCATTAAAACTCTGAAAAAAAATTCTGCTACTGCGTCATGGCAACGGTAGTTGACATATGGTATAGGTCAGATATTTCTACTTCGTACATGATACGGCAGTAAGCCAAACCAGCATTGGTCAGTAAAACAGACACCCAGTATTCCGTCGTATTTTACTCTTAATGAAGATTACTTATCGTTTTACTTTTATTCATTCTCATTTATATTCAGCACACAATCACTTGTTTGCAAAATATCACTGAATTTACTTTCATTTCATTGGGTTAATTTAATAACAGTAGCTGCAGTTGGCTTTGAACTCATTTGCGATGTAACATACTAAACGGCTTTGTAATTTTATGTATCAGTAAACTATATTGTACGCCTAACTGTGGGGAATATCGTAAAAATTTTGCACCCTGTGTTTTTGTTATTTTTGTTGTTGTTTACGAATTATGTCCAAAGCCCTTTCCGCATAGTTTGCGTATTTTTGAGGTAGTGATTAATAGATTTAAATATAAGATTATGCTCACCTTAATTTTAGGGATCAGTGCTTTCCTTCATTACTTCTGCATTCCTCTAAATAATCATATATTTTATGTGTACCCTACATATCGGTATACTATTAGAGCACTGAATTTTTTACAATTGTAATTGAAAATAATGATGTGCCTTTATAGTTTTTACGTCCGAGGCACTACCTTTCGAAGATGTCAAATCTTTGAAGTCGTGGAGAACTAGTTCTTCCGCACAGCAGGAATTAAAGCAGATATTAACGTGGTTAATCACTGCTTGCGTAACAGTTTTGTACACTTTAGTCGGGATGCCATCAGAGAATGCTGCTTTATTGCTCTTAAATTGCCCTAGGATCTTGTTTCTTCTTCGTCATGTAAAAAAATCTATTTTAGTCTCTTAATGGTTGTCTGTATGTACGGGACTATAAATGACTTTAGTAGCGTGAAAAAATATATAATCGTGGTTATCAATTCAACAAACACATCTTCTGGGACACATGAAAAAGGGAGACCATTAATGAAAGCGCATATCTCATCGACCTTCATATTTACCAAACTGATTTCTTCCGGAGTTTAGGCGCGCATCATTAGGCGCGAGCTTTTAGGCGCGAATCTTTTAGACGCGGACGCTATTAGGCGCCTGGACGTTTAGGCGCTGGGACAGTTAGGCGCCACATGAAAGAAATTCACACTATTCTTGATTTTAAAATTTTTTGTTACTCAATTATTGCAGTCATTAATGCTGAAGAAAAATTCAAACCTTCATAAACAATATATATTCAGCTTTCTACGAGCCTTCTTCAGTGTGTTCAGTGTTCAGTGTAAAGTTGTACAAATTTATATATTAAATTTACATTTTATCGATTATGAACAATTAGTTATTTACTTTTTGTATATGGATAGTTTAACGTAGTGAAATTATATGGTGTGTATAATTCCAACACGTTAAACTACCCATATACAAAATGTAAATAACTCATTTTTCATAATCGATACAATGTAAATTAAATATGTAAATTTGTAAAATTTTAACACTGAAGAAGGCTCGTAAAAGCGCCAAATACATATTGTTTATGAAGGTTTTAATTTTTCTTCAACATTAATTACTGCAATAATTACCCAACAAAAAAATTTGAAATGAGGAATAATGTGAATTTCTTTCATGTGGCGCCAAACTGTCCCCGCGCCTAAAGTGGCGGAGCCTAAACGTCCAGACGCCTAAAAGTGCGCGCCTAAAGATGCACGCCTAAAGAATCGCGCCTAAACGTCCTAGACCGGATTTCTTCTGCTGATTATAAGTTTGTTTGATTAAGTTTGTTTTTTAACAACTTCTTTCTAAGAAATAATTTGAAAATGTCCAAAAGATTTTGGTAGTGCTTGTTTTCCTGTGATATTGGCAGTTCTACGCAGTAAATATTTCGTGTAAAGGATGATATGCCTCTTTTCAGCTGAATTGGATTAAAGTTGTTTTTGAAGGAATAACAGTTTCAACAGCAAATATAAGATTCTAAGCAATGATGTGGTCTATTCGTCTGCAGAAATAAAAGAATAATCTTCAACTATTTTTGTGGAATTGCACTAGACTTTCTAGAATATATTCTTGTCAGCTATAAATAACTTATGTTGAGTGAGTTTACAATATTTTAGAATTGATCGACTGCAAGTTTCATAAATTGTCAGAAGACGGTTTTACGATCAACACTGCCTTGGTGATGTTTGCCACATGCTCGATTTAACTATGGTCATTGTGAGAAGTAACGAGCTATAATAGAGCTCCTAATAGAGTACTAGGCATGAACGTTTTGTTAGAAATGGAATACATACCTACAAATAATTTGTAACATTTAAGAGGGCATACAAAGTTTTATTCTAGATGTGGATTGTTTTAACGTCGAATTTTAAGGTGAGCTTTTATTGTGTTGAATAAAAACAGCACGGATATCTCTTTATGAGAAGTCGCGTAGCTCAGTTGGGTAAGCGCTAGGCTTGCACTAAGCAAGTCCTCAGTTAGAATCCCGCGGTGCCGGAATTTTTCCGCAGCCTTGGCGATTGGAATCGGGCTCGGTGAGACCATTCACAGTTGGGCACCAAATTAACTGTGCTCTACCCAGAACCACATACCTAAGAGATAGAGTAACAAGGACAACACATCTCCAAGACACACACCTCACACAATGGTTGCTGCGTGAGCACAAAAGGCCAGCTCCAACTTTGTATCCCGAATCCGGGACAAGTTGAGCATTGAACCGCCAGATGCAAGCGCATAAAGCACCAGCCTCTACACTGCACGGTAAAATAAATTTATCGATAATACATACATACATTACATATATCTTTATTATGTGACACACCATAGGTGGAATGGGAAGAAAATAAAAACGTTGAGACTTAATTACACTTAGTTCTGAAATACAGAACATCTTTTTCTAAATAAGACAAAGCATGAAAGCATCCGAAAAATTTGTTTGGGAGTAACTCTATCTGGGTAAAAATGCGAATTGATCTTCTTCCATCCGTTTCTCCCCACATCCCAGCTTACGCACTAGACCTGTTTGGAAACCAGACTAATCCTATAGGGGCGAAGAGACTGTGGCTGAAAGGAGATGTGAAATGATGGGTTCAACTCTATGAATGATAGAAGCGCTGTTAATAGCTCCGCCCTCCTTGTCTAAGAAAATATAGACCCGTAGTACCCGCATGCATATCGAAAATGATCTAAGTATATCCTTGTAGGATTTCTTAACTGTTTTGAGCAGAAAAGAGGTTATATATGATAGGTACCAGTTTTGAAGAATGCCACCTGGTTGTACTCCGACAAGGTTTAGGTATGAACCGCACTTTATTTCATACCGTCCTATAGATATGGCTTTTACATTGAACAATGAAGTCAGTTTGATCCAGATTATAACCTGAGAGGCTACTTCTTTAGTTAGAAAGATGAAAGAATTATACACGGTTACTAGTAGCAATACGTGCCTAAATGCTCCTACCGCATACTGGAATTTTTAGAGAGCGGTGTAAAAAAGTAATAATTCAAAGCGGAACACCAATTAATTTAGTATCACTTTCAAACGGTTAAGCCTTACTTTGCTGGTAGTATGCTGGTTTATTTTTAAGACATTAGTAAAAAGTGCTTCGGATAACTCAGAGTGGGGTAGATCACGATCCATTGGCAGTTTTAGATGTGATAAAAAAAAATTAGGCCGCTAAGCACCCAATAAAATGAAACTTGAATCACTATGCGAGACAGACGCTGCTGGTGGCAAAATAGAGAACATAGCCTAACTAATAATATAAGCAAACGTAAAGCACGGCCAAGAGCCTCTCCCACAATCCTAATCTTAAACACACGAAAAAATATCGATAGGTCGAATAAAACAATTAACCATAAATGTGAAATATCAAACCTTTAATAGAAATGAATAATGAAATGGGAACAGAGATTCGCAAAGGCATTATAAATTTGAAAGCCATTACATAGAACCAGAGATAAATAGTAATTTACATAAAAATTAATATTGCATAAACAACATCAAGTTCGTTGTATTCAAAACAAACTTAGAATCCAAATTATAGTCATATATTATTACAGACATTCCACGAACAAATAGTATACGAAAGTCATGCGAGCAAAGTAATTTATTTGATAAGGGCGCTCGTAGTCGATTCAATGAGATATAATATATCACATTAAAGAACAAGTTATTCGCACAATCGTTGGGTGGCGCGCATATATCAGTGAAATTACAGTAGGAATCTCTCAGAATTAATCCGTGCTACCAGGTGGTCTGGTAGTCCAGCAGATAGGGAAACGGCAAGGCATGTGTTTTCAACATTTTAAGGTAATTTTACGAATGTTGAGGATTACTCGGAGGCATAAAAATAAATTCAACTAAATGTCGTACTCCGGGATGATAGAGGTAACAATCTCATACACGCGATTTCGGGCATCTAAGTGGTGTTTACTTCCATATACAGAGTGGCTAGGAAAACCCTGGCCACTTTTCCAACAATTTTTTACGATGTTTAGGTATTTAAATTAAAATTAGCTACGCTGATTTCCACTGTTAATTTCAAAATTAAATTCTGCTGTCAAACTGGGGGTAAAGCAGATATGAATACAAATCTCCAACAACGCATTGCTGTCCTGAAATGGTTTTATCAAGCGCTAATGGGTCATTCTACCAGAATGGTGGTACAAATAGTGCAACATCGTTAGCGTCAAACTTATGCGAATCGACCACCACCAACTGTTAGCAGCATAATTACAATTATTGCTACATTTGAACTAATTTCAGTAGTCCACTTTGATGTTGTATTGCTATCAGTATTTTAATTTAATTTTCTTTATTAAAGCGCCATGTCTTGACAGCCGCAAGAACAGTGGCCGGGGTTTTCCTAGCCGCTCTGTACTATCAAATCCTAATTTAATCAGACGGATGCAGTAATTTACCAAATCAATAAAGCCAAAGCTTCACCAAATTACGGGCGCTTGTTCGGTGTAAAACTGCTTGCATATCGTCACCAACAGCAGCCACGGAAGATGCACCTTGCAGCACCGGAAGTAAATTTAAGAATAAGAAATATCCTAAACTGATAACTGAAAAATAGCTCTACACTGAAGTTGTAGACAAAAAGAATGTCAATTGCAAATTTAAAAATTACCTAAAACTATATAGGCAACCTGATATACACAATGATGCTCAAAGTTGGCACATATGCTATAAAAGCCAATATGGAAAAAAATATTTTAAGACCGGTATATGAAAATATAATAATCATCACTTACATAAATTATACTGTATACTTTGAATTGAATCAGATGATAAAACTTTGATAAACTGAATGCTTAAAAAACGCGTAATTTGGATGTTAATCTTTATTCTCACAGAAATTTTTACAGGTGTTTTCAGATGTTTTAAATTAGCTAACGCAGTTATAGACCTACGCTTAAATTGTATGCGTTTCTTTCGGAAATTATTTTTTTAGTACATTCCAATTGTTGAGGCGATAGTTCATAACTGACAATTTTCAGATGGCCAGTAGCATGAACTACATTTAAATTTATATTACTTTATTGATTCAACATTAAATGCGCAGTATTCTTAACTATTAGAATATGTTACTTAATTGTTGTGTATTATATAATATAATATAGATAATACCATTTCGATTACAGATTTTGTTTTGCTTAGAAACGAAAGGGATTACTACCATTTACCTTATATATTTTATAAATTTGTTTTAACTGTCATGCTCAGTAATCCTGAAATAAATGTCATCTACAATTAATTGCTAGCCTTCACCCAAAATCTGCAGTCAGTTAAATAAGTTACAAATTTAGAATGAGGTTTCAAATGCCGGGGGATACATATAATGCAAGGTAATAATTTATCACATCTTTCTATCTACGGCTAGAAATTTATAGCCGCTTCAGACGTAGTAAATAGTTTTCGAAGCTGGGGAATATGAAATTTATGGGTTATAGTTATCCAATTATCAGATGATTAGTTTAGCACACTTATGGTGCAAGATACTGAAAAATATAGGGTTATGAATCTTGGCGCTGCTAATTTCATAATCTCACCACCTGGCCACGCTTCTGACAAGCTCCGCTTAATAGAAGGCAGACTTTCACGGCCGTAGTCTATTGAATGATTGGATGGAAAAATGAAATAGGAATACTTCGAGACAAAATTGCTACAGTGCAAATGCAATCCATAAAGCCTCTGAAAGCGAAAGGGAATATAGCAAATAATCATAGAGGTCTACAAGTGAACAAGAAATAGTTACCTGAGAAGTTGAGATATTTTGTTCACAAAGTGATATTTGTTTGGATAATAAGTGAGGTTAGCTTCACTATAAAATTTCACAACTGTCATTAATAATAAGCCGGCATCTATATTGTATTACAATGCCTTCCGATACTCAACCTCCAAGCTTGTCTGCCTTCAGTCCTCTTTGTGTAGGTGTTTTTAATTTTATTATTCCACTTTGCCATGTAATTGGTGGTCTACCACGTCGTCCTCTATCCGATGGTATCAATTTTATTAGTTTTTTGGTTGGGGATTCCTCCTCCATCCTTCGTACTAGCACAGTTCTTTCGATTTAACGGATTTGATTGCGGTACTTTCCGCTTTCATTTTCTCCCACACCACAGTGTTCCGCATGTGTTGTCGTCCAGGTATTCTTGCTAAACTTCTAAAATATTCCATTTAGAGTTCCATCAATTTTTTTTCTGTTCGTTCAATTACCCGCCATAGAACAGAGTTCAGAACTTTCATGACTTTTATCTCTTGATTTATTCTGTACTTTATTGCTTCGTCGCTATTTGCTTCGTTTGTCATCTTCATTCACAGATAGGGGGATTCGTTACATACTTCAAGGACGTCTCTAGTTTTTTATTACTAAGAGTTCTGTGATAGGTGCAACGCATATACTGGATCTTCATTAGATTTACTTCTAGCCTCCACTTTTGATATTCTTCATACAATTTCCTGGTCATATAGTCCATATCATTACGATCTTGCGCAATGGTTACTTAATCATCTGCATAGTGACGTGTATACAAAATATTATTATACTTATCCACATTCCCTTCCATGACAATGTTTTTTCCATTGACTCAAAGCTGCATCCAAATAAATATTAAAGAGAACAATTGACATACAACACTGCTATCGTAGTCCCTTGGTCACTTTAAATCCATTTGATAACCGATTTCCTAGTTTGACTTTAAAATTCGCTCCACTTTATATGATCTAGTAAATATTTCTGAGAGCATGCCTATTAATTTCAGTATTTTCATATTTTATCAATTCTGCTGGAATTTCTTGAGTTCCAAGGTTCTTCAATTTTGTGTTGTCGTCTAAGATATATGCTGTAGTTTTTCTGTTAGAAGTTCCTTAAAATGCATAATATTCCATTCACTGGGTTCAATTATGTGAAGGCGTATTCGTTCATTTTAATCTGCATTCACAAGCATTATGCATCGCCAGGATTGAGTATACTTCCGAATTCCTATTATAAGATTCCATTTCTAGAAAGCTTTTGTTGAAGCTTTATTTCTTTGCTTTACAATCATTTGTTTGACTTTGCTAGAGATCTATTGTATTGTGTTTTATCTGCAATTTGTTTTGTGGGATTTGTATGTTTTCCGCCAAGCAGATGTATGTATCGATTTGACTATGTATTGGTAAGATTTTATTGTTGTATAAGTGAGATATTGTTTCTTTAACAGGTAATCTAGTCGTTGTTAATATAGTTATTTCGGTATATCATGGTAAATGCTTTCAGTACTATGCTGTGGTGTTATAGTTTTTTTCTGTTTTTTCCTCATTATGTTGCTGCTGTTATGTTTGCGATTCATTATATTTAATTAATTTTCTTCAGAATCCTCAGTAAGTCCCTCTTCCGACGACTAAATGGTTAATGCCAACTCCAGCATTCATATCACCCAAGATGACGATATCTATATTTTGTCAATTTTCATCTATTATCTCCATGATACAGTCTGTGTATTTACACAATTGTCACTCACTAAATCAATTCTTCTTCTTCTTTCTCGTATTATAAGGCAGTGGCCTGTTTTAACCAAAATGCGGTTCTATGAGCCCTCTTTGCTCGTAGGCCGGGTAGATGACTAGCCTTGCCCGTCGAACGCGAGGAAAAGTTCCCTTGTTAGGGGTTAATGACTACTACAGGTGTTATCGTGGTAGCCGGGAAGCGTACGATTTTTAAATTATAGAGGCGCCGGGATTCGAACCCGGGCAGGCCGCCTGAGAGGCGAGGATTTGCTCGCTGGGCCGTCCGCTCACCACTAAATCTATTTTACTAACAAATAGGATAGGACAGACAGGGAATCTCATTAAAGTAATTTGTTAAGCCATAATTAAATGCATGATGCTACGTGGCTTTACTGTCCGGCGAGTTTTCCAATCTTTATTTAATGGAGTTAGTACTAAATGAAAAGGGCAATTTAAATAGCATTATTATTTGTAAATGAAGAATTAAGTCAATTTAAAGTTTACTCGAGGCAGGTTTTGATATGAGGAAAGCAATTTTGATAACAAGCAATTTTAATAAAGGAAATTCAATTTACTTCGTATACAAATTCATATCGACCATTTGCGAAGTTGGATTCAAGCTCTATCAACCAAGACTGTTACATTCCAGTTTTTTAACAATTCAATTTATTTTCAATCTATGGACGAAGATGACGCAGATCGTAGATTGCAATTCTGCGACGAATTCCAGACTTTACCTACCTTATTGCGATACAATTTTTTTCTAGATCGCGTATTATGGTCTGACGAAGCAATATTTCACATACATGATCCTGTTGATCGCCATAATTGTGTGTATTATTCAAATATAAACCCTCACGTTACACTGAAAATAGGTTTTAAATATCCTGGAGTAAGCTTTTGGGATGGAATTTGCTCTGGAGGAATTATTGGCCAATTTTTGCTCGATGAAAAGATTATTCACTTCAAGAAACAATAATGCCTTCTATTTTAGAAAATCTTCCTTCATATATAATCCTACAACAGGATGGTGCTCCACCCCATTACGCTATACAAGTTCAAAAATTCTTAGATGAGCACTTTCATCAACCTTGGGTTGGACGAAGAGGACCACTAGTATCCAAGGTCATGCGACTTTGCATCTATAAACTTCAGGTGTTTGGAGGATTGTTCAAAGTTTGGTATACGTCGATAATGTTATGTAGCACATAGAAACTTTGAAGGTATCCATTGCAGTAGCAAGATTTGTAGGTCTGCTCAGTTCATTCAGTTATGTACAGAAAATTGGAGTCGCTAACGAGCATTTGCTTTAGATATTTTATTGGATTAGAACTTTTGTGTCTTTTCTATTACTTCACTTTAAACGTTGTTTTATTTGTTTACCGCCAATGCTGTTAATGTTTTTTTGTAATATTTCAGTCTTAAATCTTAGCAAGAATTTGTAAATAAATACAAAACTTTCTGACAATCATGCGAACAAATATGAACCACAATTGTCGTTCTTCATTCTAGTCTCTAGTCGAAAAGGCACGACGAACTATGGTGTGTTTGTGTTGCGTTTTGCATTATTTTCAGGATTTCAATTTTGTTTTTCCCTTTCATTTCCTGGTCGCAGGTAGAAAGGTGAGCACATTATTAATAGCCACTCTGTAAAGGAGCGATTTATTACATTCACACACCACATCCTCGAAAGCGAGTTATTTAAACGAATGCTGTTTGCCTAGGGAAAAGCTATTTGCCTAAAATAACTACTTGACCGCGACATATATGTACAATGTGCATTGCAGTAACGTTAGCGTGCCCTCTAATAATAAATGTATTTATTGGATTAACATTTACTGAGCTACAAAATAGCTGGATTCCTATACGTCAACCGAGAGTAAAATTTATAGTTGAATTACTGTGGTTAATAATGAATTTTCACCATTATACCATTAAACTCAATCTCAGTTCCTGTTCGATAATTTAGTTGTGAATCGAAAACTCGGAAGACAGTACAAGCAGTTGCTATGGAAGCGAGAGTGCTCAGGCAGCGATATTGGTTATGTTGGTTATATTGCTGTAGGACCTCAATCTAACGATTAAATTTCTGAACACTCCAAAGAGAAACTTGACTGATTATCAAACTCCATTCTCTATTTTAACATAATAGCACACATTAATAGCTTACATGAAAGCACATCAAATTTTTAAATTATTTTACAAAATAATTTCCTTTAAACATTTACGTTTTCTAAAGGAACAATGATATCAAATCACTTTAAAGCTGCCGGTTATCAATTTTGTGGCTTTATAGAATCCACAAATAATTTATGTTAGGAAACTGTCGCCTGGGAATATATCACTGTGACAAAAGCGTTGAAGTTGCTCTTCATTCGAAATCTTAGCGAATGTGGTTTAACAATAAAGGAAAATAATGAAAATATTCATTAGAAAATCGACTAATATGCGCTCTAGGGGTTTTGCGAAAATGTTAAGCTGGGTGTAATTCCTAGAAATGTACTCGTGTCTGCAAATTGAGTGTTTAAGTGGCCTCTACGTTTCTACGAGAACAGTCTTTAGTAAGCGAAACATCGAGTTTTATACATTACCACCCTATTACGCTCACGAAATATGGAACCGTTCTCCCTAGCATCACAATGATCTTATATAAAGATAAACACCTTTAGAGCACAATGTATTTGAAATTACGATAACACATATGCTTTTTTGACATAATCGATTTTCAAACACGCCAAATATGATAAATTCCGCGGAGGTTGAGACTAGTGCGAAAACAAGGCCATTTCAAAGTTATTTACACGTTTCTCCTTAGCTGGCAGTTTTATAGGTGGCAGAGTTTTAGCCTCGAGTGCAACGAGAAATTTACTGCATTAAATTAAGGAGAATAGACAGTTATGGGTCGATGTGACTAAGTCACATTGTAGCGATGTGACAAACATGTTTGCTGATATTTTCACTGAACCGCATTTTTGGGGTTTGTTTAACCATTTCTTTGAAGCGTCTTTTCGTTGTCCTCTTTGTGCACCTATATCGCTTTAACTGCCAGAACAAACGAAGCGTTTTGTTATTACTACGGTTAAATACGTTGCGCAAGCATGCCCTCTAATTGCAATTAAAAATCATTTTTCATTTTCCGCTTTCAGTTATTTGCGAAACTCGCAGCATGAAATTTATAATTCTGCTCAGACTGTTTTGCTCAAGATGCTTGGACATTGCTGTGGAAATAATACTGACTCACAGTTTATCTTATAATAATTAGTTTATACATATTTACGTACTGAGCTATTCTCTAAGGAGTAGTAAGTATTTAAATCTTATTTCCGTAATCTGTGGCTATACATTACTGAGATCTATCAGGCAGCTTATGTAGTACTAATAAATAAGTATCTATAATTAGAACAGCTGTACGATCGTCATGTACGACGTAAAAGCTGCGAAAATTCTGCCTGCTCCGGCAGTACTGTAGTCTTTTCACGAAGCTATGTCACATCCACACACAAAAAACTCGAATCAGTTCGGATCAAGAGATTGCGCTGACCATGCAATAGGATCAACTGCAGCCAGGTATATGTTCGGATACTGGTTTGACGATGCCCGTTTTCGATGTTAGGATATTTGGGTCTATATTTTTTTTGTAACAGCTTTTGTATAATTCGCGATAGAATTCTTTCACAATGCGTAAAATGTCCCCCCTGTTCCAGTATAGGACGAGGCGGTTCGATGTAACCTTTTCTTGTTTTCTTTTAAGTTTGGTTATTTTTTTGCCGCGTTAAGATTTGATACTACGTTAATAATGAACAGTATCTGAAAATAAAAACAATTTACTTAAAGATATCAAAGCTGGTATAGAGAAAGATTGCTACTGTTCGATGCTGCAGAAACTCCAGTTTTAACCACATTCTTGTCTAAAATATTACAAATAATAGAGAGCGTGAGAAAGATAGAAAGGGAGAGATAGAATGAGTTATGCTGAGAGCTACACTGTGTGATATCCGCCAACAAAATAGTGATTGTGATTCAACATCTTCAACATCTAGTGGGAATAGGTCGCGTAGACAGTTTCAACATTGGAATGCGGACAGAGAATATCTTAAAATGAAGACCACTCGAAAACAAACGATGTAGAGATCAATCTCCAATGTAAAAGTATATAACCAATATCTAAACAGATACAAACAGCTACTTATTAAAATGTGTAAAGCCCTTTAACCTTTAAGAAGGAGCACAGTTCAGAAACAGACACCCATATAACTGATAGATGACGATCAGGATGATGACAAGTAATACATCTTACGCTCGCAATAAGAAGACGATTGAGAAAGTTTGGCAGATTGAGAAATAAAGATTGACTTTTAAGCTGAATAATTACTTGTTTCCCTACAAATTTGGCTTTCATTTTGCCAGGTAAAACTTGTCTCTTATGTACTGTCAAAAGATTACAGTGATTCTTCCTCTTTCCATAATCACATTTTAGTTCGAAGAAAAACAAATTTGCAATGTATAAAATGTTAAATTCAAAGCTTAAAATTGTGCTCAATTTATGTAGATTCATTATAAGACCCTTCCGGGTTGAATTATTATGATACCCTCTTTGTTAGAAAATCTTTCGTCCAGACAAAGATGCTGACTTTTAGAAATTCCATGTTGGTCCCGGTAATACCCGGAGCTGCAACTTGAACCATCAGGGTCCAAGATCTAATGTGTTTTCTTTCAAATTCATTCAGATATATTTTCTAAAAAAACAGAAGAAATAATTCAGCAGCCTCAATAGTCAACTAGAACATTATACAGGAAAATCTTCTAATAATATGATCAAAATGATCAAAGTGTTGTAATGCGACGGTTTGCCACCGTTTTTATAATTTTTTCCCTTTGTTAGTGCCAACTAGCTCAACAGAAATTATTATATTCTGTTTCGTTTACCTCAGTTCGCAGCTAGGGAAAACCCTTGTTGCAATGGACTCAGAATTTGACTCTCCAACAGCTATTTCTAACGACGCCATTGTTCAAAGGCACTGCGCACCGAACACCAGGAAGCTTGCGCATACGCACTTTGGCTCGCACAGAATCACTCAGTCTCTACTCTTAATGCAATGGCCACTTGTAGGTGATCTAATTTTTTCTGAATCACCCTTCTGGAGTGATTACTGATAAATAACAGCTACTTCACCACCTGCATCTGTCTCTTGCAGCTCGACTCGGCGTTACTTCCTCTACTACGTCATGCAATGACGCTGCCGCTTTCTTTGTTGCCTGACCGAACCCTGAATTCGACAAGCAGCACCATATATAAGAATTTAACGTCTTTCCATGCCTTTAACTCGCTAGGAGATACTTTGTTAAAGGACAAAATGCTTGTTAAGACACGTTAATTGCTACTACGACCAAGCTCACTCTAATTATTGCAAAGCGATCCTGCAACCGATAGCTGTCCGGTTAGTACTCTCGGAGTGGGGGGGGGTCGTATTCTTACATTGTTAATTAGGACGAGAAGTCCTTACACCGCGTATCAGAGAAATATAAAGGTAATATAATTAAACATAAGGGCGCTACCAGCTTTGGTGAATAGGGTAGAAACGGAGTTTCTTGAGTCGATTTCCCTCTGCGGAACCTTGGGTGTTACACTTCTCTCTCGCCGACTGACCTGACATAAATCGTTACAAGGAAGACACAACACACGAAATAATTCAATAATACATGCAGCAATTATAAATCAAGCATTTGAGGGTTGAAATTCGTCTATTACCCTAGCAGCACACTATATACCAAGGATATTAGTTAGTAATGTCTATGGGATAAATTAATGTCACACTTTTAAATAATGGCCATATATATAAAAATACATCAATACTATATCTGTTGCCGATCTTACCTAGATGTTAACCGCAGATATCTGCTGAATATATCTTACAAATATCCCTCAGATATTGTTGAAGGATGTATTCACTATATTAGCAATCGGTATTCGCCAGATATAGGTCGCGTACATCTGCTGGAGATATCATGCAAATATCCGCACTATATTGGCAACCAATATGCTCTAGATGTTAACCGCGCACATCTTCTGAATATATCTCACCATTATCCGCTTAATATTTGTAAAATGTGTATACACAATATTAGCAAGGAATATTCTCTGGATGCCAGTCGCCTAGATCTCCTATTTATATCTTACAAATATCGGTAATTTATTTATAATAGGATGTACACCGTATATTGCCAAACCATCTAAACTGAGTGTCCCGTGCAATTTTATCTCGCTCGCTATTGGGAAATTGATAACAGTAAGAGAAATGAGATTGGTTAAATTAGACAAGTTGCATAATTTAGGCTTTTTCAGATGCCGTTTACTGATTTGTAATTTGCTGGGTACTTCCTGAAATGTCGTGAAAAACAACTGAAAATCAATTTTTGTTTCTTCAAATATTCCTATATTTAAAGAGTATGTGTGAAGCTATACATTTTTTTTCTCTGAATCGTGTTCTTATACAACATGTTTTTTAAATGTTTGAAGAAAACAAAAAACCCAAATTTCAATATTTCATAAACTAGTGAAACATTAAAAATGCATAGAAGGATTTTGGAAAGGCCATAAATTATGCAACTTTTTTCTAATACAACCAACGTTTTCATTTCTCATCATTATCAAAATATCTCAGTAGTGAGCTAGATAAAAAGAATCGCTTGATAGCCAATAGGTATTGCTTTGATTATTTAACTTGTCTGAAACTGAATATTGAAACAAAATGCTTTGTTAAATATCCTGTTTATGTCTCTTTGCACTATCAACTATATGTTTTTTATTAGGTGCTGTTCAGTTGATATTAAAAAACTGGCGTTAATGCTATTTGCTTTGTATATAACACAGTCTACTATATTATGTGGGTATAAGAAATATAATAACATTATATTCTTCATTAAAATTGTTACACTAATTGTCAACAACATTTATTACATTTTTGTACACATATATATTACATTGCAGTTTGCCTTAGCGTTCTACCTTTGGAAGTTGCTAGATATAGAGCTACAGATTTTCGGATTTCCACCTCAGTAGTAGTGGGGTATCTTTGCCTACTAGCATCTGAAAAAAATACATAATATGCATTAATTTGAAGTTAGTTGGTTCATTCTACAATTTTCCCACATACACCAACCATTGTGTTACTATAATATAATATTTAGAAAAACAAGCAATGGAAATTCATTACATAAATGGGAAAAGTTAATGTAATTTAATTATAAAATCAAATAGGCTTTGTTTCGGGTGCCACTAACTACGGACTGTTTCCAAATTACCGACGAAAAATGGGTGTAGGTACTGATTATGCAGGAAAAGGAAAAGAGAAAATATAGTTCCAGAAATTCTTTCTTAGGAGTGACACTCTGACTCAACGGTTAGCGGACAATTATACTACTCATTTAACATTTTATATTTATTTATGTTTGAATAAGTGCTCCATAGTGTGTTATGCGAAGGTCACATCAATCTGTCCTAAAAATCACATTTTCATACAAAGAACTCTTGTTGCGAGTCGTTATAATTACAAGAACGTCTGGGTGTTTTTCTAAGAGGTGAAAATAATTTTTAGGATAAGTTCTACAAATCACAGCAACAAAAAAGTTCCAATAAACATAAATTTAAAATTTTCTGGCTTAATGCCTCCAAAAGGTGGAACAATTCCAACAGTTCAGATCTTCCGGATGTTGCAACTCATTCAAAACTATATTTATAGAAACTTTTCTTTTTTTTGCATACCAACAATAACTGCAAATAGAGTTAGACTTCAAAAGGGCAACTTTTTCTTTTTCCCCAGGCCATAATAAAATGTTGCCGCCATGGTTGGGATAATAGACTAATTAATACTTTTAATAATTAGACTTACCTCTACTGGTTTTCTTAAACACAAAAAACACTTTTTGAGCACTTCCACAAAAATTTGTAGTTGCAACGCAAAAGCTGAACCAAACTGAACACTAGAAAGAAATTCACCATCCATTATAAGAAACTCTTAAGGAATATGCTATTTCTAAGAACTAAGTACCTGTTTTAAGCTGCTTACAAAAGCAGCAGGTAGTTTCTTTCTTACTCTGTAACTGGGTGCTTTTTAAACGGGAACAAATTTCGGATTCGCTATATGTCTATTCCGTTAAAATATTTTTTTAATGCACTTTTCAATTGTTATGATTTTAGCATTCAACGTTTTGTTTTAGAAACGTATTATTGCTTGTAGGTAGCATATACATGTATAAAGTGATAAAATATTTATTATTATTTAGAAACTCGAAAACATTTCTCATTAATCAAATATTTGCATTTCTTATTTTTATCTATGAAAATCTAATGGTACGCGTATGACAAACAACTCGATTAACATTTGAAGGTAAAAGAAACAGTAATAGTCAGCAAATATAATAAATAGATCTTCGACTTAAAGAATGATTAAGCAAAAATGGGCCATTAGAATTAATGGCTTTATCAAATACTGCCCAGCCAAGCCCTTAATTATAACAACACATAATTGTTTAAAACAAAAATTATTGTAAACAACAAATTAACTCAAAACTACGATTTACGTTCCCATGCATTATTAATTTAACCTCTTCACTTGCAAACTACGTAATAAGCATCCTAAATTGAAAACAATAGAGAGATTTATATTAAAGTACGTAAGTGACAGGTGATACATTATCAAACTTAAGATGGGTATCAATTAATTATTTATCAATGTATTATACAATAAATATCTACATATATTTAAGTTTTGTAGATTCTGCATATTTTTAGAAATTCTTAATTTGGATAAAATATAAGTATTGTAAGATTTTTTGCATTTAAATCAAAATGTTATTACTGTTGTTGAAGTAAAATATTTAGGATCGCCGGGTATCTCCAAAGTTGGAAATGTGCCCTATAAGTCATGTTAATTAGATATAAGCTTTTAAAAGCATATTCTTCAACCAGGCAAATTCTTCTAGAATGATTGCAAGAATTAAGGCCATAAGACGTCGTTAGTGACTAAGAAACTTTCACATTCCAGAGCTATTTACTAAATGGTCCCTTTGTTTTTTGAAAATTCTTACTCTTTTACACTACCATCATTTTGTAGTACGGTTGCCTGGAGTGTTAAGAAAATAATTCAAAAATTAATTACAGTTTTACAGGTTTTACTAAATTACACCTTCATTTTGCTTTATTTAATCATGGGACGTTGAAAGGGTTTTCTTGGAAGATATTCCCGACGAATATTAGAGCAAACATCCAACAAGAACAATATGTTAGTGTCACATAATTTATTTAAATCTTAAAAATAATCAGATACGAAAGGTTCGTGTACACTAATGCAGATTCCACCGATATACATGTTCATGTACATCCTATACAGAGTGTAAATTAATTGTGGAGCAGAGTACACGTGCTGATGTTAGTCATAAAATTCTGTTGTTGAATTGGTCTTCATGAGCCCTCCGAACGGAAGATAAAAAAACATGATTTTTTCAGGTAAAGTACCTTTTCTGTTTCAAATATGTGAAAGTATCTTTAAGGAAAGTTGTTCAAAATATAAAATTATGGCCCCATGCAAAATTTCAGAAATATCGAGCTACTTTTATGAAACTGTGTTACCACAAAAGTACCTACTTCATCTAGTACACACGGTTTCATAAAAGTAAGCCAATATTTCTTAAATTTTGCAGGCGACCATAATTTTACATTTTGAACAACTTTGCTTGACGATGCTTTCACATATTTGAAACAGAAAAGGATCATGTTTTTTACTTGCCGCTCGTGAGGGCGCATGAAGACCAATTAAACATTTTAGTATTAAGATTTTTTACTCAGAATTTTATGACTAACATTGCCACGTGTAGTTTGCTCCACAACTAATTTATACCCTGTATACTGCATCCCTGTATAATAATACACAAGATGTATCAAATTATCACGGCACTGTTTAATTAATATTCTGAAGGTTAATAACATCTTGATTATAAAAGTTGTAATATATCCCAGTAAAAGCATGTTATATCTAGTTTTTCAATAAATCCCCTATATACAGTAAACATCCTAATTAAATATTGTTTTTAACCCTTTATTAATTATCCTACAAATATTGCTTGTATCTTGTATAAATACATTTGTTTGAAAATCTACCGGTGATATCATTCTAATATTTGCAATATACAACGCAACCAACTCAGTTCGAAATATACAACAGACATCCGTTATTAATCGGAATCCAATACTCCCTACATCTAATTTTATAATATCCTCCTAATATCTGGGAAATCGCAGTTAAATGTAAACATTTTTAAATATCCTAGAGATGTTGTTTGCATATATTTTTGATATATTGCTCATATCCCATTTTAAAATATCATGCTAATATCCATTATATCTCACATTATTTTAGTGACAAATGATATCACATCTACATTACAGAAATATAATATGTATATTTGGTGCTGCTAGGGTTTGTTCACACAGTTTGTTAGTGTTTAGTTTTACCTAACCTGACGATATCACTAAGGACATAACTCGTTGCTAAGCGATATTTAGCAACAAGGCTGTTTAGTTTTTGAGTAGGTACATTGTTTTGTGAATATTTTGCATGGTGCCCAATATTCACTGATATACTGCTGTTATTGGTTGAAAAAAGCAAATGTCTGCAATATGATTGGCTTATATGTTATAGTGTTGAATAGTCGGTTAAATTTAATAGTCGACCTATTCCATCTCTATCAACAATTCACAAGTGTTTGAACAAATTTGAAACTACAAGCACATTTATAACAAGTCGTCAAAAAGTTCTCCATTCTGATGTAAACAATAACCCAATCTGTTATAAAATGCCTACCTTACATTAGCCAACTATCCATCTGTGACTAGCCTACACTGCACAATGATTGCTTCCCGCAGAGTCAATATTTGGGTGGCCTTTTCTGTATATTTTGTTTTTGAGATAACCCCACAAAAATAAGTCGCATGATGCCAAATCAGGAGATCTTGGTGGCCATCGCGCCAGCAATTAGAAAAGATATCACTTAGATATTCTCTCACATCGAAACCATAATGCGCTGGACAGCCATCATGCTGAAACCAAATCTACTAATTTTCATGTGCAACTTCTCCTAATACATGGGCAATCTGATTGATTAGAAGTTCTAAATAAGAATCCGAATTTAAATTTCCAACTATTTCAAACGGTCCAATAATGTTATTGTTGAAAATACCAGCCCAAATATTAATTTTCCGCGGGTACTGCGTTCTTGTTTCAAGACCTATCCGAAAATCTTCTTGGGCCCAGTATCGAGTGTTTTGCCTATTCTGTTCATTATTAAGTGTGAACGTACATTCATCTATAAAACAGATTGACCGCAAAAAGTTCCTATCTTCATTTGAGCGTTCCTGCATGACTTCACAGAATACGCGCCAATTCGTCATCGACTGAGAATATCTCTTGATAACACTGAGGCTTGTAGGGACGATAAACGGGCTTCTTCAGAACCTTATGCACTGACCTTGTCGATACGTTATATTCTCGAGCAATACATTTTATGCTGGTTGTTTGAACAGCATTTATCAACCCCAAAAATCTTTCTTCCAGCTCATCGTTGGATCTTCTATTCCGTTTGCCTGTAATGTGAATATTTCGATTGGATAACCTGCTGCTACACTTGCTGTAATTTCAAAAATTTTCACAAACCTGCGAATTGTTGATACAGATGGAATAACTTTATATGTAACATAGAAGTAATTGCATAGTATAGAAAATTAGCCTTCCTTTTTTATTGGAATTTATTTGAGGAAATTAGCAGATGAACATCACTATAGATAATGATATAAGCAGTAACAAAGAAGCTGTAAATGTATATGTGTAAATTCAGAAGAAAAAAAGGTGCTATATGGATTATAACAATAAATTTAAGTTTAGGTAGCTATGTGTTTGTTATAACCAACTGTCTATTTCTTGAAATATGACAGGAGAGCAATATAATATATTTTAAATAAAGAAAAAAACGTAGCAGCTCAAGAACAAGAAAAAACTGCTACTAAATGTAAACACCCAAAGAGAACGTTTCTACGTCTCAATTTATTGTCTGTAATGTAAGAAAATTGCAGTAACATAGAAATGTATTAGCATTCTATAGCTATAAAATGTGTACTAAATAAGGCACAAACAGCACTAGAAAATTAATGTTGTGATAAAGACAGATAATCAGACATTTGTATTATTATGTCATGGGTTCAACTAGTTTAATGTTTTCTGCGAAAGCTTGGTTACATAAAAACAGACATAAATTTAGCATTAGTTCCGAACGGAGTCAGTGATTTGTTTTTAGTCGCTGATATTTAATAAATGACAGCAAATACACTAGAGCGTAGTGGGATAAAGTTATAGGCAATCAGCGAAAGTCTCAAATATGTGGTAAAATAAAAATGAAATCTTTTACATTTTATATAATATTATATAACTGCAATAACCACCACGCTAACCCATAGCCTACATCACAGCAGCAGTAATAACATTTGAATTTTCTTGTATGAAGGTTTTTTTATCGCGCACTTTTAAATAACGTTAATTAAAAACATGTATTAAAGAACATGTATAACTAAAAATATAGAAACCTTAAGCATGATACAAAGAGATATTTGTGTATTTGCCAAATTAAAAATTTGTAAAAGTCTTTACCCACAACCCACAACTTCCCTCGCAAGCGAACATTGTGACACTAAATAATTTTAAAAATCAAATTAAGCTAGGGGTAAAAATATCTTCACGTTTCTAATAAATTACATAAATTTTCAAATTAAAAAAAAACATTACCGGTGGTTGAATTCGAAGAATAGTCGGCAGCGTATGCGATTCCAGCGTTTTTTTCGTGTATTATAAGTGAATGGACTATTCTTACATGCGCCACAGAGCAAATTTTGTGTCACTGTGTTCGGGCCGCATTAAATAGAACCTTTTCTCGTCGATACTTCTTTCTGTATCTGCTGAGTTCAATTTTCGTCCAAAGTAAAGTCTGAACTATGTGCAAATTGTTATTATCCTGTATCTCAATTAAAGCAAAAATAAACAAGTGGACGGTGTGACACTAAATAATTTTAAAAATCGAAGGCAACTAGGTGTAAAAATATTTTCACGTTGCTAGTAATACTGAAACAACAGAAGGGAAACACTTGGTAATGCAAAGTATATCAATTTTTAAATAAAAAAATATTACCGGTGATGGGATTCGAATTCGGGTGCCTGCGAACGAGCCGGCCCATTCATTGCATTCTTCGCCGGTATGTGACGGATAAATCACGCTCTTGCCGAGTGAGCTATCGGGACGCTTCGAATTCCTGCGATGCAGCTGCATTTAAAGTACCCTATTTATTGGTTGATTCATTTTGTATCGTAAAACATCTATCCTGGATCTTTTGGGTTTTAATTTTGGGATGAATAAAGCCTGTGCTATGCACAAATTATTACTTGTATCTATTTTTAAGTTAAATAAAAAATAAACAAAATTTAATTTTTTTAAGGTGCTCACTCTGTATACATTTGTCTGAAATTTTCTCTTTCATTCCAGGTAGATATATAATGTGTATGCAAAATATTGTCTTCCCCCAACAAATATTTTCGGAGTTATACATACAGACAGACAGACAGACGGAATTGAGAAAACCTCTTTTTCGTTATGTAGGGACCCTGAAACGTGAAGATCTGGAGAAATCTCGGAAGTTGATTTTTTCCCGATACAATACTTCCTTCGTCTTTTAGATGAGGGACGTAAAAACTAATATCAGATATTTTAAAAAGAAACGCGTAGTTTAAGCTATTCTTGTAGTTGTTGAGTTATTAAAGAAATAAAGTTTTATGTTACTACCTAAAAATATTTGTCCCAGGAAAACAACATAAATTCCAAACTTATCCGCCGTCCCAATCTGCAAATAAGGGAAACTATACAACTATGTTTTTCATCCATTTATAGAGGTAGTTTTGTTTTCGCTAGTTTTAATGATTACTTATATCAGCAAATTATGTAGTGGAAGATAAACGAATACAATATTGTGTTTCATGGATTTTTCAGAATATAATATACAATAATGTCTTGCAGCTTTTCGTCCCCTTAATGTTCGTGCTAAACTAGCAAACTAAAATTTAAAGCTAAGATATTTAAGGTTTATCTTAAGCGTTCACAGAATTGTGAATGCGGAAACTTTTAAGTGACAACAGAACAAACTAAGATGATTTAGCGCCAAAGTTTTGAAGATGCAGGAGTGCATTTCCCCTACACTCTAGTAGAGATTATCCTATATCGGCATTCGCAAACATGCTCTATATCACACTAACTACAATGGTCTTTTATTTGAGAAGAGCTTAACAGTGCATTCTTGAGGCGTCAGCCTCTTTCAGCTGCACACTCTGAGTAATAGATTTTGATTTCATACACAACGGGAGGATTGCATTCTGTTTGGATTTCTAATGCCGCTACTTTATTGCACTCGAGGATCGAGGGGACAATAGCGGAGGAAGCTGGAAAAGAAGCTGCTACCGTAATTTCATTGTTCGGAACGACGCTTTTCAATTATTATTACGTCCCAGGGATAATATATGCATCCCCAATTATTTTCTGTGGAAAACGTTTATCATTTTCAAACCAATGGAAGCGTGCTCAACAAGATTTTTCTAAAAAACTAAGGAACCATGTCTATGCTATAATTTGGGTTCAAGACTTATAATATTAATAAATTCTATTACACTTTTTTATTATAGCAGGAAAATGGGGTTTTCTAATATTATAACTTAATTTATATTCCATTGCTGTTTAAGTTTCGACATTTTTCCTTTAAAGTTTCTTCAAATGACATAAGTTCTGAAATGAGTTCTTAATAAGTAGTTTATAGCGTTTTAAACTCAAGTACCTGCTTTTATAACCAATAATATGTAAGCCTAAGTGGACAGATGAAGTGCACTAGACACCCCATACATATAAATAGGTATAACTAACTCTGCTTTAGTATATACTAGACTTACATATAATTTATAGCTGTAAATTAAAAAGAAAACTGGCTACTTTCCTTGGGCTCAGGTCATCCCACTTGCCTATTAGTGTTTGAGGTATGTTAGAAGTTGATAATTGTGTTTGTTTTATTTTTCAATCTTAAGTTCTAATCCTTTCCAGTACAAACAAAATTGAAAAATGTATAGTAAAAGTCTTGAAACCTGAATAGGAGAAAGTACATCTACAATTTATGGTGCAGGATGTTCCATCAGATGTAAAAATTAAGCTACAAGCAACTACATCAAAATCCGTCGAGAATCGTATCACTGAATCATCGTCTCAAGCAAGAAAAATATTAAGGCAAAAACATATTATTGTAAGTATTTAAAACATCTAAAAAGTATATGTGGAGTATGTCTAAAATGACAAGCAAAAGAAAACTAGATCTAATACGAACTGACCAGTGTTCACCCGTGTTCTAAAATATTCTTAATAAGACGGAAACGGTCAAACGAAACACTATTCATTTGCAAAAAAATCGCAGTCGGTAAGATGCAAACCTAGGCGTCCACAAATAATATGATTTCTAGTCGGACGCGTTAACTACTCGTTGTATTATGAAGAGCAAGGTGGCGACATAACGAAGTAGGCCCGATCGCTGACGAAATAATTCCGATTTCGATGAAACCGTGACTCACTCAGGCAAACAGGCAAGCAGGTGCAACACACGTTTATACACATATTAGGATAGTTTAAATACATACAGTGCGAGCATTTATTGTAACTATGCCCTGGGTATCTTAGAATCCATAGCAAATAGAAAACCGGCTAAGTGGGAAAGTTCAATTTAAGTAGATTGATTTAGTGCTACTATTACCGGGTGTCTTAAAATGAATTACATCTAGTGTGCTTTGAATTTCACATAATGCAATCTAAAATTTTACTTGCAATTGGCAAGACTGTCAAATTCGAGGTTAGCAGGTTATGTTTCGCGTAGGTTTGTGTCAAAACTGCCGCAAAACCTAAGCTGCTAAACTCGAATTTGACATAAACTTAAAGTCATGCTAATTTCAAGTAAAATTTTAGATTACCTTATGGGAAATTCAAAGCATACTAGATGTAATTCATTTTAGGACACCCGGTATTTCGAATAATAAGTCCACAAGCCTATTACTTGATGAAACATGTTATTTAGCATAATAGTTTCGACTTATCATTCTAAGATACTTCATAAATGCGTTTTTAGAGCAATAGGCTTAAAGTTCGGTGTGTTAAATTCCACAAATAAAGTATTATGATATTACTATTAGATTTAAATAAATGACTGTATAATTTCAAAGGGTTGGATTTCTACATCTGAGCAAATATGATTAAATGTATAATTGTATGCAATATTTGCTATTAAGATAATTATCTTTGTTTTTATGATTTTTTAAAAGTAATCGCTTTAACCACCCTTTGGTTACCTAATGAGACCGCTATAAAATTAGATATTTCAACTGAACTATTTTATAAACATGGCGCTCCAACCTCACAATTTAAAACATTTTTTTTGATTCGTATTAAAAATTACATCAACAATTACGTAATAGTGTGTTGACTAGGTGCTTTAACAAAAGTAAATAGACTCCACGAAAAAACACTCACAAAGCGCTACTTTTGGAAATGTGCAAAAACCGACGCCACTTTAAATGTTTCATCAAATTCTATTTTTAGGATAACTTTCTGACTTTGTTTGACTTTGCTGATGCGAAATAGGACACTATCCATCCCTACAGCAAGTCCCACGACGGACAGGGGCTCCTATTTCTCTTTGCTGGCCTGCTGTAACAAGCCTGATATTTTCGAATGCCGCCTGCAGCTTGAACCTCCGTCTTTGTTCCAGTTCCCAGGGTTCCGCACTGCTCAGCACGAATGTCGCTGCCTCCTACCCTCTTCCAGGGCTATTCTAACCTTGCTATTGCTCCAAAACTTCAACATTCTTTTAAAACTCCCGTAGGGGTGCAACGACTCAAAAGCAAGGCTCTACAACTTAACCAAAGAATACTGCTCTCGTTATGGAACACTGAATTAGAAGAAATTGGTATTTATTTACTTTTAAATGGATTATTTGTGGAGAAGCCGAAATAACACACCTAGCAGCTTGATTTCGCTTTTCCCTTCTTTTATTTTACATTTTCACGTTTTTGTTCGTTATATCTAAGCCTGTTCTGATTACATTTTGTGTTTGAATCAAGACTAAAACTATTTTTAATACCGTTTTTTACAAATTATTAATTCGAAGTCAATGCTATTCATGCAAATTACAAAAGTTAAACCAGCACATTTATAGAATATTTTGTAAAATAATATTTGAAATGCTTGAAATGTTAGTAATTGCTATTATAATTTTAGAGGCTGTGACAGGGTTCATTGCAATGATAAGAAATAAAACACTAGAACAAATGGCAATTTCCAAGAATTCTAACAATTTTTACTTTCTATTAAAAACGACGAGGTGTTACGCATCTTATCTTAAAAACTGTTTTTAAATAATGTTGGTGGAAATCATTTATCAAGAATGCTCCTTATACTACCTATTTAAAAAAATCAATTACATATGGCAACTAGATTCGATTTAACTATAATTGATAATACTTGGATATACAGAATGATAAATAAATTGGGAATTATGTTTGACCCCCCGGCTATGCAAAACCTTAGATTAGTTGCCCGTGTCCTTATGATGTGACGATACTTTTTGCCTTGATGACAGTCAACACCTTTCATACTTAAACATTAGAAATTTTTACATTTTTTCTTTATAATTTAGAAACACATTTCGTATTTTCGTAGCTTGTTCATTAGCAGTTCCTAGTTAACACGTATACAGTATTATAAATCTACAAGTTTCTTATACAACAGGCAGTAAAAGGTAAAATGTTACGAATTTTTAACTGTTTATTATAACATGTTTTGATTGCCCGTTCTAAAGAACTACAGCTCAATCTATCAAATTTAGGGGAGAATAGGTTTTACAAATTCTTTTGAACATATATTATAGATTCTCTGATTTTCTTATTATCAATGATACCAGTCTCAGTTTTAAGTAAGAGGTATTAAGTTGCATTTCATATCTTACAACCAATAGTCCCTAGATAAAAAGTTAGTAGTGCACATAATTCAACAAAATAACTAAATTTATAATGATGCGATAATCTGGCTACAACATTGTGTTTCTCAACAAAAAAAGGCTATTACGTCCAATTACTATGAGTATAATTATCAGTTATTATTATGCACCGATTTTAGATAATATGTACTCATTATGCTTTATTTATAGTATAAAAGTTAGCTTTCATAAAATATGACCTGCCTATTGTCGTACGTATTAAGTAATAAACGTTAATTGTGTAAATACATACAAACCTAACTTTCGATGGCAACTGTATGTTTTACAGAAAATATTTAGAATTAATATTGACAATTAAACTCACGTGTAGAAAATCCCATTAAGCGCGATTTTTTTGTCATTTTGGCAGCGGCTAAAGTTTGCTTTAACTTTGAAATCGAATAAATTGTTATTTACCTTTTGCCATCATGAGAACAACATTGCAATTACGGATTCGTTAAATTTCCATATCAAAATAGACTCGACATTTTGACTTTCTCTTGATTAAAGCTGCATTTGTAATTTCAAATTTGATTTCTACTGAGTAAATTGTCCCACCAAACTGTCAGATAAAACGACTCGTTCTGCAAAGTCGTCACTCTATCAGTGGCAGTTTTCCTTGTCAAATTATCTAGCTATCAAATTCTCTAAAAAAATTAATGGATAAAAGCAAACCTCATGTGAATTTACTACATATTATTTTGCTGTTAGTTAGAATTATAATTATTGATAACTGCTTTCCAGTGAAGTTGAACATGTCGTGGTTTATATAATAACAATACTACTAATGTTTTATTCGTCAATACGAAAAACAAATAGATGATGGAAATAAAACATGTGCTAAATTGTGTAGACAGTGTAAATAGTTTAGGAACTCGCTTTAACTGCCATAACAACATATTGTTTCTGCTGTACTCTCGTTCATTGTAGTAGCTATAGTTGCGAGGTGAAATATTGGTCAAAACTGAGTGTACCTTTGAAATATAGTATAAATGTTTGCATAACTTTCAACTTCAGGATGCTTGACATCCACTTTTATTTAAATTTTGAAAAGTGTCTTCCCGAGTGGTATTTGTTGTCAATGAGTGTTGCTTTTATACTGTGTTCTGCATCAATAGAGTTGCCTTTCTTAACAATTCGTTATATATCTGCTTTATTTCCAATTCAACAACGAGGAGCAGCAGACACGAAGATAAGACATTTTATTAGAATTTATAGCAAATGGAACAAGACCGCGAATCTAGGGATCAAGGGCGGCCTAGCGCGTAAACAGGCGCTATGAATGAAGACATCTTCTGCTACCGCGGGAGGGTGTCTAGATGCAGCAGGAGACAGGCTCTGGGGGGCAAGTAATTTATGATCTCTCCCCGTGAATTAGAGTGCATCGAGGCTTGTAAATGTATTATTGCCATCTGTGTAACTAACTTAACAAATTGGACGAAGGTAAATGTTTGTACTGAATTTGCATAATGCATAGCATTTTCCAGATTATTGAATTAGTTCCCCCGTAATTTACTAAATAAACACCGCAAATTAATGTGCAGATTCTTTTCTTGACATATTATATCGTTAATTCCTAATACTTACCTACCAAAAACAATAGGATTACTTTCTAGAGCTTTAATAAACACACTGAATAAATACTACGCCCATTAGAAAACGTGGATACGTCAGTTGCACAGGTACATTTAATATCGTTAACTTGGTTTAAGCACAATAAATAGCCAAAGTGTTGACCTTTAATTTACACTAAAATTGGCAACCTATGCTGAACTCGACGAAGCGAACAAATAGAATAGATTATGCAACCTAAATGACCTATTACAAATCTGTCTGGATCAGCATTTTAATAACAATCAATTACTAAAAAATCAAACAAAGATAGCTGTTCTTATGACGAAATGATGGCATAACTTCAACTGACATTAAGTTATTTGTTGAGATTACGGTACAAGCAGAAGCTTAGACCAGGCATTAGTGCCTATGAAATTGAAAATACCATATAAAAGAATGTCAAAAGAAGTAACAACAATAATAACGGCGAATTAAAATGAACAAATAAAGTAATAAATCACACACTATCCAACACAAATAAGCTAGAAAACTTTAAATCTGACAAAAAAATTGTTAGAATTAAAACACTAGTCCAGGCGGCATTGTCATTGCAATTTGGATTGCACACTCTGCTATATTTGTTCGCTGTGCAGAGTAAAATAACAGATTTAGAATGCTAGGTTATGTAATCCAGCTGTTTCCAAATATGAATTTTTTATAAAATGATCCAGTGTTCTGTAAAATAAGGACAACCGCTAGCTATCCTTTGTCAATAACAAAGACTGCCCCCCCCCCCACCCAAATTTGTTTCAAGCAACTAACGTTTGCCGGCGAAGCCAGCCGCTTTGTACACAAAGCGCGTTAGAAACGGCTTATAAGATAAGGACGAAGTAGTTAAAGTCGAGTACAGTAGGTAGCGTACTACAGAGTCGATGCCCCGCAGTAACACAACAAAGAAGAAATACTTCAACACATATTCGCCACGGCACATATGAGGGGTAACCCGTCTAATTTGTGCTAGAACCATCGAGTTTGGTGTCAAGCGACGCCAAACTGAGAGGGCTGTTCGATGCCACATAAAGCATGACTCCACCAGAAGCAACAAAAGAGTTAAAAAAAAAGAATTCGCAAATAAATGTTTCGACTGCTTCCTCTCCGACAACCAATCACAACCACAAGACAAAGCAGCTGTCCCTCTATAAGCACATCTGGTCGATCCCAAGCCTCCGGAAGCACTTCCAGCTTCAGATACGGACCTTCCAAGTTTGGCCTAAGTTTGTAATCAACTCCAAGCAATTTCAACCCGTGCAGCGAAAGTCCGAAGTTTGTCCCAGCCGGTCACCAGCCTTCATCAGGAATGCTCCAAGAAGCGCACCAGGTCCGCCACCGTTTGCAAGCAACGTACAGCCTACTACCACCTTCACTTCCACGTGTCGTCAGATCCCCGTAGCCCTAGCCCGTCGCATCTTCACCGTTGGTCGATCCTGCCTCACCACGCATCCGTCCAACCGCAGCCCTCGTCGAGAAGCTCACCGGGTCTGCCACATCCGCAAAGAGCTCCACACCGCGAGAAGACTTCGCCTGGACACGTCGCCAGGTCCTCAAACCTCTAGCCCGCTACACGTTCACCATTGGGCGTCCTGCCTTTTCAGGCATCCGGCCAACCGCAACCCTCGTCGAGAAGCTCATCGGGTCTACCACATCCGCAAAGAGCTCCACGCCGCGAGAAGATTTCGCCTGGACGCATCACCAGGTCCCCGAAGCTCTGGCTCGCCGCACCTTCACCATTGGCCGATTCCGCCACTTCACGTATCTGGCCGTCAGCAAGCATCTTCAAAAAGCTCCTCAGCACCATCACCGCCATCCACGCCGGCCCCAAGCGGCCCAGAATTTCGACCATTGAGCCTTTTTATCTTTTTTATCATTCTTATTAACTTTTTATGTACATAGTGTACCTATTGGCTAGCTACCAAAATAATTATTGTACTTTCCATTTCGGTTTCTCTTATGGCAAATAGTATTTACAGCTTTTCCAATTTATGGAATTGCATTGTTTCGTACAATTTTAGGCAACCTGTATATATTTGTTTGGGTAGTATTTTCAAGTTGGGGCGATGAGTAACGGTGAATGTAGTTACAGCGCGAGATTGTTGAACTTTGCATAACGATTTCCTAATGTGTTTCTTGTAGAAGTTAATTTTTGTAAAGTGCTGTGGAGCACTGAACAATTATGGCAAGAAATTGAAAATGTTGATCATCGAGAAGATGGTGGTGGTCAGTGGTCAATAATTGCGACAAAAGAAGTTGTTGAAGATGTTTAGCAACTGATGCGCGATGAACTTAACCATTAGACCATATATCCTAGGAAACAAGTATTTCTGACGGTAGTTGCTAAAGAGTTTTAAAAACATTTTCAGAAATTTCTCTAGTTTTGTTTTAATTTTTACTTGAGATTGAACAAGTCTAATAGTACACGATTAAATAATGAAAAAATAAAGAGGTCGAAGCGTATATTTATTTAGGTAAAAAATGTCTAAGGAGCTAAAATCAAACTGCCAAATAAATAGTAGAGTGAAACAATCACAAACAGCCTTCCAAACACTTTATTTAACATGTGTATATGACCCGTGATGCACTATGACGCAAACATTTGAACACTGACGCAGGCAGGCGCATGTGCTCTGAACTCATTATGATGGCTTTGTATACACTTCCATTTAAGGTGAGCACTAATTGAATAGCGTAAAATAATTCTAACACTTTAGTAACAGCTTTTAATGTGAATACTTCATTTCCGGTACAATTTTTGTTTACGTTCTTCGACAGATGGCCAATCAAAGGTAATAGACAATAGACGCCTAATAATAATTAAGAGGTTACCGATAAACCGAAAGAAAACGCCCTAAAATCCGTTGAAAATGTGTATAGACCCTCTTAAGAGTTGACCGCCCTAAAACAAACATCAATTGGCTTATATTACGTCAGGCTATCTGTAATTGGCCAAGACGGCATCGGAAGATCGTTGGCTATTCTTAAAACAATAAGTAAATCAATAATCTTTGGCGAACATGTTATAAAAACTAGTGAAACGCCTACAAAATGCGGGAAATTCGCATATCAATTAATTTTATATTAAAATTTCTAAATTAGGCTAAAAATTCGTATACGTACAAGTGGCTCCAGATGTGACAAGTCCTTATTCCAAATCTGAGTCGAAACCTACGCAGGGTAGCTGAGTAATTAAACTGCAGACCGCTAGACCGCTGACAAGGTAACAAACTCTGACCTCCATATAGTTGCTGTCCATGTGGGTCTGTCACTGAGCTGCCAGATTACCCCAGTAACCTAATTCCGTTGAGATAACCCAGATATGGTCGATCAGGTAAATATGACTGTTTTTGTAGAGTTGTTTATTTATACTGATAACCAGATTTGGCCTACTGCGAGAGCCCCAGTGCCTTCGGATAGTGCCTGCCTTCACTGGTACTCTGGTTTTGTTTTGCATAATTTCGTAAGCCATATATAATGTATAAATTTGATAATGTGAAAATTAAACTGATGAGATAGCTGGTAAAGTTTACGAACCGTTTCGACGTACAGAAGAAAGCATTTTATGAATTGTTTGCGTTGGTTAGAAAATGTTTGGTTGTTATTATGAAAAATAATCCAAACAAATCAAATCAGTTTGTGAGCTTGAAACTGCACGACTGAAAGAATGATGAAAAATGTCGTGGTGAAGCAGCTTCTATTAAAATTGAAAAAGTGTGTCTGGAGAAAGTTCAAATAATTTAGTGGTAAGAAGAAGTCCACAGCTACACTATGGAATTGTAGGCGTTCTAAAACATGGTACAAACTAAATTAAAGAAAAAATGGTTCACACAGTTAAACATGTATAACAATTTTCTGAAATAAAGGCTGAAAGCATTACACACATCACGTCAAAGCCAAGTTTTTGAAGCGAGCCGTCACAATAATTAATTGTCCGCTTAAGTAAATAATTGAGATATTATGATTTTATGGTTTCCAATATTTGTAAGTAAGTTACGTTGTAAATAATTGAATGATAAATCTCTTTGCCCTTTTATTATATTATAAGTGCAGCTAAAGTGTTTTTAAATGTAGAGTTTAAGAAAGTACTTTAATATAAGAGGTACGTAGTGGTATATAATGTTTAAAGATAAAAAGAAATGTTTGAAGTATCGTATCTATTGATAAACAAACGTTCTGAGAACAAACACATTTAAAGCATTTTCCACTTTTAAATGCATTTTAGAAGCGGTTGTAAACTAAGGGTAACATACCCTCCTTTAAGATTCTGTGCATCTATTTCTTGAGCTCCCATTTTGTAATTGTAATTTAATGTTTTAGGGTAACTTTGGTGAGCCATGCTTTTTAAATAACCACATAAATTGCATTTATGCTCAATTACGACTTGCGCGGAGCTGAAAAAGCAAATTGCTTTGCGAGCACAGTTTATTGTCATTTTATGATTGAATGGTTTAGAGAAATTGCGTATAAAAAACTGCCTAAGCGTCTTATGTATGCATCACTACTACGATGTTTATTTATACTTAGCATTATTTTGAGGCTACTTTATGATATGAAATGTGGACGTTGCTGTAAAATACTCCAATCTTTTTAAAAAGTGGGGTCGCAGTGTCTCAGGTGCGTTGCATGTTGCCATAAAGAAAACCAGCTTGGATTCTGTACCGGAAGCTACCACTAAGCTCAGTAGATTTCCTAAATAAAAAGTAGTTAACTGGTGGAAAATATTAAAATTAAAAGTTTCAAAGCCACATGCACATAAAGGCATAGAAAACTACATTCCAAAGTGAAGTAAAAATATTAAATAGCAGGCACTGTACACATTTTGTAATCAAACAGAAAAGTAGTATATATTTTTTTAAACTCACCTACTTTTATATGAGTATATAAGCAATACACTACTATAGATAGTACAGAAAACAACATTCTAGTTTTTTATTATAATATTTGCCTTTAATGCATTAATAAAAATATATGTGGCAAGATTACTTTTGCTTCTCAATGAAACCTATAGATATGGTATATTATTGTTTACATGTTTCTTTTCAAGAAATACTACGATAATGCTACTTACAGTAAAATTCAATTTTTTACTACATTTTAAATGTAATTGGACAACGTTCACATTTATTTTGTAACTGCTTAAAATACTAGTGGGTTGGTAAACTGAATGATGCAATCTGGCCTTCTCTACAGGGTATACTAGAACTATTGTAGATTTCGACGTTGCGTTAGATGATTGCTGTGTACGTATTTACTCCGGCATTAATTGCTTTCTTTATAGACGTAGATTTCTTTTTCTTTGTGGCTTTGAGGTGTAAGAGGTAAATCAATACAATCTTAACATTATGCCACATGCCATCCTAACATGCACTTGGCACACTCTACTGGAAAACAAAGGAGGCTCTGCGGATTCATTGTACCAGGGGAAGAACCTGGTCCAGTTGACCTGTAAGTACGGGATCCATCTTCGTTGGACTAATTGCTTACAAGACGAATTAAACAGTTCAGGAACAAGATGATCGCCTGAGATCACTAATCACTATACAACGAAAACGGCGCGAAACAATTGCAAAATAGAAACTTGGAATATAGGAGGACTGAAAGGCAAAGAAATATCAGTAACAGAGGAGACACTAAAATATTGTGGAGAAGTCCTACGTATATGCACAACAGAAAATAAAGGCAAAGGAAGACAGATTTTGAGAAGCTCGGCAGTACGGAGTACACGTTTACGCTCTAGTAGTAGGCTCAAATGTACAAGAACTAGACGACTTCTATGAAGAACCACAGATATTAATAGACAGCGTAAGGGAAAGAAGTAAACATGTTCTGATAAAGTTAGATTGGAAAGCAGGAATAGCGAACAAGTAGCAGCATGAATACATATATCGGAAAATATGGAGGAAAAATAATTCTCAACGCATTCGGAAAATCGATGATAAAATTCTACCTCGTCAACCTGTTATCTGCATGAAAAAGTTTCCTCAATCATAAGACAATTCACAAAGTCACATTTGTGTGAAGGCAAGGCCAAGCACGTCAATGAGCATAATGGAAAAGACTTTTAGAAGATTATTAAAGGTTTACTGTAAAATTCGAAAATCCAATGTGGAACGTTAGAAATAATCAGAGTGTAATAGAAGTAACAAGAAGAAGACATCGTACAGGCGCGGGAGAAGCATTATGAACAATCATTTAAAGAAGACAACATGTTAAAAGATAGGGAAAGAATACTAAGAATGAGAACAGCACAAAACGAAGATAAAATTGAAATAAAGGAGGGAAAACAACATTGAGATAGCAAAATAAGAGCAGCAATAGGGCAGACTAAACTGAGTAAAGCAGCAGGGAGTGGATGAGATATCACCCGATTAGATATGGAAAAAAGCTTCACAAATAGATAACGAATTTATGTCAACTAGTTTTTAAGGAGAAAATGGAGTACCAAATAATAGAATCGATACAATATATAAAAATCTGGTGTGATACACGCACACAACTTCCTTTTACAGTGATCTTATAATTGGCAAAAAATTTGATTTTAAATTTTTAAACATTTGTCAAAAATTTTAAAAAATTACAAATTCTACATAAACGGTGCAAAATAGAGCGTTAGGTAAAGAGGCAAATTCTCTCTAGAATTTTAAGCTAAATTCAAAAATGTAATAATATACCGAGGGTTCTATTTAAAATAGGAGTTAATAAAAAAATAGAAAAAACAAAAGAAACCCATTTTAGAAGTATTCAACTGGAAAATCACCTATCTCACATCAATACACATTAAAAATGTAATAAAAATGAGAAGTTTGAAAAAAATCGTTAGAGCCGGTTTTGAAAAAATAAAAAAAAAACTGAAAAATCACAAGAGTAAACACCTACTTCCGGTTATGCGATTTTCTTCAAAAGCTTGCTGTCACATCTACATAGTACAAAAAAATTATATATGAAGTTTCAACCCCATACCTCTTTTTGTTTTTGAGATACTCTGTTCGCAAACAGACACACAGCCAGACAGACCAATGAAAAAAAAATATGTTTTTTGGGTTCATGGGACTCTGAAACGTGAAGATCTGTTGAAAACTCCATTTCGAATTTTTGGGGTGAATGCAATACTTCCTTTATTGTAAAAGGAAGTAAAAAGAGGTCTCAAACGCCTGCAACAACTACTGAGCAATATACAAGGATCCTTCAAATATGAGTGAGAATCTAGTTGCCTTGAGTAATAAAAACAATGGATAGGAACAAGCATTATGTGTCGTGTTCTAACATGTTCCGACTTGCGATTAGTAACAATTAAATTCTTCTCCGTTACACCTGGCAGTAATAATTAGCATGTCAGAGAAAGAAATACCGTGTTTTGTTGCAAAACGCATAATCGTTAAATTTCTGGCGAAAGAAAATGTTTTACCGTCTGAAATTTTTACAGGACTTCAAGCACAGTTTGAGGATAAATGTATGTCCAAGACAAGGGTGTTTAGTTGGGCGAAAAATTTTCGAGAAGGTCGGGATTGCGTAGAAAACATACCTCAATACCGAAAACATCCGTGACTCCTAACGATGGAAGCACTGAGAAAATTGAAGTGGGAAGTTCGCCTCACCCTGCATGCAGTCCCGATTTATCTCCATCAGATTTTCATTTGTTTGCACCATTGGTCATAAGTGTAGGGATAATGATACACTCATTACAACTGTGCAAAATTGAATACGTACGCAACCAAGCACCTTCTTGAAAAATGGTATACCTAAGCTTCCAGAACGTTGGCGCAAGTGTATTGCAGTCGAGAGAGACGTTTAAAAATAGTATACAGTGCGAAAGTTGGCTGTGGAACGCTCCAAATAAAAAATTCCCCGATCATCTGATAATTGTCAATTTTTTTACCCCCACCTCTTTCCGTAAAGACGTCATCGCCATTTTTTTAATGGCAGCCACCACTTTTTTCTATGGAATCTGATTCTCCTTGAAATTCTGCATACAATAATATGCGGTTGGGCGATGTTCATTTGATTACTTAGCAACATTATTGGCATTTATGAAAAAAACTGAGCTATGAAAAATTTAAAACAAAAAAAAACGATTTTATTTATTTGACGTTCTGTTAAATTGTTATTTATTTGTTTCAAATAAATTGATAAAAATTCCACAGCTATCTCGATTTTGTGTTTTCAGTTTTTCATAAATCAATTTTTTTCATAAATGCCAATAATGTCGCTAACTAATCAAATGAACATCGCCTAACCGCAGAATTTCAAGGAGAATCAGATTCCATAGAAAAAAGTGGTGGCTGCCATTTAAAAAAATGGCGATGACGTCATTACGGAAAGAGGTAGGGGTAAAAAAAATGACAACTATCAGAAAAGATGCGCGTTCAAAAAATAAGGTCGACGTGTCCGAGGATTTTGGCCGCAGATGATCGGGGAATTTTTGATTTGGTGCGTTCCACAGCCAACGTTCGCACTGTATATCATGTTTTTGTTCCATTGATAATAAAGGTGTTCTAAACTCATTCTCACTCATATTTGAACGTTCCTCGTATCTATCCGCTATCATACAGAAAATTATTAAATAATTTTAAAAAGAAGATTAAAAGGAGCTAGGGATCAAATAATTACTGTTAGAAGGAAAAGCTGGCTACACACAGCAAAGACAGACACAAGAGCACGTATATACTTTAAAGATAATGGTAAAGGAAATAAAGTATATAGAAGGCCTTATCTGAATAGAAAGTAAAACAACAACTACGACATACCTTTAGAAAACTCTATGAACAGACGAAAGAAAGAGCAAAACTTAAAAAAGCAGAATCAAACAGTTTCCAAAATGCAAACAGGAATAAAACCAAGAGATAGCTCTTTGTTGTTCATAGAAGTGATAAACTAGATAAAAAAACCAGGAAAGCACATTTGCAGCAAGAGCTGAGAAATTGGAAACTAGAACCAAGAAATATACGATGCTTGGTATAGACTAACATTGTTCTTTTAGCAGAGTAAGCTACAAAAACCAGTCAAGTGGAATGGTGTTCTAAGAGGTAAAGCATGGTAAAGAAAATAAACAACGTAATAAGTCTAACAAAAGCGGACGCAGAAGGAAACATCAAAGTAATACTTAACGCTAATCATTTTGAAGACCAAGAGAAGCATGGGCGGGGGGGGGGGGGGGAGTGCGGAAAGAAACGTAATCAAATGAGGGAAAACCTTAAGAAAGGTGTGAATATTGGAAGTTGATCGAATCCAGTAACAAATGTAGAGACGAAAGCCCGACGCTGTAAAAGCAACATTAAATTAAAAATATATGGAAAGGTTTAGTTTTCTGAAATTTATTTGTACTTTTTTGTCTGTTAATTTCCATTTCCCACGCCCACATACGAAAGCGGCAGTTTCCACACAGTCAAGTAGTCACAAAAAATTACAATGCCATTCACCTGGTCGTTATCATAACGAATGTGTTTGTTATAAAAAAATGTACATTTCACAATATACCGTGAGCTAAATATGTCTTTTTAACCCAAAAACTACTGAAAATATGTAATTTTAGCCTAAAAACTACTGACAATCTACTGACATTGTCAGTTGTCACAATAAAACTGCTATTGATTAAATTTCAAGAATGTGTTTTTTAGTAGCCCTGGAAAAATAGTGTACATAACTCTTTTTAAAGTGTACTGTACGCTCGTGTTTTAAGTCACTCGGCTCCGCTACGATTCGACTTGTCCCTCAAATATACTCGCACGAAATATGCCACTTTCTCAGCTTGATATGTAATATACTATATAGATTAAGTCATGCGAGTGTTCATTTTTAGTTTCAAAGCTAAATTTAGATATTCTTGGCAACGGCAACATTTTAGATGTAATTTATTTTTCCGATGAAGGGACGGGTAAATTTGATAGTTCTGTAATAAGAGTTACTAATCATATTTTAGATTTATAAAATTTTTCCCATAGTAGTTATAAATATACATGTTTCCACAGATATATGACATATTGCTTACTAAAATGGAAGATTAATATGTACAACGGTTTCTGCAGTGCAGGTTTATAGAGAAATCTAGAAATCGTAAAGATAAAAATTATACATCAAATTTTTAACATCTATAGAAAAAATATAAAATGTTTAAAAACATCTTAATTCTTTCAATGGACGAGATAACGTCTGATTGTTAAGTGAAATGTAAATTTTTTGTTTGAAATAATACTTTTTTACTTCCCTCGTCTGAAAGACGAAGGAAGTATTATTAATCACGAAAAAATCACCTTCCGAGATTTCTTCAGATCTTCACGTTTCAAGGTCCCTAGATGACGAAAAACAGGTTTTCTCAATTCCGTCTGTCTGTCTGTCTGCCGACGGTATAACTCCAAAACTATTTGTCGGAGGAAGATGATATTTTGCATACACATTATATATATATACCTGGAATGAAACCGGTACAATTTCAGACAAATATATACAGGGTGAGCACCTTAAAAAATAAATTTTGTTTGTTTTTGCGTTAATTTTGAAATAGAAAGAAGTAATAATTTTCACATAGGTCAGGCTTTCCACTTGGGCGCGCCGCACTCATTCCAATGTCTCGATGGCGCAGACGAAAAATCGATGTGGTTACGATCTGCTTCGCAAATGCGGCGGAGATCAAATTCCCCAGCGGGCTACATTTTTTTATTTGAAAATGTATTTAATGTATTAGAAACGTGAAGATATTTTTACTACTAACTTAATTTTATTTTTAAAATTATTTAGTGTCACAATGCCAATTTCCAACATAAAGAAATCATTGTAAATTTTTAAAATGCTCACTCTTTTCTCAACTATCTAATAGTCCAGTCTATGTAATTTTCGCTTGAAAGTGAAGCGAAATTTTTGGGGTATTGGTGAGGTCCAGCATTGTGCTATTTCCGCTATGTTGATAAATGAGTGCGTTTGATTTTTTGCGATAAATCGGTTCCCGTTCACAATACATGAAAATAATGTAGATATCTTTTTTAGAATTTTGAATGCTCTACAATTTATGTTGTATTAATTTTTCGCGTGTGAGCGATATTTGTCGAGATATCGAACGCGAAAGGAGAGCGTGAAAGGGTCGATCTCTTTTTTGGAGCTTCTGGGTTTGTGTCTCATTTCTTTTTCTATTTAGCGAAAAAGTAGCCACCATCAAACTTGTAGAGGTTCAAAATAGCTTCAATTTGACCTATTATAAATTGATATGCGACTAAAATTACGACTTGTAGAGCGGGTCAAAGTTGTCAAGTTGGCTCGTAATTTTTATTTCATGTATCCTACTATTACGTAGATTACATAACAAACTTCATTGCATTATTGGAATCATTACATTTCATCAAGCAGATAGTATACATTATTATATGATTGTATATTAATATTACTAATAATAATAATAATAATAAAAATCTTTATTAAATTATTACAAAATTACAGAGAAAAAAAATGTTGACTAAAACGTAATATTGTCTTGGGCGAAGTTCAACTTGCTAGAAAAACAGATCTTTCCGCTGTTCTTCCACTTAACCCGGTGAAAAACAAAAAGAAGTGTGTTATTTTGACCCTAATAATTAATTCATTGATGTTTATCCATAAAATTTAGAAAAATAGCTTTCTTTAAATTTTGACGTACAATAGCCTTTTACTACATTTGGTAACGAATTATAGCATTTAGTTATTCTGTAAGAAAACGATCGCTTGAAAAATTCTGACTTATGTTGAGGTGGAGTCAGCGTTCCTTTAAATCCTATATTTAAAGTGTGTACGTCGGTTCTAAACTTTATTTTGTTGTATCAGTAACTCGGTGATTTACTCAAAATGATCTTGTGGAAAAGACATGCAGAATGAAATAAGCGCCATTCTTTCATATTAAACCAGTTTGAATCTTTCAGCTTATAAGAAATTCTTTCATATTTTCGTATTCCAAACATGAGGCGTAAACATGAGTTCTGAATTTTCTGAATTCTCGCAATATTAAAGCTACTTAAATGTGAATCATAAACAACGTCACAATAATCAAAACAGTACAAGATTAATGCATTACACAAAACGGTAATTGTCGATTTTCATAAAGAAGTTTCAAGGAACTATATAATTTTTGCAGACATTTTGAAATATGTTTGGTAAATTTAAAATCATTATCCAGATAAAGAGCCAAGTTTTTGGCATCATCAGAAACTGGGATTCTATCCTGTTCTACTAATAAATTTACTTCATTAGAAATTTCCTCTCGACTACCCTTCCTTATAAAATGTTTTAAATTACTGTAGCTATTTAGAATGATAATTGCTTTCGACGAAGATTTCCCATGCTCTGTTGCCGCCATCTTAAAAAATTAGTGAGTTTGCTTTTGTTGCAGTAACTCGGTTCTTGCTAACGCTACTTGAAAATGCTTGCAATTTTACCTGCTATGAATTGAAAATCGACTAAAATTACGACTTGTAGATTAGTTAATTAATTAATTACTTACTTATCGGTGTTGTAATTTTTAAATTTTCTTCTCCGTTTTGATGGTTCGGGTTCATTTTCCTTGATATATATTTTATCTTCTTCTTGATGCTTACTTTCTTCAAGTATACATTCATGGTCAGGCTGCTCTTCGTGATGTTCCAATTCCTCGACGATTTTTACTTCGAGCGTTGCAGCATCCTCATCGTCATTGTCGCTATCATCGAGAACGACGTCAAAGTAACAATTTACGTACTGGCTACTTGAAATATAACGCTTCTCATAATGCAATGAAGTTTATTATGCCATTTATGTAGTAGTACGATACCTACATGAAATAAAAATTAAGCGTCGACTTGACAACTTTCGCCCGCTCTACAAGTCGTAATTTTAGTCGTATATTAATTTATAATAGGTCAAATTGAAGCTATTTTGAACCTCTACAATTTTGATAATAGCAAATTTTTCGCTAAATAGAAAGATAAATGAGACACAAGCCCAGAAGCTCGAAAAAAAATCTCGACCCTTTTACGCTCTCCTTTCGCATTCGATATCTCGACAAATATCGCTGGTGTGCGAAAGAGTAATAGAACATAAATTGTTGAGCATTCAAAACTCTAAAAAATATGTCTACATTTCACGTAGTGTTAATGGGAACCGATTTATCGCAAAAAAATCAAACGCACTCATTTATCAAGATGGCGGCAATAGCACATAGGAAATCTTGGTCGACAACTTGAAGTTAAGCTTTGCTGGACCCCCCAAACACCCCAAAAAAGGAATTTCAAATTTCGGTTCACTTTCCAGCAAAGGCCTTATTTTTGGACATGGCGACTGGACTATAAGTGCGAATGAGGAAGCAAATTTTACAATACTTTACATGCATTATAAATAATATAATTATATGTAACAGGAAAAACTTGACTTATTTATTTACTCTTTTGCTTTAAAATAATTAAAACAGAAAATATGCACATTACAAAATTTTCCATGGTACGTACAATGAGTGTGTACTATATAATCCATATTAGTATATACTTATATGCTTTTCGACAATGCAAAACTAGAATATAAATAAAACTGAAATAAATAACTTTTTATCACAATCATCAACAGTTACATATCAACATTTCTTTATGCCGCTTTACTACAATTCTGCTGGTGGAATTTAAAAAGCAAAACATTATTCCTTTATGCAAATGAATTAATCAGTTATGATCATATCTGCTGTAACTTATTTTAAGGGCAGCTATTCCTGGCTAGCTGCAATGTGCTTTTATTTAGGAGAAAGTTAAACCGGGTTAAATCGATATTTCATTCCAGTAAGAATGGGAATAGCTTTTTACCTATAACGTAACGGTGTTTTTGCAGCGGTATGAAAACGAACATTTTATATATTTGCTTATCAGTGGTGCTTTTGTACTCCTGTATACCGTGGGGAACTCGCAATGGAACGGAATCTGTACCAAACCGGTAACATAATAATCTCACCCTCTCTTATTAATGCGGGTTAATTAAAATATCAAGAGCTCACCTGGGAGACGAATCCGCAGTTTCAGTTTTCTCTTGATTATACTTTGTTTCTAATTTCAGACACTTAATTTTTACCGCTAATGAAGTAGTCGCAGATTATTATTATTTATACGCTTAGCTTCCGCGGAATTGCTAATTGTTAATTTTAGGTAGAATTATGGTGTTCATTTCGCTTTATTGCGACTTTATGCTGATTTTTCATATTAAGGGTCACTTAATACTCGATGTGGTGACTCCAGTAATTGTTTTCATTGGCAATTATAAGTGAAATAAAATTATTCCTCCAATGCTTGTTGCACTAAAATATACACATTATGCATATACAGGGCTATTTATTTTGAAGCTCACCGCTAGGATTTGTAAAAGCGTGTGGGTTCCCTACATAAATAGTTAAATTAGGACCAAGTTCCCCATTGTAATGCTAAATAATATGCTACACCTAGGAGTTCTGTCCAAAATATTAAATATGCAATAAATGTTTATAAAAACAAAACACCGTAGTTTAAAAATTATAATATAGTGTAGCTAAGATTTTCTAGCTAGATGCTGAGTAAAATGGGGTGGTTTGTTCGAAAGCACCACTGGTTTAAGACCGTCCCAACCAGAGGGTAAATGTCAATTACCTCAGAAAGTTAACTTAACTTAATAAACAAATGGCAAGCAATGTTGCGACAGAACTCAAGTTTTTCTTCAACAATCCGCATGAAATCATAATCGTAAACAGTAATTAACTTAATTTCTATATCAAGGTCCAACATTAACATGGTGTATTTGAGAGTGAGAGTTAACTCGGTTACAACGAAAAGGTCAGACATTTCACCTTGCATATCCAGAAGGGGACTGAAGCGGCGATGAGTGTCCAGTGATAAAATGCAAGACTGTAACAGCGGCTATGATCCAGGTTCGAAGTGCAGTCGAACACGAGAAAATGCAACAAAATAGCTACGAATTCTGGTTGAAGATTATCCAAGCTTAGCGATAACTCCTAATTTACTTGCAGATTTTCCGGCAAAGATTCCAAAATAACCATACTTCAGGTGATGACAACTGAGCTAAAGGAGAAAAAAAGGTGAGAAATAATTCCAAACAACGTCAAACAGTGGGGGACCCAATTACATACCGGAAATGGCAAGTGGATTGGGACAAGGTTAGTTTTTGCATCTAAATACTGTCTGATCCTGGTTTAACCAGTTAAATTTCAGCAATTGCGCGTCTAACACACATATGCTGAATTGAATTCTCTATCAATAATCGGTATCCACTTAAAGTGGGCAATGAAGCAACTTTGGGAAAAATATCTCGCACAGTACCAGACGCAATATCTAACAAATTTCTCAAAATGGATACAAAAAATTATTCCCCCTCTATAACTATTAGTGCTACTACTAGCTACTAAAGATCGGTATCGTCAATATTTTGGAAATTAAAATTTAAAGTGTGGCGCGTAATCAACCTAGTGTGTAGAGTGTAGAAAACTAAGGCAATTACTGAAAACACAACATTAACGAATATTTTACACCTAACAAACCTTCAAAAAATTATTGAAGACAAGCAAACGGCGCGCTACGCGCACGTGTGGCGCACGTGTGAAATAGGATACGCCGAAGGCCAAGCTGCGAGCCGACCGCTAAGATTAGAAAAACAAGTATAAACATCTGCGAAGCCGGAACGTGAGTTTGATTTTGTGCCACAGACAGACAGACACACATTAAGGAAAATTATATTATAGATAACCGTGTTAGTGTTCGAATCTCATCGTTATTTAGCTATTTAAGTAACAAGGAATGTAAGGACCTATTACCATTTAAGGTAGGCAAGTACAAGCCAAGGCAAAGCCGCAGCTTGGTGCCTGCTGAAAATGTTAATAGGCGATACATTCAGAGTTATCTTATTATAGTTTTCCCGCTGCTTATCGAAATTTTCCTAGATTTTTGAAAAAACCGTTTGGTTTGTCACCTGTCACCAGGTGAGTCGTGTTACCTGTAAGTGTCACATGTCACATAAACACTTGCAATTATAAACAAAACGTCTAAGTCTGCATCTTGTATGGCTAATGTTATTATCCTAGGAACTTAATAATAATATTAAGTACCGTTGTCAAGAGAAAGCAACAAACAAATATAATCACCTACTTACACGTTTTGGTACCAATGCTGTATCACTGACTTACATGATCAGCAGCGGGAAAAGTATATTATGTTACATAGCACAAAATTATTGTGACATTATTTGTGAACACTTTTTAAAGAATGGTAATGGTACCCACGTCCTTATTTTAATTGTATCGTAGATTGTAATTTGTAACAATTATGAGTTCAAATTTATTAGTTTTCTCATAAGCATCCAATGCTTTTATTCCGGCAGACTTCTTTACTAATTACATTAAAATGCATTATTTATTTATTTATTTATTTATTTATTTAATTAACCTGTTTTACAAGGTATAACTACCCAATTACAAAACAGTTGTATAGAGAACATGGATACATAATATACCAAAAAACTTCTTTGTAACAAGCAAAAAACAAAACAAAGCAAAACAAAAACGACTGAACACAAAACTGCGTAAATTTTATGATTCGTTTAATTCGTAAAGAAGTAAGATTTTATTTGCTTCACAGTACAACAGAAGATGTCAATGTCCTGACTAACTGAGTTGCAAATCTGTGCCATTTTATGCAAAGGAGAATTTTTTAAGATATTTGTTCTAGGGCTTTCAAGGTATAAGCAGTTCTTATTTCCGGCTGCTTGTCGAGGAATGTTAAAAGCCAATTGTTGTAACAAATTAGGGGTTTTTACTTTATTTTGCACAATATTGCTTAATAGGGAAAGGGAATGGCACTCGCGTCTTTTTTCTAAGCTAACAAAATCATGTTTAATCAGCAGTTCGTCATGTGGTATGCCTCTCTGCGGATATGTACCATCAGTTTTAAGACTTAAAGCTTTTAAAAACCGTCTTTGAATCGATTCCAATCTGTCAATGTGATTCCGATAGTACGGGCTCCATATAACTGAAGAATATTCAAGCTTAGATCTCACAAAGCTATAGTAAAGCGTCTTCAAAGTGTTAATATCTTTAAAATCGCGGCTGCTGCGCATTATAAAACCATATGCTTGATATGCTGATGATATGATGGCATCAATGTGATCAGTAAAAGTGAGAGTTCTATCGAAGGTAACGCCCAAATCCACAAAAGTATTTGGTCTCTGAAGTACATGCTATGCTATAGTTATACTCAATAGGATTTGATTTTAGGCTGTAAGACATTACTTTGCACTTGGAGATGTTAAGGCTCAAATGATTTTCTTGACACCAAAAAGCAATACGATTCAAGTTCACTGATAACCGTTCACAATCCGAGATATCCGTTATAACACTATACCAGGTGTCCATTCTCAAAGTCGAACATAGAGAATTAACATTAGTGCATTCACTCGTTCTTCATTGAAATAATTCATTTTTCTGTAGATAATTTTAACAGACGTTGATAGAAAATACCTGATTTACGCCATCTAATTACCATTTTTTTTTTGACAAAAGCTATCGAACTTGAGAAACAAGGCATAGCATATTTAAAAATTCTCAAGCTTTAAATTAATATTTTAAAATAAAAACCGCATCTTGAATATTATTATTGGTATCATTTGATGGGTAATAATTTTATCTTTCCATTGATACCATTACCTTCCCTGTAAGTTGAATTGGCGAGCAGGAATCGGCAAAAACGTTCAATACAATGTTAATCGCCTATGTTCGACTTTGAGAACGGACACCCGGTATAGCTTCAAGTCGTCGGCATACAACAAAAAATTTGTATCAACAACTTTCGAAATGTCATTGATGAAAATACTAAACATTAACGACCCCAGGTTAGAGCCTTGCGGAACTCCAGATGTTGCGACGTACTCAACAGACTGAAAACCATTTACTTGAACATATTGCAATCTACTGGTCAAATATGAATGAAATAATTCGACTAATGGACGAGATAAGCCAACTGATAGTAATTTGTTCAGCAATATACCATGGTCCAGTCTGTCAAAAGCTTTAGAGAAATCAGTATAGATTACATCTGTCTGGGACCGCTTGTAAATACCCTCAGCAATGAACTGCGTTATTTCCGTTAAATTAGTTACAGTAGAACGTCCTTCCATGAAACCATGCTGGTTGATGGAAATAATGTTACTTATGACTAGCGATTCTTTTTTCCAACAACATTTCAAATACCTTACAAAAATTACAAATTATAGAGATAGGCCTGTAATTACTGATATTATGTTTATCGCCCTTTTTATAAATTGGGCATACTTTAGATACTTTCCAGGTGGAAGGAAACTTACTTGACCTAAGGCAAATATTAATCAAAATAGAAAGGGGACGTATAAGTGCAGAGGCACAGTCTTTTAGAATGAAAGCGGGAATGTTATCAGGTCCAGTTGTTCTTTTTGGTTTAACCTGCTTGAGTATTTCAAATACTTCCTCCTCGCGATCTTCATGAAAATTCAAATAATTACTGCAGGTATTACCCTCTATAATATCATTAACCGAAGAATTCCACGGTGTGGAGATAATATAAGACTGCTTAAATTATATCGACATTACCACATTCACAGCTTGCTTTAATAATGCTCATCGCTGCGCAGTACAAAATCCACTTCCTTTAAATGAATAGTATTGATGTAATTTCTACCTTTTCGTGTAAAATTCTCGAAAGAAAAACAGTGGTTTTTAATTGCAATAAATGATACAAAAGCATTAAGTCGATTAAATAATATATTTAGAATTACTCTTCTAATACAGCTAACTAAACAGCAATACACATGAAAGTTTTCGCTCGTTTTGTGATTAACAATAATAGATTATTACTAAAAAATGTTTGCCCATATCTCGGTTATCTATGAAAATATGTTTAGTAAACGATATATCAGTAAAAATATAAGAAATAAGTTGTTCTATTTAACAACGTAACTACGATACTTAATAAATGTAGCTCTTACATGGAAAACCGGTTCAGAACCCGCAACGTGTTGTGCAAAAGGTAGTATCGTATTATCTATCTAAAATAACAAATAAAAGCCAAATATTTTCTCTAAATAAAGATATTGCTTTAATAAATGAGATAACTCGGCCTGTAATTTACTAAAAGTACGCTCTTGTATTTTATGTGCGAATAAAAACCGTCTACTTAAACGATTTAGATGAAAAGATAAAATTGTGGTAGTTTTCTACAGATACAAGATCAGATAATTTAATTATTTTAATTTTTATCAGAAAAACAGCGTAATTTTATTGAAAAAACTGAAATGTATAAGCTAAATGATGATAATGACTGATATCAAAGCTTTTCTGATATTTAGAATTTATCTTGGTAGCTTTTGTACTTAGTTATCAGCCTGACAAGAATTTTTTATTTGCTTTCGTTGTTTGTATTATTTTCGGTTGTATTATTCCCTGTTATGAGGTAGTAAACAATTGTTTTATTCCAATTCGTTTAAAAAATATTTATTATTCCCTCGCAAGTGGTGCTCGTAATGTTACCTTTTTTTATTATTGGAAAACTGTGAACAATTCATATTTTTTTTGCCTCAATAAAAAGTTAACTCTACATTTGCTTTATATTATTTATACTTCTAATGTCGACATATCTATCTTGCAAATTCGGCGTCTCACTTTTTGAAGTTAATTAACTATAGAATTGATCACCACTTTCATTTGTTGATGATGAAGCATGTTCATTATAATTACATTCAGCATATACAAATTTCTACAAAATACTGTCTGGAAGCAATCCAATTACGTTGAAATCTTGGATAGGTCTTTAAAATGCAGTATTAACTTTTATCATAGTCATACAAAAATAAAATCTTGTTTACAGACAGTGACTCCTTGTTTAAATGGTAAACAAAATTTTAAACACACCATGTGTGCTACGGTAGCTGCCTGGATTCTGTCCTCGTACAACACAAAATATATGGCATTAAAACTATTATTTAAATAACATTCGCAAACTACAATAGCAAAAACCATCTTTGTACTCGTACTAACGAACCATTTCATATAAACCTTAAGAATAATTTACCAACCAAGGACCTACCGCTAGTCTTTTTATTCCAAAAATTATGGAGAAGAGATTTAGTCTCTTTTTCTTCTCGACTTACATAGCAGCTGACATTTTAAACTTTAATTTCAAAAATTGCAGTAAGAATATAAATAGAAAGTGGAGTGATGATGGAATTTACGAGTAGTAGTGCGATTTTTAGTCAAGTTTGTACGGTTTGCATATTGTTTTTCTAAACTTCCTTTGCTAAAAATAACTACTAAATAAATAATTTTGTCTTTGGTGCTTAATTTTAACTCGCACACAGACTTTTCCAGTAATTAACTAAAATTTGAGACAAAAGGAACACAATTTGGACGTGTGAAAGATAAGGTTTGGTTAAACTGGTTCTATTTCGCAGGGCAGACATTACCTTTATAATGCCTTATGAAATAGCATCTAACAGCCTGACCATTATCACGGCTCTAATATTCTGATCCAGCTTAAATTCCAGGACGCGTTCGATTATATCTTATAGAGAATTCCATTCGCAGTAATAATGATTAAACTTCAGATTGCCAGCTACCTGTTTCGTGGATTTAATTGCAAGTATGAAATTACAATTTATTTGTTGACGAAGTGAGATGTCAAGCTTCAAGTTCTCGACAGTTTCCGATTAAGGCATTAAATTGCCTTTTAAGAAATTGCAAAATTCGTTTATTAAAATTCGTAATGTTCTTTTCAGGCAGATAAGAATGGTTTTGGTTAGTATTTATAACAACGGAAATGTTGCTGGCAGCACGATCCTGATGGCGAAATTGCTTTTGAAAATGTTGTGTAAAATTCGCAGAACAAAAATTTTATTTTAAAACAGAATGGCAAATTCGGAAGCTCCCTGAAGGCTTCCCGGCATTATTGCATCAGCGCCACTTGTCCCTTATCACTCCACCCTTTCGCACTCGGAGCTTTCTTCATCCAGCTTAAATTCTACCAAGCAAGTGCGTGTATCTCTTTTCCGCACGATTAAAATATTTGTATGGATTTCATATCTTTATATACTGTGGAACAAGTGTATGGAGAAAGTAACACATCGTGACTTTCGGTTGTTGTTGCAGCATTTCGATAAGGGTTGGTGTTATGCTGCTAAACGCAGACGTTGCCTGAAAATAAGTTTTGCCTCTGAAATAATGTAGGTAGGTATATTACTGCAGCTACACTTGACTTTATACATATTTTACAACAGAAACTCGTTTTCATTATTCCACATTTACTTTTATCAGTGATACGATAATGTTTCAGTTGATTTACTTAATTTGAAACTAATCGCCTCAAAACTGCGTGATTGTTGAATATTTAGGGAAAAATCATTAAAAGCCGAATATATTTAGCATTTTTTTTGTATTTCTATCACATTCAGTTTTATTTGCTAAAAAATCCAGATAACAACCCAATATAAAGAAAACATTAAACATTATTGAAATTTCTTTCGCTGAGCGCAATTGCTAGTTTCTTGTAGACAACATTCACTCGCTAAATACGACTAGATCTAAATCTATATAAAAAAGCGGTCATGTCTCGCCAACTTTCTAGAGTAGTATCCCCCAACCAAAGGTTTTGTCGACTAAGCACTTCTTACTTGTTTTTAATATTTTAAGTATTTTACGTTTTTAGTGTAGTGGTATGTGTTTATCTTATATAGCACCAATTTAGTAATCTGCATATTTTCGAAAATTTAATTTTGATTAACAGCATCTTGAAGTTCTTAATAATGTATATAGCTGTCAAGCTGAATCTATCACAACTACAATATAGGTAGGAAGCAAGGTACACACTGAAACGGTGTCACAGTGAACTCATTAATAGTAAATTATACATCAAGGTTGGGAAGACAATCATTATAGCTGCGGAGCACCGAGGGTTACAAGACGTGCGGGCTATAATAGTCTTCTCTATCGCGGTGTCTATACGTATATACTACTTTTTGCACTACCTAAACGGCTTAATAGCTAAAACTTCCAAAATTTTTCGAAAATATGATTAACTGCCAACCTGACAATAAAGCTTTTTAAAACGTCAAAATTAAAATGGTAATGTCTGATGGTGACAAAAAATATTTGGTACCTTACTATTTGTTTATTTTTCTTTGTCTCCCAAGGTGGAAAAAATAACTTCACGACCCAACAATAGGTCACTAGTGTGTTGTTGTAAGACTAGTACTGCAAAAAATAATTTTTAAATTTGGAGCCGGTAGTCTAGTAACATAGAATTACTTATATTGACAACAGTAAACCCAACTATTACTCGAAATTAGTGTTTAACAAAAGTAGTTAAGTGCTTAATATAAAAATAATTGACGTTATAAGGTAAGAAGTAAAATTCTATTTTAATTATTTGGGTCTGTTACACATTTCTATGTCAATATTTAAAAGACGTATTTAAATTATCATCACACAAGTAGTTTTGCTTGAAGATGAACCATAATATGTAACTTTTTCTGTTGCGCCTATACTATACTGTTGCCCTTTGGAACCGCTTTCGCATTACTTCAAGGGGCTCCAGCGTCACTTAGGACTAACCTTACCTAAGCGAAATCGGAACGCTCGGTCCAGCAGTGGAACTCTCGCCCACCGACGCACTTATAATTTGTAACCTAAAATTAGCAAATTTTGCTGCGAGCTAAAGAGTGGTACATTATATACCAAGGAACTAAAGTGCACCATTTACCCGCTTTAGATATAGGCAGTGCAAAAAAGTACACATTAAAAGAGAAGTACATATATGTATAGGTTCAATGTAATTTCAGATTTCAAGAAAACTTAAACAAAGAACATCCAATATATTTAAAAAAAACAGGAAAGTTCTAATGCGAATGAGACACAAATGCAGCCAAACAACAGTGGACATAGAATTGTAAACGACGAAGAGCAATTATTGAAGGATAGCTTAAAATAAGGGATGATAATTAAATACCAGGGCGCCACGTATCTAGGAATAGACCACTGTCGAGCCACTCAAACCACGACACGAAAATGAAAAATCGTCGTGAGGTGGTACATAGTCAAATTCTGTAGATAAGGAGCTTACCTTAAAATGTGACCGAAAGTACATAAATACTTCCTGCAAGTTGCGTTACAGAAATCGTAAAAGTAAACACATATGTAAATTATTCAAGTCGGTATAATGATAATGAACACACAATATATATAATGGTGAAGGCGCTCATGAACGTCGAATGTCAAAATTGTCAGCACCCTAAGTGACGACACTGTATACAGTCTAATTCAAAACGTTTAGAGCCCGGAAGAGGCTCATTAATTTAACTACACTACACTGTGTAGTAGCAAAGTCTAATCGTTCTTTACGTATAACTGCAAAATATTTATTGTACCCTGCATGTTCACGCAGATCCAATGAATATTTACGTTTAACCTAAAAGTTCTTTTTCCAATATCTAAAATCAGTATTTTGAAAACCGACGGGGCACCATGTAGTTACGCACTGATGCTACATGCGAAATACATACAATTATGGCATGACTAACAACTTCCAGTTCTTCCAATTTGTCGGGGAGATGATGGACTTTCTTTGGAGAAGTGTCCAACGGAAACTGCTCGTTCGGGGAAAATAAACGAGAAGTTGGCGAAGAAGCTCTCTGGCTTAGATTAGTCAAGGATCTACTGCGTGAAATTTGAGGTTTGTCGAAATATACACCAGCGGCGGTAAACGAGTACCAGTTATTCCCAATACGATGAGAAAACATAATTTATCCGGCACTAAACCCTATTTAGGATAACACCTCCTTTGCGTCTGAGTAACTTTTCGTAAGAACACCAACGGACCCGACGCCACGTCTGCTGCTTGCAACTTTTTTTTTTAATTTAGTTTATGCCAGTTTAGCACTATTTGCTATTCATGGCATCTTTAAAGTAGTTTGTGTAACTTAGAATGACACTAACGAGGGATATAACTCTGAGGACCCTTCTTTCCGATGTCAAAGTGAACGTGAATGTGATCCCGAGTCGGGGAGGCGGCGTATAAACGATATGCCACCTTCAGATCTCAACCCCCACTGGCAACAATTCTAGTCGCCTGCCCTAAGACGCAAGCAACTCCCATTTAAGTGTCAAGGTGGCCAGAACGAAATTTCACCACGGTGGCATTAAAATCTTAAAATAACATAACAACGCATAACGTAGAGGAAAAATCTTAGAACGTTGTCCAATGCTTGCTGGTGGCTCTCTTATTTATAATTTAGATGAAACCCCCACACTGTAGTCAAAATGCATCCGTTAAATGTTTCCGTTCTCGACCATCTAACGAAGTTAGGAATTTTACTCAGAGCTTTAAAGTCTAAGTCTAATTACAGGATAAACTCTAACTTTACATGGAAGTTTACCTACACAACAATAATATGACGATAAATAAAACAGTTCAATTTCACCTGAACAGCTTCGAAGCCTTTCAACGGCACAGCTAAAAAATTAAGAGAGAAACAAAAAAGTAGCATTATTACCTACACCACAGAAAAATGCACTTTAGCAGAAAAGTAGGCGGCAACAGTTAATAGAAATAAGAAAGTTCCAAATGCATTTAAAACCAGTGTGAAGAAAATACAACAATCAGTTAATTAAATACGACGAAGATGATTAGAAAACTAGGTAACTGCAGCTTTTTTCATCTTCAAGAGCTTAACCTTGCTATTGTAAATACAAGTGATATAATATATACTTTACCACAAAGAGGGAAGTCTCCATAAAATAAGTTTCAAGCAAGTTACTTTAAATTAGATGTAAATCGGTACCCTTAATATTAGATAAATCGTTGACGCATACAGTTTGTGATTGTTACTATTTTTGTATACATTTTCTTATTATTGGACCATTATAATTGTATTTTAAAATAGGCGTCAGTGTGTATACTAAGAGCATCTTCCATCGTGCACCACACACACTTCGTTGGATGTATTTCAACGTGAATATTTGCTATATATTAATTGTTTACTTCCCTCGTCTAAATGATGAAGGAAGTATTGTAATCGCGAAAAAATCACCTTCCGAGATTTCTTCAGATCTTCACGTTTCAGGATCTGTAGATGAAAAATATGGTGTGATACACTCACACAACTTCCTTTTGCAGTGATAATTACCCAAAAATTATTTGTTTTATTTTTAACCATTTGTCAAAAAATTTCAAAATTAAAAATTCTACAAAACCGGTACAAAATAGAGCTTTAGTTGAAGAGACAAATTATCTCTAGAATTTTAAGTTAAATTCGAAAATGTAATAATATAGCGGGTGTTCTATTTAAAATACGAGTTAATATAAAATTGGAAAGAAACAAAATAAATCTATTTTAGAAGTAATCAAATGGAAAATCACCTATCTCACACCAATACACATTAAAAATGTAAGGTTTGAAAAAAATCGTTAGAGCCGCTTTTGAAAAAAATCGAAAAAACTGAAAAATCACAAGAGTAAACACCTACTTCCGGTTATGCGATTTTCTTCAAAAGTTTTCTGTCGCATTTACATAGCACACAAAACTTATATATGAAGTTTCAACGCCATACCTGTTTTCGTTCTTGAAGTATTCTGTTCACAGGCAGACAGACACACAGACACATACACAGACCAATGAACAAAAACAGGTTTTTTGGGGTCAAGGGACTCTAAAAAATGAAGATCTGTTGAAAACTCAATTTCGAATTTTTGGGGTGAATTCAATACTTCCTTGATCGTAAAAGTAAGTAAAAACAGGTTTTCTCAGTTCCGTCTGTCTGTCTGTCGGTCTGTTGACGGTCTAACTAAAAAACTATTTGTTGGAGGAAGATAATATTTTTGCATCTACATTATATATCTACCCGGCAAGAAACCGAGAAAATTTCAGACATATATATTCAGGTTGAACACCTAGAAAAATTGAATTTTGTTTATTTTTGCTTTAACTTAAACATACATAAAATTAATAATGTCTACATAACGCAGGCAAGGAGCAACAAATAAGTACGTTATGTTAAATACAGCTGCATCGAAAGAATTCGTAATGTCCCGGTGACTCACGAAGCAAATGCCCGCTTCACCCGTGAACTACCGCTGAACAATGAAACGAATGGTTCATTTGCAGACCCTAAATTTTGAGTCCCATCGCCGGTAATATTTTTATTTTTGCTTTAACTGAGATACAGATAAAAGTAACAATTTGCAGATAGTTGAGACTTTACCCTTGACAAAAATTTAACCCAATAGACACAGCTAAAATTCTGTAAAACAAAAAAAAATGTCAACGAAACATGGGTTCTATTTAAGGCAGCAGGGACGCGCGGACTCAAGAAGTGCTTCATAGCGCATGTAGGGATAGCCCGTTATTTTGCAATATTCCGCTAAAATCACATACGCAGTCGTCTGCCCTTCTAATTCGATCACCGGTAATGTTTTTTATTTGAAAATTTATTAGAAACGTGAAAATATTTTTACTCTTAGCTCAATTTGATTTTTAAAGTTATTTTAGTGTCACAACTTCCATAGTTCTGAGTAAAGCCTTTTACATATTTTTTTATAATAAATGCGCTCTCTATGAAACGTTTGGGATTTTTCGCTTCACTGTGTGCCACCTTACCGCAATTTTAAACATGTCTACAGTTTTCCAGTCATATGTTATAAAGAATTACCGTGCACATTTCAGAAAATATCTGAAGGCTAAAACATCGTTTGCTAGAAACTGTATTTCCTTCATATTCATAATGACGCGTAATCACCAACGTTTCTGTCAGTTTAATAATGACAGCAATTCAAATCGCAACATTTAATCGCGGTTAAAAATATGTCAAAATTTAATCGCTTCTAAATTATTTCAACATGATTATTAAAGGTGCTTCACCAACTGAATTTTATCTATTTTTCAGGAAATAACCACGACGAATATCCCGCGTGCATGTAAACTAGCCTGAATAAATTTTGATGATTTTCTGTCAGAATGTTTTACTCTGGAGAAATATCTCTAGTAAATTTTCTTGTTGAGCGGTAAATTTAATTGACAAATTTTTTAGCAAAACATTCTTACAGAAAAAGTTAAATTTTAATCGGCTAGTCTAGTGCACTTGGGATATTATTGTTGAATATATCCTAAATGCGGGATTGTTCAGTACTTCGACAAATCTATTTGATTTGATATTTACAGGGCGGGCCTCGAAACGTGTAGCCCCTGACCAATTATGAATGCAACCCAAATTGCAAATATCATTGCAACCTAGACTTCTTTTCTATTATAATGCAAAGACAGATCACAGTAATATCACGAACGCTGACACATGACAACTGTCACAGAATTAATTCGATAATGACATATTTTTATTTCAATACATTTAAAAGAAACAAATCGAACCAAACATAAAATAGTAATTTATTATACAAGACGATAAAGTTAAATTTTATCCACGAGTGAATCGTTTAACGTCGAGACGAAGTCGAGACGTTAATGATTCAAGAGTGGATAGAAATAACTTTATCGTCGTGTATAATACAATATTTTTTTCTATAGCAAGAACTTTAACAATTTCAAAAGAAAATAATGACAGTCAATCACATTTCAAAATGTCAGTAGCTAGATTGGGTTGTTACGATAATAGGAAGCTGTCATATTTATTTTAAACAAAAGTTAGAAAATTAAATTACTTTATCTATCCTTGATGTTAAAGTGCTACTTTATCTACCCTTGCTGTTAAAGTAAAACTTGACCTTTTGTTTTGAGTTGATAAAAGCACACTTTAACATGTGCTATAGAAAAAAATAATAAATTATAAGGTTTCTAACTCAAACGTTGTAAATGATCTCCATTAATTTACAAACATGTTTCTATTCCTTTAACAATATATTTTTTAATACGAGCCAAAGTAGTTGGTGAAAAAATCTAATGCAGTAAGATCAGGACTTTGTGGAGGCCAAGAATGCATGACACCTCTTCTAATCCAATTTTCTTCATAAATGTCATTTAAGTAATTCCTCACATTTTGGTGGTAATGCGCGGGGCGCCATCATTTTGGAACCACATTTGTCGTTTAAAGTTTAGTGGAACGTCTTCTAGTAATCCAGGGAGTACATAGTGCAAAAACCGTAAATATCATTCATCTGTTAAGGTTTCATTCACATAAAACACTCTCTGAAAATGTGTTACACGTATCCAGTGAGAATTTTTTTTGGACATAGTATTGACTGTTGTGTCTGTTTACACCACCGCTATTTGAAAATGTCGTTTCGTCACTGAACATAACATAATTTCAATTTATAATGTTAATTTGGTTTTGAAGAAATTCACAAAACTGTATCCTTTGTAGAAAATTATTGTCATGTAGGGTTTGAACCAAAGTCAGTTGATAGGGATGGAATGAATTTGCTTTCAATATTTTTCTTATAGAAGTTCTGCTAATCTCCTAGTTCATACTAAAGGTTCGCTGACTAACATGAGGATTTTTGGCTACTTCTTGTAGACTCCAATTTCGTTAACTTTGTTAATAAAAGGTCTTGCTCTTGGCCTAGTAGGCTTACTGAAACTCCCACATTCGTTCAACGAAAATTCCAAACGTCTAAACGTATTTTCAGACGGTGCGAAATGTGCGATTAGGATAACGCTGAATGTATGAAGTACGAGCAACACATGCATTTTTGTGGGCTTTGGCAAATATTACCATATTTGTTTTTTCCATATTTGTAAACGTGATTTTACGTTTGCGATAACTAATTTTGAAAACACTAACTTGTCAAAATGACATACACTACAATTTGTAATTTGTTTGCCATTACCTATGCTGATCTGGTTTTGCATTATAAGAAATAGGTATAACTATCTAGAATGTAATGGCATTTGTTATTTGGGTTGCAGTCAAAATTCGTCAGGGGCTACAAGTTTCATGGCCCGCCCTGTATAGTAAACGCTAGGGACTGCCACCTTTATTAATATTTGTTAGTTTAATAGTACTACATTTGCTTTAACGATATGTAATTTGCCTTATAATAAATGAATAAAGCTAACACTATGAACCTTAATCCAGAATGGGCCTAAGTATATAATTAACATAAAATTCTCTTCATGGACGATGTAGCCACTTTCGTTCCTGTTCGTTCTTGTAATATGCGGTGTTCTACGATGCAGTAAAATTGTGAACAAGAAGCTGTACAACTGTACAACCTGAAAGAACTAGAAAATTAATAAAGCGTACAGCAAATAGGGAAATGAGGTTATGACAAGTTTAACCATAAAGTTAAAACATAAAAAGATCGTAACAAACACTGGGAAGAAGCCAAACCAGCCGATTAGGCAGGATATCAGCTTGAAGTGAGAAGAAGCAAACGGTAGTGCCTGTTAACAAAACATGTTTGGGTTGCCATTTCCGAATAACCAATAATTCAAGCTGGTTTCGATAAAAAAATATGGTACCTGGGCGCGTTGCTAGCAAAAATTTCAAAAAGAATCTAACCAGCGGCATTTGAATTGACAGGTTAAGTTAGCTTATAGAAACTATTGAAGCAATAATGTGTGGAGTAGTAGTTACATAATTTTGCATCTTATAAATACTTTTTGGAAGAAAAATGTATATTGCAGTTCTGGTATAACTCAGGTATTTAACACCAATTAGCATTTGTTATTTATCAATTTATACCATCTTGCTTTAATTTCAATAAATATCGCTTCAATCCACTATCAATAGAATAGAATATAAAAATGTATTGGCTGTCACGACCAAGTCCGAGTATATATGAAAATGTGTTTAATAATAAACTATGGTAATTGTACACTTCACACTCTTCCATAATGTTGCTAAACCACGCTTTATTTGGGGAATATTTAATTACGTTAATTAATTAATGACAGGGTTAGCTCGTTTTAAGCGTTTGCGAGAGTCCCGTCAACGTCTAATATGTATTTCCAATCATTTGCTCCCGACAAAGACATATTTTATGAAAAATTGTGAATTTGCACTGGAATGATTTTCAATCCATCACTAGCAGGAATGGTCTTGTGACAGCTGGAAAAAGTGGAATCTAGCGACATTGTCACCGGGGAAATAATAAGAAGAGAAAAATGGAAGACGGAATTGTCGTGATTGATTCAGGATGCTGAAAAACGGAGCAGTTTGTTTGAAGGCAATTCCTTTTACTCCTACGATGCACTTTAAGTTGTTTGTCGTTTTCCGGTTGTTCATAATTCACATTTTAAATTGAACAGAGGAACTCATTTCAATCTGATCGATAATTAAACTCAGTCTAAAAGCATATTATTCACTTTTGATTAACTGCTTAGTTGAAATTAAGTATTTCAAAATCCACAACCGGTCATAAGCTTCAAACTCACAAGTTTATAATATTTTAGAAGTGCTATAACAATGACCTATGAATGTAGCATTGCTTTCAATAATTCCACAAAACTTCAATAGCTAGTTTCGTAACTATTTAATATTTTCTACAAAATCTAAATGCACGTAAATATTGATTGCAAACGCAATTAATAATTTTGTATATTGCATAGCATTCGCATATTTAAAAATCTTGGTTTAGATACTGTTTTAACCATTGAATTTTAGAAGTATTCAACTAAAAAATCACCTATCTCACATCAATACACATTAAAAATGTAATAAAAATGTAAAGTTTGAAAAAAATAGTTAGAGCCGTTTTTGAAACACAAGAGTAAACATCATACTTCCGGTTATGCGATTTTCTTCAAAAGCTTGCTGTCGCATGTAGATAGTACACAACTACACGAAACTTATATGTGAAGTTTCAACGCCATACCTCTTTTCATTTAGGAGTTATTTTGTTCACAGACAGACGAACGGACGGACGGACACACAGACCGATGAGCAAAAACATGTTTTTTGGGTTCAGGGGACTCTAAGAAGATCTGTTGAAAACTCAATTTCGAGTGATCCAACCAACAAATTTCAAACCGAGAACAATAACCTGGTAAAATTGTTACGCGATAACGAGTACATCACGGACGCAACCACAAAAAAACTAAAAACTTATAATGCAGTGTCACCAAAGTTATACGGACTTCCGAAAATACACAAAAACGACAGACCTTACAGGCCAATTTCTTCGTGTATCAACTCGCCAGGATATTATCTCTCGCAATACCTTAATAATATTATGAAAAATTTACTGCCTTCTTTTCAATTTCACATAAAAAATTCATATGACACAGTAGACAGATTAAAATCGACAAAATTACCGGATAATTACATATTAGTATCTTTAGATGTTAAGTCGTTATTCACCACAATTTCACAACAATTGGTGGAACAAATTATTGTTCTACAATGGGACCAAATAAAAATGCATACTGTTACCGATCAGGATATGTTCATTAGATTAATTCGTTTTTGTTTCAACTCAAGTTACTTTTGTTTCGATGGAAACTTTTACAGACAAATTTTTGGAACCCCAATGGGTGATCCCATTAGTCCGATTTTAGCAGCGTTGGTCATGAATCATGTAGCTAGTGTAGCAATAAAAAAACTTGACTTTGTGTTACTATTTTTACAGATATTTGTAGACGACACCCTTACGGCGGTTCCAAAAAAACAAAGTCGATTATGTTTTAAATATTTTTAATAGCATTGACAAACATTTGGAATTTACCATCGAGACAGAAGATAATGGAAAACTTCCCTTTTTAGATTTATTGGTTATCAGACAAGATGACGGTTTGATTTTTGACCTATATAAAAAACCTATTAGCTCCAATAGAATTTTGAATTTCAACTCCTCACATCCTATGCACCAAAAAATTAATATTATTAAACAAAATCTAAACAAGATTGACAAATTAAGTCATTGCAGTTTCCTAGAAAAAAATACCAAAAATTTAATGGATACGTTAATTGCCAACAATTATCCCAAACCACTAATTAGAAAAATATTTTATAAGCATTCTCATGCGGAAAAAAAGGATTCCCAAAAACGTGATCCCACTAATTACAAGTTTTTCAAAATTCCACGCATTTTGGGAGTGTCGGAGCGAATTACCAAAATCCTTAGAACCTCCAAGGCATTTATTTCCCAATACAACACAAAAGCAGTAAATAATATTTTCTCAAAAACCAAACAAAAAACTGAAAAATTAAATCAAAGCAATCTCATTTACAAAATACCCTGTAATAATTGTGAACTTAATTATGTGGGTCAAACAAAACAGTTATTAAAAAGAAGATTATACAACCATAAAAGAGATTGTAAAATTAACATTTCCCCCGATGGAGAAAAAACTGCCTTGTGCACACACCATTTCAACACAGGTCACAATTTTAATTTTGAAAACGTAAAAATATTAGATTTTGAATCCAATTATGAAAAAAGATTATTGTTGGAAATGATGCATATTAATAAAGTAGAAAAAACGGTTAATCAAAAATCAGACTGTCAGAATCTGAACAAATGTTATATTAGTATTCTAAAAGGTTATTGAAATGCTTGAATTTTATCATTGTGATAGGTTGACAAAGGTTTACCGCTAATTGATGTTTTTTAAAATGTTAGTTTATGTAATTTAATTGTTTTCTTAGCCTATCGTGGAGGTATGTGGGTATCTCGTACTAGCATAAGGCCCTGAACACACGGGATTCCGTTTCCCAGATTCGGTATGCGGGATACAGAATCTGAGTCTGTTCAGACACGGCGACTGAATCTCAGACGCGGGCCTTCAGTCACTTGCAGTGCCGTGCTGTTATGGACCTAGCATTGCTGTTCTTTGTTTCTGTCGAATTAGTCTAGAAGTGCCGTATTTAAAGTCAGGGATTGGGCTCTACAAAGCTAATAAACTTTTCATTGTCAAATAATGTACGCTCTATGATCGTTGTATAGTAAGGAACGCCTTGCTTATTCGATTTAAATAGAAGCTGCAGAAAATCTGCTACGCCTATGATATGATATAATATGTTCTGGCTGGCAAAAGTAGGCGAGTCCAGGCCGTGGTACACGTGGACTCATATCCTCTATATTCTCCAATGGTAAATCGGTATCCGAGATACAGAATTTGTCGCCGGCGGCCGAAATAGAGAGATAAAGAAAATCGGCCGCCAGCGACACATTCTGTATCTTGGATGCCGATTTACCATTGGAGAATATAGAGGATATGAGTCCACGTGTACCACGGCCTGGACTCGCCTACTTTTGCCAGCCAGAACATATGATATCATGTCATAGGCGTAGCACATTTTCTTCAACTTCTATTTAAATCGAATAAGCAAGGCGTTCATTACTATACAACGATCATAGAATGTACATTATTTGACAATGAAAAATTTATTAGCTTAGTAGAGCTCAATCCCTGACTTTAAATACAGCACTTCTAGACTAATTCGACATAAACAAAGAACGGCAATGCTAGGTCCATAACAGCACGGCACTGCAAGTGACTGAAGGCCCGCGTCTGAGATTCAGTCGCCGTGTCTGAACAGACTCAGATTCTGAATCCCGCATTCCGAATCTGGGAAACGGAATCCCGTGTGTTCAGGGCCTTAATGTTTTGCTCGAACTTTTTAACGTCCTGCACGAATTATCAGGCTGCGCCAAGTTGGCCTTCACTGCGTTAAATATTAAAAGAATTGCATTTGGTCCCAGTTCACGGAATGGTACGCTGGAATTTACAACTAACGAGGTTAATTGCTAGTACAATTAATGGCAGTGAGATAAATACTTACATACCTTAACTGATAACTGGTGAGATTATTTTTCATTGTGAATTAAGTATAGTTTTGGATGTTGTGAGATATTTATATATGTAAACACTTGCATGATAGGGGTAAGAACTTTGTTTGTTAATTGTAATGTGTTTTTTAGCCCTGAGGAAGGCAACAAAAATTGCCGAAACGTTGGCCTTGTATCAAATGGCATAATTGTATAATAAAGAAGTCCAAATTAGTGCTCATGATTTACTACTCAACATAAGAAAGTTTTGGATGTGAGAAAAAACATTTATTACAGTTCTTAGATGATTCATTTTTGAAAATTGAAACATATATTCATCGTTTCCAGTCATCAAGCCATTCTTCAGTTGTCCAGATTATGTTACAAATTGGGTGTAATAATGTTATGCCTGTTTCACCCATTAAATTAATTGCTTTTATTAAGGTTTCACCTACGCCTCTAGCCTACCAAATTCTGATAGAACAGGCATTATGCAGCAGTATATAAAAGGGCTTGCAAGGTGAGGCTCTGTCTCACTACATCGGCAGCAACGTTAGTGTTACTATGGTTTTTTTTACCAATTTGCACTTGTATGTATACGTTTGGAATATTACTTTTATTTTATTTAGTTACGTGTAAATGAATCAATAAGCTAAACTAGTATAAATTTCAATTGCCAATATCAAGATACAATTTCTCTCCAATGACGACCACCAATATAAAAATAGAAATATATTGCTATGAACACGTTCTAAGCCTTTATGATTATTATAGCAATTAATGATATTTCATGCATATCATATAATATTTTATAAATATTCCAGAAATGTGCTAGTTTCATTTTTGTAAATATTATAAAATAGCATTGGTGTTCATAGTAATTTTTAAAACTGTATTAAAGATAGTGTTAGCCTTAATTAAACAAAATGTAATCAGAGTAGGCTTGGAAGCAATGTTAAACAATGAAGTATCAAAGACAAACATTTGGAGGAGGAAGCCAAACTGAAAGGTGTTTTTATTTTAGCTTCCCCAATAAATAATTGTGAAATTGTGAATAAATACCCTTTTCCCAATTAAGTGAGTCTAAAAATTGATTGAATGTGCTGTAGCGGAGTGCATTTATTAGTAGCACCTCTAGAGAAGGTTGAAAAAGTGTTTTAAAGGTGCTTGTATTTCGGTGGCTGTTTTAGGGCATCCGAGCAGAGTAATTAGAGTCCCTTGAAGATGAGATAGGCAGTGACCCTCTTGAAGAGCTATGGAGCCGTGAGTGTAAGAACGGGGACAGCTAGAAGCAGTTTTTGGTATCACAGCGGACCTGCTACAAGAATCGCTCTGCAGAGGCGTTCAGAAGCTAGCCAACGGACAAGGAGGGGGCCAAGAATCGTGGGATTTGAAGTTGGAATTGGGCCCTAATCCTGTTTTAAAGGCAAGAAAAAGGTCAGAAAACTTCACCTAAAACATTTGAAGCATTTCGTGGTGGCGCCGGGTTTTTAACACTTCCGGCAGAAGCGTTCTTTGAGTGTGTTTTGTTTGGTAACGTGTATTTACTTACGGCATTTGTTATCACCTAGGCAACGCTTTCAAAGGAAGAGGAGCAAGCGAACAGATCTCGAATTTGAGACTAATCATAGAAAAGGCTAGAGAAATTAACAAACCGATGTATATGTGCTTCATACAAGAAATCCTTTGATAATATAAAGTGGAAAACGCTATAGAATATCTTGCTAGCGATGGGTGTGCCACAACACCTCATTTTCTTCATACAGGAACTCTATACAAAAAATAATACAACAGTACAAATAGATCTTTCAAACTCCTTACAAACAAAGAAAGAAAAGATACAAAGATGTATACTCGCCCATACTTTTTTACATCTATGGTGAATATATTATGAGAAAAACACTAGACGACTGGGATAGAGGAATAGGTATAGAAGGCAGACACATCAACAACCTCCGCTTTGCAGATGATACTATTCTACTGGAAAATAGTAGAGAAAAACTAGAGGATCTAATAACCAGGCTAGGGAGAAAGAGCAATATATAGGGATTAGAGATAAACATTGAAAAAGAAAAAATTATTATCATAGACAGAGAAAATAGCAATAGGCGTGAAATAAAGCAATTAAAACAATGCGAAGTGGTGAGCTGGTTCATCTACCTAAGAACACTAATAACAAATACGAGCGAATGCACAAAAGAAATTAAAAAAAGGTGCGAGATAGCCAAAGGATCAATGAGAGACTTGCGAAAGACATGGATGGATAGCGATATTACACTTAACACAAAAAAAACAAATAGTGAAAACACTAACCCAATTATTTTATATGGCGCAGAATCCTGAACTTTTAGAGCTCAAGACAAAAGAAAGGTCGATGCAAAAGTAATTTGGTGCTGGCGTAGAGTACCGCGTATTCCATGGACGGCCAGAAGAACCTGTAAATCGCTTCTAGACGAAATACAAAAACCACAGAGACTGATACAAATTGTGAACACTGGCATACTAAAATAGTTTGGACACATAAACAGAAAGACTCCGATAATATAAAAAGACTAGTTGTGAAGAGGAGAATGGAAAGCTCCAGACCAAGAGGAAGATTACCGAAGAGATGGTCAGACCACATAAAAAAATAACCAGACTCCCCGTATACCAAGCTACTCGAGAAGCCTCCAATAGAGAAGCGTGGAGATAAATAGTAAAGAAAGTAACATCAAACAACAGACAATAAGGAAACCAAGATTACGACCCCTCTAAGAAGAGGATATACAAAGAAATAAAAGGCAATGCCTTGATGACGAAATCATAGATAATTGTCGTTTAATAGTGCGATTTGTGAAGTTAGAATGCTATATTTAACTCAATGTTCCCTTTAGTTAGATAATATCTTTTATGATAAATATCCCGTTAGTTAAATCACTATTATCCAAAGAGTTTACTTTTAAATTATTATCAAAATAATACCAAGATTATTGATTTGTTGGCAAATGTATTTCTTGTAATTCATACAAATCAAAATAATACTTGCTAGGATGTAGAGACCCGACCCATATGAGATAAGAGTCATTTATTAGAACCCAATTTGAGATTATGAAACTCATTTATTTATAATATGCAATACACAACAATTATTATACCATGACAATAAATTTATAAATACATAATTTGTTTATTCGTTGACCTACTTGTTATGAGCAAACTCTAAATATCTAGTCCAAGTATCTTAAATCAACTTTTGTTCGCCATTTGCTATAATTTGCTATAATCTAATTTTGCAGAAATAGCTTGCAATGAATTGTCTTTTAAAGTCTATTGATTATTGTGTATTGAAACGGGCCATTATAACGATTTAAATGCCGGTTTATGTCTCTAAAACTTTCTTTAAATATTTGTCTAATGGAAACAGCTGGTGAATATGAGCCTGTTGTAAATACAGGCAATCCAATATACTTCCTACAGAATGTTACATATAAATCAATATTGCAGCTGCCATGAACCTCATGCACTCGGTTAAACTAAACTTAAATATTTTTTTTTAAAGGTGTTACAGGCCAACTTGTTACTTACCACAAATAACACAAGGCTTCACAACTTACGATAGCCATTTTGGTACAGAAAAGAACGTCATTTAGAGCAAACAAACAACAAACCGTAATAACAAATTGCGTCAGCTAGCTTTCAGTCGAGACAAGGGTGGTTCGAGGTGCCTGAAATTTGTTTGTTTGCTGCTTCAAGATAGGGATACGTCGAGAATTAATTAGGGTCAGGGCGTCGCAAATTCTTAATCTTAAAATCGTCTTTAGAATCCGAAAAAGAGAGAAATTAAACCCCAGGTATCTTTAACCTTGAAAAAAAATGGGCGAAGTCGCATCAAGATGAAGAAATGGACATGTGCTAACTTACCTTACTTTGAGCTATTAGTTTTGCTGTAGAAAATACGTTCTGCATATCTGCCTTACAACATCCTAATAAAAGAATAAAACTACTCGTAATTTTTAAAACGCTATACTGTGCACACCAAGTTGCACGAAATTCTGGTGCAGTAATCTCAACATCAATCTTAACTAACTATTTCCGTCACGTCACGAGAACACAAACTATGGAAACCCTGGCTTCAAATGCGTAAAAGACAGCCAAGATGCCATTCAAATTCCCTGAAAAGGCTACTAACTCGTAAATTTATTTATTTATTTATTTCGTAATCAGCCAACAGCCGTTAAGCCAATTATAGGGACTTCGGAGATGTGTGATATTTTAATTCGATATAATATTAATGTTTGAAGACCAAAAATAAAGACCAGGCTGTACAATACGGAAACCCCAAATATTAATTTGCATTGCACAATTTAATAAATCCTAATTAAATGTAGTTTTTCTGCGACCGGTAATGATACGCTTACAAAATACCACAGTCAAGAATCACAACAGAGTTACCATCTGTCACAATAATCATCTCCAGCTAAATTTAAATAAATCACTTAACTACCTCGCGGCAGCTTCGGGAGTGAAGAACATTACATGCTCGCTGCAATAGTAAATAAATGTCGAAAAGCCAAATTTGAGATTCATATCCTCAATAATTCCTCTCGCGCGGAGTGTTAACGCAACTGTAAAGTTCCTTTGCTAAAGTAGCGAATTTTCTAGGTTGCAGGTTGCGTTATGCTATTAAACTTTGCAGAAACAGGTGGATAGTACCGTGCTTGACCCGAGAAATCGAGGAATAGCCGTATTACGACAAATAACTAAGGATTAAAAATAAACCTAATAATTGCTTATTTCGAAGGTGAGGTTATTTAAGACCAATATTTATTATCTCGATTTACTGTATAAAGTATTTGGAATTCGCTTCTACCTGGCTATTCAATTGGATACCCCAGCATTCTGCTAGAAGTATGTTGGACTGAACATTTTGAAAACGTCAGGCTTGTCCTCTTCCTCGGCTGTGAATCTCTATTATTGGTTATAGAATATACAGTCTTCAGGATATCCCTTAAAATGTTTAGGACGAATACTGGAAAGAAATAGTTTACAACATTTGGTGAGATAATGTTCTTATAGAATTTTAAGTAATAATAGGTGCCTTTATAAATGTGCTGAGCTACTCATGTAGAGGATTAACTCCTCGACTTTGTACTGTTATATTATTCAAGATAATTGTTTCTATGTAAACCACAGCCCTAATCGATTTTGTAAAATAATAGTATATTATGTTATTAGGAGCAAAAGTTATGTTTTATGTGGCGAGGCTGGACGGGTTATCTGCCGAGCTTGCGAGGCAGATAAGAACAGCCGAGCCACATAAAGATACTTTTTCTTCGAATAACATATAGTATTTTTTCTTCAAACGTTTTTATAACAAATTATTTACAACTTTGTGAACAAAATTCGAAGAAAATTACTTGATCTCGTTAGCGGCAGATAATATTATCTGCCGCTGACGAGCGGCAGATAAAGTCGTCAGCGGCAGATAATAACTCTATCTGCCGCTCGTCAGCTGCCGTTTGAAGAAAATAGTATATTATGTTATTAGGAGCAAAAGTTATATTTTATGTGGCGAGGCTGGACGGGTTATCTGCCGAGCTTGCGAGGCAGATAAGTACAGCCGAGCCACATAAAGATACTTTTGCTCCGAATAACATATAGTATTTTTTCTTCAAACGTTTTTATAACAAATTATTTACAACTTTGTGAACAAAATTCGAAGAAAATTACATGATCTCGTCAGCGGCAGATAATATTATCTGCCGCTGACGAGCGGCAGATAAAGTTGTCAGCGGCAGATAATAACTTTATCTGCCGCTGACGAGCGGCAGATAATATTATCTGTCGCTTGGCAATAAAGTGACTGTTTAGCATCATCAATCCAACAGTATAATGCCATATTTTACTGCCGTTTGAAGAAAAACTAGTTTTCCCGCTGTCAATCATGTAAGTAAGTGATACAACCTTAGTAACAAAACGTGTAAGTTGGTGATTATATTTTCCTGCTGCTGATCATGTAAGGCAGTGGTACAGCCTTAGTAACAAAACGTGTAAGTAGGTGATTATATTTATTTACTGCTTTTCCCTGACAACGAACTTAATATTATTATTAAGGTCCTAGGATAATAAAATTAGCAACACAAACGCAAGATGTAGACGTTTTATTTATAATTGCAAGTGTATGTGACATGTGACACTCACAGGTAACACGACTCACGAAAATTAATCCTGGTGACAGGTGACAAACCAAACGATTTTTTAAAGAATCTAGAAAAAAAGAAAAAAGAATGTAAGGACCTATTAATATTTTCGGCAGGCAACAAGCCTCTGTTTTGCTTTGGCTTGTACTTGTCTACCTCAAATGTTAATAGGTCCTTACATTCTTTGTTACTTAAATAGCTATTGAGTACGAATACTATTTTCAGCTATAACACAAAGTGGTAGAAAGGCGGAAGATTGTAAGTAAATGTTATTGTGTTAATAAATCTATATATTTTTTGTAATTTTGAAAATAACGTCTCTCTAATAGAAATCTATAAAATACAGGTATCTGGGACGGCCCATGTCTGTGAGTCTTTCGGTGAGGGAAAGAAGGGAAATATGTTTCTACGCGATTGTGAAAAGTTGTGTGTAAACTAAATTATTTTCCGTATTTTTGGTATAATTGTTATAATTTTTTTTTCAAATTTCAGTTAATCAGCTCAACACCTTACAGTGTTATACATGATTATGTTGAAGTTACAAATGTTTTATTTCTGTGTGTTGTCTTTGGGGGTGCATGTGTCCTCGACGCTAGGCGCACACTTACACCAGGGTTACCGGTTCACTCACTACTTAGGATGTTTACATTCACTCACTGCTGTTGTCCTGCGAGTCTGATGTTAGGTCTTGGGGTAATTTTCTTTTTAATCGAGTATGCAAGTTCTTTTGGCCCAGTTCGTGGCGTATTACATTGTTATTGGTGTGACTTGAGTCATCGAAAAACTTTTTTGTGAGCCGTTTGATATACTGCTGTATGCTTTCTACACATAGTTCGTTGTGTATCTGTTTGTTGCGGATAAACCAGGGGGCATTGACTGATATTCTCAAAATCTTGTTCTGGAAAACTTTTAAGTTTGTATTCGAGGTTGTGCTCCATACCGGACAAGCATAAGTTACGATCGGCCTTAGAAGTGTTTTGTACATTCGTTGCGTAGGGGTGTATTACGGTTGATCAGTGGGTATAGTAATTTCAGTCTGCTGTACCCTAGATTGAGCTTGTTGTTCACGTGCCTGCCCGAAGTCAGTCTGGTGCCCAGATACACTCCAAGATATTTAGTGGCCTCTCCTTTGGGATTTATGTGAATGCTGGGTTGTTCCTTTATTCGTTTAAGGGTAAACACTTTGGTTGTACACTTGGCTGGATTTAAGGAAATACACCATTTGTTGTACCATTTATTTAACGAATTAATTACTGTTTGCAGAGAATTGATAGCTGTATGCAGGTCCACATCCTGGGTGAATATGGCGGTATCATCAGCGAATAATGCCAGTTTACTTTGCTGTGAGTTCGGCAGGTCATGTATGAAGATATTAAATAATGTATGTATGTTCTTAGTAGGTGAAATAGCATTGTTAATTCGGACTGCGAAAGATTTGTTGTCCAGAAACGAGAAGATGATACAGTTCAAGTAATGGGGAAGTGGTAAGTGTAGAAGTTTAAATTTTAGTCCGTCTAACCAAACCTTATCAAAGGCCTGGGTGATGTCCAAGAAAGCTGCTACTGTGTAACGTTTTTCTTCGTACCCTCTCTCAATTATTTCCACAATTCTTTGCAATTGTTGAACTGCTGAGTGACCTGCTCGGAAGCCAAATTGGATGGATGGTAGTATGTGGTGTTCTTCCAGCGTTTGGTTAACACTTGTAAAGACAACTTTTTCTGTTAGCTTGGATAGGGTCGGGAGTAGGCTTATAGATCTGTAGGAGCTGCAGTCTGCTTTGTTTTTTCCTGGCTTAGGAAACATGAGTATGTGGGCATGTTTCCATTTGTTGGGAAAGTAGCTCATTCTCAAACATGCATTAAAGAGTATGACCAGGAAGACTATTGCTTTTTTGCTTAAGTTTCTGAACGACGTTGGGGATTAGATCCGGACTGGGGATTTCTTTAGTGGTAGTAGTTGGATATATTCTTTCAGTTCTTGTGGCGACGTGGGTTGATCAAAATCATCTGCTACTGGCTGATGGGTTTCCACATATGTAGTTGCTCGATGAGTGTGAGGTCTGTTTTCATCGGAGACGGTCGGCGTAAACGTGAGTTCTAAGTGACCAGCAAATAGACTGCATTCATCTTCCTCAATGCTGTAAGTGCCATTCGGCGTTGTTATGATAGAGATTGTTTCTGTTTTTTGGGTGATAGTCTTAGTGGATTTCCATAGATTTGAGCTGCTTGGTTCAATGTTTTCAAGGTTCTTTTTATATATGTAAATTCTGTACTTGTCAATTTCTCGTCGTATTTGGTGGCTTAGGATGTTTAGTTGCTTTTTTAGTATACGATCTTTGTTCCTCTGCCATTGTTTTCTAATTCTGCTTCTTTGTTTAATTAATGCGAGTATGTACGATGGCGGAATATACGGGTTGTTCATTTTTCTAGTTTTGTAGGGTTTCGTTGCAGCTACATTCTCCTGGAATTGTTCCCAGTTGACGTATCCTGTTATCATCCTAGGAACTGGTGGTCTGTAGGATGGGGTAGAAGAAAATGTGATTAACACGGGTAGATGGTCAGAATTCAGTTCGGAGATTACTTCTTGTTGAATGGGCTTATTGAAATTTTTTGTTAACATAATATCCAGTATGTCTGGCTGTTGGTCATCTCTATATGGATAGTATGTGTCCTCACTTGGAGCAGAGACATGTATTTGGTGTTTTGCTGCTACTTCATTTTATTTTTTACCATTCGGGTTGTTTGAGCGGCATCCCCACACTGTACTTTTTCTGTTTAAGTCCCCTATGACTAGAGTTGGTTCCATTGTGTTGAATAGGCTATGTACATCATTTTCTATCAGTTTCTTGTTGGGTTGCTTATAAACTGTCGAAATATTAATAGTGTTTATATTGGCAGTGCTGATAATAATAGATATTGCTTCTAGGTTGCTGACGGGTACTTCTATTGGTGTGGTGTGTTTTAGTTGTCGTTTGATAGCGATGGCAACCCCTCCCCATGCTGACCCAGTTGGTCTGTCTTGGCGAAAGATTTGATAACCGTTGAGTCTAAATATTTCACCTTCTGCTAAGTGATATCTTCCTAAAAAGGAAATGAAGATTGGTCTTTGGGATTTTATGCCATTAGCGTTCCAGTTAAGAATTAATTGTGAGCTTATGAATTTGATATAAGTTAGCCATTGAGAATGTTTGGGAGAATATGCGATAATATAAAGGATTTAATGAGGGGTATGAAGGGAGTAATTAATTCTTTGAGGAGCTGTAGTATTTCACCGTGGTTAAGAGGAGAAAGTTGTGGGGCTGATTCGTTTGTTTGATTATTTAGATTGGAGTTAGATTGTGTGACTTGACTGTATGATAAATTTGGAGTCGTGAATGCTTGTCGGGGAACGTTTCTTAGAGTTTTTGTTACCATGCGCTGTTTTTGGAGTTCTATATGATGGGGGCATCCTCTGCAACTCGCTGGGTGGTCGCCACCGCAGTTTACGCAGTTTGGTGGGACATTATAAGTTTTCTTACATTGGTTGGATAGATGGTCTTCCTTGCATTTTACACAGCGTGGTTTGGTGGCACAGTAGTTTTTTGTGTGCCCATATCTCTGACACTTGTGGCATTGAGGGATATTAACCGATTTTTTTTACTTCAACTGTTAAGATTAAATGAAATATAGTTTTTACGTTAAATATTTCCTTAGCTACATCGTTTGCTGTTAAAATAACTGCACAAATTGGTATTGGCCGTTTTCCTTTGTTGATTAGACGAGTTACGCTTTTTATCGGTAAATTTTTGGCTAAAAGTTCTTCTTTAACTTTGCTCTCAGTTAATGAAATGTGGACGTTTTTAATGACTACGGACGGTGGTTTGTCATTGGGATTTTGGAAAGTGTAAAATTGGACTTGGTTATTCATATAAAATTTAGTTAACTTCCGGTAATCATCGTGGGATGTGAGATTAACTTTTAGATATTGGCTGCTGTAGGATGTTGAAAAGTCTCTATCTTCTGTAATTTGTTTTATGTCTGCTATTATTTCCTTGTGATTGTTTGAGCTATGAATAAATATTGGCGGTATTTTGTTTTGCTTTGACTTATTATCGTGGTTTTGACTTCCAGACGGGGTATCATTGTCGGTCTAATTTTGTTTTGAGAGAGGGTAATATGGATTTTTTATTATTAACTCATCTGAGTTCCATGAATAACGTTTTAGGACCTCGTTTTTCGGTGGTGTTAGCTGGTCACTTTTGCGTTTTACGTTGTTATTAGGGCTAAGAGCTTCAGTTGTTTGAATGCTCAACCCCGGTGGGGGAGGCATTCTGTGTATTATTTGTGCACTTTCCTAAAGAATCTATGTTCACTTACTTGGTACAAAAATAGTCGAATCGTTCAATTGTTGACGATAAGATTAATGTCGAGGCTTGCGGTACACTGTGATAATGCGACCTCACTGCTCGAACGCTCGCGCGATACTCATAAAATATTTAATTTATTGATTTACAGTTAATATCAAAACTGCATAAGACAATTGTTTAGTTATATAAACCTGCCTGCAATTAATATGTTCCAATTAGTATAGGACTAAATTCCATAAAAGTAATAAAAACAATTAAATGAGACATACAATATAATTTATTTCCAAACAATAACATTAAAATTTTAATCAACCATTAAAGTGAAAATGTTCTCCTAGATATTTTTGCACTCAACTGTACTTTTATTCTTTATTCTCAAACTATATTTGTAACATACGCTTTTTAGTAGACTGCGTATTGTGATTTAACTTTAACGATGATTTGTGATTGGTGTATTCGCACTCTGCGAACGTGTTCAGTAAATAAATAAATAACCATGGACGCATGCCAATTCAATAAATCAGCTACAAGCAGAACACCCTGTAGGTTGTTGTTCACGGCTACAACAGGCGTGTAAACGAATCAGGCGCATTATTAACTAATAGAACCGTTGGAAAACAATCGGAGCATCAATAATGCACCTCCAACCCCACATGTGTTGATACGGGGTAGTGAAACTGGAGCTTCGATGGTCGTTCTAATCCAGCTCCCGCAGCGCTTCAAATGTCAACACTTGACAGCCGATATAATCGCTGCAGGCCGGCTATCCTCCTACGCTCCATTTATTACTCGGACTATTTGTTCCTTTCTCGGATATTGGTTTACTAAGATAGGTTATTAATTTTTTCCATCTGCAGCCCCAACTGGCTGCAACAGCGCGCTGAGTTGCTGCTTTGTTCCGAGGCATTCGATCCTGTTAAAATTTGAATAAGAGGTTGGAGTATCTTTGAACGGTTGTTAATTACATGTTACAAGGCAGTTGCATTAACCAGAAAACATATTAGAATAAGTATGATACTTCTCTCGTTAATATTAATTGCCTTACTTGAAGCACTGACAACATTTGGTACAATTATTATAGAACTATAAAATTCGAGAAAGTGAAAATGTGACTTAAAAGCGGATTATCTTTACCATCGCATAAGAGTGTAATTAAATATGGCCATGATGAATACACAGAAAGGATCGGTATCTGGGCAATTATTACGGTGCTCTCGTTTAAGGTCACCTGTTTCTAAACTTGAATATTTTATAGCTACAAATAGCACTACCATTTGTGTAAAACATGTGAATGGCAATTTTATTTCGGATCGTAATTATTACAGTCGATATGGGACATTAGCCAGTGTCATAATGCGTTTATAAAGTAGGTGCGTTTATTAACGTTATTTATTTGCTCCTAGCCCTTAATATAGTCAAACCGTCAACCAGTAGTACACGTAGCAAGGTAGTCTTATAATACTCTCTTTCACTACTATATTCTTTATTTTATTTGATTCTCTTAATTTCAAGTTATGTTTTATGTTTTTATTTGTTATTGATAATCCTTCTCCATATTATGGCTAGTCAGTCTTGTTTTCTTCTAGCTTTTATGGCATATTCTAAAAACACCAAATTTTGACTACATTAAAGGCTATGGGTAAATAAATAACGTTAATAAACGGTTTACGGACGTTTCGCCCCGCCGTTTCGCCCCGACCGTTTCGCCCCCGCCGTTTCGCCCTCAGCCGTTTCGCCCCTAGCCGTTTCGCTCCCGTACCGTTTCGCCCCCGAAGTTTTACCTCTAGCTTTAGCCAGCTTCAGCTGTTTCCAGTTGCAGCACGAGGAGGTAGCTAGTAGGATTTCTGCAACCGGTTTCTTTTATTTTTTAATCCACGAAATAAAAAGTATGTCGCAATATCAGCTCGTATGAAAAGAATTTGAAAAGATTTTGAAAATCGTCAAGTTTTCGATTACTTGCGTGGGATTGCGTACAACTTTGAATTTTGAATTTATTCCGGTTGCACGTCGAAATATAGATTTCTCTTTTTTTATATGTATCTACTAAAAACTCTAAAATTAAAACACAAACACCAACAAACAAAAACCAATAAAAATAAAAATAAACTAAAATTAAAACAGAAACGCCAAAAAAATAATAAACGGTTGCAGAGCCTCCTCGTGGTGCAGCTGGAAACAGCTAAAGCTAGAAGTAAAACTTCGGGGGCGAAACGGTTCGGGAGCGAAACGGTTAGGAGGCGAAACGGCTGGGGGCGAAACGGCGGGGGCGAAACGCCTGGGCCCAAACGTCCGTACCCCGTACTACTTATTAACTGTCAATGAAACGCCCTCATGGGCACACTATGCTGCTTAGAAAAACTCTAGAAATGAAGATTTTGAATTTGCTGAATATCCTTGTTTCAAGAACTATATTTTAGTTTTCCCGATTAGTTTTTCCAGTAGTTACATGTCCTCTAACGGTCGTCGAAGGCGTGATGCTAACCACATCACCCAGTACGCCGTCAACGTGTTCCAGATTGACTGGGTTTCGTAAAGAGATATTTCGGCGACCCTGACTTGCCGTGTCTCAGGTACCCAGAAAATTTTGACGCAAAGAGCTATGAAGAGTTTCAGAGGTATATTACAGGAATTTACAAAAGGATGGAGCATATTGAGTGAACATGATAAAAAAGTATGTATATAAACGAATTTTTATTGGTGTAATTTGTATTTTGGATTATTGTTACTTATAAATGGATAAAAATTAATGATAAACCCTATATTATTATACCCATCCTCCAACGATTATTTGTAATGTTAATCATATCATTTAATTTTATTGGATTGTGGAAGTCAAACTATGTTACCTACCTATTGAGTGAAGTACTATTTGGTTTGGCCAGTGGCAAGCTTTCAATTGTTTGGTTTATTGCAAATTAAAATGGAAGAAGTTTTAAATACCCTGCACAGATAAAATCACAACATAACTTGTTGACTTCACATTGCAGGAATTGCCAAAAGCTTTAAAACCTTCAAATATTGCAAGCCACTGGAATGGGTATCAGTACAAAACTTTTAAATAATGGTATATCCTACAACGAAGGTTGTTGCATTTTTACCATCTTTGCTGGAAGAAGAAATGGATCCCTGTAAACTAACAAAAAACTAAATCCATGTTTAAAAAAATTAGATAAGGAAGAATGTAATAAAAACGTTCAATAAGCTACAGTGCATTTCTCACACTTTTCAATATATTGCTAGATATTATTTTTGGTTAGATTGTAACATTTAATCTAACTTATAATGTAAAATTTTGCATTAATATACTATGATGTTTATCAAAATGTACGCTCTTGGTATTCTCAGCCAAATCACACTAGAATGGGTTTATATTCATTTACATGTAGTACTTGATTGATATTCCATGTTCCGTAGCTATGGGTTAAAGCGTGGTTTTGCATGTCATAATCGTTTAAGCACAGGACGAAATACCCGAAATAAGTCTATCATTAAAATTCATATTATAAATGTGTTTGAAGATAGGAAAGAAGTAAATAGATAAAAAACTTAAAGCATATAAGCCGTATATAATGTTACTTTAACCCTATAACAGGGGTTATGGCAAAATTGTAAAATAAACATGTTTCCAGCTGTCAAATAGGTTATATGTTTATGAGTTTTCTTATTTAAATGATAAATTGCAATAAAATTGTACAGAGTATTGCGAGACGCCTAAAGTCGAAGACTAAAGCTACTGTTGCGAGATTAATAAGAACACTTAAGTACAAACACTTGCATTTATTTTTCTGCCGTTTACAGAACACTTAAGTTTAATAGCGTTGTTTCTTAACTTTACGTATTTACATCTTCTTATTAACTAACTTAATTCTAAGTCCATTCTGACCAAGAAAGCTCGGTGGGCGTTTACAAAGTTTCCAATAACCTACCAGAGCTGGTCTAAATTTTGTAATTTTGGCACGTACATACGGACGTGATAGTTCATAATAGTTCTATGAATTTTAAAAGTTTGAGGCTTTCCCACGGTGAAATGTGGTTTGCTCGGACCCTTCGGAAATTGTCGCTATAAAGATTTACAATTCTACTAAAAGCATTTGGTCCCAGCTGCGAATAATTTTTATGATAGAGTTGCAACCGTTGCTTCTTCTAATCACGTACCGGTCATATACATCACTCAATATTTCGGTTTATGAAGTAAACCCTGCATAAACCTACTCTAATCTATTCGTGAGATTGGAATATCTCCAGCTTCCCAAGCGAAATGCACGTTTCTAAACATCCGCTTGTTGTAATTTAAATATGACATTTTGCCTACGAATTCTACCGTAAAATATTTATTATACAGATGGCTTACAGCTAACTAAAGTACAGTATATTTCTACATAGTTCATTTAATTAAAGAACGCAAATCGTAACAAGAGATACAAAATACAGGTGTATTTAATGTCACAATAATTTAACTTAAGTTATTTCAAAATGAGTATAAATAGAAGAGAGTGAATTACATTTTTCATTCTGAAGTCTTTTACCCAGTTTGAAATATATTCATTCCTAGAGATTTTTAAGAGTATTTTAATTTTCCGTTTGCTTGACAGTATCGAGTAATGCTGTAAGAATGTATTGAAGGTGAAATCTTTGAAATTATTTTAAAAATCGGTTAATTCTAAAGGTTATTTGAAATTCTTATATGTTTTAATTATACAACCATGGTTTATTTCACCTGTATTTACCTCAAACTGTAGAAAATGTATATTTTGGTAAAAGTACATGTACGACTTTGGCAAACGTTTCTCCATTATCTGAATATTTAAGTTGAGGAAGTCCCTGTTCGATGTTTAAATAGGATATTCGTCTAACCTTCCTTTTATGGTATACACTTTCGTTTGTAATTAGATACATACTGCATGGAATCTCGATGGTAAGTAAGGGTCGTCAACTAAAGGTGCGATAGCCCATTGATTCTTCTGATCACATGTTACAACTGAGACCTCCAATTCAGTAAGTAGCATCAATAACACTGGTCAACACAGTTTTCTTATACATCAATACGTACGTGTAGTTTATGTCTTTTGACATGCTGATTCTGAATCTGATTTCAAATTTACTCCATCACGTCAGAATTTTGAGAAATGTTCTTAAATAGTTTTTTCAAAAAACTCATTAATTTTACACAATTTCAAAATTACTTTTATATAATAAAGATAGTACAACAAATATTGTTTTTCCGAACACTGAGTGAACATGTGAGAACATTGTCCTACGTCAGAGCACTTCAACCACGCACATTTTTGCTCTGGAACCAATTAAATTAAGAATTGGTCGATTTCTGGCTATGTGGGTATATAAAGAGCTACATCTGCTCTTTCGATTCAATGTAAATCAGATAGCTGAACGTATTTTTATTCCATAATGTCCCGTACGTGTATAAATAATACAAACAGCTTCTGTTATGTATGTGGAGAATTCACTACCCACCAGCATAAGCGGAATATTACACCTTTAATAGAAAACTTAAATTTTCACTATTTTGGCTTAACCATTAAACATCAAGACACGCCATGGGCTCTCAGCATTTGCTGAGCACGTTGTGCTGTTGCTCTGAGGGGCTGGTTAAACGATAAGAACATCGCTATGCCATTTGCAGGACTTATGATTTAGCGTGAACAAACGAACTATTCGACTGATTGCTACTTTTTCTGCACGAAAACTTTCGGGTTTTTCAACAAAAATAAGAAAACTATTAGTTATTCTAGTCTGCCCTTTGCTACTCGTTCAGTAAGACATTCGGAAGCCTTGCCAGAACCAAGACCCATAAGTGTTTCGAGTGAAGAATATACTGTTACCGAACTAGAAGAACCAAGTGTCGAGGAGGACCAAGAGGACGGACCACACCTAATAAATCAGTTAGAATTAAATGATCTTATTCGAGATCTGAATTTGTCAAAAAATAAAGCAGAAATACTAAGATCTAGACTCCAAGAATGGAAACTGTTAGCTCCAGGCACATATATTTCTGTGTATCGTAATCGTCAAAAAAAAACTATCACAGTGTTTTTCAACCGACGAGGATCTTTCATACTGCAATAATGTGGACGATTAGATGTTGCGTTAGGTCACCAACCCCATCCAGAAGAATGGCGTCTTTTTATCAATGCTTCTAAATTGAGTTTAAAAGCTGTCCTTCTTCACATAGGAAACGTCTATCCATCCATCCCCGTTGGCCACGTAATCTACATTAAAGAAACGTATGAAAATATGACTCGTCTTCTCGACAGAATTAATTACAAAATGTACAAATGGCATATCAGCGCAGAGCTCAAAGTTGTAGCAATTCTACTCGGTTTACAACTAGGGTATACAAAGTACTGCTGTTTTCTTTGTGAGTGGGATAGTCGATCAAGAAATTCCCACAATATTGTTAAAGACTGACCAGTCAGGGCTCAGTATATTTCTGGACAAAAGAACATACTTCATAAGCCACTAGTGGAACCTGATAAAATATTTCTACCGCCATTACACATAAAATTAGGTTTTATGAAAAATTTCGTCAAAGCAATGGATCAAGATGGCCGTCGATTCCAATACCTTAAACAAAAATTTCCCAATATCTCAGATGCAAAACTTTGTTGTAGGACCCCAAATTAAACTTCTACAACAAGTAACAATATTTGAAGAAACCTTAAGTGACTTGGAGCGTGTTGCTTGGAATGATTTTAAAAGTGTGACCCAACATTTTCTAGAAAACACAAAATCTGACAATTATATAACACTTCTTAATTAACTTCTTAGAAGTTATCATAAATTGGTCTGTAACATAAGCCTTAAAATACATTTTTGCACTCGCACCTGGATTTCTTTTCCCCGACCCTCGCCGACGTCAGTGATGAACACGGTGAAAGGTTTGATCAAGACATTTCTGTTATTGAAAAACTTATTAAGGCAAGTGGAACAGTGAAATGCTTGCTGATTATTGTTGGACAGTGATATCAGAAAATGCCGAAGAACAGTATAAAAGAACCGTAATAAGAAAAACATTTTAAACAGGTCGATAGCATACAGCTCCATGTACATAGGTACCTAATAATTTTGTTTTTATTACTAGAACTTAGAACTATAAAAGAAACGAAAATTGTACATAGCTTCTAAAGAAAAAAAAATTAACATTTGTTGTGTAGTGTAATTATCACTACTTACATCATGATACATTATATTTTAGTTCCCTTGTCTAAAAGACGAAGGTAGTATTGTAATCGCAAAAAAATCACTTCCATAATTGCTTCAGATCTTCACGTTTCAGGGTCCCTAGATGACCAAAAAGAGGTTTTCTCAATTCCGTCTGTCGGCCTGTCTGTCAGTTTATCTGTCTCTCCGTTTGTTGCCGGCATAACCTTAAAAAGTAAAATTCTTCCTATTTTTTGCTGTAAACCAACAACTATTATTGAATGAAAGAAATATATTGCACTTAACTCAAGTTTTTACCCTTGGCGAAAAAGGTCATATTTTGGACCCACCATATACAGGGTGAGCACTTTAAAAAATAAAATTTTGTTTATTTTTGCTTTAACTAAGAAATAGATAATTTGCTCATACGATACAGGGTACATGTAAAAAGCGTAAAGAAGCAACAAATGTGCGTTATGTTTAATACAGCCACGTCACACGGAGGCGTCCAGCGTGGTCGCATGCGATGAGTGGTCGGCCTGCTCGCAGCTGCTGCCAAACGTTGAAATTGCATGCTCAGGCTCGTTTCCGGGCTCTGTAGTTCGAATCCCATCGCCGCTAAGGTTTTATTTACTTGAAAATTGATGTAATTCGCATTGCCAAGTATCTCTTGTTATTGATTCAGTATTATTACAAACGTGAAGACAGTTTTACCCCTATTTTCCTTTGAATTTTAAAATTGTTTAGTGTCGCAACGTCCACTTGCGAGGGAAGTTCTGAGCAAAGCCCTTTGCAGATTTTTCAATGTAGTGGACAATCGCTACTAATGGTTTTACTAATCTACTAACACCTATGGGTTTACGTTGTACCTATTTCTTTGGTTTTCGATTATGGGCATTGCAAATTAATCATTTTTGTGTCCCAAGTCTTAGAATTGTTCAGGTACAGATTAGATAACCACATTGGAACGCCATTAATTTGATTAAAAATGTATTTACGAGTAGCATTTCGCCCTTTTGAAGAATTTAATAGACCACTTCGGATCGAATGTTGAACTGAATAGTTTAGATATAGGTATGAAAATATTGTATTAAGTTCTATGTCTCTTTACAATTATTGTAAGAAAAGTACATTTTACATGCATAATGCTTTTACATGTCTTGACTATGAAATATACGAAATCAATTGTCTTTTCTCCTTTGTAACCAATACCGATCAGTGCTAGAATACAGTAATTTAATTTTATAGATAAAAATATCCTCATGCATTTTTAATAATGTTTAAATTTGGCAAAATACATTCTTTTTGAGATTTTATATAAACACCGTACAATGAATGAAAAAGACAATTTTAGAGTTGTTAAACATGTGCAAATTTAATTCAGTAAGAATATATAGGTACCTTTTTACACGATTTTTTAAACAAATTTAACAAGCAGTCCAGTAAATCAGTTATTCTACCTGCTGAACTAGAGAAGTGTTGTTATCAGGTTCAAAACCCGCATCGGGAAAATCGCAACCGACTCGAAAAGAACGCAAGCAGATGTCGGTTGGCGCTCCCGTACGCAGAGATGCATGATACGATTGTGAAGTGTCATTATCGCCGTCATTTGATGTCTATTGTCGCACCAAGCGTGTTTTAATTGATGTCGAAATGAATGGTTCCAGCTAGCTATCTCTAGTCCATCGCGCTAAACGAGGGGCCCAGAGATTAGGAAGCGTCTTCTTTCCTAGGGAAGCGCTCATTGTTACGGTTTCGTCCATTATGTCGACTAGGTCCTTATTATTTGTCCAAGTTATTTCGTGAGAACAAAGGAAAATTGATAATCGTAGATCTTATCTGCTTGTGTACAATTTGACGTGACAAATTTGACGCCTTTGTTGGGCTGCGGTGAAAAGTAATAGGTACCTTCTGGGCTCTAAAGACGCTCATTAAAGTTTAAATGCCTCTTTTGTTAATTGTTTTACTTCTGAATGTCTAGCGGTTTGTTCACACTTTCCAAATTGTATCTGATGTGTCTCTGGCTGGGACGACGTACGACATTAACGTTTATTAATTTTTTATCGCACCACAAAAATGACAGACATGGTCAAATATTATATAGACTTAGTAAGAAGAGTCGACAGCTTCGTCGCATTACAAATGCAGCAAAATCGTTGGATACCGTGTTCATTCCAATGTTACTGTTGAAAAATTGTGTACTCTTGTAATATTTAAATACTATACAAATCTATTGATATAGGTTTTGAAAATTTCTAATTGATTTTCTAATCGTCTAACATACAAACATCTCATTTTCAAAGTCTGAAATGCAATGTTACTATAAGTGTAAGTTTACACGAATATAGCATTTTACTGTCTGTTCCCGATCAGTCTACAAAATGACAAAGAAACTGTTTAAAATGTTACTTGCCAATGTGATATATTCACTTTAGTAAATAACCATTTTGGACGACTTAGTGATAGAACTGCGGAAGTATTAGGACGGAACCACAAAACACCAAACCTCAATTATTTGCTGTTGATTATAAATTGAACGTACTGGTCTGCGCTTTTGTGAATCTTAGAGCGCCCACTTATCAATTTATTTTATGCTCTTTCCGTATATAGGGTGATCCCTAACTAATAATGAAATATGTTATGAGTAGTTTTCCATACCATTAAAGCAAATACGTTAAGTATTGTGATGGTAGCATCTTAAGACTGCTAATTATTTATGAAAATTAATCCTGGGTATGAGATTATTTATAGAATGACATAAATACCTAATTATTAAAAACATACCAAGATTAATTTCAGTATAAAATTGAACAGCATAATTAATTATTTATGAATTTATTTAATAAATTTACAGACTAGAATGCAAATCCAGTAATACAATTCAATTTAAGAAACAGAGAGGTTCTAACATATGGATTAAATAACGCTGGATTACGGTGGAAAGCAAAAGTCGAATAATTATTTGAAAAAGTCATTCAATGAATATATTGTACTAATATGTAATCCAGGGTGTTAATTTAACAAAAAATGGATGAAATATATTACTATGGCCAATTGTATTATTAGAAAAAAACATTAACAAAATTTTATTCTGAAAATGTTAAACGCGTTTTGATTAAAACCAAAATTTCTAAAATAAAAACCCTTTTATAATACGATTAATTGATCTAATTGGTATATAAAAGCAGGTGCATAATAATAAAGTAACGAGATGGAGAAAAATTGAATTTTAAATAAATGGTATAATGGATAATGGATTAGGAGATTCATGGTAGGAATACAATAAGAAGTTGAACTGCTGCAATCTACAAAATAATCTTTTCTGGAATTGGATGTTGTAGAGAATTTATTGTTGATTGGTTACATTTGAATTAGATAAAGGGCAAAGCATATTGGTGGTGAACTTCATCGAGCTTCTTATTGGAAGTTATAAACATCTTGTAAGATTTGAATAAAAGGCATTGGATCTACTAGTGCTGAACCTCATCCAGCTTCTTCTTGGAGCTTGTAGACTTCTTGTGAGATTTGGAAAAATTGTATTGCAATCACTGGTAGTGGTCCTTATGGAGGTTCTTGGTAGAAGTAAGAAGTATCCGGTCATATTTTGATAAAAAGTATTGCAGTCATTGACCGGGATCTTGCTGTGTTGAGTTAAGAGGCTGTACTTACATGGGTGTCCAAGAACTTCTGTGAGCAGAACGAAGTACGCTTGGTATAACGAAGAGACTGATTGAAGTGCTTGGAGAAGTAATAACTACCGGTATTTGTAAAAGGGCCTAAAAGTCAAAGTTATAATAAAGTGAATAAGGTATTTAAAGGATTGTAACAAATATTATCTCGATTGACTTTCCACTTTCGCGGTTTTGACGTTGACAGTTGTAGAACTGTCATATATTTTTTTAAGTAACTTTCATTGTACTAAACAACTTTCAAGTGAAATAATTTTAATAATGCATGAACATAACCTGATTTGAGCGTGATTGTTTTGCTGGAGCTAAAAAATTAATAAACTTAATAATCAATAATATAATATCAAAGGGCATATATTTTACATAAATTCATCAAAACGGAAATTTGTTATAATAAAAAATTAATACCATACAGGCTTAAATAGTCTTTGATCTACCCGAGCTAATTAAATTAAGTAAACTAAACAGTGCAGTAGGTCATATAACAGTATATATTCGACATACTATCGTTTAAAACTACCGAGGAATTTCCAAAAATTCAATAACTAAGGAAAGCACATGATAATCGATTGAAATTATGGTTAAACAACAGTATTGTATACATAGCTGACGTTCGACTTTTATTATATTTTTTTACTAAAGCAAGTATTGATTTATACATGCACGGCAACGATGCGGGGGTTGAAGGTATTTCTAAAAATGTTATGATACAGGGAAGAACACAATATTGAAATCTCGATTTCTTTAATATTTCTGCAATATTGTGTCTTACCAAGGCGGTCTATATTGTTCCACGCTATGACACTGGCTCTGTTGCAAAATTGCGTGCTAGGTCGTTCCAAGACACCCTAAGTTTTATTTGTTTGAAGTATATTTGAGATTAAAAACTATTTTGAAAAGGCAGTTCATATAAGTTACAAAAATGCCTTTGAAGTGTTGCGTACCAAGCTGCAAGTCAACTTATTCTTCATCAGTTGCTCCATATGTTAGCGTGTTCAAGTTTTCATCTAATGAGAAGGTGACAAAAAAAATGGAATAAAGTTTTGCATTTAAAGAACTGGCGGATTAGAAAGGCTAGTGTTGTCTGTGAAAAGCACTTTAAAAGAGCGGATATAAAGAGTAATAAGATGAAGAGACTTGTTCCGACTGCAAGCTTCCAGGCAAGTTATTTTGAAAAAACTCCTGTTTTAGATAAAGTCAAAATTAGTAGAAATATAGAGTTAGGTAGGTACCTACCCATAAGAAATTCTTTTTAAATCGAATATTACAGTGAAGTGACGCATTACGATGTAAATAGCAGTGATTTTATAGATTTTTTCAACTGGTATGTATCACAATGACAGGGACAGTGCACTGCCGGATTGTTCGTTTAGTAACCAAAACTAGTAATTTGTGTTAAAGGTTGGTGCAGCCATGTTACCAGATTGCACTAGACCATTCCAAAGATCACTTTATAGGCCCAGTGCCATGGCCTGGAACAATATAGACCGCCTTGGTCTTACCCTATATCATAATTTTTTGAATTTGACAACTTAACTAGCTTTTCCAAAAACAAAACCGTTAGTAACAAACATTGAATTCATGGATAACGTGATTTTTTGACTACTTTTTATCTTTGGAGACAAGTTAAATGCTCGTTTATCTTGAAAACGAAAGCGCCAATCAAAAAAATTAAAAAAAAACATTAAATTCTGTAGATGAAATTTGTCTATCATAATTTCTAAAAATTGTATTGATACAGAGTGGCACACAATATTGTGATCAAAGAGCACAGCAATAATTTGCTGCAACAGCGCCCTTGTAGATCAATTTCCTAACTACTAAAAGTTTGTGTTACACAACAATAAATACTTACGTGTGCCAAATATGAGTATTCTGTGTAAAGACATTTTAGATTAATTAATTTAAATATGTTTTCTCCTCATCCTTTAAGGTTCTGTAAGACATCAGGGATGCGACTTTGTACTAAGGTTTCTTTGGCATAATCTTTTTATTTTTGCTCAAGTATTCACGTGTATCATGTATGTTACTTCATTTGAATACACTCTGTTTAAGCTAATTTTATGTAACTCTAAAGTTTTAGAAATATTGTTACATGTCAAAAGCGTAATTAACTTGAACATTATTTGATGTAACGCACGGCTCTGTAAAAGGTCCTTCATTAGTTCACAGTTGTGTAAACGCAGTATTACCGTTTGAAAAGAAATCTCAGTTTTGTTTAGCGAAAGAAGTAGCGTCCCATTTTTCCAGGGGGTTTCTGTGTGTTTAATGGTACGCCAAGCTTGTTCTAGAGGTTTCGGTTGTGAATTATTAATGAAGAAAGCTTGCTAGCATGTAGATTTGAGAATTGGACACCTTTTTGGGATTCCATTCCACAGCGCCAGCGTAAGATGGATTAAGAAACACAGAACTTCCTTGTCGTATTGGCTTCGCCTGTTACTATACAGGGTAGGTGAATATCCTTCAATTTCATATTGTAAATTTGTAGTTTCAATTTCAACTATTATTTGAAAATCTGTAGCACCACCTTCAGGGTCCAACATTAGCGTCAACTCCAGGACGAAACAGTAACGTTATCTATGAGAGTACTACTTTAAATATCAATCGAAGCTGTAGAGGATCAGCGCTTGTAACTACATCGCTGCATGCCTGCTTGACGTTTAGCTTGTTCCGCTGTTTTAAGCTATTTTGAGGCCCTCCGGTTAAACCGTCGGAGACCGTTTCTTCAAGCCCGGGAGCGTTATTTTAGATCTCCATCACAGGCACAAGCGTAGGTATATATCTGCAGATAAGTAGTGCAACTTGACAAATGATATTTAATGATATTTCCTATCACAAAATTGGTAAAATAAACTGTGATTGTATCTAATAAGGAACTGCACCTTTTATTAGTGTGATATTTATTTGAATAAATGTAGTAAGTTATATTAACTATTGCTGTAATAACCATAATGTGGGGTGTCCATTTTTTCTTCTTATTAGGAAACGCATGATATTTCCTGTACTGGTTATCATATGCAATTTTGGTTAGGAAATCAAATGTACAGACTTCAATCTTTCAATACCTGAGTCCTCAAATATACTCTCGTAGCGTACAATATTTGCATTATTATTAAAGTGAACAACTAAGAGCGGTAACAATATTTTCCACCCCTCCATCGTTGCCTGATCTTATATTCGCTTAACAAAAAAATTACGTCAAAACACTTTCAAATATACACTACATAGAATTGAAACGCATTATAAAACTTGTAAAAAATCAAATCAGAGTTGCCTATGATATTTATTTACAAAATGTTGGACATTCTGTAACTAGTAATCCCAATGAGTTCTGGAAATGTGTTCAAAATAAAAATAATATCAATAGCGTACCTGGTATTATTCATAATACAGACTCTGCATACTCTGCTTACGAGCATATTGTTAATGGATTTTGAAATGTTTTCAAGAGTGTTTATCATCCTGTAAAAATAATCGATCTAGATAGCTTGATGTTTAGAAACAGTTCAATTAATATGCCCTGTATTATCCTCAATTCTGTTTCTGAAAATGACGTGACACTAGCCATTAATCGCTTCAAGAACAAACCTTCTACCGATTGTAATCAAATTTCTAGCTATGTTATTAAGGATAGTGAAGAAGTTTTTATTTATTATTTTTAATACTGTTTAATTTAAGGCTAAAAACTTCTGTTTCTCTATATACCTGGAAAATTGTTCATATTTGTTCTGCATTCAAAAATGGTGGCTCATCTGACGTTACTAACTACAGACCCGTAGCGATCCTATGTAATTTTGCTAAGATATTTGAAATGATCTCGAGAAGCACCAGCACGGATTTGTTCAAAGTCGCTTAACTGTCACAAACTTTTGTACTTGTTAGCAATAAATTGATGTTCTGGAAAACCATGGCGAAGTTGATGTGATCTATACTAATTTGTCGAATGCTTTCGACAAAATCGGTCACGGTATTTTAATTATTAAGCTTTTTCGCATTTAGTTTATCATATGTTTCGATCTAAATCATATTTAGATAATGAACTTTAGTATGTCACTTAGAATGGCTACAACTCATAATATTACACCGCCACCTCTGGAATTCTTCAAGGATACATTTTGGGCTTTTGCTCTTCTTGCTGTTGATCAATGATTTGAGTCCTATTATACAAAGCCAGATCTTGATCTTTGCCGATCATGTCAACATTTTGTTTTCTTTTGTCACTGGCAATGAGGATTGTCTGAAGCTACAGACTGATCTTGACTGCATATTTAAATAGTGTGAATCAACTCTACTCTTGCGATATTCTTAGATTTGGCCAAGGCATTTGATACAGTTTCTCATCGTATTTTGTGCCATAAACTGGAGATGTACGGTGTGAGGGGGATTGCACTATCACTTATAAAAAGTTATTTAACAGGAAGAAAACAACAGGTCGTAGTTAATAACTCTTTATATATATAGTAGCTGTCACAGGCCGTTTAGGCCCATAGCTGTACGATCTTCCTCCATTCTTTGCGGTCCCTGGCTGTGGTTTTCCAGTTTCTTATTCCTTTTTCTTTCAGTTCTCTTTCTACTGCCTCCAACCATCTATTTCGTGGTCGTCCTCTTTTTCGTTTTCCCTCAATGTTGATTTTTAGCACTGCCTTTGTCAATCGCTTATCATCTAGTCTCTCCACATGACCTAGCCATCTAACACGTTGCGCTGTCACAAAATCTGTTATTTGCTTTTCTCCATATAACTGTTTTAACTCGTTGTTTTTCCTTCTTTCCCATCCTTCTGCTACCTTTTTGCCTCCATAAATTCTTCTCAGAATCTTCCTTTCCCATATTTCAATTCTTTCCCTATCTGTTTTGTTCATTACCCATGTCTCGCATCCGTAGGTCACCGTTGGCCTCAGTACCGTTTTATACACTCTCACTTTGATATTACGTGACACACTTTTAGATTTAAATATTGCACTTAATGCTCCTGCGCACTTGTCCCCTTTCACTAGCCTGTTTTCAATTTCTTTGCTGTTGTTTCCATTTTCTGTAATTAGGACCCCTAAGTAGGTGAAGCTTTGGACTCTATCCACTTTCAGTTTTCTGTTATTGTATAGGGTGATTTCTATTTCCGGTGTTGTTTCTGTATTTTTTCCCATTATCATGTACTTTGTCTTCTGTTCGTTTATTCCCAGACCGATTTTTCTTGCTTCTCTTTCCAGGTTCATAGTTACTTTCCTTAGCTCCTTTTGAGTTCTTGCTAAAATTGTGATGTCATCAGCATATGCTAGACACTGGTGACTTTTATTTGATATCATTCCTGATCTATTTATTCCACTCTCTCTTATTATTTTTTCTAATGCTAGGTTAAAGAGTATCGTGGATAAAGGGTCCCCTTGTCTTAGACCTCTTTTGGCATTAAACGACTCTGACATTATTCCATTTACTCTCACTCTATTATAACAGCCACTTAGGGTTAACTTTACTAACTCAATTATTATATCTGGTATCCCTAATTCTTTTAACGCTTGGAGTAGTTGCGGTCTGCTAACTGTGTCGTAAGCGCTTTTAAAATCGATAAACAGCGCGTGAATTTCGGTATTATACTCATAGCATGTAGATTGTACCTCTTTCAGGATGAAGATTTGATCAGTAACCGACCGGTTTTTCCTGAACCCGCACTGGTACTCTCCTATAATCTCTTCTGCAAAAACTTGAAGTCTGTTTCTGACCGCAACAGCTAGTACTTTGTAGATTGTGTCTAGCAGTGCTATGCCCCTATAATTTTCACATATTGTTGTTTCTCCTTTCTTGTGTAGCGGAATCAAGACTGCCTCTTTCCATCGGTTTGGCATCACTCCTTGTCTCCATACCTCCCTAACTAGCTCGTACACTTGTTCATTTATTACCTCCCCACCATACTTAACCAGTTCTCCTGCAATTCCGTTCCCACCCGGACTTTTTCCGTTTTTCCAGTTTTTTATTACCTTGTAGATTTCTTCTCTTGTCGGTTCTTCCGTTGTTTCTACATTGCCTGTCTCAACTTCTTCTTCTGGATTATCCTCCCTTTCCTCTATATCTTCATTTAGTGTTTCTTCGAAATGCTCTTTCCATCTTTTTATCATCTCTGTTTCTTCCCCTATTAAATTACCCTTTTTATCTTTGCAGAATAACTGTGTCTGTCGATATCCTCGCTTTGTATCCTTGATTTCTTGATAAAAGTTCTTTATTTCTTTGTTTTTATATTTGTCTTCTAGACAGAGGACGAAGAAAACTACCAAGAACAAAAGCGTCAAACAAAAAAAGTTTATAGAAAAGAAAAAAGAGCTTTTCAAACACTCAAGTTCCAATAACTCTTTAAGTTCTGCAAAATCTATATCGTGTGGGGTTCCACAAGGGTCAATTTGGGACCATTGCTTTTTATTATGTATATAAATGACCTTTTGCTCTACAACTTACTACATAACAGTCATATGGTTTCCTTTGCAGATGACACTGCTATTGTGATCAATGGTAATTCATGGGATCACGTCATTTCTAATGCCACTAACAATCTTAAGTTTTTAAAATATTGGTTAGATAACAATATCCTAACCTTAAATTACGATAAAACGTTTTATATGCCTTTCACAATTTATAATCAAGCCTTGCCTATCCCAAATCAGTTGATTGTTCATTCTTATAATTGTAAAGGAATTAATTGTGTTTGTTCTATTAATATTAAGAAGCCCTCTCCATAAAATATTTAGGGTTAATGGTAGATCAACAATTAAGGTGGGATGTACACATAGATTACTTGGTAAAAAATACGTAAATTTATATATCTTTTTAGAACTCTCAAGCAGTTTGCTCAACTAAACACTTTAAAATCGCTTTATTATGGTTATATACAGTCAATATTAAACTATGGAATTCTCGTATGGGCTGGAGCTGCCAGTATACATTTATCTAGAATTGAAGTTATGCAAAAAATTATTATAAAAGCTATTTTAAATAAACCATATTTTTATTCCACTTAATTGCTCTTTTGTGAATTTGACGTGCCTACATTTTATAGATTATATTTTATTTCAATTGCCAAATATATGTACAAACACAGACATTCATTAAATTTAGAGTTTCAACTACATATATACAGTATTCGGTTACGCAATAATCTTGTCGCCTATACTCCTCAGATGAATAAGTATTTTGGTCAGCACAATTTTTTTTTATTCTTAAATATACAATTATATCAAAATTAACTCTACTATAGATTTTTCTATACCTTATAGTTCAATAACCTTGCGCAGACCGGCTACAGTGCCGGTCCACCATGGTACCCTACGAACTCGAGCCTCCCTGAGAGGACAAGCCGTCTCATAAGCGGAGACAATTTTACTTGCCAGTTGCTCTACATCTTTACTTAATTGTTCCTTCGTGCGTATACCTCCCTCTGGTTGGCCTCCTTGGCGAACGAGACTGGAACGATAACTTTTCCAGTCTGTTGCCCTGGGGTTCCGGTAGGGAATTTCCAGAAGCTTCTCGGAATTCATTTCCATTCTGATCATACGATGATCAGATGTCACGATATCCGACGTCACTTTCCAGTTTTCAATATTGATTGAAAAACAACTAGATGCCACTGCAATGTCAATTACCTCCTTTTGGATGCTATTGGATGCTATATAAAGTGGGCTCTATACCTTTGTTCATTATCTCAAGATCCGTTGACGCCAAATATTCTAGTAGGGTTTCGCCCCGAGGGTTAATGTCTGAGCTCCCCCACACCGAATGATGTGCATTGGCGTCACATCCGACAATTACCGAGATCTTTATCTCTTGCAAACGATAATAAGCGTTCGAATTCCTCCGTAGGTATACGCGCGTTATCCGAGGGAAAATACGCGCTTCCGACTACTACCTTATGGTTTCTACGACCTACCTGATGCTCCGATGCTCCAGAACCGCTGCGGTGAGGTCCTTGGTTCCCAGCTGCGGTAGTGGTACCATGCTGAGATTCCTGGACACCATGATACAGGTCCTGGGTCGATCGTCCACTTCCTTGCCAATCACTACATCGTAGTTGGCCATCCTCAGTTCCCTGACCTTATTTCTGTAAATATACGGTTCTTGAATGAGGACTATTTCTCTCCTGCCAGTTAGGGCGCTCATCAGCTCTGCCGTAGCGCCCCTACTGTGCTGAAGATTGATCTGACTTACCCGCAGTAAATCCATTATAGGGAGTTCATGGTGCGGGGGCTGTGGTCCTTTCAGTTGTCCTTGGCCTGCTTTGACACGCCAGGTGTCGTCCTGGGCAGTTACTAAAAACCATCCTGGTTCCACTAGTATTGAATTCTTGAACCTTCGGGGCGAATTGCAGTAAATTTCATTCATAATTTCATGCTTCCATCTTTCTCTTCTTCTTTTATATGTCTAATTAATTACATTTATTTGTATAGTAACTGTATTTTTTTAACTTGTATTTTTTGGGCAAATAAATGGTATTATTATTAAATAAACGAACCACTAACAATAAGAAATATAAAATAGTTACCTGCACACGCAACAGCTCTTCGGTTGTGTTTGTTTATTTAATTTATGCTAAAATATTATCACAATACTCTTCTACGGAGGTTCTCAGAGTAATATTTGAGTCAGATTTTTCCTTCGTTACTTCTTCTTATTCACAACATCTTGACAGATGTGTTGTGACCCATTTTAATTTTGAATATTACTGATGACTCTTTTTACCGTGTTTCGTCCTCTTTTGCCTACTGGATGCCATATGGGCGGCTTCACTCAAACTGGTGTGGAGAAGATCTCTTGCTAAGTCTATCCAACGTTTTGGTGATGGTTCACGTCTTCTTTTTCTATCTGGTTTACCTAGAAGTACACACTTCGTTACACATATTAGTAAAACAGTTTCGTCTGCTTATAGTAGGTAATTGCAAAAATTTCACTAACATCTATGCACTGAAACTGCTATATCGGTTGTCTTGTTTGGTTTCCATACTATGGTTGCCATAAAAACGCAATTAAGAAAGTTCAAAGAAAATTCTTAAAGATTCGGTGGTTCAAAACATAGCATGTCTATCTGCCGCAAGGCTTTAACCATATTATTTTGTTAAATACATTTCAATTTGAGTCGATTTTAAGTCGCAGAATTAATATCCATGTGATTTTTGTATAACAAAATCGATTGTTTTTACATCAAAATCTATCTTTAGATAGTTGGCCAAAGTTATGCTCTTTACGAATTCACCAGTGAGTCAGCACTGCCGCACATTCTAACGCTATTTATACTGTCTGACCCGAAGGGCGTATCCTAAGCGACCAAATAGGTGTTAAGTTCAATAGAGTGTAAAGATCAGAGCAGGGAATAGGTCCCCCATCTTTGTTCAAAAGTTTATTATCTTGATTCTTAAAAATTGTCAAGCCTTTAAGAGAATTTAGCTGCTTGTGGATGTTAACACTTTTACAATTTTTAGGTCAGTTTCCGTAATACTATGACCCGTTTCGTAAATATGTTGGGCAATACTAGATTTTTCGAATCTGTTGAATCTAAAATGAGCTATCTGCTCTTTAAATCTAGTACCAAAATTACGACGTGTTTGCCCAATATATTTAGAAATACAATGGGAACATTTGGGATGATTTAGTGAAAAGCATATCTTTGGCCAACTTTGTCGTGTTAGTTTCTCTCCAAGGCTACTGATATGACAGCTTAGCAGTTGTTAAATATTTGTGTAGATAGGGGTTTTTTTAACAAATTGTGACTGTTTTGCAAATAAAATGAAATAATAGCCAATGTGTCCTACATATCAAAACAAAAATAGACATTTATATAGATAAATGTATACATTAACATTTACATCAATTTTTAGGTTATTTTAAAACTCATTTAATCTTCTAAGCAATTCGAAATTCTATAAAGTCCATACGTTAAAACAGAATAGGAAAGAACTGGTAACAAAATCTTGAAAATTTCTGGAATTTTTACAATATTGTAACAATGCGTAATAATGTATTATAGAAATCTGGAAGTTTTCGTGGTAATAATTATGTCTCTTTCAATATTACACACGTTTAAAGTGTATAAAAGGTTTTACAAGTGACAGTAAGTTACAAACTACCTACTATAGCATACTTAGTACATTATAAGATCGGTAAATACCTTTACCGGTTTCAGGATATTAAGCCTTTGTTTACATATACAAAAGTAGGCTGGTGACTAGGTCATAACTTATCTGTAGGGTAAAGAAATATTACCCTACATGGCAACCATAACCATACAGCAACCGATAAACTATTAAATATATCACGAATGTTATTAATCATAACAGCCTTAGAAGTCTTAAAATCCTCCCTTTACGAGCTCGGATTTCAAAACATCTGCGGCAGTTCTGATACTAAGAAACAATTAAAAATACCATGCTAGAAAAGCCCAGTGTTTTGTTTTTTTTAAATTCCAGTTTCAATAAGACACTTTCTGATTTTATAATGTAATACGCTATAGTAGTTTGTTACTCAATATCACTTGTTTTTTTTTATTTACGGGTACCAAATCAACATTATAAATATGTTATACATGTTGTGCTGTTAGTTACACAGGGTGATTCATTAGTATAGTAATTAAATTTAAAGGTCAACAAACAGAACAACTTTTAATAATAAACTATAGGTCAAAAATTAATAATAATCCCACAAAAATTAAAACAACTGCTTAAACCGATTGAGGGTAGCTGAAATGAATGGCTATAAACTTTGCACAGGTGGGTGCGATAAGACCGAATTTCATAAAAAGTAAAGGAAAAAGCAGTTTTTTGAGTGTTTCAATTACATTTGGTAAATTAGGTGAATGTAGTCTTATCTGATTTCGCCAGTAGTTCTCAAAAGTTTGCAGCTGTTTGCGCCAGGCCCTTAATACAAGTTTTCAGGTGGTAATTAATTTTTTGTGCAATGTGCTTCTACTGAGGTTAGTACACGCCTATTTAATTTAATGACGAAACTTATGAATCACCCTGTAATCTAATATACAATGGGCTTTTTACTTTGGAGGAGAGAAGATCTTCTTCGATCGACGCGACGGTGTTATCTCTCCTCATTTTCTGCGCTCGAACTGTCAGTAAGTCTTGTGGTAATCTCCGCTTTAATATATGGTGGATTCCTTTAGTACCCAGTTAGTGATACATTGCACTCCTACACACACTGATGTTTTTGATGAATTTCTTTATGGTTTTTCTGGTGTAGTCAGCAATTGTGTCAATATTCAGTTCCTGATGCAGTTGTTGGTTTTCTATGTACCAGGAAGCATTAATTGCTGTCCTAAGTATACTATTTTGAAGTGATTGGAATTTGCTGATGTAAGTGGCAGAGGTTGTGCTCTACACTGGGCAGCCATACATAATTAGAAATCTAAATAAAATTTTATACGTTAGTCGAGTATCCATGTACATTGTACACTCCTAGATACTTGATTGCTTGATTTGTCGGTTCCATTCGATTTCATCTGCATTTACTATTATATTTGGAATTTTCTTTTGACGTCTAAGTGTGACTATTTTGTTGGTGCATTTGGATGGAGTTATTACTATTCCCCATATTGTAAATCAAGAATTTAACCAGTCGTTCTACAGCTGTACTGAGATCAGACTGTTGGGTACTGATAACCGTATCATCTGTGAAAGATTTATGTGATGGCTGATATGGTGTGAAGCATCGTGAATGAAAAAGTTAACTAGGGTTGCAGGGGCGCAGGAACAAGGGGGCAAGGGGGGCGACTGCCCCCTCATAGAATTTATTGGGGGGGGGGGGCAAATAGTATAATTTGCCCCCTCCGATGTATACTATGAGGTTTTTAAAAATGTGTTTAAATAGGGTTTTTACATTAATCTATACGAGACATTTAGACATAACATTTGTTGCAATTTGTAGGTGGTGCAGAAATAAAACACGAGGAATTTCTTAAACACGTCATTATTTTTATCTCCACAGCAGAGAATTCGATATATTCCATTTTTCTTTGATATGGAAATGCAAATGCCGAAATTCTAGGGAAACCATTGACAACAAGCATTGTCACTAGGCTGCAATGTGTCCCTATATAAACTTCTGTTTATTATTTTTGCTGTGAGGTTAGCTTTCATGTCGACAGGTTGACATTTCATATATATTTTATGCTGCAGCTTTGGTTATTATAAACTTGAAATGTGAATTGTATAATTTGGTTTTAACTAGTTAAGTATAGGGATTACACTAAGGTCACTTTCAGTTTATAATAGCCAGAACTACAATTTGAAATAATTAAGGTGTCAACCAGTCAATATGAAACCTAACCTCATTGCAAAAATAATAACCAGAAGTTTCTATCAATCTAGTGCCAATGCTTGTTGTCATTGGTTTCCCTAGAATGCATCTCCATATGAAAAAAATGAAGTGTGGTCACCACACGATTTTCTTTTACTGTCGGTAAAAATTTCGGTTTGCGATTTTTCATTATCTATACTAACAAATAACTTTTTTGACAAATATAATTACACAATATATCATCTTGTTCTATGAAATTTAATTTTTATCAAACAACTATAACATTTTCTGGGAAAACAGAAAAACATAAGAGTAAAATATCACTTCCGGTTACAGGATTTTAACCAAATTTATATTAAAAACAGAGATATCAATTTTGAGGCCGATCAATTAAACCATCTGGGCTGTAGAAAGGTCACAGACAGACTGACAAACTCACAAAATGACAGACTTACAAACTGCCAGACAGACAACACTTGGAAAACAAGTTTTTCTGAGCGAGAAGACAAGAAATCTGATATTTCCTCAAAAATTTCGAGTTAAAAACAATCATGATTACTATATTTTACAAAGTAAAAGAAATTAAAACTGAAGTATCTTTCAGGTTTTGTATCTTTACGACCATTCAATACGTGATTAAAAAGTATTTTAGCTTCATTGTAACTATTATAGATATTTATTTATTAAGTACATAATGTAGGATTTTATTGAACGAGTGTTTTATGACAGAGCGAGCATAGCGTAGCGATAAAGAGGACGAGTCAAATTAGGTCTGATTATGTACGAGCTGCATACTAAGCTTTACGTTCGACTGCACTGCAGAAGATTTCCTTTTATCTACAATAACATTTATATTAGACATATTAAAAAATTGAAGTTGCTATTGAAACATTTGATAGTTTCGAAGTGTGCAATATCAAAAATAACTGTCTATTACCGTAAGGTATTAAAGAATTCCTTTTTATTATTTTTAAAGTTTTCAGTTAATATAATCTCCTTTCCTGATTTGAATAAAATGATATTTATTTTGAAAATAACTATTGGATATTGACAGGCAGCCGTTTTACTTTAATTTATGGACTAAAGTGACACTTTATGGAAGCTAAATAATACTATAACAAAGTGTTTATGGAACAGTCAAACATAAAGCTTAGTTATGTTAAAGCACTCAAAAAAAATGTTTTGCCCCCCTATAATTACAGTAGTTCCTGCGCCGCTGTAGGGTTGGGCCCAATATGATGTCCTGTGGAACTCCTACTGAGATAGATTTTGTGTTGGATAGTTAAGCAAGTATTCTAACCGCAAACGTTCTGTTTTCGAGAAATGAGAAGAGTATTGCTGTGATATACCGAGGTATGTTGATATGTAATAATTTGTACTTGAGTACATCGAACCACACATTATCAAATGCTTTGGTGATGTCTAAAACTGCCGTAGTACTATATTGCCTCGTTTCAAATCTACGCTGTATCATTTGGGTTATCTGTTGGATGGAATACATTGCTGAGTCTCCTCTTCTGAAACCAAATTGAGTAGGTGGGATTATCATTTGCTCGTCTCGATGGTGCTTGAGCCTATGACTTACTACATTTTCGAGTAATTTCGAGAGTTGAGGTAGCAAGCTTATCGGCTTGTAGTTACTGTGTTACTTTTTGTTTTTGTTTAACGAACATTGCCATATGGCAGTATCTCCTGTACGAATAGTATGTGTATTCACTAGCCGCTAGGATGTTCAGTGGATGCCAGCCATATTATTAAGATGAATCCCATTAAGGTTATCTACAAGTCAACGAGAAAACTTGTTCTTACATTTAGGTAGCCTATCATTAATGTAGGCAAGATCTTATCAAACAAATTAGTTAATTCGGTTTCGTTAATGGTTTTGTTTGGTTGTTTATAATCACATATGATGTTCATCGAATGTGCTGCATTTGTTCTTATAGTGATCGTGGTTGTTTCCAATTGATTGTAGATGAGATGTTTAAATGCTATGCAAGAGCTGACGTTCTATAATAATAACTACACCACTCCATTTCTGTTATAGCTAGCCTATCTTAACGATATATGGCTGTACCAACTATAAGCAACCTACCTTTAGAACTAGACTAGCTCAATTCTCAGTTGCGATACGGGTATAATAAATGTGGGGCTTTTGTTTACTTCACTTTCGCATAAAGGTTTTAGGTTCACACTAAGAAAGAAGTATTGAGCGCCAACAATTTTATTAAATTGTAATTTATAGACAATATGTTCATATCCAATGTATTTTATGGTTTTTACCTATCTACTATGGCAATTTATAAATGACTCTTTATACGGATATATTGAATTAGAGTTATATCAATTTATGGGTCAAGTTATTTATTCAAATATAAGTATTACTCAAAAAGAGGTTTTAATAATAATAATAATAATAATAATAGTGTTTATTTCCAAACTAATTTACATTTTTTTTTGTATTGACATTAACTAATAGAATAGAATGGAAAAGCGATGGCAATCAGATAAACCCTACTAGGGGGATCCCTTTCTTTTTTTTAAATTCTATGCGTATAGGTAAGATACATTAAAGAGCTCTTTATATTCTTTTAAACTATTTTTGATCTCGAACACTTTTCGTTCAATATTCTATCTGATAACTCAATTCACACCTCCGCTCCGGAGTATACAAAATACCCATTATTTGACACTTATATGCAGTATAACATTAAACCCTAAATGACGTTTCTGAAACCTAACCTGTGGTTATTTAATTGGTTTCTTTTATCATTTTCTACAGAAAGGGTAATTGAATTTACTTGCTACGTACTCAGTAAGTTATTTAAGGTAAGTTAAATTTCATATGTTTACTTAAACTTAAAATTTTGACATACTTCTGGTTGCTGCTTAACTGAATTGTTTCATACAGATCTCTGCGGTTTGGGACCAACCAAATAGGGGAGTAGCTGTTCTTATGCAGCCAGGAACCGCTGGTTAACAAGAAACATTTCCGTCGCCAAACTAATGAAGCAGCGTTTTCGGTAATGGATTCCTAACGATACTTAATTCCGGTTTAATATCATCGTCAACTTTAGATTAGGCACTCAAAAGGCTTCGCCGAGACGCCGTGCATCCTATGCAACCCGAATCACTGCAGAAGAAATAAAAAGCTGAATTGAAAAAAGAAATTTTTATCAGGATAAATAATAATCACCGCTGTACGTACCTATCAGTTAAATCGTAACTGCTTTTTCTATAATTAATATGTCCAAGGAATTAAATCTATTCGCTTGAAAAACCATTACAATATAATAGAATGCGGAATTAGATTAACTGTAATCTTACAGATTGGGGGCTCAAATTTATATATCCTTGAGCTGAGAAAGAACACCCAACTTATTCGTCTCTGGACTTTCAAGGCCAAATTTGTTTTTTACAAAACAGGAAATAGATTTTCTCTTTTATTTTTTTGAAAATTTACAAATTAGCCCTCTGTTTAAAATTAATTACTAGGTGATGATTATGCAACCTGTATGTCTTCCAAGTATTATAAGTTGTATAACTTTCAGATTTTGTTACAATTTAGAATTAACGCATTTTAGTAGCACTGACTGTGGAATGCTGCATGGTGTATGCACTCATTTTAAATAATCTGCATTATATCTACCTAGACAAGCAATTAGCAGTAATCTCTGTAGGTTTACATTAGCATTACCCTTGAGAATGGTGATGATATTTAAATATCGTTGGACGTAGTTATCCATTTACAATGTGGGGTCGAATGTGATTGATAATGAATACTTTTATTTGAGTGATGTGAGGGATTAACAATTGTTTAAGGAATTGGAAGATGTTTTCTACGTGAGAGGACTGTGTTGATGAGGTAGGTATCACTTGTAGATAAAACGCTTCATTCGTTTTGAACGAGTATAACATTTTTTGAGCTATGAACTTATAAAAATTAAAATACCGTTGAATACTGCAGATATTGTTTGCCTAATAAAGTGCGCCATTGTTGTTCCTAAGTATCCAAACACAAAATAATCTGCTATAACAGTCTTAAGACCTTTATATATTATAATGGATCTATTAGTTTGTTGTTGTTATACCAACCAATAAAGATACAGTAAGTTGAACCTTCTGTGGCAGGTAAGAAGCCTGTAAGCAATTAAAAATAGATTGGTAGCGCAATTTTTGTTTTAAACAAACCCGGGTTTATTAAAAAAGAATTAATTTCGTATAATAATTTCAATCAAGTCATTAGTGGCACTGAAAAGGGTCTTTTGTTAAAGCAGATGCACAAAATGTTTTCCTTATATCTGAATGCATAACTGAGCCCTTCTGACCCATGATTGCTCATATGGTGCAATGTTGTTTCAGATAGCTCCAGCAGCGTCGAAAATTCTTTGTTGAAGATGCTGAATATTTATTCTTGATGCACTAATGTTTTTAGTTGTCGGCACAAGTAGAAATCAAGAGGATTTAAGTCCGAAGAACAAGAGGGACATGCCACGGGACCACTTCCATCAATGATAAAAAGATATATATGTAAATGATTTCTGGCATTTCGATCAAAATGTGGTGTCCTTTTAAATTTAAAAGAGTGTAATTCTGCCTTCAAATGTCTAAAAATCTAGTTTGAAAACGGATCCTGCAAATCGCGTGTGGGTGTTTTAAGGCCCACACATGGGGTTTGTGAAAGACGAGTGAAAATGGCTTCATCGGTGATAAGATTTTTATTAACATTTTTTCTGTGCCGTCTTACTGAATTAGCAGCCACTCGCTAAATATCACCTTTTCATCTGCAGGTTGTAGGGTTTAAACGCGTTCGAAAATGGTACAAGTGATAGCCGACGTTATTAATCTTCCTCCATACCATACTTCTGGCAGTTCCCACTACTACTGATATTTCCCTTGAGACAATGTTGGGGTTATTTTCCACCGTGTTCAATATTTTCTTGTACACGTCCATTCCAACACCACCTTCATAATGGAGTTCCAGCGTACCGTGTTCTCTCAGATTTAGGACAGTTTTTTGAATAGTTTGTAGACCTGGATAATTTCTATTTGGAAAACTATCCACTTAAATAATCACCATATCCACCATTTCGTTATTTTATAGGGACGAGCCATTTCCACAGTGTAACTCGCACAAAACACAAAACTAGCAAATGGAACTTTCCGGAAAGTGCCAATAATGTAAAGCACAATCGAAAATTATTGTCAATTGACACCGTCTGAGGCTAATGCCATACATTAAATAGTTTGTTTGTTATGGGCAAGATCTAGACATGCGGAGTATAAGATACCTTAGACACCAATTGATGTGGTCGTGTGGTCAAAGTCTTACATAGAGTTTTGTCGAGTTTAAAGAGTTCCAGCCCTAGTAAGAGATATTTTACTTTTTACATATCATAGTATCATAGGACATCACTGCCGAGTGATGACATTTTGCAAAAGTTTTCATTCGCATTTTTTATTTTTAAAAACCTCACCGGAACCGAGAATCAAACTCGCGTCTGAGATCAGTAGTCAGAATGCTTAACCACTGAGCTACCCAGCCCCGCTTTTCTTTGCTAAATAAGACAATTTCATTTTATTTCATTATATCTAAGTCTTCTTTGTCTCTTTTTCTCGCATCAGTTTTGTGCGTTTATTAATTTAGGTCTACCTGCTATAAAAATATAATTGTTTTTTACATTTAATTCACCATTCAAATCGATCATAACTCGGACCAAAATAAAATTCCAATTTTTACCTTGTAGAGTAGAAAATTAAATTGCCTTGGCTAATTAGACTTGTAAAGTATTTATAATTGCATAGTAATATACCGAATGACCGGTTTCAAAACCGAATATAGTAAAAGCATGGTATATCAGAAGGTTGCTAGAAACATTTAATTTAATTTAAAAAAGAAGGTTGCCTAGATCACAACTTCAAATTATGGGAGGGAAAAGGGGAGGAAAGAAGCGAAAAGTCCTTAGACATAATTACGTTAGATATATTTTGTGTTCGTTTGTTGGTCTTACATTTATTCTTACTAGTTACACTCGCGTAATTGGAGCTCTAGTGAGCTAATTAGCAATTAAGGTTTAAGTATTATTGTTTTTTTGTGTATGATGTGCTGCTATCTACACAAGTGCATTTTTTAGTTGCTTATTATTTTTCTGTGAAGTTAAAGAAACTTGCAAATATCAATGGTTTATAAAAATATTAGAATTGCACATGTTCATGTCAGATCTTTGTTGCCTAAAATAACAGAAGTAAAAACTTTTATACTGCAAAATAAAATAGACATTCTAACTATTTCTGAAACATGGTTAAACGCAAATATTTCTAATTTAGATACAAATATTGAGGGTTATGTTTTTATTCGAAATGATCGTTGTGGACGTGGAGGCGGTGTTGCTATTTACATACAAAAGTGCATTAATTTTTCGCGTATCGATGTTCGTCGTATAACTTTTGAGCAAATTTGGATATCTGTGTACTCGGTACTCTTTATAATCCTAATCAGAAAGACTACAAATTATTTCTTGACGAATTTGAAAATTCTATTATTGCATGCATGTCTTATTCTGAACATATAATCTGTTTAGGTGATTTTAATATAGATTTTTTAAACCGCACCACACCTCTACAGCATACATGCAAAATTTGCTTGAATCTCTTGGTTTTTATCAAATTATTCATCAACTTACAAGAGTATCAAACAATTCTGCTTCGCTTATCGATCTAATAATTCTATCTGATAATTCATTAATTGCTGATAGTAATTGATTGTCATCTGGCTGACCATGATCTTGTGTTTTGCCATATTAAAATTGATGTACCTGCCCAATTTGCATCAAAAATAACGTTTCGAAATTTCAAAAAAATTTATCTTGACTTATTTCAAGCTGATCTTAACGCTATGGCTTTTCATTACATATTTCGATCACCTGACGTCAACGAAAAATTGCGATTATTCAATGAAATGATTTTGCAGTTTTTTGATAAACATGCTCCTCTTAAAACTTGTAACTTCACTAAATCATATGCCCCCTGGATAACTGACAACTTAAAATACCTTATGTCGTTAAGAGATAAAGCTAAAGCCAGATTTCGAAAAACTAAATTACTTCAGCACTGGGAGTACTATAAATCTTTGCGAAATTTATCTACCCTCTTATTAAAGAATGAAAGGAAATCATATCTTAATTTTGTATCATCTAATCATGATAGCACCGCTTTATGGAACCATTTAAATATTCTCGGCCTTAGCAGAGAAAAACATACCGTTATACCAGAAAATCTGAAAGATATAAACATGATTAATGATTACTTTGTAAATGGTATTCCCACTGTTAATAATAATGGACAGACAGTCCCTCTCGATATTTATAAAGGGACCACTTACAAAAATTTAAATTTTACCTTTTCTCCGCTTGATACCACAACTGTATTCCAAATTATGAATAAAATCAAATCAAATGCATTGGGTAATGATAATATTAATATAACTATGTTAAAGCTGTGTTGTCCAGTTATAATTCCCTACGTCACCCATATTAGTAACTCTTGTATTATTAGTAATATTTTCCCCCAGTGTTGGAAACATGCAATCGTCATGCCACTTTCTAAAAATAAACAACAGACCAAAATTAATGACCTACGTCCCATTAGTCTTCTTCCGACGTTGTCCAAACTATTTAAAAAAGTTATTCACTTTCAACTTAACACTTTCATTAATAATAATAATAATAATATTTTGCCTCCGGTGCAATCTGGTTTTCGATCTGGCTATAGCTTTCCTACTGCTTTGCTAAAAGTAACTGACGATATTTTAGGTGCCACTGACGAGGGCAAGGTCACTTCACTTGTGTTGTTAGATTATAGCGAGGCATTTGACACAGTGAATCACGACACTCTTATCATGATTCTAAAATACCTGGGGGTTGGCCATGCTGCTACCTCTTTAATAGCAAGCTATCTTTGTAATCGGACACAATCTGTCAGTTTGGACAATAATATGTCTAGTTCACTATCAGTGAGTCCAGAGAAATCAATTCTGGGCCCCTTGTTGTTTTCAGTATATACATCTGTGTTTATGCAACATGTTAAATTCTCAAAAATTCATATCTATGCAGATGATACTCAATTATACCATTCATTTACAGCAGCAAACTGGAGGAATGCTGTTGATGAAATAAATTTGGATCTGCAGTATATCTATGATGTTTCCGTTAAACACTCACTTAAGATAAACCCCGACAAATCTGCCGCGTTACTGTTTGGTAATAAAAACATCTGCCGTAATTTAGTTAATATTGCTAACATTAATATTAATAATGTTAAAATTCCTTTCGTGACGAAAGCCAAAAGTCTAGGTTTAACGCTAGACAATACTTTCCGTTACTGAGATCAAATATCCAAATATATTCTTCAGAGTTACCAACATCTTAAAAAGCTCTATCCTCATAGGTCATATTTAAACTGCGAGACTAAAAAGAAATTGTGCGAAGCTTTTGTTCTATCGCAATTGAATTATTGTGTTCCTGTTTATCACTCAGCATTAGACGCCATTACCGCCCATAGAATTAGAAAGGATTCAAAATGCTTGCTTGAGATTTATGTACGGCATTAGAAAATATGAGCGTATATCTTACAAGCTAGTTGATGCAGATTGGCTGACAATGCAAAATCGTAGCATACTGCAGTCCCAATGTCTTTTTCATCAAATTTTATCAAACAAAAAACCTCCTTATTTATACAAAAAGATTACCTTTAGAACTGATGTTCATAATATTTCTACTAGATTTAGGGGCCAAATTTCACCACCTCTCCATAAAACAACCTTATTCGAGCGGTCATTCTCGTTTCAGATATATGCAATGTATAACAGTTCACCTTCTAATCTTAAAGTCTACAGTTCTAAATTATTTAAATCAAAATTGCATTTAGACCTTTTGCAAAAACAATAACTTGTTTACCGAACTGTCCACAAGATGATGCCATTTTTTTTTAATAGCAGTAGATCTTTCCAGCCTTAAATATTTTTATAAACATTTTTCAACGTCACAGAATATCTTTAGTTTTTATAAGGTTTGCTTTAGGGTTAGGAATTCATTATGTGTCATTTTGTTCTTTTCTCTCTCAAGGTTTAGATGGTAGGCTAGAGCAGTAGTAGGGTTAACCAAAACTGAATCTCGCCTTGTGGTTAATATGCTTTTGCAATCAATTAGTTTTTTGTACACATGTGTATTTGCTTCTTGTATGAGCGCATCAATAAAGTTTATTATTATTATTATTATTATTATATTATTTGTTTACTAGAAATTAAAAACTTGTTATATTCGGTTTTGCAACCGGTCACCTAGTGTGTGATAAAATGAGAACGTACGAACATATACATAATTTACAGTGCCTGGTAACTATGCATAATTACTGGTAACTATTTACAATTACAGAATTTATTACTTTTGCGGCAAACTGTTATTATTATTATTATTATTTACTAGAAATTGGTTAAAATGTAAATGTAGGGTTAAGTACCAAAAATAACTTTGTTTCATTAATTTTAAGATTCTTGTAATCAGGAATCTAATCCTGTTTAAAATACTGCTAATATCCTTGCTCTTTAAACTGAATAAAAAAACATATTTTAAAAAATCATGGCTTTTAGATTGTATTGCATTATTTAATTTCCAGCATTTCTTGTAACGCCTGTAATGTTAGAGAGGATAATAATCTTGCACACCCACTATATAGATTGTGCATCGCGAGTGCAGTCATTATGCGTTATTAGTGGTAATCCAGCAGGTGCCGTAAGCCTTCTTACCGCTTCTGCATACTTGATGCTGCTAATGGTACACTACCACGAACGAATTATGAGCCGCTCCCTCCACTCCCGCAGGAATTCTCTGCTCCCGCAAGTGCACAGTAATGTAAACTAAATCTAAAAGCGCCGGGAATTAATCTAAAGTTTCCTAGACCTACACTCGGCTAAATTTAATGAACGCGACAGCCACTACGGTCCCCGTCCGCCCTTGCTCTGCACAATTGAATTAAATCATTGGTTACATTAAGAGAATATCAGTGCAGGGTGCAAAGCAAAAATTATTTTAAAATGGTGTACAATTATCTACAACAACAGAAGAACTAGAGATTCGTCAAATACACTAGTTTACAAATTTACACTTGTTGATTAGGGTTTGCATGTTACTGTGATCTCAAATACAGGGCCGTTCCTAGCTTCCTGGCCGCCTGCGTGAAAAATAAAATAGCCGCCCCCCCTCCAAGCAATTAAAAAATATATTTACGTTAAAAAAAATTATTAATAACAATTTTATAAAATAAAATAAAAAGAAATACTCCTATAAAATAAAATACAAAAAAAAAAAACAAAACAAATACAAAGTTTAATATCTTAGAATTTAGCTTTTCTAGCTTTGACAGACGCAAAAGTGGTCACAAGGTTCTTGACATCAATTGCTTCTGCCAAGTCTCTCTCTATAGATATAATAGAAAGATCTGACAATCTTTCTTGCTTCATGGCCGAGCGTAAAAAGTTTTTAATTATTTTTAATTTTGAAAAAGACCTTTCTGCTGACGCAACTGAGACAGGTAAAGTCAGTAGAAGTCTTAAGGCAATTGCTGTATTTGGGAAAGTCGCAAGTAAATTATTTGTAACAATGTAGTTGAGAATTTTAGATGGTGTTTCAACAGATTGGAAATGTAATTTTAAATTTTTTAATTCATCACTTAATTCTACGGCGTTTACATCAGCCTCTTTTCTGACAGTGTCTTCTAATTTTAAGGATAAATCTGTACAGTGTTTTTTCATTGAATTATCGTCCATAATAGGAAATTCATAAATCACTTTGAAATTGTCACTGTAACGTTGTAGTTGTTCAAAACGTTCCTGTATAAGTAAGTAAGTTTATTTAGTATAATATACTAGTACATAGAATCATTATTATTATATATCTTAACTTATTTATCATTAATAACATTAAAATTAATAGTATTGTTTAACAAAGCTGCTTAAATATTTTTTTAAACTATAAATATTTGTTATTTGTTTTACATCTTGTGGAAGCGAATTATAGACTTTTAGTCCCTTGTAATACAGAGAATTTTGTGTACTCGCTTTATTTAATTTAGGCAAAATCAAATCGATTCCTTGTTTTATATTGATGAACGTCAGCATTTAGTATCAAGTGATCCGACATATAATTTGGTAATGAATTACACTTTGGCGGTATCAAAAATAGTGAAATACAAATTAATCTTACAATTCAACTTTGGGTCAAGTATAGGCTCATCAGGGGTTTCATAATCAAATTGTCTTTTTTTTCGACGTGAACGAATTATATTAGTTGGAGGAAATTCCGTTGCTATATCAAGTTCTTCTGTAGCAAGTATTTTCGCCTCTTCTATAAACGCTTCAAAACTGTGGTCATTTCTTTTCTGTTCCAAATAATATACTAAATTTTTTAACGCATTTGAACAATCTTTTAGATTTGTATTCACACCTTGAAGCATCTTACTGGCGGAATTAATTTTAGACAGAACATCATGCCAAATAATTATACAGAACAAACGAATTTAAAACTATTAATTTTTAAGGCCAATGCTTGGGCTTGTTGTTTGGTGTTAATGTCGCGTGATTTGTCATTTACAAGTTCTTCTAGACTATCATAAATTTTCCCTAATTGATATCGCAGAGGTGTAATAGCTTTAATTCTACTTTTCCACCTAGTTGAGCTAACAGCTTTTAATGTGAAATTTGGTACATTAGTTTTAAGTACATTCCATCTATATGGCGAAGAAGAAAAATATGTATATAATTCTTGTATAAGATTAAAGAACTCCGATGTTTGCAAGGTAACATTGGCAGAATCATTAACCACTAGATTTAGGGTATGAGCAGCACAAGGTACAAACATTGCTCGAGGATTGATATTTAAAATTCGGCGTTGCAATCCTACATGTTTTCCGCGCATATTTGCACCATTATCATAACCCTGTCCACGCATATTGTAGATATCCATATTAAAATCTTTCAAAAGTTTTATTACAAAATCGTATAAACCCTCCTCACCAGTCACATCAATAATAATAATAGGAAAAAAATCCGAGAAAATGTTCACAAATTTTAATTTGTTTATTATCATCTATTATAACAAATCGAACAACGAATGGAATTTGTTCGGTATGACTTGAGTCTGGGGTTGAATCTAGAATAATTGAATAATATTTTGCTTTTGACAATAACTCCCTAATTTGTTCTCTGATTTTATTTGCTGTAAGTCAGATCAATTCATTTTGTAATCTATTTCCTAAATAACGTTTATGTGAAATTTTACTGATTTGAATATTTTTTAGATGTTCCGAAAGAACTGCATCAAATTTTGCAAATGTTTCAACCGTCTTCAAAAAGTTTCCATTGTTTGATTCGAATAATTTATTGGATGACCCACGAAATGCTAAACACTGTCCTGCCAATAATAATATAATTGCAACAATACGTTCTAAAACATTACACCAATATTGTTGTTTCAAATTAAAAATACGTTGTTCTTGGTGATCGATTGTTGTGTAAGTACTCAATCTTTTTACTTCCTTTTACAATAAAGGAAGTACCTATTGGATTCACCCCAAAAATTTGAAATTGAGTTTTCAACAGATCTTCACGTTTTAGAGTCCCCTGAACCCAAAAAACATATTTTTTTTATTGGTCTGTGTGTCTGTGTGTCTGTGAACAGAATATCTCAAAAACGAAAAGAGGTATGGCGTTGAAACTTCATATTTAAGTTTTGTGTACTATGTAGATGCGACAGCAAGCTTTTGAAGAAAATTGCTTAACCGGAAGTAGGTGTTTACTCTTGCAATTTTTCAGTTTTTTTAGATTATTTCAAAAACGGCTCTAACGATTTCCTTCAAACTTTTTATTTTTATTACATTTTTAATGTGTATTAACGTGAGATAAGTGATTTTCCAGTTGAATACCTCTAAAATGGGTTTCTTTTGTTTTTTTTTATTTTTTGTATTAACTTCTATTTTAAGTACAACATCCGGTATATTATTACATTTTTGAATTCAGCTTAAAATTCTAGAGAAAATTTGTCTCTTGATCTAATGCTCTATTTTGTACGGTTTTTGTACCATTTGCAATTTTTTTAAATTTTTTACAAATGCTGAAAAATAAAAAATCAAATTTTTACCTAATTATAAAATCACTGTAAAAGGAAGTTGTGTGAGTGTATCACACCAGATTTTTTCTAATTCAGTCCATAATTTATAATTTTGAATATGATCAGTTAATCGTTCGTGTCTGGATAAATTATTAGAAAGATGTTTCCAATCTGAAAAACCAGCATCTGTTAACTGAATATTTTTGGTCCCAAAAATTTTGCAACAAAAGCAAAAAACGCAATTTAACTTAATGGAATAAATTAACCACATACGAGGTATTTTTTCACCATTTGCTAATGTTCGTGTATAATAATGAACCGAAAATCGCCCTTGTTCTGTTAAAGGAAATGAAAAATGTTTTACTTGCGTAGATCCCATTTTTACTAATACTTCAATTGTTGAATTATCAAGTGATTTAGGCTATGAAGCTGGATCTTCTAAACTCCCACTTTCAATGTCCTCTGGTTCTTCTGGAGTACAAGACTCTGCCGAAGTCGATGGAATCTGTGGCTCTATGGAGACGACTTGCTGACTGTCAGGCGTTGAAACAAAATTATATCCAGCCGTGCTTCCACTTTCTTCCTCTGCAACTTCTCTTTTTCAGTTTCTTTAGACAGTTGTCTTTTTCTGTAAGCGGCTCCAGAGAGTCTTTTAGTTCGTCGTCGTTCCGAGCTTGACATCTGAATAAATTTAAAAAAGTTTTGTTTTAATTTACTTCTAGATTGCAGTCTTAATAGACTATCAAAGCAGCTATTACGTGAAAATCATGTAAATTAAAAAAAACGTATATCAATAGCTTACCTTTAATAACCAGGCTCTATAACACACGTTTTATTATGATGAAGTATGATAGAAGTAACTGAGTAATATAGATCTTTAATCAGTACCACAATATTTTATTTCCATATAAGGGCACAAAAATAACAATGGGTCTCAGTATTTTACACCTACATATTGCTTCCACCATTCACAAATGAACGCATTTTTTCGTCGGGTGATATTTATACCCTCGGTAAAATACGTCACCCGGGGATTTACTTGAATTAGTACGAAGCAATTCGGGACTTCACAAGAAAGATTTGATATGATTTTACAGATTCCTATCTTAGTTTTTTGTCGTATTTTGGACATTGGTTGATAGATGGTGCTAATTATTTGAAAGGAAAAAATGAAAACACAAATTATTGGTAATAGTTTCAAATTTATTATTGATTTTGTGTTAAAATATCTGTAATAAACGCAAAAAAAAACAAAAATTGGGATTTCGACTAACAATAAAGTGGTGTTTGTTTTTTGTTCGTGGTTTGCATTTTTCAGAGATGTTTTATTCTCAAATTACTTATTTAATTTTAATTTAAATTTGTATAAAATCGGTTTCGAGCGGCCGCCCCTTGCAATCGGCCGCCTGCGTGATGGACACGCAACACCCCACCGGTAGGAACGGCCCTGCTCAAATATAGCTAACATTTTTTTTCTATCACATCCAGATACATCGATACAGTGAAGTAATAACATAGTAGTGATTTTTATGAAACTGTGTAACTTTATTGTGTTTAGTAATGAGAAATTGATAGGATTACATTTTGATACATCAAAAACGCCTAAATACTAACAAATATTAACCAAAATTCAAAAACTTTCATTAATCAGACTTTCGTCTTTTTGTTTGAGTCGTTTTTCTTCTATGTACAGGGTGGGCCAAAGTAGACGCTTTCTTATGGAAACTCATGTTCCTGTCAAAGATAGCAAAATTTTGACCGACATCTCCCGAGCTCAAATTTTATGAAAAAGTTACTGGTGTAAACAGAATTTTGCTATCGTAAACCGTTAGGCCGCTAGGGGCCGTTCTTCAAAATTCGTCGATTTCTTTAAACCCTTCTAGCTTTTTTTGTTTTTAGGAATAATTGATTTATGTAAAAACTTTCTCATAGCAGTTTTTAGTGTAGAATAGGCTGGTGAATTTTGTTTTAATACAGGGTGATTCATAAATTTTCTGCAACAAAAATTTTCTTTTTTCTTATGGGACACCCGGTATATTTATACATTTTTTTGTAGTCCTTGAAGTTCTCTATTCAAAAATATATAATACTATATGTCCAAATTTAGCATTTTAAGGTGTATTTGGATTTAAGTTAAATAAACTAAAAATATCAAGTGGCCATTGTGTCATAGCGCCGCATGACCATTGTTTTAAACCAACATTAGCAATATTTATGAGGAAAACAAAGTTGGACGCTGAAAAATTAGTCGAATAGCTTTTGAATTTGAACAGAATCTGGTTTTTTATCCGTGTCTATTTAAATTTTCACCTTCCAACAAGATGGTGCACCGCCTCATTGAAGAGTTATAACTAATTACTTAAAAGTGCAGTTTGGTGAAGAGTAGATAGGAAACCAAGGACCAATCGCTTGGCCAGTGAAGTCCCCCGATATGACACCCCTAGACTACTATTTTTGGGGAAAAACTAAAGATTTGACATATACAGTGTGTTTCACTTTACATGGAAGCACCCCTGTATTTTCATTGTTTGTGTATGAATCGATTTGAATTTTTTACCAGTTGTACAACTCACCAAGAGGCATCTACTCATGTCCTTGAGCGGAAATGACGTTTTTAGCCTGGCCTACTACGATCAAGAACATGGGTCGTATTGTCAATATTTTGCATCGCGTTAGAGTTACAGCAAAAAGTTATTAAGAAAAGTTGTTTAGAATCGAAAGAATACCCCAAATACCGATTTTCGTTTAATAATTCGAATTTTTAATTTTTATCCATAAATTTGTCAAAGTCCCAATTTTCAACTTTTAATTTGGTACTAAATGGAGCCATGGAAAAACAACATTTTTATTATTGTTGCAAACGTCATTAGGTCTTAATAATGGCTGAATTACGTTTAACTGTAGCTGAGAAAGTAGAAATAATTGGAATTAATGGTGAAAATGCAAGATCCAATAGAGAAGTAGCTAGAATATTTAATGGAAGGCATCCAGGGCGTGCACCTATTTATCCAGGAACTGTTTCAAAAATTAATCAACTTTTTAATTTAACTGGAACTGTTGTTAAGCCCAGAGCAAGAAGAATAGTTCGAGAGCATCCTTCGGAGGAAATGATTTTGGCGGTTTATGACGCTAATCCTCCTGAGATATGGCATTAAATGTAACTATTGCACTATCGAACATTTTCCGCTCCTTGCATCTTCAGAAACTAAGTGCCAGGACAAATAGGTGCACGCCCTGGATGCCTTCCATTAAATATTATAGCTACTTCTCTATTGGATCTTGCATTTTCACCATTAATTCCAATTATTTCTACTTTCTCAGCTACAGTTAAACGTAATTCAGCCATTATTAAGACCTAATTGGGACTTTGACAAATTTATGGATAAAAATTAAAAATTCGAATTATTAAACGAAAATCGGTATTTGGGGTATTCTTTTGATTCTAAACAACTTTTCTTAATAACGTTTTGCTGTAACTCTAACGCGATGCAAAATATTAACAATACGACCCACGTTCTTGATCGTAGTAGGCAAGGCTAAAAACGTCATTTGCGCTCAAGGACATGAATAGATGCCTCTTGGTGAGTTGTATAACTCGTAAAAAATTCAAATCGATTTATACAAAAACAAAGAAAATACAGGGGTGCTTCCATGTAAAGTGAAACACACTGTAGACGATTACATCAAGAGAATTGCAAGAGGAAGCAGTGTAAAATGTATTTGCTATAATTTCTAAATTTGAACTAAGAAATGCTGCAAATGCTGTCAAACAACGTTGCCGCTTGTGTATTAATCAGAACGGTGCCCAGTTTGAACATATGTTATAAAAGGATATATCGTTGGGTGGTAATATGTTTTATTAATTTTGTTATTGGTTCTAAATGTTTTTAAACCCTATATGCTTTTTATTGGTTTAAAACAATGGTCATGCGGCGCTAAGACACAATGGCTACTTGATATATTTAGTTTATTTAACTTAAAGCCAAATATACGGTAAAATGCTAACATTAGACATATAGTATTATATATTTTTGAAAATAGAATTTGAAGGACTATAAAAAAATTTCTAAATATACCTGGTGTCCCATAAGAAAAAAGAAATTTTTTGTTGTAGAAAATTTATGAATCACCCTGTATTAAAACAAAATTCACCAGCCTATTCTACACTAAAAACTGCTATGAGAAAGTTTTTACAGAAATCAATTATTCCTAAAAACAAAAAAGCTAGAAGGGTTTAAGGAAATCGACAAATTTTGAAAAACGACCCCTAGCGGCCTAACGGTTTACGATAGCAAAATTCTGTTTGCACCAGTAACTTTTACATAAAATTTGAGCTCGAGAGACGTTGGTCAAAATTTTTCTATCTCTGACTGGAACATGAGTTTCCATAAGAAAGCTTCTACTTTGGCCCAGTACAGCGCCAGGTTTCTCTCCACCAGTTATTTTCGGCCATCATGCTTGTATTCTACTTTCCCTGGTATCTTTCCTCCATTACTTTTATGTCTTGATGGAATATCTCACCTTGTTCTTCGCTCATTTGTCAAGATTTTCGGGAAAAGAATGAAGATGGGCATACTTACTTACTTACTTAGTCCTATGCCTTTTTACCGTTAAGTGTAAGGCGGGTGGGGTTGAGTTTGCTCCGTCGATGGCGTTTTCCACTTTTCTTTCCATAGTTTCCTATCCTGGGTCACTTGTTTTATTCCTGCCCATTTTATTCCCTTGCTCGCTGCATTCAAAAAATAAATTTTGATGCTTATATTGTAACCAAAATTGCCCAGGCTTTTATAACATATTGTAACGATCGTGGGGCTAGGCCGTCGCCCCAGAAATATGACTCAGCGTCCCGTGCGACAGCATTGCAGAACGACCTTGGAGGCAGCTGCATGAGACGGCGTGAGTAAGTCTTCCAGAACATTCCAGAAACGACCTTGCGCGTGACACGTCAGAGTTGCCAGAAAGGTCGACCGAACTCTAGACGTTCTCCAGAAGGAACTATCTGGCAATATAAATACTCGCGAGCGGGAATAGATAGCAGTTCTGCCGCAGTCCTGAGTTCAGTTCCGAATTCGCGTAGAGTCGTGTAGAGCTCCCACATAAATAAAAGCCCGTGTGTACATATAACTATTGACATAAATAACCATATAAATATAACCATGTAAATAGAAATAAATCGTTAATGTTAAGAGTGAAATAAATAAATAGTTGAAGTTTAACCAGTGTAAATATTAAATAAATGTATCGATAGAAATAGCGCCTGTAGTTTAAGTAATTTGTAATCGGCTTGATAATTTTCGTGTGTTTGTAAATAATAATAATTAATCCAATAGTTGTAAATAAATGTTTAATACAAGAAGCGTCGTTATAATTTTTAAATAGCCCGAACGTTAAAAAGGTAACAGTGGCGTTAGGTGTGCGGGTTTTGTGTCGGGTTTTGTATCGTGTTATACCAGGGGCTATATAAAAAATTATTGAACAAACGTTAAAATAAATAAATTGTTAGCAAGTGCCGATAAAACGACGTCAGATAAATAAATTGTAGTGTATAGAGTTGGATGCGTTTGACGAGCAGCAAGATGGAAGCTCGACTAAGCCAACTTTTGCAAGAGTTGAAAGTTGGCCAAGGCAAGGCAGAGAAGGTGCAAGAAAAGGCAGAAAAAACGCTAGAGGTTCTTGAGAAAGTGCTGGAAGCCGGGCGGGAAGCCGCGCTAGAGGATCTTAAAGATAAGTTTGAGGAACAGCGGAACGCCGCAAAAGCACTTAAGGAATGGCTGAAGGCCGAGCAAGAAAAAGCAGTCCAAAAACTTAAGAAATTGAAAGCCGGCCGAAAGAAGGCAGAAAAACTTGAGGAAAAATTGAAAGCCACTCAAGAAAACCTCAAGGATAAACTTAATGAAGAATTGAGAGCCGGCCGAAAGAGGATCTTGAAAGGACTAGAGGGTCTTAATAATAAGCGTGGGGAACAGCCGGGAGCCGGGCAGGAAGCACAAGAAGAGCTGAAAGCCGGGCAGGAAGAGCTGGAAGCCGCAGAAGAGAAAGTAGTCCAAAAGCTTGATGGGAAAATAAATGGAAGAATTCGGTCTCTGCTGTTGGATACTGGAGCGACGAAGTCCATCGCCAGGTCCGACGTAGTAAGGGACGAGGGTCAGCTGCTGCACAACAAAACACGCCTTCGCACTGCCACGGGAGGCGCGGTGACCACACATGGGGAAACTGATTTGAAGATTGGGAATCAAACCGTCAAGCATCGGGACCTGATGGCTGACAGTGCGAACGAGTACATCCTGGGAGTGGATGTTATGGATAAATGTGAGTGCGTTTTGGACATGAGACGCGGCGAGTTGCACGTGGGTGGGGAGGAGCTTTCCCGACACCCAAGAGGAGAGATCTCGGCACAAGTGGTATGGGCGGAAGATGTTACTCTGCAAGGACGAACCGAGAGGGTCGTGGATGCATACCTGGATGGCGATCTCCGGGGCAACGTGGTGCGCGTGGTCAAGCCTGATGATTGCATGAAGCTCACTCATGGTATCCTGGTAGGGAAGACGTTGGTGACGACTGGGCTTGGGGTCCCAGTAAGGATGATGAACGTCAGCAGAGAACTGGCAACCGTCAGGAGGAACACGATACTGGAAAGGGGCATGAGCCAACGAGAACGGAAGAAGATAGAAGATCTGGTGGCCCGGTACCAACACATCTTCGAGGGCGGGAATCATCCCAGCGGCCGTACTGACGTAGGAAAACATCAATCATTCGAGTTTGGCAGAAGAGTCTTGCGAAGGACCGACCATGCTGCTCTGAGATGGCTACTGCAGTGCAAGAACCCTGAAGGACAGATGGCTAAGTGGATCAAGCGCCTACAAAAGTACGATTTGGAAATAAATAATCGGCCTGGCACAGCCCACCGCAACGCCGATGCGTTATCCAGGAAACCCTGCCCTGCGGACTGCGGCCACTGTTCGAGACTGGAGAGTCGTGCGGTACCCACCAATCGTACCACTGTAGTCGACGACTCGTGGGAGCCAGACGAGTTGCAGAGCAACCAGGAGAACGACCCCGACTTAGACACGGTTATAGCCGGGAAGCGGGATGGCCGTCGACCTACCTGGCAGGAGGTCTCCGCCACCAACGCAACGGTGAAGACGTATTGGGTGGAATGGGACTCCTTGCATCTGGACAACAACGTCCTGACCAGAATCTTGGAAGATGAGGACAGTAAGGCAACAAGATCACGATCGATGGTTCCAAGGAGTAGAGTGGCCGAGGTTCTGCGCCACCTGCGTGATGGCTCCTCTGGGGGACATGTTGGATTGAAGAAGACTTTGCGGAAGGTCCAGGAAAGGTTCTACGGGGCGAGCTGCAAAGGTGACTTTCGAGAGTGGTGCCGGAGGTGCATAGCATGCGCTACAGGAAACGGACCGGTTGGAAGACGTAGAGCTCCGAGGTGGCAGTACAACGTCGGTGGTCCGTTCGAGGGGATAGCCATTGACATCGCCGGCCCATGTCCCGAAACCGAAGCGGGAAATAAATACATCTTGGTGTGTATGGGCTACTTCACCAAGTGAAGCGTACCCCGTTCCGAAGCAAGAGACCGGTAGTGGCACTGATGTTCTGGTGAAGGAGTGTTTCAGCCGTTTTGGAGTCCCCCTGAAGTTACATTCCGACCAGGGCCGGAATTTCGAGTCTGGACTGTTCCGGAACGTCTGCAAGCTACTGGGGATACGCAAGACACGGAACACTGCCCTTCATACGCAATCGGACGGCATGATGGAAAGGTTGAACGGGACCATGGGGAAGCATCTGTGCAGGGTGGTTTCCGAGCATCAGCCTGACTGGGACCAGTGCATTCACCTATTCCTGAGGGCATACCGATCGGCAGTACAAGAGACAACCGGCATCCCGATTGAGGTCTGCTGTTGCAACCCGTTGCGAGGCATCGAGCCCACGGTGGACTGCTACTTCTTCAACCAGTCCGTGTGCAAGAAGGGCACCGCTTGTAAATACCGTCATCAAACCCCCACAAGAGCGAGTGACAGGCACCCGACGCAACTCGTTCTGGGACAGAACGACTAAAGTGGGGGCAGTGTAACGATCGTGGGGCTAGGCCGTCGCCCCAGAAATATGACTCAGCGTACCGTGCGACAGCATTGCAAAACGACCTTGGAGGCAGCTGCATGAGACGGCGTGAGTCAGTCTTCCAGAACATTCCAGAAACAACCTTGCGCGTGACACGTCAGAGTTGCCAGAAAGGTCGAGCGAACTCTAGACGTTTTCCAGAAGGAACTATCTGGTAATATAAATACTCGCGAGCGGGAATAGCGGGCAGTTCTCCCGCAGTCCTGAGTTTAATCGGAATTCGCGTAGAGCCGTGCAGAGCTCCCACATAAATAAAAGCCCGTGTGTACATATAACTATTGACATAAATAACCATATAAATATAACCATATAAAAAGAAATAAATCGTTAGTGTTTAAGTCGAAAATAGCCAAATAAATAGTTGAAGTTTAACCAGTGTAAATATTAAATAAATGTATCGATAGAAATAGCGCCTGTAGTTTAAGTAATTTGTAATCGGCTTGATAATTCTCGTGTGTTTGTAAATAATAATAATTAATCCAATAGTAAATAAATGTTTAATACAAGAAGCGTCGTTATAATTTTTAAATAGCCCGAAAGTTAAAAACGTAACAATATGTTCAACAATTTTCTGGTCATCCTTTAATTTATAATTTCTTAGAAAGTTTTCCAATACACTTTCTAAAACAATCCATGTTTCTCTTTCAACACCAGTTATAGTAGTTTCAAACTGATCGTCTTAAATCAATTTTCTAATTTGGGCACTAATAAAGATACTAAGTTTTGCGTTAGGAACAAAACAACCACATATATACAAAATACCTCGGCGTTGTTTATACAACTTCTGGTTGCCATACTAAAATGAGAATATAATTCATTTATCACGTGACGTTATTTCAACCAATGAGGTGCATGCGCAAATGCCTATTCTGCGTCTCAAGGCGACTAAACAGGACAGGGCCTTATGGCAAACAGCAACAAACAGCGATACCATATGTTTTCACAAAAGTGTTCTGTAGAAAAAACGTACCGATTAAAGAGAAACAAATCCAGCTATTGTAATAAAGACTACTTAACTATAATCCCTCATTACCTGGTGCGTTTTGTCAGTGGCATTCAAACAAGTTTATGAACAAAACAATTACGTACAGTAGGATCTCCGTTATCACAAACACATATTTCTTTTAATCGGAACTTGTCATAGTTTCTTAATTAATAAAATTAGGTTTTAACAAGCATAAAATTCGCCAAATTTAGTGGATTTGATAGCCGGTAAAAATAAATAAAACGAATATGTGTTTCACGGCAATCGAGTTTATACATTTAAAATAGAACTTGGAAAAAACAGTAACTAATTATAATTTTTAATTGAAAATTTTAAAAATTGTACAATTTGTGTGTCACTACTCGCTGTCACTATTGTTCACTTCACTATTAATGTCACTATCACTAGCTGCATCATTTATATTTATAATAATTGGTGCTATATCTTTTAACAAATTATCGACTTCCCACATTGTTCGTTCTGTTGCTATTACGTGATTTACGTAAATATGCTTCACTGATTAAATTTCGGACTTCATTCTCCTTAAAATTCGTGTTATGTCCGGCTACGAACCTTAAATGAAAAGAAAATCCGCTTAATTGGATATCTAATCGTTAGTCTGATTTAAATTGTAACTGACAAGATTCATTAGTATTTGTTTTTCTGAAACTTGCAAAGATTGTCCACGTTTCCACTTAACAATTTCTTCCATTGATCGGTCAAAACAACAATAAACAACAATAAAAGCAATAACAATAGATAAAAGTATAGAACACTATGCAAAAATAATCGCAACTGGAAAATGTCAACACGCTCTGAGAACAGATGAAGACTAAACATATTTTGTATAAAAATTACCCTAATGGCTTATTAATTTATTTTGCATTAGAAAGTAGTTATGAATCACTCAAACTTTTGGAAGTACAAATTTGTCACCCTCATTATGGCTGTAATGTAGAACCAATTTGATGCATACAGCAGTGGTTAAACCAAAGATTTAATTTTGTTTACAATGATATTTAATTCTCGCACGTAAATAAGTAAGTTCTGATGTGCAGTAAATTATTTCAGTTTTAAAAATTATAAGATATAGATATTAATTATTTGTAATCTTCTATACAGGGTGATTTATAATAGGTGTAAAACACTTTACCATCTTGTTCGGGAAGTAATTTTAAGATAAAAATGTCATATGCACACAGGTCATATTCCATTTTTTTAACTTATGTTTTAAAATTGTTCTTTAATAATCACTACTAATTCAATAAAATGTAAATCTGTTGTAGTTCTGTAACTAATTGGAATATGACCTATGTTTATATGACATTTTTATCTTAAAATTACTTCCCGAACAAGATGGCAAAGTTTTTACACCTATTATAAATTACCGTGTATAAATAATGGTTTCTGAATTACAAATTATACTTTCTCAAACTGATTATTCTGAACTACAAATGATGCTTTCTGAATTAAAATTTTACGTGAGAACTTATTGGGAACTTCTGGTTTTCGTTTATTTCAGTCAACTTATACCATCGCCCGTTGCATAGAACTGGCAACGTCGGAGCGAAATTCCCATAAGGAAAGCATTCCCTATCCTCTCCACGCTGTCTTGTCACCCTGAGCCGCTCTATAGTTACACATTATAACAGCGGTAGTAATTTATTTTCGTAATTGTTTTTAGGTTGCCATGAAAATAAAATTAATACCCAATAGGTTGCCACTATATTCGTAATATTTGATATTTTGCATTTCGTTCAATATATTCTCTTTCCAAATATAATTCGTGTAATGATTAATGATCGATGATTTGTTACTCGTTAAAACCGGAACAGCAAATTAAACTCGTGCTACGCACTTGTTAAACTTAGGTTCCGGTTTTAACTCGGAAAAAACATCGATAATAATCATTACACTTGTTATATTACAATTGGAAGTAACATACAATGAAAGCACACGACAGCTTTTACAGGTTTTTAGAGGACTACTGTGACCACGTAGAAGATGTACCATTTATATAGGCTCCGTGATTGAGTGGACTGTCCACACAGGGCACTGGATACTCGGACAAGTTTAAAGAGGCATATATTTGATAATAATCAATATACAGGGTGTTACAAAAATGTTGAGCTGGCTATACATAGACGGTTTCTACAACTAAAAATAAGCAAAAAAGTTTATATAAACATATGTCCTAAAATGGTTCGTTACTGAATTACAGCCACTTGAAGTTTTTTATTTTTTTATTTAAAAAAAGGTTACAGAAAACGGGAGTTTTTAATGTAAATCATAACAAATGTTCAAAATGACCTCCACGGGCAACAACACACTGCTGAGCTCGTCGTATCATGGTCTGCCTCACGCTCTCAAAAATTCCTGGTGTATTTCGAATTTACTGGCATCCATCTTCCACTCTACGTTAAAGATCCTCAATATTTTGAATTGGAGTAGAATATACCATAGATTTTAAATGTTCCCATACGTAAAAATCGGGAGGATTTAAATCGGGAGACCGTGCAGGCCACGCTACAGGTCCACCACGATCAATCCATCTTCTAGGATATACGGCATTTAAAAAAACGCGTGCTGTGTGACTGAAGTGAGCCGGTGCACCGTTATGCATGAACCACATGCGTCCTCTAACATTTAGTGGAACAGCTTCCAGCAAAGCTGGTAAGTCGTTTTCTAAAAAATAACGATAATTCTGCCCAGAAAGTCGTCGGAGAAGCACAACAGGACCAATCAAGAAGTCGTTGATAATTCCTGCCCACACATTTAATGAAAACTGCGCTTGATGTCTGGTTGAATAGTAGCATAACGGTTTTCTTCTTGCCACCGCCGGTGTAAATTATGAAAATTGACGATACTATCTCTTGTAAAGCGAGCTTCATCAGTAAAGAGCATAGACGTCAGAAAGAGACGATCGGCGGCGCATGTCTGTAACAACCATACACAGTAAGCTTTTCGTGGTGGGAAGTCATTCTCACTAAGTCCCTGTACTCTTTGCAGGTGGTACGGATAAAGCTGATTAGTTCTTAAAATCCGCCACACACTCACATGATCGACAACTTCCGCCGGTGCAATTCTTCGAGTACTAGCACCTGCATTTCCTTCAACACGATCCAACACACGTTCTTCCAAGTCCAAAGTTCTTGTAGTTCGTGGTCTGCCGCGATCTCGGACTATCGGTTTGAAGGATCCTGTTTCCCTTAATCTAATATGAAGCCTTTCGAACGTTTTTCATTTGGTAAACGTCGGTTTGGGAAATGGTCTGCTTAAAGTCTTCTTGCTTCTGTTCTGTTACAATGTGCCAAACCATACATTAAATGCATGTCGGACATCTCTTCGAAAGAATAATCTGCCATTTTGTACTATTAATTAGAAAAGAGTACTAATCAAATAAATGACTTAATCAACTGTCACGACTGAAAACAAAAAGCACGGACTGCCTAGTTAATATTGGTCTGAAAAGCTTTAAGTAAATTTCTGTAAATTCACCGCTGTAATTCAGTAATGAACCATTTGGGACATATGTTTATAAATTTTTTGCTTATTTTTAGTTGTAGAAACCGTCTATGTATAGCCAGCCCAACATTTTTGTATATAAAACCCACTCGTGTCTGTCTTAAAAAAAGGTGACCAAACTATGTTGCACTTCCCGATCAAACCTGAAATTCGAAACAGACATTTCTTGGCATCTAAGATTGATGGGAAAAATCCGGACAATTCAATATAGCGGATTCAATGTGGCTACCTTAAGAAAAGTCATCTTTTCACGTTTCGACCCTTTCCAAAAGACCTAGAAATTTTAAATTTATATAGCAGTTAGTCCTTACCATATGAACAGCCCTTATAGTCAAAAATTGCTATAGTAATACACGTGGGTTCAACTGTAGGGTATAAAATGAGTCGGTTGCAAAACACGGTGACCAACTTATTTTTGCTTTTCCCAATCACCTACAAACCTGAAAATCGGAATAGACATTCCATGGGATCTAAGATTGATGAGAAAAATCCGAAAAATTCAATATGGCAGCTTTAAGAAGAATCAGCTTTTCACTTTTCGACGCCTTCCAAAAGACGTAGCAACTTAAAATTTGTATAGGACATAGTCCATACCATAGGAATGGCCCTTACAATTGCTAAAATAGTACGTGAGGGTTAAAGAGATGAAAGAGAATAGGGATCGTTGTGCAAACATTTTTTCACTCAGAAGGGAACTTTTTTATCGGCGTAACCTATAGATTTTAGCGACTCAATGATTTCCTTAAGGGCCAAATTAACTTTTAAAATCATATCCGGAGAAAGTAATGGGCAAAGTTTTGGAAATATGGCTTGCACAAGTCGACATTTGAAGCCAATATATGAATCTGTTGGATAAACATTTTTGGCCAAGCTATTGGACGAAATTTACACACATACAGTGGTACACCATACGAAGAAAGACTTATATACTAGTTCTGAATAACAACTAAAGTACGCTTTTTTCCTATAAAAATTTTCAAGGTCAAGATAAAATTGGAAAAACTGCTTTTTTTTAATTATTAGAAAATTTATTTTCATCAGGTTTTTCTGTAAACGACTGGTGTCGTTTTGACATTTAAAATTAAATTGTCAGCTTTTCTTTTTTGAAAATAAATATGCGTAAATAGCGGAATATTTTAAAATGAAATGCAAAAAAGGCAATTCTGAAGTATGCAGAGGAACTGTTGGATCTGCAGCCTAACATGCGAGAAGAAGAGGTTCACGAAAGACCCCTTCAATGCCAGATTTTAAATTTCCCACCAATTTTTAGTTCTAAAAAGTTACTAAAACAAATTTCTACCAACATATATTTTTTAAAGGAATCCAAGCAATGCTAACATAAACCCTAAATCCTTTGACCTTCAAAATTTTTATAGGAAAATAACCTACTTTAGCACATATTTTTACTCAAACTCCAGATATATACTGTAAACCAGTGATATTATTCATTTTATTAAATCCAATAACTGAATTATGAAAAAGTAATTAATAAACAAAAATACTTTAATACTTTAAAGAATTTGTTATAACAACACAGTGCAAGAAAAAATTGTTTAAGTACATTTTGTTATTGTTTCCACTTTCTTGTATTGTGAAGCATACTTTAGCCGTTTGTACATGCAGATTTCGGATTTTTTCAATATTTCTTAATTTCGAAATCTACCATTTAGATGTTTGTAGGTGTTTAATTCTTAATTCAAGCTTTATTTCAAGAAAAAAAAGTTTCGGACGCGTAGATTTGTTTTGGTATGAATATTGCGAATTAAAACAATGTATAAATTCCGCTTTATGAACCATAAGACTGTTTGGTGATTGCCACTTTTGTACAGTGAGTGTTTCAAATTTTAAAAAGACATGAAATCGGTACAGCATTATATCCAAATATTCAATCAAGTGCTCCAGGTTTACATTCCGAAAAGCTGTTTGTAACGGCTTATTTTGATTTTGCCGTTTGCGGTTTTAACCTCCTACTCAATTCATGCCTGACTCAGTGGATTTTGAGACTAGAGCTAACTTCATTCGGCAGTTGTCGAAAAGCGACACGTCCAAATGTTGGATCCAAGCGCAGTTCCCCTCTGCGTGTCAGTAAGTTAAGCCGTTCGAGTGTGGTCCGTTTTTCTTAGTGATCTGGCTCCCCATGCATTTTTTCGAAGTTATTGAGTGTTACAAGTGTTTCCATCTTTCTGAAGCGGCAACGCAGTTATTTTCACGCATTATACAAGCCGTGCAAAGTTTATATTTTTATTGCACGTATTCACTGGGCCGCTCGCTACCTTAAAGTACGTGTTTTTCGATTTAAACCGCTGCCTTAAAGAAAAGGTATTTAACCATTGTGTACTCCCTGTCATGACGTATAAATCAAAAACCCTTATCCTTACACGAAAACCTGTTAAAAAGCTGCTGAACGCTCTATGGAGTGCTCTACATTGGGATTAACTTTAAGAGACGGGGTAATTAATGAAACAATAAGCGGATGTGGCCGCAAAGGTTGTGAATCTGAAGTCGAGTTGGGCAGTCCATGTGGCAAGAACGGGGGACCACAGGTGGACGAAGAAGACTATTGAATGGCGACTTAGAGAACATGCTTACAGAAACAGAGGACGTACTCCAAGTCAGTGGGTGTATGATCTTAAACAAGTACCCAGCAACTGCATGAAAGAAGCACAAAGCCGAACTAGATGGCAAATGTAAAGGGATGTCTATTTATATCCTGCAGTGGGCGACAGAGGCTATGTGAAGCTACCGCATGGCCATAACCACTAACTCTATTTTACAATTTTTACATTTCATCCTGAGTTGTGCTGAAGATAGTAGTTACCAAGGCTAGTTGATATATAGCTCTTAAGGCATTCAGCGAAAGATGTTAGACTTTGTTTTAATATAAATACTATGTTTTATACTTACAAGTTTTTCGAAGACCTATTGACAGACTTGCGTTCTATTTATCAGGTTAGAAATTAGTTCTTTTGCCATCGTTTGAAGCACTGCATGTCAGATAGAAGTTTTTCGTTGATTGATAATTGCGAAGTTCTAGTAACTGTATTATGATTATAAACCCTGATATTAGTAAACGAACAAATCACTTTTGTGCCAAATTTAAATAACGTTTTTCACTATTTAACTTTGTTCATTTAATTTTTGGACCCAATGTAGCTCTAGTAAAATTTTTAACATAAAACGTGCTGGGTTGCATTTAGCGGCCCAGATTAACCTTTATGTGCCCACTAATTGTACCGTTTAACCCCAGTTTTTTTTTTTAATAGGCAAGCCTGGCTTAACGCTTATGCGTCTAAAATGCTATTTACTTTAATTTTATTGTTATATTCAACTATACTCAAACAATGTAACAATTAAAGCCTCCTTATTATACCCTACTACTAGTATATTATGTTTGTTAGCTACTTTAATTCGTTGGTCATTCTTTCAGAAAATTTACTTTGTACACTTAGGTGCAATAGCCGGCCGCCAGCTCAGTTTGATGGAGGTATGCAGCTTTTTAACAAAACAGTCAGTAGAACGAAATAAGAGAAATAAATGTCCAGTGCGCTAACGAATTATTTTGTATTACATACGGCGAGTGCCCCAGGTGTTCAACGAGAATCCGTAAACTCACAATGCTTAAGCACAAACACAATTCCTGAAAGAGGAGCTTCAAATACAATAGACAACCGTAACTAAATTAAACCTCCATAGTTGAGATATCACAGTATAATTTTCATAAGTTCAGGATCACAGTACATGTAAATATCACAAAATTATCGATTATCAGATTCGCAGGTGGCCACAATATTACTTGCTACACTAATTATGTTTGGCTAATTCAGCAGTAATAGCATAAGGTACCTCAGACAAGAATAAACATTTATACTCACAGTTTGTAATACATCGATAAGGCAATCGTATTTATTTCACACATTAAAGTTAAATTCAGGGTCAAGCAAAGATCAGCGGCGAATCCGGTGAGTGCTTAGTTTCGGAAGAAATGTAAACGGCTGCGAACTCAAGACCGAATGATATCACAATTTTTGGAGTCGTGTGACCCCAAATTTGGGAGGCCAGAAGCTGGTGGCTCAGAGGGGAGTTTATCGTGCGATACTGGGACAAAATAGACCTGAAGGTAAGCTTCCTTGTCGGATCCTCTCCTGCGCTCAAACGGCGTCGGCAGCAGAAGTCAAACGGGAACGAAGATCCAGAAAAATTGCCAGCGCAGGGAAAGTCCGTATGCAAATACGACCAGCTGTAGTCAAAGCCTCAAATTGACCCTCCGGCACTAGGTGATATAAAAGGGCAATAGCATATAAAATCGACAGAATATTTCGAGGCGAACTCTTTACTCACAGTGGGCGAAATTCCAGGCGAATTTACGAAACACGTGGCAGCATGAAAAATTCCGCCAACGGCGTGGGAGTCAAGCTTCCCTCACATCGAAAATCGGGGATAAATCCACTTCAAAAGTGTAGGCTCGCATACACACCATCGAATTAACGGCAGCCCAAAATTAAACCTTCGAAATTCTAAGTGTTGTTCGTTCTTCGTTTCGCAAGCGAGATCGGAAAAGGACGAGCCTTGTTTTGGTATAGGTTAGGACCTGTACAAAAAAAAATTTCTACAGCTGTCAAAAAACGTGACATTTATGCATCGCTATAGATACGCGAAGTTTAACTTTTTTTAACACGTGAAATATAGTATATTATATCATGAGGGACTAAAGTGCACCATTTAATCCCGCGAGTGGAGTTTGTTGCCTCGAGGGCGAAGCCCGAGGGCAACAACCACTCAAGGGATTTAGGACCTTTAGTCCCGAGGTATATACGCTAGTTTTTGCACTTTTGGAACATTATCATCAAAAATTTCCAAAATTTGGAATCCGTCAATTTGTAAACTGACAGTTTTGCGTCAGTGTGTGTCAAGTGACAAACAAAACCTAACCTACTAACCTCGTGTGTACATAAATTTACCATAGTTACGGTATCATTTTTACTTTAGTCCCTAGGGATTAAATGAGCTACTTTAGTCCCTGTTTACGGGGACTAAAGTATCAACTTTAGTCCCGGAAGTGCAAAAATAATATTTCTTCACGACTAGCAGTGAAAAAACGGTTTTGGAACACCATTTCCTTAGTTACAACACATATAAAACGTTACGTACATAATAATATTACTCTACTTATTTGTTATATACGAATGATTTTGTTGCAGAGAATCTTTTATTCTTTTTTTGACGGCTGTTGAAAAAACGTTGTTTGTATTTCGTGGCAAAATTCGTGTTTTGATGGCGCGTTTGAATGACTTTTCTGCCTCGACCTAACGGTCTCGGCGAAAATGACATTCTCACGCACCATAAAAAAACACTCATTTCGCGCACTTAATACAAAAATTACTATTTTATGAATTTATCAGATGAAAGGTATTGTTATTAACAAAGTTGTTTGTGCACGATTACCCAATCTGCCTGTCGGTTTTTGAACATTTTCGTTTTCCCTGACTCTAGATCCAAGGGTGTCAACATTACATTCATTTATTTTGTGTTGTGTAGATTGCTGCTGTCATTGCAGTTACTGGTGGGTGCAGATGTGATGAGCTAGTAAAACTATGCATGAAGGATGTAGAAGATAAGGATGATCGCTTACTGGTTCTTATTCCTTATACGAAAATCCATAAGAAATTACCCTTTACTATTTTGGTTAATAGTTTTGGGATTAACCCTCCAGATTTATAACGTAAATACGTTAGTTTGCGTCGGGAGCAGGTGACCACCAGACGGCTTTTTCCAATATATCTTTCAAGATTCCCTAGCTTGAGGAAGTAAGTAATTATTACATCTTTCCAAAACTAAAGTATGATCAAAACTTATTTTCATCTAGTGGTTATGGAATAGTTTCTAATTCATGAATGCAACTAAAAGTCATTTGAAAATCAAATGTCGAGTTTGACATTTAAGTATAATCGTAAAAACGTTTAAAAATTAAAAACTATTCCATAGCCATACTAGATGAAAATAATTTTTGACCATATTTTAGTTTTGGAAAGATGTCAACAACTATTGCCCACCTCCTCAAGCAAGAGAACCTTGAAACATATATTGGTCATACATTTCGAAGGTCAGCCGTTATTTTATTGACGGATTTTGGTGCAGACATCACTACCTTGAAGCGCTTTGCAGGTTGGAAAAGCGACAACATAGCTGAGGGGTACGTCGAAGATTCTCTTCAGCAAAAAGTCAAAATTGGGACACAAATTCTGGATTATGATAATGCTGATAGTGGTACTTCAATAGCAATAAATTATAAGATCATGGTGGTTGATAAACAGATTGGGAATTTAAGTGCCACTTTCGGGAATGTTATCCATCAGTGTGAATACATACATACAGTGAGGTCGTACGTTTCCGGCTAAAACGCTCGGACCCATCAATTTTTATTTTTATTTGGGCATTTTTTGAAATAAAATGCATACATACAGGGTGTCCCGTGTATGAGGTATGGCGTTATCTATGTTTTTTTTAATAAAAACCCCCTTTTTTATTACGGAATCTGAAAGAACGCATCTTTTTACTTACGGTAAGGTAATTTTTGGGTATAGGTCACATTACCAAAAATTAAGAAAAAACATTTAAATTTGCAAATTACTAAATTTGATTTTAAGAAGTGTGATTTTACGCTTTTATCAATGACAGCAATCAACAAAAAACATATTGGTCGTCTTAGTTACTGTCAGGCAGACAACGGTACACAATTTGTACATTTAATTTAGTTGTTTTAGAAATTACTAAACTTAGTATTTTGGAATTTTTAAATTTTTTCTTAATTTTTGATCATCTGATCTATACTCAAAAATCAGCTTACCGTAAGTAAAAAGATGCGTTCTTTCAGATTCCGTAATAAAAAAGGGGGTTTCCATTAAAAAAAAACATCGAGAACGCCATACCTCATACACGGGATACCCTGTATGTATGCATTTTATTTCAAAAAATGCTCAAATAAAAATAAATACGACGGGTCCGAGGATTTTAGCCGGAAACGTACATGTTAGGAAATACTGAATGTATTCCAAACTGTACGACCTCACTGTATAAACGAATTACAGAAGCGAAATTGATGAATCAGTGAACTGGGCTGTTTAATATTAAGAGTAGGCTAGCTATCATCTAATTATATTGTACTATTTCTTTTTCTACATAATTTGTAACAAAATATTTTCAATAAAAAATATGTTTCTTACTCGCTAAGTAAAAGATTGCCTTCTTATAACATTTTGGAGAATGCTACATTTCATTTATTTAAGGAACGTTGTTATGGAAATACTGCTGTAAACACTTTCTGTTGGTCCTTAAACGCTTTGTCCAACCGACGCCAAGTTATTTTTGACAAATTCAGCTAATTACTACTAAATTATATACTATTAAACAATGTTTATATCTATTTTTTAAAAAGTGCGCATAATATGCATAGAAAGTAATTTGATGATCTCGTGCTCTTGTAACCCTCCATACGGTCGGGTTGCAAACGATGTACTCGGTGCAGCTAAGTCTACTTTCTATACTTATTAATTATTATACAAATTTTATGTGGAGCTGAAGTGGCTTTTTGTAGCTTATCTGTACAGAAATCTACAGAAACCCCACAAAAAGTGTCTCTAATATACCTTCTTTTTATTTTGGTCATAGAATTAGTAGTAGTTTATAATAAAACATTTTAGTCACTTAGTAATAGTTACTGAAAACGATTGCAGAAAGTGCATCAAAAGCTACTACTGTAAGATGAAAATGTTTCCATTACAGCAATTACTGGTACTAAATTACATTAACAACACAAAATACCAAATTGCCCCAACCTCCCTGCTAACGTGGAAATAATAAACTGTTGAAATTATCTAAGGAAACAAAGTTTTGTCTGTTATCTGGTAGTGATTTTTAAATTAAGTATTATTAATTTGAATGAAAATGAATACTTAACGTAGGAAGGTGCAAAAAGCTGCACGTATAGACCTTCTGGGCTCATGAGCTTTGGGAAAGGCATCTTGTATACAGAATTCTATACTCTCGCTTCAAAATTGTCTCTCAAAACCTCATTTTTAGTTTCAATCTGGAAATTTAAAAAATATACCAATGGAACATTGGGCTTCGCTGAATACTATTGATTGACGTTTTATTTTTCTTCAATTACATAATGAGACAAGTTTGTCAGCGTCTTGTGTCATACGTATAGAGTAAGTATTCGTATAGCTTATTTTGCTGTCCTTTCAGTTTTTTAGCAGAATTTTTCTTTCGATGTAAGAATGTTTTGAATATTTGTAAGTAGATATAGGATAATTGAAATTCAGAAGTATAGTATTCCAACCAAAAATTGGAAAGCTATTTAAAATCCAGTACACTATGAAAAGTGTAAGTCATGTCTAAGTTGGTTTCATACAATCAGTAAATAATATTCTAATGTCAATCAGCTTTCAAGTAATGACAGTTCATCTGCAAATTGTACATGTAACTGTTTTGTTAAGGCATTGTAACATTGTGCATGATTTAAGTATGTGCTAGTTGAGTTTTTAAAACCGTATAGTAGCATAGAAAATTTCAAAAAAACGTATATATCTTCCAAACTTCCCAATGCATCTGTCAAATTTGAAGGTTATTATCAAAGTGTCACTGAATGACCATCAAACAGTAATTTTATGAATTAAATTACGAAGTGACTTACTGTTTTCAATGCTGGCCTGATTTTAAATAGCTTTCCAATTTCTGGTTGGAATACTATACTTAGGTAGTGATGTCTGCTGAATCCCTGGCATCTTTTATTTTCGATGCACCCCCACTTCCTCATAACAAGTCTACCTAAGGCCATAATTGTTGTACATATATGTTATTGCTACAACTACTAACTGCATTCGCTTTCAGCTGCTATCTGTGCGTGCGGTATCAGCAATCTCCAAACCCTTCATTAAACGCTCTACAATTCATCCCATGCAGATGTCCATGTAGCAGAATAAAAATATGAATTCAAAACGGATCTGCACGTCCGAACATAACAGATCGCCGACCGATAGCAAGCGTCGGGTTACACCTCCACATAATCCTTTCGCAGGCTCATCTTATCAACCACCCCGAAATCTTCGGCCGCGGGGAACAGCTGAAATCCGTATCTCCCTGCCTACAAATAGTTTAATCTGATTCGCAGATCCAATAGGCGCATACGTGTACCTTTTTAATCGCATCGTAAGAGGCTTTGCAGGCAAAAACGCCAACAACCCGGTCCACGGTGTAACTCCAATCTGTGTATGGTTTCCGAAGGGTGGGTCGCTCTAATCTGACAAGCCACAATGGAGAAAGCGGATTTGGCGGCGATGATTGACACCGCTGCTGCTTATGGGCCGTTTCCTCCCGGCGATTTCCCTGCATGCCAGCTTGGATGCCTTCGTGCTAGAAAAGTTTGGAAACTGAACAGAGCCTGTTTCGGATTTGCTCGAGAGTTGGATTCAGGGGCAATGAGAAGGTTCACTTTTTTATGTGCTATAAAAAATTGCTTGGAATTGGTTCTAGACTTTGCCAAAACTTGAACAAGGTTTAACATTTTAAAATACTAGACTCCTATTAACTGATTTAAACTAAAGCATTCGAATGGGCTCATTAATCGGCCTAGAAAAAGTAGTAGAATTTAGTGCCCAGAGGAAACTGCTTTTGCGCTACTGTTCTTTATTTTATACAGGTTGTCCGAAATCTGTTTTGAACATAGGAAATTAATGAGTGCGACAAGGAAGACATAAACAAAATGAGTAGCAGGACAAAGATAGAACGTAATCATGGCTAGCTAAATTTTTAAACTAAAATTAAGTCAATGAAACAAACAAACTCTTCTGTCAAATATTTTAGCTGTTGTTAAGAGTATAAAGTGAGATTTAAATATACTATTGTTTACTATTCACATAATTATTTTAATTATTTAAACATCACTTTATACTCTTGATGACAGATAAAATATTTGACAGAAGGGTTTTTGTTTCATTGACTTAATTTTAGTTTAAAAATTTAGCTAGCCATGATTACGTTCTATCTTTGTCCTGCTACTCATTTTGTTTATGTCTTCCTTGTCGCACTCATTAATTTCCTATGTTCAAAACGGATTTCGGACAATCTGTATATGAATGACTAAGGTAAAGTTAATCAAGATGCGAGTGCTATTACGATGACGCTGTTCTAGTGTTTGGTGGAGATATTTGGAAACATAGCAGCGCTTTATAAATATTCCGATAGTCATGAAAAGGTTAAATATCTAGTTCATCCGCATTTATTTGAAATGGGATGTCCATGCAATACATGGGTTATACTCTATTTTTTAATGCCGCGACAAAGTTATGCAACCCAAGATACTATTTCCAATCATACCTAGGTTCATCAATTTTATTTTTAAAGAATGCAATCCACGATGTCTGTAAAAAATATATGTCACGAAGTTAGGTTATTTTATGTGACAGTTCTAATATCATCATAGACGTATTTAATGTCAATTATAAAGTAATAAAACAAAAGAAAGTTATATTTGCTGACTATTTCGACACTTATATTCGCTTGAAGACACTCACAAATTTATGAGGTACAAAAAGTAAATAACAAGTGGGCATTGTCAAGCTGAACCTACGTTAGAATCCTTGACTCAAAATTTAATTTAAAAAATAGTATCAAATTAACTAATATAATTGAATGATGAGTTCCATAACTATGTCCACGGCATTAAAAAAATAGAGTATAATAACATAAATACTTAAATAATATCGAAATTGTGTTAGCTTTCCGTAATTAAAAGCTATTTACTGTGCACAAATTCAGTCCGTATTCAGCTATGGCATAATTATATGGGCGGTTGCCTACATTTTAAATAGCTTCACTATCATTACATATAACACCGAAATAAAATTATAAATGATAAACATTATAATATATAAAATTACACGATATTCTACTAAATCACTTTAATTGTAGCGATTCGGTATCTATAAAAAAGTCATTTGTAGTATCTGAATTAAAGTATATGCATAAAAATGCTAGTTACGAAATATATCTGAAATATCTTTTCAACAATAGATCAATAGAAATCGAACTTTAAAAGCTTAGAATGTCCAGCGCCAAATAATACATCACAACATCTCTTACGCTTCATCCAGCTTCATTTGTAATCAATTTCCATTTTTCAAAATATTTTTACAACCATTAATAGTAATTTCGAGTGTGTAGAATTCGACAAGGCGTTCCAGCCAGAATTTATAAAATTAGTTTTACAGGCATTTTAAACTAATGCATGCATAAAAATTTCAAATATAAAATACATATGTATATTTATCAAAACATTCCATCAACAGTCGAATATCCACAGACAAATAAAAATTCACTACACCACATTTTCATTCTATCTAATTATATTTCTTAAATTTCTTTATTCTAGTTTTCTATTTTTGATTTTATTTTAATTACTAAGAGAAACTTCGATTAGTTTATAGAATTACACAATGCATTTTAGCTAGAATTGATAAATTACATTTTCGTAGTTTTAATTTTAAAACTAAGTTTGATCAAACTTGGTTTATTACAAAATTATTATAAAATTTTACGTGTAACGCCCTGTATAAATATTAGTAACAATGTTAAATATTGTAAATCTTTTATTAGCTAATCTTATGTATATATTCATGTACGCTTCATACTATTTGAAACCAATCTTTCTGAAAAATGTTATTCTTTCTCCGCAAATATTTTTTTACGCATTACATAGTTTGTACTTTATATTCTGACCCCTCTCAGAATATATAACTATCATCTGTGTGCAGTTGTACTGGTCAGAGATTGCGATTTTTTAGACACTGTGAAAGCAATTGTAAACTACCTACTCTAATAAATTGTTTTTTTTCTATAGCACATGTTAAAGTGTGCTTTTATCAACTCAAAACAAAAGATCAAGTTTTACTTTAACAGCAAGGGTAGATAAAGTAGCACTTTAACATCAAGGATAGATAAAGTAATTTAATTTTCTAACTTTTGTTTAAATTTAATATCACAGCTTGGCATTATCGTAGCAACCCAATCTAGCTATTGACATATTGAAATGTCATGGACTGTCTTTATTTTCTTTTGAAATTGTTAAAGTTCTTGCTATAGAAAAAAATATTGTATTATACACGACGATAAAGTTATTTCTATCCACTCTTGAATCATTAACGTCTCGACTTCGTCTCGACGTTAAACGATTCACTCGTGGATAAAATTTAACTTTATCGTCTTGTATAATAAATTACTATTTTCTACGATCGTGTCAAAAGCGACTTTTGCACGTTGCCGTTGGAGGCGTGTTTTAATAATTTATTAACACATTCTTTGCAGTAAATTTTAATGTCAACATAACCTCGAATATCTAACACAATATGACGGAAAAAGTGTCACCCAACTAAGTTTTTTTATTTTTTTTACGATCGTAGAAAAATAGCGTATGATACACGTGTATAAGGTCCATTAAAGCACAAGCGACGTTAAAAACACTCCGATAGCGCGTCGTGCTCTTAAACTCGTCGCACGTGCTTTAAAGGCGTACTTATACACTTGTGTCATAATATACTATTGTCACCATTTTTCAATTTAAATATACTAGTTAGTAGTAGTCATATAGTTGCCATAGAATTGTCTGTTTAATTGTCTAATCTCGATGTCAAATCTCTTATGATTTTTGTAAAAATTCTGGCTTGCTTCAAAATGAAATCATTTAAAAGAGATAATACAGTTGTTATGGTTAATTAACGGGCGTTTTGTATACCGCGCTATAAATTGCTTCAAGGAAACTCAAAGCGTGCTGTTACATTCATTTTCTCCCGTATAATTTCTAGTACATGCCGCTGATCTTAGTGCATTGGAATGGGTCATTTTGCATTCAATACTAGGCAGGCAACTGACGTCTGAAATGAAGGCAGACAGTTGACAGACATCAAGTAAGTCTACGTGTATTGAGATCGTAATACGATAGCTGCCAAAGATACGCCAAAGGAGTAAAAATACAACAAATCCGGGTTTTGCATGCACTATGTAGCTCAGAAGCCAGGATTCGACATTGCTTTGTAATGCATTGCCAATTTTGATTTAAACTATACTAAATTTTGCTAAATTTAGTTTCCAACTGGTTGCCCCGGCTAAGGTCAAATGCCCAAGGTCTGTTCACTCAAATGTATAAACACAGGAATAGCAAATATAGAAATAAATTGTATATTGTGTTTAAATAATTATAAAATAAGTCCAAATTAGGGTTAAAGAAATATATGTACATAAATATTGTCAATGACAAAAATTCTTTCTGGTAACTGGATCTGCGTTCGGTGCTTATGCACTATCGGTTGCTGTCTCTGGACAGACTCGAAGTACGTCCGGTGGCCTGTAGTTCCAACTCGCATCAGCCTCAAACGTCATTTCTGAAACAGATTATATCCGATGTTGCTGACGGGGCCAACATGGCGGTGTTTAAAATGTTCTGAAACTAAATGAATACATGGCTGGTAGCTCTCGGATAGTGAATTAAACCGGGCAGGTACCAGTGAATCTGTGGAGGTTAAGTCTGAATCACCCAAGGCGATGAAAACCAGAAATGTTACCTTCACTACTAGCCTGACGATTGCTGACCATGTTAGCGGCGAGCGCTGGAGGACGCTGGCGATTTTTACTGAGTCGGGCTACGGCAGGTGCGTGGGACATGCCTTCGGTCACGCTGTTGGATGGAAAATCCCTCGTTGACTGGCAAGCTAGAATCTAGGTTTAGTTTGGAAACTGGATATCGTTGGAGTCGGTGTCGCTTCGGCCCGTATCGGATATCAGGGAGCAGCTGGATATACTATGGAGAACCAGTGTCGCGTCGCTCCATACTAAGTATTAGGGTATAGGTGGATTTACCAAGTAGGGCCCGTATCGCGTAGGTTCGTACTAGATATCAGAATGTAGGTGAAGATTAGGGAGAGTTGAAGTCTTGGGACTCAAGTGCCTTAAATGAAAATGCATACGTTGATTGTAACGGTTTTAGCACTGCAGTGTTAATGGTTAAATTAGCTTACTAACTGCATTACATATTTGAATATTATATTCGAAGAAATAAACCACAACGTTTGAGTTTCAAATATCAAAGACAATCTTTTATTTATTAATATATTTGCAACCTAGCAATCTGTAACCAGGTTATGAGGGATGCTCTGTTAATAGTCAGTAGCAGGTCATGGAAGCTCAATTGGCTAGAAACAATTGCAACAATTGAATGTCGCATTAGTTGACATTCGTTACCCACAATTGTCAAACGTTCCCATTTTCTTGTGAAACGTAGTTAATTTTGTAAGTTAAGTAATTGTACATTTCTAATTCAGTTAAAATGACCATTCCGCGAACTGCCTTTAGAGCTATGATTTTCTATGGCTATAAAAGACAGTTAGGATACCAGCAAAGCTATAAAAATTTGATAGCAGCATTTGGCGATGCTGCCCCTTCATTATCCGCTATTAGTCATTGGTTCCACGAATTTCGACAAGGGCGAAAGCTGCTAGAAGACGAAGCAAGACCTGGAAGACGTGCAGAAGTTGCCTGTTCAGAAAATGTTGATCGTGTGGCAAGCTTGATTCAGCCCAATTGAAATATTACTTACAGGAAGATTCAGGAGGAAGTAAAGATTGGATCCTCGGCGGTGAATACCATTTTGCATAAACATCTTGGGGTAAGAAAGCTAGCAAGCCGTTGGATACCGCATTTGCTCTCAGAAAGTCAAAAACAGGATCGAGTAGACTGGTGTAAATTTATGTTGCAAAAATTTGACGGAGGAGCTCCCAAGCAAGTGGCATACATTGTAACAGGACGAATCTTGGGTATACAGTTACGACCCTAAAACTAAACAGCAGTCTAGTGTTTGGGTATTCGAAGATGAAGACTTGCCCACAAAAGTAATTCGTGGCAGAAGCGTCAATAAGAAAATGATTGCTGTTTTTTCCACCGACGTGGTCCTGTTGCTATTATTCCACTTGAAGATCGCAGAACTGTTTATTCTGAATGGTACTGCAAAGTGGCTTTACCACAAATGTTTGGAAAATTACAGACAGTTTGCCAAAGGACAGGTTTCGGTAACATCTTTAGTCCATCATTACAACGCATCCTCCCACACTGCTGCCAGAACATTGTTTTTTTTTAAAGATTCGGGAGTTCAATTGGTAACTCACCCTCCATATAGCCCAGATCTGGCGCCGTGCGACTTTTTTTGTTTCCAACTGTTAAAAAAATGATGCGAGGTAAAAGATTTTCCAGCGCAGATGCAGCAGTTACAGAATTTCAAAGAATTTTTGAGGATCTTTCAGAAAATGAATTTTCCGAATGTTTTAAAAAGTGGTTTCAAAGAATGCACAAATGTATTAGTCTGAATGGAGAATATTTTGAAAAACAATAAGTTTTTTTTTTTGTTAAAAAATGCAACGGTCTTTTAATAACTTAACAATTTTCAGCGCAACCCTCGTACATGTAGGTATTCCTTCAGCACCATCGAAATTGTTAGCATAATATTTGTGCTTTAGATAAATTTGGTGTATAGGCTAACGTTACAGTTTGATTAATTAGACTGAGAGTAAAATTAAGTTGGTTTATTAACAGATATTACACGTACAGACTGTAAACTTTAAGTGTACTTCTTAAACAACATATTTACAATCGAAAACATATATAACTAAAATGATATTTAAGTAATTCTCTTCCACTGACTTCAAACGCACCTAGTTAACAGGCAACTCAGTAGACTCAAGTGCTTCGTTGAGGCACTGTAGTTGGTACTTGCGTTGATACCGCAAACGTCTTTGACCAGATTTCCGTAAACAAACAGTGTTAGTAAATTTGCTCATTGTGTTTAAACCGTTATAAACTTCGGTGTTATTGTACTCTGAAAACCTAAGTTATATGTAAGCGCTCTTCCACAGCGGCTTTCAAATTGCCTTCATGGAATCGCAAATTGCTTTCGCTGATCTTACGGCGATTTTTTCGAGTTTCTCTCGCTGGCGTTAACACGAAACCCCGGGAAGCTTTATGTGTGTGGGATTTTTCTATAAGGTCTGGTGATCCATTCACTTGGAGTTCCTTTTTTCACGTAAGCTAAGCTTTACACGCACTTTACCAGCTCACCCTCAAGGAATAATTAAAAGCTCGCCAGTTAGGTTGTGGTTCGCGGTGAAAGCACCTAATGAGGATAGTTGGAGAGTGTGGTGGGCTTCGGTGGCTGTCAGTAATCAGGAGAAGCTTTTGCTGTAGTATGAGTGCTGGTACCGACATGAATAGGCAGAAATCGGGGTGCGAGCGCTTGTCACTTCAGAAATCAGGCGCGCTCGTATGGCCGTTTAAGTACTCGCTAGCGCTCGTATTCAAACCAGCCATACTTGTTCAGTAAAACATCACTTTTCTAAACTTGTTGCGTAATATACTATATTGCACGCATCTGTCACTTTGTTGCACACTTTTGTCAAAACTGTTTATTAGATGTGGTAAGTTTTCAATTTAAAACAATGAAAGCACACCTAACATGATTTTAATGAGTTTTCAATTTGAAATGACTATGACGTTTTAGAATAATTTTAGCATAAATATGCCTTCGGCTCATTCTTTAAACTTTTTCTCACCTGAAAAAAAGTGGCACTTTAGCTACTCGTTGTATAAATAACTATTTACCGACTTGTTCTTAAACAAATGTGTCATAAAAGAAATTTTTCGCATTTTGTATAATAATGTGCTATTTTACTAAATTGAAAATCGCTTAATAAAGTGTCACTTTGGTGCATAGAAATGTCACTTTACTATATGGTAATGTCACTGTCAAATTCGAGGTTAGCAGGTTAAGTTTTGCGTCAGTCTGTGTCAAAACTGACGGTAAACCGAACCTGCTAACCTCGAATTTGACATAGACTTACAGTGCCAGCAACATATTATTCATACATTTGAATTTCCACAGCCGCCTTTTAATGGACATGTGGTATAATGCTTTTATATTAATGTTTGTTTACAAATACTAAAATGCGAAAAAATAGTATACGCACTTCGTAAGAAAATTAGTTTTACTGAACTTATATAGCTTTTTAAGTTACTCACTCGCTTCGCTCGCTCGTACTCAATCAAGCTATGTTCGTTTAGTAAAACTATTGCACATACTCAGCAAAATACAGAATGCATTCTAACCATAGAAACAGCATAGTAATTCGAATTAGCTCAACCATTAAAATTGTATTAATTTAAATACGAGTATCTGTAATTAAATTTTACTGCTACTTTACTTTAATAATATAGGGAAGTCCAGGCGACGGCGCCATGCGTTTTACTATTTTGGCTGATAAAAGTTATAGTCAATTTCAAATATGTAATCTATACGTTAAAATATTAAAGTAATGAAAAGAGATGGTTTGATTAACCAAATATTGATCACATCTATCATTTCTGTAATAAATTACAGTTGTATAGTATTGTTTTTATTTCAGTATACGTAAATTTCATGACAATAATCAATTTATTCAAAATTACAGTTGACTTAATTTTTACAATCTAACCTTGTATAGCAAACGATAACATTTTAGTAAGAAAGGCTCACGAATTACATTGTATCAATGATCAAATGAACCTTATTTGAAGCGAATCAGCCCTACATTTTAAAGAAATTAAAGAAAATTTTCATTGCTAATTTTTAAATTTTACCGAAATTTTGAAAAATCTTAAAAGATTGAGACGCTGTTATTGTTCACATTTTCAGCTGCTACTTTATTGTAAATTTGAGAGTTAAAGTATGGAGTATCAATAAAATGTATAATGGACTGCCGTTTAGTTATTAAATGTCACAACAAAACTGTGCTCTGTTACTATCATTATACGTATATTGTAAAAGATTATTCAGTTTAAACCGTAACAAATAGGGAACACAAATATTGTTATCGTCACACACCAATTTAAACGATACAAATTTGAGTTTAACGAAGGATTTATGAAATGAAATAGATTACTATGTGAAGTCTATTGAAGGACTATTTGGTGTTGTAAAGGGCTCTCATAATTAGTAACAATGGTATACACTATAATTAGTACAAGGCAATTCTTAACACTGTCGCAATAAAGCAACATCTTATATTTTAAAACGTTCAGATCATGGATAAGCTTTACAAGAGCTTAATTTCAGAGTTTGAAGTTTTCTTTATGGTTTTGCCCAAACACTTTGCCCGGTAAGTAGCCTTAGCAGGGTGGATTATGAACATCTTAGCAACTCACACGTTTAATTGGAGGTAGAAAGGAATTCGCCTTACGCTAAAACAATTTCAAAGACAATGTGATATTAGGTCACTTGATTGTAATAAAACTATATTTGTGAAAGTTATAACAACTAGGATTTTGTGTAGTTAATTAATTAGATGTATGAAATGCGGTTTGCTTTTTAATTAGATCTTAGGAATACCTGTTAATATGTCATTATTAGTTTAAAAGTTTAAAAGTTGCGACGTTCAACAAAATCGTTAGGTTTGTTTATGCTGCAGTTAATTGAACCCGATTGGGCTGAAATTTTTGATAGTTACAGTTTTAATAATAAGTTAAGCTCCCTAAGGAGCATTATTGTTAAAACACAGGATGTGATGAAGTCCTGTCCCACAGTTATTACTCCAGCCCTTAGATATAAACTGACTCCTTCTAATCCAGAAATGCCAAAATGTATTGTTTACCTAAGATACATAAGCCAGGCAAAACGGTGAGACCTATTGTTTCTGGTATTAACTACCAGACTTACCTCCTATCTAAATGGTTAACAAATGAATTTAGGAATTTGCCAAAACTTCAAAATAATTTTTCGGTCGAAAACTCGTTGGGAGTTTATAAATAAAATTGAATTTTGGAACTTCGTGAAAGCGAGATTCTAGTTACATTTGATGTGTGTTCTTTGTTTTCAAGCGTACCAGTCACACCAACTATGACACTGCTGCGGGAATTACTTACGTATAATAATCTGAATTCAAACAAAATTCAGGATTTAGTTAGATTAACTACACATTGCATGCCCCAGAATTGCTTTCAAATAGATGGAAAATTCTATGAACAGCACGAAGGAACAGCAATGGGAAACAGCCTTTCCCCTTTCGTTGCCAACCTTTTTATGTCAAAATTCGAAACTGAATTTAAGAATAACACAGGCTATTCAACGCTATAATATAGAAGCCAATCATATTGCAGAGATTTGCTTCTTTCAACCAATAGGAACAGTATATCACTAAATATTGGGCACCATGCAAAATATTCACAAAACAATGTACCTACTCAAAAACCTTGTTGCGAAATATCGCTTGGCAGCGATGTGTTATGTCATTTTGGTCTTTTATATTTTACTAAATTTTACTGAGTGCGGCCCTGGGCTCCCGGAATTATCATCGAATTTAGTTGAACAAATATTAAGATGTTTGCGACTTACAAGCTTCGTAACCGATTTTCTTGAGACCGAGTAGTTCATTGTAGTCATTGCCGGTTAGATTGTATTCTCAGAATTGTATTTACAAATTTATTCTTTGTTCCATTTTATAGATAAGACAATTTCGCATTTCAACTTCTTATTCAAGCTCTTTGAAAATAAGTTTTAGGGGAGCCTTTGTTGTCGCGTAATGTTTGAACACTGTATTAGAACTCAATCTCGTTTTCCGACAGTCGTAGCTTCTGGACTTAGAAATTATTCTTATCGGTCGAAATATTTAAGCCGTTTGGAATTTCTTTACGTAGCAGCTAAGTATTCTGAAACTTTCCTATTTGCTTTATTGTTTGATCGGGGCTTCCCCAAATTGTGTAGTCGGATTTTGCCAACTCAGGCATTGCATCAGCCGTTGAGATTCTGCCCCAAGCTTTGGCGAAGGGAAGAAATTTTGGATAAGCCCTTTGGTCCTCGTGCATATGGATATATTAATTTTAGAACCCAAATCTTTCTTCCGATGGGCTATCGTCGGAACCCGTGCATTTGGAAAAAATATTGGTAGTCAGTCATTGAGTACAACAGACGTGCAAGTTTTTGTTGCTCCCGGGCCGCTTGCTGGCGGTCCGGAGAGCTTTTTGTAAAACCCCTTATGTGCAGTGCTTGAGTTAAATTGGATTTTAAAAATTAGTTCTGCTCCAGCTCTGATAGCAGCAATCTCGTTAAAAAGATTTAAAGTTCGTGCAGCGAGCGTGTGTGTAATGTGTTAGGCCGTAGGATTTATGGGCGGGACGTCTTCTTTTTGGTTACTTCTGTGGATAAGTTATTTTTCCCTAGTTGCACATTTAGTTGAAGACGCTTTCCCAAAGCCTTAATGATTTCTCGTGAGAAAAGTTCTGCATTTTGCAAATCCCATCTGACGTCGAGCCCTAGTTGGTGTCTTTCGCTCGCTGATGGACGCTGTCTTCGCCTCCTTTGACCTTCTGCAGTCACTGCCTGGTTGCGGCCAAGCCCTCAACAACCCCTTTCTAGGCTGTGGGTGCTGTAATTGCTGCTTCTAGCCGCCGCTAAGCCTCATCAGGTCCGGCTCCGTCACCTGCCATCCCCTAAACAGTATGTGATCTGGCTAATAAGGTAAATGTAAAACTTGTATTTTTCCTTTATCAAGCGGGAGTGCTGCGAAAATATATATAGTGTGTGTCGCATGCTATGGAACTCTGCGCCTAGTAATTTATGTTGTTTCATTACTTATGTACCGGCGGGAAAATTTCTCCGTTAATTTTCTTTAAATAACCATTGTTTGTATTGTAATTTAGTAGATAAGATAACTTCTTTCTGCTGGGATCCCGATAGCTTTCCAGTTATATATAATATTATTTTGAGCAAAAGTATAGGGTAAGTGCCGTCGGTTTTGAGTGAGCTTTCAAACCACCCCTTCTCGATTGAGCCAGCTTGAGGGTAACAGGAACACCTCCATCTGTTTCGACACACTGTGTTATTGCAAAAACTGGCGAACCCTTCACTTTTTTCCTGATTTTGTCTTTTAGTACGACTAATGTCGATTGGATTAAATTATCCTGTAACAGACGTTCTATGCTTAGTGATATCGCTAGGTTACGTAAAACCAAACACCAACAAACTGTGTAAACAAAGTTTGGCTTGCATTAAAAATTTTAAAATGTTATGTTTTGGAAGTATTCCGTTTAATTTAATTGAGAATGAATAATTATATTAATTGTTGAATTATTTTTCAATAAAGTGAATCGTTATGGATTAATATTGTTAAATAGTCGTCCCAAATACCAC
>OW679194.1:51371914-51837194 GCA_940337035.1 Agriotes lineatus | reverse complement strand
TTAGTGCTCCTAGTGTGTATATTGTTATAATTGACTATGTTACAATGGTCTTTATGTATGTAAATGGTTTTATATTATAACAATATTTATTATGCTTTAGCTATTACGTCCGACTTTTCTTATACTTTCGTTTATTTTTAATCAATTTTCTTTTAAAATGAATTTAAGTAACTCATTTACACTTTTACAAATTATAAATTATCAATATTATTAAATATCTCTAGCTCTGGTAGAAAACATATACTCTTAAGAAACACAGGTCGGATTCATGCATAATCAAGACTGCTTTTATTCCTGAAAATTATTTCAAATTCCCTGACAATCTGTGCGTCTGTCAATGTTACTTGAAATTATGCAAGTGCAAAATCAATTACAAATACCTCTTCGTTACACTATTTGTCATTCAACAAATATTAAATAGTAAGTACTCCCTTTTATAATTGAGGAGGACTTCACTCTTTTTATCTTTTACTTTCAGTTTATTACATAAATACCTGTAGCCTGTCACGTGTCTATGGAGCTTGATATGCTCCTTTACCAAGCCAAATGCATCCGGTAACATCACAGAAATCTCCCAATGTCTAGACAAATTCCAGCATGAATGCAACTAACCACCAGGGACCGCAAACACTTCCCAGCCAAACACAACAAGACACCTACCACTTTTCTTCAACACAACTGTCAAAACTGAGCAGAAGCAAACGCTAGCCACGTCTTCCTTCCAAAATTCACAATCCGTTGACAACCTAGTACCACGAACCTCGACTAGATGCAAGTTAAAATATGGCACTTCAATAACAAATTGGTGAAGTACAATTCCAGTAGATAAAAAACCTTTTATCTGTACCATAAGACGTTCACTCTGCTAACAAACTCGATGTAAGCTACTTCCAGTAAAACCAGCCCTTGCTATCCAATTCATATGATGTAATTAATTGATAATAAACTTAGTTCTGCATCCAATTCCAGAAATTGTCTTTGTAGATTGTTTTACATATGGCACTTTCACTATATCCAAACTTCTCTTTAACAACACCGCATCAATTAGATCCAAATTATTTTATAAAGGGGTTATTTCAGAATTTTTAGCCGCTTACAAACATATTACATTCTTTCAGTCCAAAATTATTTTTACATTCTCCAAATAATTAAAAATCTCCTTAGTGATATTGTTTTGCATATTTTTTAAAGTCCAACACTCTATATAATCTGTATCATACTTATTTAACACCCACTATTTTGAATGATATTTTTCCAATAGGTATTTGTTATGAATCCTCCACTTTATTTCACATAATAATTAAATTAGGTTAAAACCTTTCTGTTTCTTATATAGAATCATTGAATTAAATTTAAATTCTATTTCATTATTTTACCCAACACATATTAATAATTTTAATATCCTTCTAATACTTAAATGTAATTTAATACTGTAGTCTTTTAACCCTTTTTTATCTGATATCAAAGCCTTACACTAAAACCATTACAATATATTTTATGAAGGCAATTTATTGTTACATTGACACATGTGATGGCGGAAAATTGTTTTATATGTAATGAACTTCTCGACAGTAGTCCCACGGTGACTGTGGAATCATTGTCATGGAGTATCATGTCTTAATGCCCCGTCAAAAGCTTCTACCATCAATTCTTCTGACAATAATGACACTGACAATGATGAAATTAATCCAATTGATATTTTGCTAACGAATATAAGTGAAGATGAAGAACTTACGACGGCGACTTACGAAGAACAGGGCGACGAAATGCAAATACAAGATATTGATGACGGCGTAGATGAAAGATACATTTTTTATATCCAACATGGGTTAGGCCTACTGGAGAGACCATGTAATAAAACGCACCTTGGATCCTATCTCGACGGTGGTGCGGAAACCGATACTACGTACGTTATAGACATTTTTCGCCCTATATCGTTATATCACATAAATAATCCATTGTACGTAAAAATGAATAAGGCCTCTTTTGTGGAAAATTTTATAATCTTTCATAGTAACCTTAATTGGCCTCCGAGCCATAGGAAGCTAGATATTCCCTAAAAACCGTTGTTGACCTTTGACCTTCAATATTTATTAACGCCGGTGCAATCTCGCAAACGTCAAAATAAAGCGATTACAAAAAAATTTAAGCTCTGACTTTTTTGATACAGGAGATATAAAATGACTGGACTATTACTTCACTAGAGATAATTTACGTTTCAGGAAGGAGATTAATTGAAAATTACTTTACGACAAAAGCCAGACAAATTGAAATCTTCTGGCAAGTGATCGAAAACGGTCTTTTTGGAAACTCCTGTTTAGAAAAGCTATGCAACACTAATTCGGCAGTATAACACTAGAATTTAGCATTTAATTTGAGCGACCTTTTGGATGATAAGAAAGAAAATTATGAGTTCAAGAGGTTTAGGACAACACTATACAGCGTGTCCATTTAGTGCGCCGTTCTTCGATTACTCTGTCAGGCACTTTTCCATAAAAAGTTTGATACAGGGTGTTCCAAACAAGTTTGGCTCCAAAAAGTATTAATTTTTTGAATGGGACACCCTGTATTTATTTATGGCTGTTCAAGCTCCTAGAATCTTCAATCTTTATTTTCTTAATTTTTTTAAATGAATCGCCCTATAATTTTTTACACTAATAAGTAGGGCCTTAAATGTCCTCTATTTTGACTCTAATATGTTATAGTTTACTCCAAAGAGTATTTGAGAAATTAATCTTTTAATAAAAAATAACGATAAATGTGTGCTATTTGTCGCATGGTTCATAATCATAATAGTGCTGTAAAAAACCGATTTGACAGTTAACTGGTTTTTGGTTAACTAGGGTTTTTTCATAAATTAAAAACCGGTAGACCAGTTAACCGAAAACTTGAAAATAAGCGGTTCATAAACCGTTCTGAAAACCGGTTTCTAAATCGGTTTACAAATCAGTTTGAAAACCTGTTTATAAACCGGTTTAAAACCGGATTTATAAACCGCTCTAAGAAACGTAAATTGTTTATACTTGTAAAATGTGGAAACTATACAATCACACTGTTGTTATTAAGAACCGACTTTTAAATCACTTAACAAATCGATTTTTAAACTGAACTATAAATCGGTATTAATCTTGTTTATAAACTGATTTTCAAAGCGCTTCGTTAACCGGTTTACAATCCGATTCTTAAACAGGTTTACAAACCGGTTTGTGAACAGCTTTAAAATCATATTTACGGTTAACTGGTTTGCCGGTGCTTGATTTATGGAAAAAGCCGGTTAACTATCAAAACAGTTTTTTTACCAGCACTATTATAAACCATCCACCAAATAGTGACTCTTATTATGACATTTTAGTAAAAGTTTAATTTCTCAAACTCTTTGTAATAACGCAAAAACAATTGAGAAAATAAAGATATTTAAATTTAAACCAGCGTTTTGAACACCCTGTATTAAAATATGTCATGTAACTTTAATATTTTGGTATCCTAAATGACGACACCCTCAATTTTGGGGGAAGAAATATTTAAAAGTGAGGAAAATGTGACGTTTTAAATTAAGCTTGACGTTGACAAAAATAATGAAAACGTTCATAAGTTGGAAACGCTGAAAGCAATTTAAAAGAGAAGTTATAAGTGAACGTAGAATTTAAGAGGGTTTAAATAGCCGTAAATAAATATATAGGTTGTTCCATTTAAAAAATTATTACTTTTTTAAGCCAAACATTTTTTGGGACACCCTGTATACGTCAAAATAATTTTAAAATGTGCCCCTTCAACCCCATTAGGATAACCTCAATCAAACTTTTTATCGGAAGAAAAGTAAAGGCGTAATCGGAGACCGGCGCACTGAATCGACACCCTGTATAAGGTTTTAAAAAATAGTAGTTATAAATATAAATTAATGGGCGCAAAATTTTTTGTTCTTGCAGCTAAAATTCATTTCCTTAAAAAGTCTTACAGTATGAAAATTCCAGCGAAGATAAACTGCTCCACATAAGTTAGGGATATTATGAAAAATTTGATTTTTCAAAAGAAAATATTTTTTTTCAAAGACGATTTTAAGCTATTTAGTTTTTAAATGCTTGTTTTTTATTATAAAAAAGTTTACAAATTTTAAAAAAAATTTAAACAAAAAGACAAGAAAAAATGGAAATTAGGTGAAAGTGACTAATAACTTAATTTCAAATTAATCAAAAAAAAAAAAAAAATCTGGTGTGATACACTCACACAACTTCCTTTTACAGTGATCTTATAATTAGTCAAAAATTTCATTTTTAATTTTTAACCATTTGTTAAAAATTTTCAAAAATTACAAATTCTACAAAAACGGTACAAAGTCGAGTGTTAGTTGAAGAGACAAATTTTCTCTAGAATTTTAAGGTGAATTCAAAAATGTAATAATATACCGAGTGTTTTATTTAAAATAGGAGTTAATAAAAAAAATAGAAAAAAAACAAAAGAAACCCACTTTAGAAGTATTCAACTGGAAAATCACCTATCTCACATCAATACACATTAAAAATGTAAGAAAAATGTAAAGTTTAAAAAAAATCGTTAGAGCCGTTTTTGAAAAAATCGAAAAAAACTGAAAAATCACAAGAGTAAACACCTACTTCCGGTTATGCGATTTTCTTCAAAAGCTTGGTGTCTCATCTACATAGTACACAAAACTTGTATATGAAGTTTCAACGCCATACCTCTTTTCGTTTTTGAGATATTCTGTTCACAGACAGACAGACACACAGACAGACAGACACACAGACAGACAGACCAATGAAAAAAAATATATTTTTTGGGATCAGGGGACTCTAAAACGTGAAGATCTGTTGAAAACTCAATTTCGAATTTTTGGGGTGAATCCAATACTTCCTTTATAGTAGTAAAAGCAAGTAAAAAGAAAATGAACACAAATTTCTTCTTAATTTCCCTTTCAGCAATAACGAGTATGTCCTCCGTGGGCTTCAATGGCAGCTTGGCAACGTCTTTGCATGCTGGTTACGAGATTATTAAAGTTTTCTTGCGGAATCTGTTGCCAGAGTTGTGGAAGCAAATTTCTCAATTGTTCCATTGTTTGTGGTTGGGGATTATGATGATCCAAAGCTCTCTGCAACTGATCCCAAGCATGCTCTATCGGATTTAAATCAGGCGATAGAGCAGGTAAAGCTAAATGAGGAATTCCATTGGTTTCAATTGCATCAATAACTGCCATGGATCGGTGTGGACGAGCGTTATCGTCCAAAAAAAGGAAACCAGGACCCACAGCAGCATGAAACTCTGGCACAATGTTGTTGATCACCTGATTCAAGTATACTTCTGAATTCATGTTTCCCGGAATAACCAGCAAGTTGGTACGGCCATCATAACAAATGCTTCCCCATACACAAACAGTGCCTCCTCTGAAAGGGTGAACTTCTTGTACTGATCGCCGGTGTCTTGGCACTAAAGGTTGTGTTCAGGAACGCGTTCGACGACTATCCGAAAAACGACCATATTTCGATTCATCAGTGAACAGTACCAACTTCCACTCTTCTGTCCAATTGACACGCTCTCTTGCCCATTCTAATCTTTGTCGCCTATGTTCGTGAGTCAATGGTACACCTCTAAAAAGTCGTCTAGAACGTAAATTGATATCCCATAAACGTCTTCTGACAGTTTCAGCTGATATTGCTGTTCCTGTGGCTTCGGCGAGCCTCCTACTCAACATTCGACATGTGCTCAAAGGTTCTTGGCTTGCAGAAATGGTGATATATCGGTCTTCAGCAGGGGTAGTTATCGATGTGAGCCCAATTCTAGGTCTTTCTTCAACAGATCCAGTTTCTTGAAAACGGTTAAAAGGTCTAGAAATGACACTTTGGCTAACTTGAAAAAAAGTTGCTACGTCACTTTGTTGTTGTCCACCCTGTAGCAAACCAATTGCTCTATTTATTTCGTGAGATGTTAATTTACGTCTAGGCATTGGGAATTAGCAACCAACAAAATTTTGATACCAAATTTGCACAATAAGTCAACAAATTGACAAGTAAACCAAACAAACACTTCATTCGTTAGAACGGGTTTGAAAGAGAAGAACTCTCCACAGCCATCTACTTGCAATATAATGCTACTTTTATCCGTATGGCATAGGTATGATAACTAGCAACTTTAATAAAGTGTCAGACATGAAAAAAATTTGAAAATTAAAAAATTTTGCAGATTTTCAGATATATCCTTAACTTATGTGGAGCAGTTTATCTAATTCGTGTACCTGGATGCAACATGGATATGATGCTGTGTGCAGGAATCAGATATAAAAAGTAATATAGCTGAATTAAAAAGTGAAGGCAAACGTTTCACCATTTGGCATTCTGGATATAGGGGAGGGTTTTTGGATGGGTGCGATTTTTTCTTAAATTCAAAAAACCATGACCGAGATTGCCATATCGCAATGAATGGTAACAATTTTCAAAATTGGGTAGTTAATTAACTTATTTCTACTTTAGCTAAACTTCCATAAAAATGTGTGGTTATTACGCCTTAACGTGGTTTATTTTCAATACGACAATGGAAAAAATGGAACGGGACGATAATTTCTAAAATAGATAAACTGTAGTCTACAAACAACGGCAAATACTGGGATATGCCGATAATATGGACATAATCACCAGAATTCTACGAAGAAGTAATACGGGTTTACACGTTTCGTTGCTGCCGCAGGGAATATGGACTTACATATCAACAAGTAAAACACAAATGGCTGTAGTAGCAATGATAAATGGAATGATATAATATTCATAAGATGTATTGTAAATTTGTGATATACATTTTTATTACTATTTCTTTGCAAGAAAAATAAGTAGTACATTTCGTTAACCTTAGAACTGCAGTTTAAAAAGGAATGAAAGTGTTTGCAAAACCTATTCATTATGAAAGTTTGTCCAAAACTAACAGTGTCAGACTATAACTAAAAGAAATCGTAATCTTAAAAGTATGAGAAATGACAATAACATTAAAAAAATCTGATTTACTGAATATCCAGCCGGGGTCGGTAGCGCAGGGGTTAAGCATTCTGATTACTGATCTAAAGTCATCGCGAGTTCGATCCCCGGTCCCGGCAAGATTCTTTAAAAAATAAAAAAGTCAGATGAAAGCCCCACAGAATGCCATCATGCGGAACTGATGTACAGCCGTGGGTCCCATGTTACTACGATGTGTAGCATGTAAAAGATTCCTTGCTGGAATTGAAACTCCTTTGTCTTGGAAAAATCTATGTAGAACTTTAACCATACGACCACAGGAGCCGGTGTCTATGGTACCTGTTACTCTGCATGCCTAGACCTTGTCCATTAACAAACAAACAAAATATATCCACATTTAAGTTACTTAAACTGTCACTTTATCATAGCCAGGTCTTATCCAGAACCATTTGGAATGAATTATACACTTCAGCAATAGTTTACAATTAAAAATAACCTGACAATCCTCAATTCCATGTATACAAATCACCCACGGTGCCTCTCAATATGGATTTAATAAAAAAGAGTAGGAGAACGTTCTTGAAACTGCAAGACAGTATCCATCGCGGAATGCGGATGCAACCATGTAAATTCGCATTAAAACTACTTACAACTCAAAAGCTAGTCATTTCAAGATTACCTACGCTGTGATGTTTGCGTCGGCTTAAATCGAGTCTAGAACACAGTTAGTGTGTTTGAATTTGAACGCCGTGAACTTCAGTCACAGCTTATGCCCAACCTCTAGAACGCGGCGAATTACGATAAACGGGAAAGCTCCACAATGCCCGAGTTTTCGTGCACACAGCTAACACACAATTTCATCTAGACCGCCATAGAAGCCCTATGGATGGACAACCAAAAGGGTATAAAAGCAAGATTCTTGGCCTGATGAAGTTTACTGCTCCAGATACCAGCCTAAAGCCCCAAGAATGGACTTAAGTCCCAAAGTCGGCAGCAAAAACAGACTTGAGTTCTTCCAGTCTGTCGGCTGCTCTAGCCACCTGCCAGTATCGCCGCCCTTCTGAAAGTTCTGATCCCAAATCTCCTCCTGAAAAATCCTCCTACAATCCTGACCAGAATTCTCACCTATCCGCCATCGATAATGAGAATTTTTGCAGCACTTACTATCCTAACCTGCAGCTTTTACCCGCTCACCTAGCCCCCCCCCCTCCAAAATATCCTGTCGCATCCTGCAACGAGAAAGGTTTGGTTACCACCAGCACCGTAAATACGCAAGAGAGCCACATACCCATCGAAGACCCACAGCCTCTCAAGCACCTGCAGTACCCTGCAGAACTCCGGAGACGCAGGTAGAAGCTATGCAATGAAAGCCAACGAAAACCCATACCTGGGTTTGAAGATCAAAGCCGTCTCGTACAAAGCTTCTGTGGCCGCGTAGACATTACGATATTCAATACTGTCACAACCCCGGATAACCACCTCCAGCGCCCCTAGTTACCTTCAAATTCGCATACAAGAGCTTTGTTTTGCGCACGTGCATTTTAATCGCTCCTATTCCAGACAATCTCAGCGCCGTTTCGGGTTTACGCCAGAAGACGCTCCAGGTAGAGGCGATGTTGGAACCCTGACTCCGGAGGCGTTTGAGAAGCTACTGGCAACCCGAATAAACTATTTTTAGTTTGTGTCTATATATTGTATAATTAATTTTAATGTAAGAAATGTTGATCTGTATTATAAAGCCCATTATACGTATTTTATTTAGATTGTTCTTAATCTATTTACTTTGAACGACAACGTCGTCTGGCTAATCTGAAACTACCCCTAAGGGCAAGTAGTTGCGAGAAGTAATTTGATGAACTTATCCTGACTAAAGCAACATGTTACATTTTTAAAGATGTAAAATGTGTATTCTTCTTCGTGGTGTTATTATGCTATGCACGTATTCTTACGCATTTTTGTTTGTATGTTTGTAATGGACAAGGTCTAGGAATGCTATGATCATATAGTCAAATTTGTAGCAGATAATTAAAAAGCTTTTCTGACCCGAGCGGCTATGGTATAGTTCCTAATTTATCAATGCAAGTATAGGTCACATAAAAATCAAAGTAAAGTTTGACATTTAAGTATAAACATACGTGAATTCTTAGATTAAGAACTATAACATAGCCGCCTGGGACTGAAAAACTTTTTGAAAACCAGTTATATTATAAGCATTGAATATGTACAAAAAATATGCAATTTTTGTTTATATTGCTGTTCTAAGACGCACAATACGAAATTGGTGTGGTGTTTAGTACTAATATTATATAACTTGCTATTTTAACATGTTTCTTAAACACGAAAGATATTTGTTTGTTGTTCATTTGTGTGTGAACAAATTGGTGCCCCAACGAATAGACCCCAAAAAGACACCTTGCTATCCCCTACCCTCCTCTTGCTGTCTTCACTCTGTCGTGCAACTGTAGGATAGTTTTTCTGCATCCCCACCCGCGGAGTATAGACGTCTGCTCTTTGAGGGCGTTTTTAGGCATCGAGACCCTACGGTTACCAAATCCGGATTGGAAAATAAGAGTAGAGTCGGTGTTAGATTTTTATGGCCGCTGGAGTAGGTGGAAATTGCAACCAACAGCTTCTGGCTTAGAAGTACAGGCTCTACTATTGAACCACGTCTATTGCACTATTTACCTTTACCTGCCTCTAACGCTACACTGAATCTTACTTTTGAATGAATTTAAATTTTCCACTTATATGAACCCCTCGAAGGTGTAGCAATTCTGACCTTGATCGCTCTAATTACTATGAGAGACTAACTATTTAAGTATAATAGTTTTATCTGAAAAAGTTAGCAGATGGTACTCATGCATTAAAAATATGATTAATGGAATTACATAATTGGTCATCATGGCAACATTAGGTATCTATATTTACTTCTCGCTTCCACGAATTTATTATTTCTTAAAGCACAAGTATTGCAAGAAGCTTGATACCGGTAGAATTATAAAGTGAACCCTTACTTACTGTTTTAGTCAGTTGAATAAAGAAGAAGATAAAGGGGGTCTAAAGATAAAACGAGTCAACAGTGTTTTATGTTCCATAAGACGAAGCTTGTATCACTTGGAGCTGTCAATTTTAACCCCCAATTTGTGCTTACGTGTCATAAGTGTCATAAATGTCATAATTTAATTATTGTGAGCCGGGCTCGGTAGCTCAGTGATTAAATATTTTGACTACTGGTCTAAAGATCGCGAGTTCGGTTCCCGTTCGCGGTAAGGTTTAAAAAAATGCAGATAAAAGCCTCTACAGAATGCCATCATTGGGAAGTGATGTAAAGCTGTGGGTTCCATGTTATTACGACTTGTAGCATGTAAAAGATCCCTTGCTAGGGTTGGTACTGCTTAGTCTCGGCAAAATTCTACTTAGGACTTTGACTATCTGACCAAAGCAGTCGGTGTCTAAGGTACGGCTATCGCCTTAAAATCTGGTACAAGGTCGAAAATCTAGTGACTTGAATTTAAAAATTGTGGACGTAACTTATGTTATTTCAGTCGTATTCACAAAGGGAAAAATTTTTTGGTGTACCAGATTTTTAAGGCGAGAGCCTTACCTGGTACTTCACATATCTAGAATTGTCCCTTACACACAAACAATTATTGTGAGGTTGTGTTTATCACCTACTTAATAAAAACAATTATCTAATACGAGAAGAATGTTTAATAAAATCATTTATATGTCACGATAAGAGTTAAATGAGTTTTATGTAAACATGAACAACTTAAAACTGAAGATTAAAATAAAAACAGCATACACTACATTACATATGTATTGCAATATTATGTAAGACATCTTGCTTACTTACTTAATCCTTCATCTTCTCGCGCTTAAGCAATGTCGAGGTGGTATGGTTCTTCTCTGTCGCACCCACACAGACAAATGTATGGTTAGCAGTGATTCAAGCTCCGGGCTCCATCCAGATCCCAATCATCCACCGCTTTCAGTTAATTAATAATATATGTATTTGTTCAGTTTTGAATTCTGGATGACTAATCAAGTCATTAAAATTCACTATTATAGCTGCATTTTAATTGCGAATTGAGAATTGAGTTTGTCTGCTTTGTTTTTTATCTTGTTTTATTTAGGACGCCTTCCGCGCACCTATTGGGCTGTTGTGAACTGTAGATCGTTATCGTACACAAGTTAGATTCCTCTGTCTAATATTGCTAGCATAGTCATCGACCAGGGTTTGGGCCAAGGAATACTTGTAACTTGAACCGACTGAAAGAAGTCAGAGCTCTTGCAGACAGAGCATAAAGCATTGTAATAATTCAGGTAAGTTTCAGTTTACAGCCCGGCCAGTTTTGATCTGTTAAGAGACTTTTCACATCACGTCCAGGTTTACATCAACAGGTGGCGCCTAATAATTACCAACATTGTCATGTACCCCTGGTGTAAAACTCTATTTTGGCGCATGGCTAGCAAATAAAATATTTAATCACCCTCCTTTCGTCACTGAGCTATCGAATCCCTTTCTAGGGGGCTAACGTTTTATTTTATTTGTGGCTAATTGCGTCAAATTAACCATGGACGAAGACGAGTAAAGCAAACGCGTTGCTACGATGGTGGGACAAGAATCATATTCACTCTTTCCATGTTAGATGACTGCCCTTTGTAATCCTATTTTCACTGTAGCGATTTTTCAACGTTTTCTAAATTAGTCTTTGGATGTACCCCTTTTGTAGGTATATTTAATACATCTTTAGAACTTCGCTGTTTATGTTTTAAACTAGCGGTCCATTTCTGTTTGCGTTTCTTTATTTTATAATTAATATTAGATAATACCCTGTTTATGATTGTGGCCCTAGAAATAATGGTTTTATATTTTGATTTTCATGTCTTCGCCCATCAAGAGATTGTAGAAACGAGTCGTTCAACAGCTCAATGGTATCATAATTTTTTGAAAATTTCGAAGAAGTACGATAAGGAACAGCACCACATAAAAGGGTTTTCGATAGTTAAACCGCCTTCACTTAAACGGCAATCGCGTCAGCATTTGCTGTGATTGTTCACATAATACTTGCATCCGTTCACGTTTTAATGCAGTTCGTTTGGTAGTTCACTTCGTTATTTTATTTATTTAAGTGGGAGTGTATCAGCAACAAGCAAAAATCAACAGTTTGTGCCTTTTTCAAGTGTATTTCCGAAGCAAGATAAAGAGATTTTGCGCAATATATTAACTATGTTTAAAGATAATGTTTGGTATACACTAAAACGAGCAGCCAATAGCAAATATATTTATGACAGTAAATTTTCTGCCTTCTTCAGTTTTATAGATACCGTACCTCCAGATTTGCTCAGTCTATAAATATTTACGTATTTTTACTTTGTAATGTACAAGCCACGAAAGTAAAAAGGTTTATATAAAACACAGCAAATTAAAAGTAGCGATATGGACAGAAATGTTATTACAAATTTAAATATGAAATCCCATTGTTCAAACTGTTGCCTTTATTTCGATTTTCGTTTTTGCTGCTTCGGGATTTTAAGAGGCCAAATGGAGAGTGAAGTTTCCAGCAGACAGGCTTGCCTTATCGGCGTTCGCTGCCCTCTAATCTAATTTTAAAATCAAGGTTAACTAGGAAACTTCGACAATTTAACAACCAAATTATTGAATCCACCAAGTCATTGCTAAGATCGAATCTAATTACAAACTTTGAAAATGAGCACTAAACTTCCATCGTTTCTGCAAATTGGGTTAAATTCTACAGCGGATTTTAAAATTTCTGTAGAAGTTTATATGAAGCGTGGAAACTAAGGAGACGATGGGCGCCGTGAGGAAGGTGCAAAAGGGGCACTTTCTAAAAATTAAAGTAGAATAAAGTACAAAATATTCCTTTTTATAATTAAACGGGAATGAAAATACTGAAGACGAAGACGATAATGAAAATGAGCTAGAAAAGGAAATAGACGTCTTGTTAATCTTCCTTTATATAGGTAATAAGCTATTTCTCTTTACGTTTCAGTGAATGACGATATTCAACTCTCTGTCCTTCATCTCTTCAAGTGTTACTTCACACTTGTCTTATTTCATCATTTCGGAATTTGTGTGTGCGTGAGCGGATGGCCCAGTGAGCAAATTCAGGGGCCGGCCCGGGTTCGAATTCCGGCGATTCTACAGTTTAAAAATCGTACGATCCCCGGCTACACGCTAATACCTGTGATAGTCGTTAACCCTCTAAAAAGGGAACTCTTCCCCACTTTCGACGGGTAAGACTAGCTACCTACTCGGAGTAAGGGCAAAGAGGGCTCATATAAACACTTTGTGGGTAAAATAGGCTACTAGCTTATAATAATAAGAGGACGAAGAAGAAAAAAGGAAAAAGAAATCTGTGTCTTCTTATTTCTGTCCTGACTGTCGTTCTGCAACCCTGAAATTCTGCTCCTTTTATAGTGTTGTCTGATTTCTTGGTATGCATTGTGTACGCTCGAGATTTCAACTCCTAGGTACTAAAATTCAATTACTTACTCTGAAACCATTTTTCGCTCCGCTTAATTGTTTTCTCAATTTACCAAATTATTTCAAGCCTAAACTATATATTTATATTTGTATTCTAATCAGTTTGCATTTCAAATTGTTCAATTTCCCAGTTCCGCTCATTTTGTACCAGTATCAACATTTCTCTATTCTTGCGGCGTGAGGCGAATTTTTCTTCGGCGACTCGAGATACCCACCTTGTGCTTAATTAAAATTACGAGCACTTTGTTTCGAGAGCTGACAATAAATCAGTTATGATGGACCTTCTAATTTTGTTATTCCCATATTAATTGGCCGCTCTTTTAGCTCTTTTATTGCAGTTATTGGTGACAGGCAGTTTTTGCCCCAATAATTATTTTCCGAAAGAATATATCACCATATTTTGCTTCCTTCGGCTGCGAGTGATGGATTCAAGCCTTCTTCCACGTCCCGAAGTCAGAAGCTAAATAATTGATAGCTCCATGTGCAACTATCCTGCCGATTTTGGAAAATTCCATAATCGTATGGCAACTCACGGCCGGCGTTATCATCGAAGATCTTGCTGACGACAGGAGGTTAGTGTGGTGGATTTAATTATAACGTCAGTATATGACGAGTTACGTACCATTAATGTATTCACGATATCTTGTCTAATCTCTCTCTGTCTATCATAACGTCATTATTGACGTGTTGTGATCCTCAATGGACTTTTATTACATTATCTGTAACAAGAGTTCTCCATGCGCTACTGTCTTGTGCTTTTTGCATGGCCGACTGCGGTGTTTCGTTCAATACTTTTTCGGTTATGTCTAACCAGCTTTGTGGCGATCTTCCTCGCCTCCGTTTTCCGTTGGCTTTACCCATGACGATGTTTTTCTCTAGACTATCAGTTCGACGTGCTATGTGTCCTAGGAATCGTAGTATACGCTGGTATACTAATTGAGAGAGGCGGATTGACGGTTGTATTTCCTGCAGCACTGAGGTGTTTGTGCGTTTTGCTGTCCACGGTTTGTCCGTTTTTTTAACTGTCCAAGTTTCTGAAGCGTATAGAGCTATTGGGAAGACTAAGGTTTCTACCAGCCTTATCTTTACTCCTTTACGAACGTTTCTGTCTGCCCATATCTTTGTAAGTTGACTCATGTCTTGTCTTATATCAGGGTTTAAATAACTTTATATTTGTAACTCCAGAATTTGCAATCTCGGCTTTATTGTAAAAGGCGCCATCACGCTTAATGCTATCGGTGACCTATAATTAAAGTGTTTTAATTGACAGCGGTGTGCACATCTATCGATTTAATCGACGAGTTTAATTAATTAAAAATCCCCCTTAAAGCTATGCGCGTGGAAACCTTTCATAAAATTCTACTGCACTATACTGTAATTTAAAATGTTTTACAAACCACTTACGTATACTATCTTTGATGATCAACAAATTTTAACCTGTAATAAACCCTATTTAATTGTGGTTTGGTTTATTCTTATTAGAATCATTTTGATTCCTAGCGCCAATATTTTTTGTTTTGAAGCTACTTGCAGGGTGCACAGCTGATCAGAATCCACGACATATAAAGCGCCGAATTGAGCTAGTTTGGCCCACGCGGTAAGTGTGGTAAGCGTGAAAGATCAGTTAATCTGCGTTCTGGCAGCTACCGATTTACTACCCTAGCCGTTTGACGCAGGTTGGATCTTTTTTTGTGACAACTCCGCCATTTCCCCCTATTTCCAACTTGCGCCTTGATTTTTAACTACAACTAGAGACTTTGTCTTCTCCACCAACACCTCGATGTTGTATTTCGTTGCTATTATTACAAATGTATGTAGGATACTTCAATCGCTTGCTCCTATTTCGTTGTCTGGTTGTCATAGCATAATCCATGTTTGTTTCGAGGCTGCGCGTGGTTCTTTGAACATTAATCAGCTTTTAGAAGAGTAGGTTGCTAGGTTGCGGAACAGTGAGCTCCTTTATCCGGGTTTGGAACCAGCAACAAGTTACTTAGTCCACCTATTGAATGCCACCAAAGGAGAACGAAGAAGTAAATTTCTATTTGCATCTTGAAATGGTTCTGCGCTGATGAATATTTTCCAATTTTTACTAAATGTGAGTAAATGTATAGTACGTAGAGAAACCACACGAAATTAGATCTTGCTGCAGAGATATTCCTGACCAAGTAGCTCGAAATTCATGTCTTAATACACGTTAATACGTATTCCATCAATCAGTTTCAGTTCATTCCGATAGAAGATGTTCTTTGTCTATATATTATACCTCTGAAACTTTCAATAATAACTGATGAAGAGAACATCTACAACGAAAACTCTAGAAACAGCGAAATACCAGGTTATGTTCCTGGTAATACCGAAATCGAATCTTCCAGTGATTCGGGAAACGATTAACGTTGAAGCACTCTGAGGGGTAGATAGCAGAGTGTTTTCTAATGCTGCCGACGCAGCATCCAGTGCAGCAAACTCGGTAGATAAATGTCGCAGATTGTAAATTCACCTTATCATCAGTGTCAGCCATTGACTATATGAATTTTGAAGAATCAAGGTTTCCAAAGGAAATCCTAAAACGTCTTTATTGTCAGAGTAATGCTAGAATACGTGGACAATGTGTGTTAAAAAAATTATTTGAGGAATATCATAGCCTATAGAAAGATTCTTCGTGGTGTGGTAAGTTCGTTTAGCTGATTATTCTATCAAATACCTACAGAAATATGTCATGGAATCGTGCTGGGAGGTTTTACAAAGCCACAGGAATCCAACGGGCGAGAGAAGTGAAGTAACCCAGCAAAATAATTCAAAATAAGCTGGGATCATTACTTACTTATCCGCAAACTCTTGTAGCAAAGGCGTCGAGGTGAGCAATCTTCTCAAAGCTTTGCGATCTCTTGCAATTTTCTTCGCTTGGGTCCAGTCGAGTCCCCTATTCTGAAGGGTCTTTGCAATTATGGCATTCCAAGTAATTTACTTCACGGCTTACCTCTCCATCGTTTCATTCCGGTGTCCATCTCCCACATGACCTTGATTAGCTTTACCTCCCCCATTCTATTAATATGGCCAAACCATAATAATTTTGTTGGTTTTCTACTTTTTCGAAGATTCCTTTTACTATCAGGGGTTTTCTGATGTCGGTCTAATTTCGTCACTCACACACATTTCATAAGCCTCAACTTTTTGTTCTAGTCTATCTGAGGGTGTTCATGGCATACATTCGTAAATTAATATGGGTACCAGTACTGCATCGTATACTTTTACATTTACTTAAATGTTTTATAAGGGGCTCTGTATTTGCATTGTTTTGTTAATTCTGTTGTTAATATTTCCTTCTCAGGGATCAATCTCGTAATAAATAAAAAGTTACAACGGCGTGGAGATATGAAATGAATCACAGTGTAGAGTGACTGAAATTTTGAAGTGCAGGTTTCACATGTGGAAACTCCCTAGGAATAAATCCTGCCGGCGCCCATGAGGAAAGCGCAAAGGGTTCACGAACAGAAAAATGATGAACGCTAATAGTGGCTCCTAGTGTAGTATGCAAATCGGGTGAGCGAGTTCGGAACTACCATTTGCGTTTCTTTTTTTATTAAACCTTAAGGATACAGGACGAGGCCTCATAAAATATTCGCGATATTATGTTCAAAACCGCGTATCGTCTCGGGGAGCTTTCCGTAAAAATAAACACATAATTTATCTGCCAACATGTTACGGCATGAAGTTTATAAATAGCTTGTTTGGCGGGTGCGCCGCCCCCATCTCGCGTCTACCTTCGTTTACGAGCTTCCAGGCGCCGTGTGTCGCAGCTTAATCCGGACTTTATAAAGCTTAGATATTCAAATCGCTACCAAAAGTTTCGCGATTCTCTTTTTCGCGACGCGAAAAACTTCGCTCGAAACTGTTCCCGCGAGATGTTAACTTTGTACACTGCGAGTTTATAAGATCGTTGTTAAGATGCAAATTTTATAGACTGATAAGGGATTAATACGGTTCTCGGTCCTCATTACATAAATCCGCTCTTAAAATGAAATGTGGATTCAGCCGGGGGTAATTTTAATAGTGACGATATGGGGCTGCAGTTTAGCGTCTTCCGTAGCATTTATTGCAGCTGTGAAAATAAACGACTTTAGTTATTTTAGTGTCGCTGGTTCATAGCACGGCTTTGTTAAGCGCCTTTTTTGTTCAAATGGAAATCTGCTACAGAATTCCAGCATAATACCATCTACAGCTCAATTGCAGATTCAGTTACGCTAGTTGAACTCTATTCTAGGTGTGAAGGCTTTTCCACCGGGGCCGTCTACTTCTTGGTTTTGTCATGCAACCTAATTTTCTTAATGCGTCATCGACTCAAACCGGAACTATGCAGAATGAATTTCTAATCCTCTGCATCGTAGCATTTTAGTTCATTTGTTAATAAAAGCTTTCTTGGAAGACGCATATTCCAATTTAGCGCTTGCACCTCCGACCTATCGATTATCACCGAAATGACCACCGCAACCGATGGCTTAATGTGCCTTCCAAAGCACAGCTGCCTGTGAACTTAATAACACCATCAGTTGAAAATCCATCCAAATGCCGACAGCGGCTAACGTTAACTATCAAGACCATTTGACCGACTCTAGTAGTACATGCCCATGCAACCACATTTTGCTGCCGAAAGACAGCAATGAAACCTTACAACAATATAGAACCGTGTTAAATCATATAAAAGTGACTTATTCTATGCAATTGCCCGTGCTTTTGGGAGCGTTTTGCCTGTGAAAAATCTTCGAACTTTTTCTACTTCACCCGTTCATAAATCTTGTCTGTACCACCGGGCAGTTTGTTACAGACTAAATCGATATGTACGACACTGAAACCAGGCCTTTAACCACTTTTTAATTTTATTTTTAAAAGTATTGATACTTGGGGAATTTTTAAATTCTTGTGAAAGGCAAGAGTACAGTCGAGGAGCTAAATAACTTTGGGAAGGTTGTCCAAAGGTTTTTATAGGTTTTTCAAGCTGTATTTCTTTTTGCACTTTATAACGGGCAAGGTGCCCATCTTCAATATTTTTTAAATTACCTTTTGTTTTATACAGAAGACAGAGTATTCTGTAACAGAATAGTTGCCGCAAGTCGAACAGGCCACATTCTTTGAAAAGCAAATCACTGGGATATAAGCGGTCCTTGCCAAGTATAATTTTGATGAAATATTTTGGCAACACTGTCAAATTTGCAAGGTGTGTTTTCAAAATACCTACCCCATCCAACGATACCATATTGTAAATGAGACTTAACCAAGGCATGATGCAGTATTTTTAGATTTTTAATATCTAATATATTTTTAAGTTGTTTAAATATGAATAAGATTGATCTTAATTTTTGTGTTAGTAGGTTTACGTGAATGTCCCATTTAAGATGTTGATCTATGCATATACCCAGATAATTTAAGTTATTAGCTGGTTCTATACGATATTCTTTTTGCCCATCCATAATAACTAAATCTGTATGTTTTCGTGTCTTTATTGAGTAACAAAAGAACGATATATATTTCGTCTTCGTGAAATTGATAGATAAGAAATTTTGATTAAACCAAATTTAATTAATTTAAAATCTTCTTCCGCAGTACTTTTTACTTCGTCCCAAGTATTACCCGTATACATTAATACTGTATCATCTGCAAAAGAAGATGTTATACCAACTGTATTAAGTGCAAGGAAGTCATTTATATATAGTGAAAATAAAATAGGCCCCAAAACAGTACCTTGGGGTACACCGTACACCACATGTTAGAGTACAAGCCTCACTTATAAAATTGTCAATTTTTACATATTGAATTCTATTCGCTAAATAGGTTTTTATTAAATTTAATGATACACCACGGAAACCTATATTTTCTAAAGTACGTAATAATATTTTATGATTAACTGTATCAAACGCCTTGGCAAGATCCAAAAAAATGCACAAAATTTCTTTATTATTATCAATCGCTTTATATATATTGTCAGTCAGAAAAGGAATTGCGTTTTTCATCGATATCCATTCTCTGAAACCAAACTGTCTACGAGAAATAATGTTGCATTTATTTGTAAAGCTAATTGTTTGATTCACACAGAAGCGTGCATCAAAACCTTTTTGCTTATAATTATTCATGTAATTCCAGTCATAACTGTTCCATCTCATTCAAAGGTCGTGGTAAAGTCAAATTTGCATCTTGCCGTATTTGTTTGCCTCTGTTAATATTGGAAAGGAATTTGTAAGCTTCCCTTAATGGCTTTTAAGCGGATGGATACTCTTTCTAATAGGACTTAAGCCGACTTAGCGTATTTGGGTCTCATGTGTTTATGGATTTCGTTCAATACAATGCCTCATTGGGAGAGCTTAGCATTAAGATTTCTTAAAATAAGCGTTTATTCCTAAACAACGTGCGACGCTCCGATTGGCTACGCAGGATCGCCTCAGCCAATAGTGTTTGAGCCTTCCTCTCCTTGTTGAATTTGCGAGTTCAGCTGATTGTCAATTCAGCTTCAGTTAGATTCAGAATTTCGAGTAAGCAAGTTCAGCTATGCTTTGTGCTAGTTTGCGGTCGGTCTAGCTCCCTGGTAAAGACGTTTCCAGGTTGTTTTGGGTTACGGTTACGCGCAATTCGCTAGTTTCGCGTGGCCAATCCAAGCGTGTCACAACAGTTGAAGCTATTGTAAAAAACCATCGGTCCATCAGTGACGTTTGTAATCGTTGTTACTCAATATACTCGTGTTTGTTAAGTCTTGTTTCACTCCAACAAATAACTGAACCCAAGTCAAGGGTTATTAAGTGGCAGTTCCCGGCAATCCCATTGAACCGGAATTCGCAGCGGATTAACTGGGGGCCCCATTCGTGGAAGCCTCTTTTCAAGTTAATCATACAAAAAACATTGGTCCTTCGAGCCGGATGTGGAAGAAGCTAAAAAACGCGAGTGTACAAGTTTCCAGTAGCTGGTGGATGCAATTGCTCCAACATCATTTCGTCGGAGAGCGTCAAGAAGCTTCGCCAACACCAGGAAATTCAACCATCGAGAGCCTACACCGAGTCCAGGTCCCACGTCAAGCGGCAGCGATCGGCAGCGGGTTGGTTTTCTGTTCGTCAAGAAGTTACTACGTTCTCAAATCAAAAGTAAGTCATTTTCCATTACACCTTCGTTTAGTGTTGTTTTTTGCTTGTGTCAGTCATGGTGGAAATTCGTTCGACATCAGCGGTCATGTCGGAAACTCACGCTTTAACCACTCGTTGCAAATTCATAAAAGCCCAAGTAGATCGTTTCGAAACTCTATTTCATAGAATTTCTTCGTCCAGCCCCGTGAAGGCTCACGAGGTCGGCAACTTGTCAAAAGAGTTTAGTTGTTTCCAAAATTTGTTGGATGAGTATAAGAAGTCAATGGAGGGCCTAATGGAGGCCGACGCTGAACACTTTGATGAACTTTTCAATAAATTCGACTCTTTTATGACTCATTTTAGCGAGATTAGTAGCACAGTCGAGGAATTCTTATGAAAAAATAAGATCAGTCCGGGTATAAAACCTAATCTAGGTCAAAATTCTTTGCAAAGTGGCCCTTCAGGACAGCTCGCTGGATTAAGATTACCACCCTTAGATTTGCCTTCCTTTTCGGGAAAATTCGAGAATTGGGTTCAATTTCATGACTCCTTTACGTCGCTTATTCATAACAACGCTAATTTGACCAACGTTCAGAAATTTTACTATTTGATTTCTTCCCTTAAGGGAGAAGCTGCTAGTTCAATCTCGTCGTTAAAAGTTACAAACAATAATTATACCATTGCTTGGGACATTCTAGTCAAGCGATTTGAAAATAAGAAACTGATAGTAAAATCAAACATAAATGCGTTATTCAGTTTAGAGAGCGTAAAAAGGATTCACATTCGTCTGTTCAAAGGCTGCTCGATAGTGTAGTTAGAATTTTGGAAATTTTAAAGGCGTACGGGGAACCCACAGTCGACACCATACTAATACATATCATAGTTTCAAAGCTCAGCTCAGCAATGCAGACTGACTGGGAATTATACAAACATAACGGACAATTTCCTACTTTGCGAGAGTTGTTAGATTTTTTAGAGAGCAAAAGTCACTTATTAGGTTCGCTGGAAGCTGCGAAAATAGGTTCGAGTTTGGGAAACCAGGGATCCGAGCAAAAAAGTCATGCACGCGCTCATGTAGCCAGAGAGCAAGGTAATCACTCTTGTGATTTTTGCAAAAATAATAATCATTCGATTAGCGCTTGCGAATCATTTTCAAAATTGTCGGTAAACGCTCTTATCGAAGAGGCGCGTCGTTTGAAATTATGCAACAATTGTCTCAAGCCCGGACATTTCGTGGTAAAATGCACATCGTCGAGATGCCGCGTATGCAGAAAAAAGCACCATACTTTACTGTGTTTGCGTCCAAAGCGCGACGCGCACGAAAATACTCCGTCGCCGCGTCCTGGACCGCCAGAAACCAGCAGCGACACACGGGAGGTCGGGGCCGTCGCCCCGAGCGAGGCACCCGTCGCATCCGTTTCAGCAGCTTGTAGCCGTCCTGCAACCGCGGCGCCAGCGCAAGTTTTATTGTCCACGGTTAGTGTATTCGTAGAAGGATCCTCCGGGTCATTTTCCCGGGAAAAAGCTCTTTTGGACCCCGGATCCCAACTTAACTTAGTTAGCGCCGACTTGTATCAAAATTTGAAAATTGAGAAACGAGGTAATATCACCTCACTGTCGGGTGTTGGTGCCAGGGCTCTGAACGCTGAATTCAGAGCTAACGTTCGAGTCCGCTCCCGCAACGGGAAATACGAGGACATTTTGAGCTCTGTTGTGTCAGACAAAATTACGGACCCTCTGCCGGTCCTTCCTTTCTCGTTGAGGGATTTGAAGATCCCACCAAACATTGTGCTAACCGATTCAGATTGTAATACACCGGGAAAGATTGATCTTTTATTAGGCGCGAATGTCTTTTGGCAAGTGCTCTGTCAGGGACAGGTGAAATTGGGCCCAGAGAAGCCATTCTTAACAAAAACTCTTTTTGGTTGGGTTTTAGGCGGAAACATGAATGTCGAAAATCGAGCGCTCATTCTTTCAAATAGAGTTCATTTAAGTGTAGCCGGCATCGAGCACGGCATTCAGAGATTTTGGGAAATCGAGGGGGCGTACGGTTCATCAGGCCGACTCTCTGCTGATGACAAATTTTGCGAAGACCATTTTCAATCGACTACGAAACGGGCGTCGTCGGAGCCGCGTAGGTTCATCGTGAGCATACCTTTCAGGAAAGATGCTCCATCGCTGGGAGACTCGCGCGGTATAGCGTTAAAGCGTTTCTATTCATTAAAAAACAAATTGTCAAAAAATCCCGAGTTGAAAACCGCGTATTCCGCATTTCTCAAAGAATACGAGTCGCTTGGTCACTTGAGCAAGGTGGACGACGAAGCGAGCCTTCCTCCTCCTCGGTTTTATTTGCCACATTTGCCAGTCATAAAGGAGGACAGTTCAACGACCAAACATCGTGTTGTTTTTGACGGCAGTTGTGCGTCCTCCTCCGGAGTATCGCTTAACGACCTTCAACATAAGGGCCCAGTGGTCCAGCAGTCGTTGTTTGCAATTCTTTGTCGCTTTAGGCAATTCAAGTACGTGCTGAAACCAGATTGCGCCAAAATGTATAGGCAAATCCTCGTGGACCCCTCGCAGACGCAATACCAATTAATTTTATGGCGTGACGACAAAACCTCAGCGGTAAAATGCTTCAAATTATTAACGGTCACCTACGGTACTAAATCGGCTTCGTACCTAGCAACTAGGTGCTTGATACAAATCGCCCAGGAAGTCGAAGCATCGCTTCCAGAGGCCTCATTAAGAATTAGCCGGGATTTTTATGTAGATGACCTACTGACTGGTTTTGAAAATAGGGCGGAAGCCATAAAAACGCAATTCGAAATTAGTAGCGCTTTGTCGGGGTACGGGTTTGAATTGCGAAAGTGGGCATCCAACGACAGTGAAGTAGCTAGCACCATTGGTGTGGATCGCGGCAGCGTAGAGCCCATTTCTTTGACGGAAGACGCCACGGAGAAAACTTTCGGCATTTTTTGGGATACTCGGCGGGACGTGCTAAGTTACAGAGTGAACCCTAGCTGTTACAAATCAGTTACCAAGCGGGCTATACTCTCTAGTATGGCTCAAGTATTGGATCCCTTGGGACTACTTGGTCCAAGCGTTCTAACTTTGAAACTTCTCGTGCAACGGCTTTGGCAGTTGAAGTTGTCATGGGACGAAACGGTGCCCATGGAGATGCGCTCCAGATACGACAAACTCCATTCTTCATTACACGCTTTGGGTTCATTGGCAATTCCGAGACGGGTAATTTGCGATGACTTAAATTCGATAGATCTCCACGGATTTGCGGACGCGAGTTCTGTAGCCTATGGGTGCGCCGTGTATATACGTTGCGTTGACGCGCGCGGTAATGTCAACACCAATTTGTTTTGTGCTAAGTCAAGGGTCGCTCCATTAAAAACAATATCCTTGCCTCGTCTGGAGCTTTGCGCAGCCTTACTGTTGGCTCGTTTGATTAAAACTATACTCGATTCCTTCGCATTTAAATTTGACCGCGTGTACTATTGGTCGGACTCCACCATAACTCTGCACTGGATAAATAAGGATGCGAGTAATTGGAAGACGTTCGTCGCGAACCGGGTGTCCGAGATTCACGAACTAAGCAATAGGGAAGAATGGTTTCACGTGCGTACAAATTGCAACCCGTCCGATATAATTAGCAGGGGAATGTTACCCCAGGAGTTACTCAACTCACGCTTGTGGTGGCACGGGCCAGAGTTTTTGTCACAGGCGGACTTAAAACCCCAGCCCGTTAAGAGTCGCGCCCAGTAGTGGCCACTCTTCACTATCGCGTCCCAGAATTTGAACTTTTCAGGCGCTATTCCAGTTTCACAAAATTACAGCGCGTAGTCGCGTACTGCCTGCGTCTCGCAAGAAACAGAAACACCGAAACGCGCTGGTCAGGACCTCCAGCCATTGACGAATTGGAGGACGCTACTCGCCGTCTGATCAAAATTGCCCAGGCGGAAGTCTTTTCCGGAGAAATAGTAGTTTTGTCTCAGAAAGCGCAATTGCCGAAAAATAGTGCGCTGCTTTCTCTAAACCCATTTCTGGACGATCAGGGCCTACTGCGCGTGGGCGGCCGTCTAGAAAATTCCAATCTAAGCTTTGATCAGAAACATCCCCTTTTGTTACCAGCTAGTCACCCTTTGTCGTTGCTAATCGTGAAGCAAGAGCATTTGCGGCTCTTGCATTGTGGACACTCGGTGTTACTGGCCTCATTGCGGGATAAGTTTTGAATCGTAAGAGCCAAAGACCTGATACGTAAAGTAATACACAATTGCGTGATATGCTTCCGGGCCAAGCCTAAGATGAATGAACACTTGATGGGATCACTACCCGAAGCTCGTGTCACACCCTCTCCTCCTTTCAGCAATTGTGGGATAGACTACGCGGGTCCCGTGTTTATAAAAAACAAATCCGGGCGAGGCGCGAAAGAAGTAAAGGCTTACGTAGCCCTATTTGTGTGTTTGGCCACGAAGGCTATTCATCTTGAACTCGTGGAAGACCTCACGACGGAGGCTTTCATCGCATCGTTGAGGAGATTTATCTCCAGACGCGGTTTACCATCCAACATATTTTCTGACAATGCTACCTGTTTCACCGGTGCCAGAAATCAGCTATCGGAATTAAAAAATATCCTGTCAGGCTCTAGTGAGCAATGCATAAGGGAGGAATTGTCGAAACATAGCATTAAGTGGAATTTTATTCCGGCACGCTCTCCGCACTTTGGCGGCATCTGGGAAGCGGGGGTAAAGTCGTTGAAATATTATTTAAGGCGAATATCTTGCAATGCAAAGTTAACTTTCGTTGAGTATTACACCATGCTGACTCAAGTGGAGGCGATACTAAATTCCCGCCCACTCTGTGTTCTCCCTGCCGACGCCTCATTCCCCGAAGTCCTTACTCCTGCCCACTTCTTGATCGGTCGGAAGCTGACTTCGTTTCCGGAAGCCCAACTCCAGGACATACCGGAAAATCGTCTCAGCCGCTATGGGCTGGCCCAGCGGCTGTCCCAGCAGTTTTGGGATCGTTGGTCCCGGGACTACCTCCACCTCCTGCAGCGCCGGCCTAAGTGGAAGTCCTCCAGCACGTCTCTAGCCCCCCAGGTGGGCGACGTGGTACTCGTCCACGACGAGGCATCTCCAAGCTACCGTTGGCCACTGGCAATCATCTCGGCCACATATCCAGGAACGGATGGTGTTGTGCGAGTGGTGCAGGTGCGCGATTCCCGAGGGAATCTCCTGAAACGCTCGGTGCGTAAAGTGTACGTCCTACCCAAAGACGATCATTGCGATCAAGGGCAATAAACATTGACTTTGCTCTTAGTTGATAGTTTTCGTTGATTGAACATTTTGCTAGGTTTAGTTGTTTCTTTGCTTGTATTCATGCTAGTTGTAGGTTATCTGTAAGGCTCTTGGATTATCATCTTTCAGTTCTTATTATGCATTTGATTATTTGGTAGTTTTAGATTTTAGTTTAATTTTAGGATTTAATCACGTCGTGCCATAGTCGGCACTTCGGGGGCGGCATGTTTGATTCACACAGATGCGTGCATCAAAACCTTTTTGCTTATAATTATTCATGTAATTCCAGTCATAACTGTTCCATCTCATTCAAAGGTCGTGGTAAAGTCAAATTTGCATCTTGCCGTATTTGTTTGCCTCTGTTAATATTGGAAAGGAATTTGTAAGCTTCCCTTAATGGCTTTTAAGCGGATGGATACTCTTTCTAATAGGACTTAAGCCGACTTAGCGTATTTGGGTCTCATGTGTTTATGGATTTCGTTCAATACAATGCCTCATTGGGAGAGCTTAGCATTAAGATTTCTTAAAATAAGCGTTTATTCCTAAACAACGTGCGACGCTCCGATTGGCTACGCAGGATCGCCTCAGCCAATAGTGTTTGAGCCTTCCTCTCCTTGTTGAATTTGCGAGTTCAGCTGATTGTCAATTCAGCTTCAGTTAGATTCAGAATTTCGAGTAAGCAAGTTCAGCTATGCTTTGTGCTAGTTTGCGGTCGGTCTAGCTCCCTGGTAAAGACGTTTCCAGGTTGTTTTGGGTTACGGTTACGCGCAATTCGCTAGTTTCGCGTGGCCAATCCAAGCGTGTCACAACAGTTGAAGCTATTGTAAAAAACCATCGGTCCATCAGTGACGTTTGTAATCGTTGTTACTCAATATACTCGTGTTTGTTAAGTCTTGTTTCACTCCAACAAATAACTGAACCCAAGTCAAGGGTTATTAAGTGGCAGTTCCCGGCAATCCCATTGAACCGGAATTCGCAGCGGATTAACTAAGGGCCCCATTCGTGGAAGCCTCTTTTCAAGTTAATCATACAAAAAACACTAATAATTCTATTCTTTATAATTTTTTCTGCAATTTTAGCGAGGTTTGAGATAAGAGATATCGGTCGATAATTGTTGAGATCTGTTTTATCGCCTTTTTTAAAAAGTGGCTTTACTATTGCAATTTTAAATGCAGAAGAAAAATTTCCTGACTGCAACATATTATTCATAATAGGTACAACTGGATGTTTTATATGTTTTACGATACTTTTAAGAATTTCTGTTGTAATACCATCTTGACCTGGTGATTTTTTTGGGTTGAGTTGCTTTACTAACTCCTCAACTTCATTAGCATCTGTGGGATGGAGGTACAGGGTTTGGTTGATATTTATACGTCCAGCAGGTATCTCTTGAGCGGGTTTTGGTAAGTTTTTGCCATTTTTTCACCATTGGTAACAAAATGTTTATTAAATTGATTTGCAATTTCAATTAGATTTGTAACGGTAACTTTATTAATCTTTATTTCTTTTATTTCCAAGTTTGAGTGTTCTTTGTTTATAAATTGTTTTGCCATAGCCCACAATGTTTTGCTAGAGCCCTTATTTTGTTCAATTTTGTTTTGGTAATACTTATTTTTTGTGGCCCTAATCAATTCTGTTAGCTTATTTTTATATTTTACATACTCACGTGCAATATATAAGTTATCAGGTTGTGACTTATGCTTTCTGTATAACATATTTTTTGTGTTGACAGATTTTAGAAGACCGCTCGTAATCCAAGGATTACGCCGAACTTGTGAAGATTTAATGCGATATGTTACAGTACAAAGTTTAATGACATTTTGAATTTTACTAGTTAATATGTTAGTTGCCTGATCTACATTAGCTGTGGCATATATCTGATTCCAATTCTCGTCTTTTCAAGTATTATTTAATTCGTATTCATCAACTTTAGTTATAGTTCTCAAGTTACTACGTTTTTCAATCGGTGCTTTTAAATTTTAACCGTGAAATTATACAAAAATGATCACTCATACTAGTTTTACGGACAAATGACTCATGCGAATTGTTTTCAATCTGTTTTAAAAATATATAATCAATACATGACTTTGAATCTTTATTTACTCTAGTGTATTTATTTATTAACGATGTAAAACCGGCTTCGAGGTAATCTTGACAAAAATCGGCATTTGATTTAATGTTAAGGTTTATATCGCCAACCAAAAATGAACGTCACTTTCAATTTTATTTTCATTTCTCAAATAGTTTTGTAAATCTTCATTAAATTGATTAACACATACCGAATGTGGCCTGTAGATCGCACTTACTACAACTATCTTATCAGTAACATAATAGTATATTGTATGTTAAGAGCTGAAAGTGCATTCTTGCCGCTTGCGCATGAATATTGCTGGTTGAGGCAAAGCCGAAACCAGCAATCATGCAAAAGCGGCAAGCGCACTTTTAGCTCGAAATATACATACTATTTTTTCGACAACTGAGCATATTATTAATGGAAAATATCATATTTTATTTTATTGCAAATATTAATTGACAATCAAGTTAACATTACTCGCGCAGTCTATTAGACATGTGACGCGATTATTTCGACAAATGACGGGCATTGTCAAGGAAACATTCGGACGTGGCTACCTATTTTGTTCACGCAGAAACCCAAAACGCTCGGCGAGCGGCAAAGTGATGAAAACGCACGCTCAGCGGCAAATGTCAACTTTCTGTTGTCAAATGACAGTGAGAAAGACCTACTTTCGATGTCAGTCGTCGAAAAATGGATATTTTGATTGTGTGTGAATCTTTTATATAAACTATTACACCGTCATTTTGGTTAACCATTCCTTGATTATAAATTGATCTAAATCCCAGTATGTTATAAAAATCTTTGTTATATATTTTCCAAGTTTCAGTAAAATCTATGCAATCAAAATTGTAACTCAATTCGTTAAGTAATAGTGTCATTCCGTTAATGTTACGATTTATACTTCTAATATTATTATGAAAAACAGAAAAACAATTAGTGTTTTATTACCATTCGCTACCAAATAGTTAACATATTCTCTCGCCTCGTTAATTTCTGCTGTATCCTCCGGTACATAACTAAAATCTCTTAGATATTGCTCCATAGACGAAGAAACAATTTAAAGGATATCTGAAAGAAAATACATTAGTCTAGATAATACATTTTTCACACTTAATTCTAACTATTGTGCTATTTTCAGTTTTTCTGGCTTAAAGGTTAGAATTTTTGAACCATACATACTTAAACATTTTTTGATTGTTTACCATTTTTTGTTTAGTCATGTACATAAGCCGTTTGAAGTAAGGTGTCAGATGTTCACTAACGTAAATCGGAGTAGCTTGTTGACTGGGAAAAACATCCTTCGGGGTTGGACGGATTATTTTGCTTTTTGCTAGAAGGTTATCTCGGACCATTCTGTTGACAAATTGAAGTACGATGGATTTCTTATTATTTGCAGATGGAATGCGATGAACTGCCTGGATGTCAGCCATTGATACTGATATTTGAGCCTTTTCGCCAATCTTTTGAATAAGATAAAGTAAATTTTCTTCTTTTGTTTCTGGGACCCCGTCAATTATCACATTATGATTTCGATTGTATTGACGATCTTCTTGAATAATTATATTTAGTTCTTAGTTTTCTTTTTCAAGCTGAATGCATCTGGTTTCCATTTCCTCTTGTTTTTTTATTAGCTTGGTATTTTCTTCCGTTAACTTTTTCACCTGTTTAGTGTAATCATCTATTTGCGCACTATAATACTTCATTAATTTCCGAAATTCTTTTATCTGAGTGATAACTTTGCCGTTCTCGCCCATTAATTCAACTGTTGTATTATCCATTGATATGGCTGGTAGAGTGGCTTGTTTTACTTTGTTAGAATCCGCATTTTTCTGTTCTTCTAATTTATTTCTACACATAATACAGCGCCACATGTCTTTAAAGTCATTATTGCTCGACTTCCATTTAGTTTCGCGAACTCCCGAACATAGATAATGCATTTTATACCCGCAGCCATTACATATAATAAAATCACCATCCGATGGGAGATTCTCATGGCATTTCTCGCATTTATGCATTTTCTTAGCGTACATTGCTTTATAATATCACACCAGCAAAAAAGTATTCACTAACTTAGGTAAACTTAGAGAGCGCTCCTCAAAACACGTCCAGTTCGCTCCGCTACACGTGACTACATGCTTCGAATAACTGTCGAAAAGTAATTAAAACTAACAACACTGCTATGAAAACTGGACCCAGAAGTCCGATACAAACAATTTTGGCTTGTCCTCAATAGCTTCAAAGCGGGCGAGGGCCGTATAGAGTAATACGTTCGAGCCTTTCAAGAGTACTCTCGTAACTAACTTAGGAGCTCGGTAAAATAATGCATGCTCCGCATTTGCAGTTATCTCTATTCTCCACATGTGCGCCACACGTGTGCCCAAGATTGCACCATAGCTCGCAGGAAAGCATACGATCAAAAACACTACAGTGCCTTTATATAGACAGTGGCGACAATACAACTAAGCCACACCCCCGCCGCCATATTTAGGCAAATTTCTAACGGGTGTTTATTTAAATCCGTGATCAGAGTCGACTGTGATATGTGTTTTACGTTTGGCAGTACTGAAAACATTAGAGATTTACAGGTTAAGATTTGCGTCAGTTTGTGTCAAAACTGACGCAAAACCTAACCTACTAACCTCGAATTTGACATAGACTGACAATACACTTCAGTACTGCCAAAAGTATAACACGAAGCACAGGTAATTTAGCCTAAACATGGCGGCTAAAACCACGTGATCTAGAGAGCCAATCAAAAATAGGACACCCCATTGTCGCCACTGTCTATATAAAGGCACTGTAAAAAACACAAGTGATCCAGGACGACCTCTATTGTTTAGCTAAATCAACTAGGCACTACTTGCGCAGAATAGGAACGGTAAGGTAGGACCCGCATTTGTGGAACCCTGCAATATTCTTATAGAGAAGCAGAATATGTCGCTAGCGGTTCCGTAAATGGGCTGCATTTGCATAAAGTGCTAGAATTTGAAATTATCATAACAATTTTAAACAAGAAATTCATAACGATAGAATAATAATTACTCATTGATATCTATATCTTACAAATCACAAACGGGCACGTTTTCCTTGCACAAGAAAAAGAGGATGTAAGATACACCCAGAGAAAAATTAAAGAGAAATGCAGTAAAGCTGGATTAGCGATGAAGAATTTTAGTGTTGTAACTATTTGGAAGCGAAATTGGAGATTCAGATAAGAATAAGGAAAGTAATGAGGGCTATCAAAATTTTGAATGGGGTAGGAAGGATAAGCTATGAAGGAACTACTTATAACACAGCATTGTATTATAAAAAGGTATGGAGATGTAATGAGGCGGATAGAGAATTTAAAATCGAAATAACGATCGAAGGTTCCAATGCTTCTCATGTGGATTAAAGTGTTATAAAATATGGCAAAACAATCAAAGCTTAAAATAAACTGGAGCTTTATGGGAACCTCTGTGGTTCTTCTTTGCTGTTGTTTAGGTGACAGACGATTTTTAATATTCGATACTGTGGGAAACAAGGTTTCTACACAGGCAACGTAGAGAATTAGTGAAACGAGGTGAAATTTAAAGCAAAAACGAAGTACGTCGATGAAGTTTAGATTTGGTGTGCTAAAGTTTTTCCAGAATTTGTGTAGAGCATATGAAGACTCGCAAAAATTAGAAAAAGGAGTTCGTATTCTCCATTGGTGGAGTCCGTCACATTAAATTCAGGCAGGACAGTTAATTTTTAGTAGTTGACCAGCAATCATTGAGCAAAGAGCTCGTTTTGTATATTGAGCATTATGCTATGAGGGACCGTTCATTTTCAGAGTTGCAGCTATTTGTGGGGGCCTTAGCTTGCCTCTTCGGCAAATTTACGACGATTTTCGGCCATATATCCACCCACGGACATTTTATATCGATATCTGTTGAAATTTAAAGAGACCACATTCGTCAATCAAGGTTTTGTATCATAACCACTCTAACATAACGCGTCTCTCAAGATACTATACACAGCGTGTAGATTCGCGCTGCTTGCTCGTGAAAAATATTTGAACCACCGTTTTCCATTCTTCTGACAAAGGACAACTATCGCATCCCGTCGGTATCCTGAAGAGGGTCCCTATTTTGTTTCAGTTTTCGAGGCAGGAGTTCCATCATTTGTACCATCGCTCTTTGGTGGTGGACCCATCCATAATTTTGTGAGACACCCAAAGTCAGCTAAGATGTCGACGTTTATTATTTTATTTTGCATGTGTAATTTACCTCTAATTTCGAGTGCACTACAATAAGTTTTTGTACTAGTAAATTATCATTAGTTTTGGTGTGTGTTAAAATATAACTTTCTGGCTTATCTCCGATTCAATCCTCACAACTGGAAAGAGGGGAGGTACACCCAGTCTCTTTATAACTTGGGTAGCGACTACGGTTGTGCAAGTAGAGAAATAAAACAGTCGTTAATGGTATATCCGACGACTGTGTTTAAGAAGAGATAAACGGTGGTTTTGACTAGCTAAGTTCCAAGCCATTATCCTACATAAAGTATAGCGCCCGAATACTACCCTAAGTTTACAATTAATAATGTCTATTGGTGTAATTCTGCAACGTTTTTCTTGAGATTGTGTTGGTGCGGTAGTAGGTCTTTATTTTATTATATATAAAATTATGTATTCTCATATTTTGCGTCCTTTTTTATTTATATTGGTCAGATAAAAGTTTGTACTGATTTTATCTACCGTTTCCAATTTCTTCCCCCTTTGATCTCTCGTCTTGTTCTACAGGAATCTAGTTTATTACATAATCCACTAATTACTTTGAATTTTTATTTTGTGAGCAAGGCTATCTTCTTTATGAAAACTGCGTCAATGGCTCTTAACAGTCATTTTTTTATAGTACTTAATGCTATAGTTCTCTGCAGGTATTGATATAACAAATTGCTAAATTGAAACAATTGCTTAACTTTCAACTAAATACTATATGTTTTCGCTAGACTATAATTATACATTTAATCTCTTCTTTCTGCAATTTTGTTTGTTATTTATTAGGATATGTGTGCACTCCGATTTCTGGCGGATAGAAATGGTATAGGCCGGTTGTGTTGGAGCAGTAACGGTTCACGTGCGTAGACAATGTAATTATCGGCCAACTTTCTTGGCGTCTCATCGTAGTTGCATCGACGAAAGGGATTTACTTAGGCTTATATCCGAAGTGTTTTGACGCACCGCATCATTGAGATACGCTGAGGCATTTCTTCTGTGATTTAGTTCGGACTGTTAAGTAGGTTGCAGTTCTGAATCCGGCTGACGTCACCGTTACCGTAATTGCTCGCTCGTTCCGTTTCTATCTCTCGCGGGTTTTCATGTCTTCTCCGGAATTATATCAACAGTGTCTCAATTGCCTTTAGGCCGTAACGTATCTTAGGAAAACTCCCAAATCTAGGTTATACAAAAACATATCTACTGGAACCGCTTTTGGAAATAGTTGAAGGCGTATTGAGTTCTGGAAAAACAACTTTCTGATGTCCTCGACTAAATAACCTTACCTGTGACTAGGGATGGGCGCGTGACGTGAAAACAGTCGTGTCACGGCGTGTCACGTCGTGAACGTGACTAATATTTGAAAATCGTGACGTGAACGTGAGTGAAAAATTTCCAAGGCGTGATTCACGTTTCACGTTAATAATAACGAATAAAAATATGAATGGTGCCCCAGGTGCTGATTACATATTATTTTTAAATCAAAATTTTAATGTGTAGATGAACTTATTATTCTAATAAAAGTAATGTTTTGTTTTGTATACTCAGCTTAAAGCTGAAAATGTTGATTACGATTTATTTTTTAACCAATTTATTGCGTAGATGAACTTATTATTCTAATAAAAGTAATGTTTTGTTTTGTATACTCGACTTAACCCTGAAAATGTGATTACGTTTTATTATTAAACCAAAAATGTATTGTGTAGATGTGTAGATGAACCTATTTTTAAAAAAGTTATGTTTTGTTTTGTATACTCAACTTAACACTGAAAATGTTGATTACGTTTTATTTTTAAACCAATTTATTGTGTGCATGTGTAGATGAACTTATTATTCTAATAAAAGTAACTAGCAACCCAGTGAGACAAATGTCTCATTTAAAAAAACAAAAAAGACCGTTTTTCAAATAGAACGCGTATTAAGGTTATCCTGCACTTAGCTCCAAAAACTAGGATATAACTCGAAATTTTACAATGATTCTATGGCTTTGGTTTAAGGTATGAAGCAATGGTCGATATTTTAAATTGACTATTATGGTAATACCTAGCCGGCTATGTCATCAATTTTTTAAATTGTTGCAGTGATTATTTATTATTAAATAATTAGTGATAAAATGGACAATAAGATATTATAGAAAATAATTGCGCTATTTTAATTCTGCTTAAACCATCATTTACGGCATTTTATTATCTAGCCGGCTTCAGGAAAGTATTTTTTTCAAAATTTCTTGTTTTTGAAATATTTTGATTAAAATAAAATAACGGTAGGCAACACACATTACTTCTAAAATTTTGCCGTACCGTTTGCCTGCTGCTAATGACGTGATTAGCGTTAAACCGCTTTCCTTACAACTAGCAATCTTCTTATCGTAAAATACTTTACTGTTATGACCCTTTCGTTAGCCATGCGTTTTTAAGATTTATAATGAGCTTTATATTATTGTCAGGTTTTCTTGACGAAGTTACTAACTTTTATTAAAAGTTGATAAAAAAATTACGTTTATCTGTAAGCGTATTTATTTCTGCTTTACATATTTGTGGATATATTTATTACGCATGTTTAGAAGATATTGAAATTGTGCACGAAAAATAATAATAAATAAAAAACTCCTATGTATCTTAGTTAGTTTTTATTTTCATATTAACATTAAAAACAATTAGTACATGGTTTTTTCATATATTATTTCAAAATAAAACATATTTATTATTAAATTCATTAAATAATAAAGCAGGAATTTATTTTTCAACTATAAATAACTAACCTACAAAATCGGTATATATTATTACGTAATATTACAATAATTTTATGATACCTATTACTACAGCCTTACAAATGAAAATCTAATTATAAAATTACTGGATATCTAATAATACATATTTAAAAATCAAAATGTAAAAATAAATAACGGGGATGTTCATAATCATAGGTCCACGCATTTTGTGTCCCTAATCGGTAGATTTCTGCTAACTCGAGAGTCTACTAACTCAGGAATAAGCGCTCCAAAGTAACATTTTTCTAATTTTGGTTCCATTTTGTTTAGCCAAAAATTGTCATCTTTTTCTATCTTTTGATAGCCTAAATCCTTACTGGTATAAATAATAAAATAACAATAGGATCTGCCTGTTATTTGTAACTGACCCTGTATTTGATACATATAGTTGTGTGTGTTTTTTAATGAAACCTCTGTTACATTATGTTTGACTTCTTTAACTGTACAATAATCAATACTCTTTGTTTCCACAGCTTCCGCAACGGTCATATTTCTAGCTGTGTATGGGCATTTTACTTCGATAATGCCATTGTCATCTAATAATCCATCGGGTGATGCTGCCAAATATGGTTTATTGGGATGTACAAATAGTCCACATTTCTTCACGTTTAAACTAAACGTGTTTTGGAATAGCGCAATGGCATTGTCTTCGTTAATAATACCGTGATTGGTAGCTTTACATGTTATATGTGGCCCCGCATATAAAATACTTTTGACTAGATTGACAGTGGACGTATTTGGCTTCATTTTGCAAACCCTGCCGAAGTTGCTTGCTGTTAGCCTGCAAGCTTTTTCTTTGAACCATAGCGGATTTGAACTTTGGCCTCTGGTTGCAGCTTCAATGGCAACTCTATCAATTTTGGAAATTTGATTTAAGAGGTTACTTTTCAAAATGTTCAGTTCCTCTAAATTTTTGTCTTCAGAATCGTTTGTATTTCCGTAATCCACATCAGCATCGTAAATAGTCCTACTTTTCTTGGTCCGCATCATCTTTCTACCTTTGAATCTTAGCATACAGTATTTTTTTGTATGTACGCCGATTTTTCCACCTCCAAGTTTACGGTGTGCAACATCTAGAAATGTACCCCTTTTGTTAAAACTTATAGCCGCTGCATTGCATCTAGCTTCGTACGATCCTCTACCCGAAAAATTTATTCTTTTGCCTCCTACCAGTTTGTTTACCACGGAATTAAAATTTTCTGCATAACTATTGTCTACATCATGTAGTAAACTGGAAGAATGGTGGGCTACGCGACTCAAACATTTATTAAACTCTTCAAATATGCAACTGTTCTTAAAATCTTCAAATAAATTTTTTTCCAGTGGTTTTGGTCCGGTACAGAAATATTTATATGTTTCAGGAGTTAATTTACAACCTTCGTGATATCCTAGTATATGTTTAGGTCCATTATGTATGTCATTTCTTAAATTATCAATTTTCACTGCTAGTGGCATAGCTTCACCTTTTCTGTGTTTTACGGCACTTACAAGGGCAGTTCGAAATCTTAAAATATTAGATTTTAAAAAGTTTTTTAAAACACTGCTCAATTTTGCTGTTTTCGATAATTCTCTAATTTTATTACAATAACTACGCAATATGTGATTACGACACTCTATTTTTTCAATATAAAAATTGGCACCGTATGGTTTGGAATCACAAATTTTTTTATAGACGCTGCTATCGCAGTCGCCTATAAGTTTTCCAAATTTTACGCCATGCAAGTCTAGGGAATGTTTAAACCCATCCACAATAATTGCAGATTCCATCGAAGTCGATGTGCCCGTCCTGTCCCTGTAACACTTATGATCTGGTATGCTGGTCTTCGTTGAAGAATATTTCTGGCAGAACGAACAATATTTATTTTTTACGCCCAAGTACAAATTTTTTTTTGTCTTTGCTCCTATAATACATGCAACACCAGACGCAGCATTATAGTTTGTTCTGTAAGAACGTTTGCTCCAAGCCCCATCTACTACCACAGTAATAATGGGAACGCCATCGACGTCAACATCACCTGCTTCTCTAGCTAAACGTGCTTCTTCATGACCAGCTAGCTTAATTTCTTCCCAGGCTACTTCTTGCACTTTTTCTTGAACTGTTGCTTCATTGGAATAATATGTCCTCTCTGACATCATTGGTATATCCAGTGAAGAACATAATTCCTTTAATTGGCTATAACCTGCCCCAATTGCTAACGTGCCACATACTGCCGCCTTGTTGATATCAACACCTTCATCACTTTCAGTACTGATGGTATTTTCGCTATTGCACACCTTGCACTTTACTGTAAAGATGCTTTTTAGTCCCATCCTTTTTTCAGAGATAACATCCATGTCGAAAAAGCTGCAGTCAAAACCAGAATGCTTTAAAGACTTCAAAGCCGAAAACAGATGTTGGATGTCTACGATGCGACGTCCGCTGATTCCTGTATCTTTAATTTCTGGAACTGCAGGTTCTGTTTCTAAATCTTCGGATATAGTATTCCACTTCAACTCCATTGCTTCCGACCACTGATCAGTCGCAGGAATTTGGCATGGAATAATTTCATCCGAGTCCAATGCCATTTCTTCACAAAATTGGCTCTCGTTAGATGGGAGCCCATTAGTTTTCCCAAGAAATACAAATTACAAATTAGAAAATAACTTAGACGCTTGTTACGGCTTTCAGTAGTTCGGCATTTTTGTTTTCGATTCTGAACTCAATAGCCCATATCAAGCAGAAACTGTTTGACAAACGGTTACTTTCTGCCAATCAAAAAGTTCATTTCATGCACAGTTTATTTTCTGCATTTGTCAAAACCTAAATTGCCTAGGCTAATTTGAAAACGAGATTAAATGAAACCAGAATAACACTAACTAGAAAACTAGGGTTGTTTACTACTACGCATGACAAAAAGCGGAAGCTCTGAACTTTAGTAAGATACCACTGTTTTTAAAATTGCAATTCATAGTCTAGACCAGTGGTCTCCAAACTTTTTAGCCTAAGGGCCACACTGACTCCTGCACTAAGTCCCAAGGGCCAAGACCCAGCTAGCTCATTTAACCAACATACTGTAGTTTTGAATTACGCGCAAGTTTTCGTATTGGGACTAGCCGGCGAGTGAGTGACTCAGACACCGAGTGCTGTTCGTCTTCAATGACAGCTACTCTTTCACTTGTTTAATTTAAATTTTTAACATTGAAAATGTTTAACGAATTGGATATGTGACGCTAGTACGGTGCTCTTTTAGCGATTTGTGTGACGCTTGGAAAATGCACAGTTTTCGCTAATTTTTGAGAGTTGTACGTATCGCAGGTGAATGTTGTTGGTGTCATTTTGAAGATCTCGTCAAGAGCGAACTTTCTGGAGAGGTTGTGAAAATGTAAGATTCGAGGGGGCTCAAGTACGGGGGTTAAATCGATTTTTTGCAATCAAAAGCGTTCGGTGCTGCTACATCGCATACTTTTTGAAAGATCCTAATTTGATTTGGGGCTAGCTGGAAAGAGGATGAACCAGCGCTCCTCGTACAGGCTGGTTTTTTGGGTCTGCGATGCACGGGGGCGAAGTTACAGGGGTAGAAAGTGGAGGTGCATTTGCAGCAAATTGGATGTTCGCATAAACATGGGGAAAGACAAAAATGTCTAATTTTGTTTGGCAGTATTTGGAGGAATCTGTGGGTTTTTAAGAATTTTGCGGCTCATGTTGATTTAGGGGTTGCAAAATGAGAAAACCGTTATAATTATCAGAAAAACTGTAAAATTAATATTTGTGTTAAATGCGCTGTGTGGAGGCTTTCTACTGGTCTCGATTTTATTTTTTAAGAGAATTCGGGATGTGAGAATTTTGCAGCCCAGGTGGATCTGGGGGTTGCAAGATGGGGAAACCGTTATAATTATCAGAAAAATTATAAAATTAATATTTGTGTGAAATGATCTGTTTGGAGGAATTCAGGAGGTGGGAATTTGGCGGCCCAGGTGGATTTGGGGTTGCAAAATGGTTATAATTATCAGAAAAACCTTAAAATTATTATTTGTGTGAAATTCGCTATTTGGAGGCTTTCCACTGGCCAATTGTATTTTCTAAGAGAATTCGGGATGTGGGAATTTTGCAGCCCAGGTGCAATTAAGAAAAAAGTGGGTCTAAAGGTATATCTCAAAATATAGGGAGTTACAAAAAAGGGCATTAATGAAAATCAGTTTTACAGTATTTAAATTATATTACCTTAATAACTTATGATATAAATTAATACATTTTAGCAGTGTCTAATGTGCATGCACACCATGAATTATAATTATTTTTTTTTTGGGGTGAGTTATAATGAGGCAGTACTTTGATTTTGTACATAATTCTGGTCATTACAATTACATAACATTTTAGACGCGCTAGTTATAGGTTTATAAACCATCATCACCATAATATTGTATAGAAATACATACTTACTACTTTTTTCAAAACAGTTAAATTAATAATAAAATCGAGGGCATGTATGTTTAAAAGAATTTGATATTTCTTGTGTGATTATAAATATCTACTAATACAATTAACACTAATCGTGAAATTTCAAAAATAATGGCGGTTTTAAACTATTATGAAGTTTTTTATAGGTTCTACTAAATTTGATTACATAACGTCTTAAAATAAAGGTAAAATACTGTACATAATTAATTATATTCCAAATTCTAGCTACTTACCATTTCCCATTTCTAGCCCTTTTCAAAAGCTTCTTTCTGCTTTTCCTTGGCGCACTACATGTTAAAGACTTTTTTGAATTAAGGGTCCCGAGTGGTGTAGCTTGAACAAGCGTCCACGTTCGATCAGCAGAGTTAAGCAACGCTGTCTCTGGTCAGAACTTGGATGGGAGTTCCACGGCTGCATCTCTCGGCGCCTCGTGGTACGGCTATCACGGAAAAAAGTTGGTCCCGGCGGTCATACAACATCATGACAGTCGTTAGTGGGGTTGGAAGTCCTCATAACTGCACAGCGACGCCTATAATTGGCCTAACGGCTGTTGGCTGAGTGCGAATTAAATAAATAAAAAAAACACCCATTTTATAATTACGCACGTATAGATCGGGAGACAATCCAAGTACAGGGCAAACTACAAACAATTATTGTTCAGCAACGCACGTAATCCCGAATTTTAAGACGGTTAAAAAAGAGAATAAAACTGTAGGACAACAATACAATATGCTTCTAAGAAGGCAATTGAAAGTACCTTACTGGCAAACTAATTGCAAGAAACTACTGTTTTTCAACAAAATGGAATTCCAGTATGGTATGCCATTAATAAGTTGCTTATGATAATTACAGTTTGATGAGTCTTTGTTAATGAGATTTGCATAGATATAAATAGTTTCATTTAGCAATCTGAAATAGGAAAATTATGGCGATATGAAAAATATATTTAGATGTTATGATACTATATAAAAAGAAACCTACGATATTTAACTCAAAAATAATTTAGAAGTAAATTCTACATAATATCTACATTTATTTTGCGAAAGTGTTTGGATAATAATATGGTTAAAATAGAATTCAAAATAAACACATTAGTATTACCTGTTGTGTTTGCTTTAGGCCAAACGTCCATTACCTGCCTCATTAAGATTATTATCTTAAGCTGAAAAGTGGAAGTTGTCAACCGGTATGGTGGGTTGCATATTTTAAAAACAGAATTTTAAGTTAAGTACAGGATAACCTTAAATAAAAACTGTACCCAGACCTGGAAGGTGTCAAAGTGGTTGCCTAACCGATCGACGTTTTAAGGCGCAGAGGGTCGCAGCTCCGTTTGGCTGCTGAAACATTTTTATTTAATACGCGTTCTATTTGAAAAACGGTCTTTTTTTGTGATTTCTCGAAAACCGGAAGTGTCACGTGACTGAAATTCGGTTCCTGAGCTGACATGAGCATTCCAAACATATAACTTTAATAACTTTTTTCTCTATCTCTTACGGTTTGGCTGCTGAAACAGCGTCCCGGACGGACGGACGGACGGACGGCGGACGGACGGACAAGTCTATTAGATAAAGGATGTTTTGTTTTGTATACTCGCCCTAACGCTGAAAATGTTGATCTTTGTACGTAAAAGTACTTTTAAACCTACAAATTAAGTGTTGCCTAGCAACATATACCTTCTGTACTCATACCAATAGGGAAACGTCAATTCCAATGACAGCGTTTGGTATTAAAAGTAATGTCTTTGAAGATAGCTGCAAGAAATGTATTTGCGAGAAATCAGTAATTGTTGTCAGTTATTCTAGTCAATTTTCATTTGTTTCTTTTTATATCAACTATTCTGATTGCAACATATCACGTAAATTACGTCACGTGCAAAACATATTTTTAGTTCTGTTTAGGGTTTTTTTCATTGGTTTTAAATTTGAACATTCTGTTCTATCTGAATTTAAATTTTGAAATAAAAGCTGCGTGTCACGTCGTGAGCGGCGTGTCACGCCGTGAACGTGAGTGAACGTGAGCGTGAACGTGCGTGAACGAGAGTGTTTAAAGCAAGCATGAAACGTGCGTGACGTGAGCGAAAACTCACTCACCCGCCCATCTCTACCTGTGACTATTTAATCTAAAGTTTCCCGTAGTGTAAAAGCTAACATTTCCCTTTCTAATAATTCTGTAGCTACATTACGATGATAAAATATCTTATTTCTTACAACTTCCGAGCGACTTTCGACCTATGAGGTGCTACTCCAAAAACTTACTTTCGTTGAGAAACAAAGTTTCTTGAAGACTATGTTCAGAATACTTGCCTTTGTTCTGGAATGAGTCAGAATTAGTCGACCTCATGAAAATGGCACTAAAAGTAATCTCTTATTCATGACTAATACTGAGCTTAAGTGTAGTAACTATAAATTTCATTTAAGACCGTCTAATCTGCATTAAAGATAGGCACGTTTAGTCTTGAGTACTAATATATACGGAATATCGCTAATTTTGTATTAAACATATCATGGTCGACTTGCATGCTACATGACGTATTTTTAAAACGACTCACGCAATGTATTTTGGATTTCGTCCGCGAAAAAGAGTTGCCAAATTCTGTATGGCACTCGGTTATTAAAGTAAAACATTGATAATTATTGCAATGTTGTCAATAAAATAGCTGCCAAATTAAGCGCCTCCACAAATTATTATTACTAAGATGAATGTTACATAGTTTCCTTCACTAACTTGCTAAGCGTTATCTGAACATACATCGTCGAATATTATGTGTACCAAGAGAGCACTGAAATTATCTTCCGTATGAATAGATTAGCTGCTAATGGATTCCTAATCAAAGGTTATCAATTAGCCGATTCCATTCAAGTGCATATCTGTTCGCACTGGAACGCAGACCAGACCGTTGCAATGATATTTATTACAAATTTCCAGGCCATTGAACGCCATCCAGCCTTGAACACACTAAAGCTCGCTACTTTTTACAATTTTTGGTGATAGTTTGGCTAAGCTCCCCAGCACAACAAACGATTGAAAATGAAAGGCAAAACACATGTTTTCACAGCGAACAGTGGTCAGTCCTTCAACTAGGCCCTTTGTTCCGCAAAATGCACAACTTCCGCCAAACAATAACCGCGAGCCGAACGGCGTTCAAAAACATTTACAAAATGCGAACAGCAGTTTTATTGTGGATTGCCAACAGACCTGCAAAAGCCCTGTCAGCACGCATTGTGTAAACACAAGGTTAAATCCAAAGTGCCCCGCTTCGTGCACACATTGTACCGTTTTAAATAAAATGTCGCGATTGTCTCAAATTTCGTAAAATCCCCTTCGGAATTGAAATAAGTAAATTAGACCCTAACGATTCGATGCTAGATGCAATCCATAACGTTATGGATCAAAACTGCCCAGGAAAAGCTATTTCTATTTTATATTTTGAAAAAATACATCAAATAATTTATTCAATGGATTGACGTTTTAGTTGTTGTCGGCTGTAGGTTAATTTTAATAAATGTTATTTAATGGTTAATTGAGTTGGAAGGCGTAGAAACTCTAATGTAAAACTAAACTAATAAACTCTTACTACCATTAAACTGCTCTTTGAGTGTTGTTACAGGCTAAAACGACAATTACGACAACGCGCCAGCTTATAACGGCATTTACGAAAAGCTACGATAAAGCTAGACGACTAGCGCGTACAATAACTCACAAAAGCGGAAATGTACCTCACATAAGATCGCTGCCCAGCCCATAACAATAGTTGCCGACTCGGCTGTAGTGGAGCGTGGGGTGGTCCAACACAAAATAACACACGGGCAACGGCCTAACGAACGGTAAACAGATCTAAAATGATAAGGCGCCACCACAATTCCATCACTATAAGAGAATGCGCAGGTAAACTCACTGAGGAGCAGTGGAAGCATATGAATTCACTTTTCAACTTTAAGCTTGGCAGTAATCTGGTCAGCGAGCGTGTTCACCCTTTGAAAATCCATTTGATCAGCTGGCCAAATTCCTCTTACAACTGTAAAATATAATACACACAACGCATATACGAATACAATAACAAAGAAAACGCAGTTAATATTTGCATATATAGTAAAACGGCACATGTAAATATGAAATGTGCCGTACGTTCGTTAAATGGCGCAACGTCTTAAATTTATTGAAATAATTCGGTAAACTTGACATTAATTCTGAAAAACGATATGAACAGTAAAAAGTATCGGTTGTGACACATGGCAAGGGCTACTGCATAAAGCTAAATAACAACTATGTAAATGGACGGTAACTGAAATGTAATGACAGGTACACAACTGTAACGATTTGACAAATGCAAAAGATACACAATAAAATTTAATAACCGAGATGTTACACCAACTGTCTGATAATTCGACGAAGCACACTGTATATGTTAAGTTGCACTCCAAATGATAATAAATTGTACAAACGATACCTGTAAGGAGATTGGTGTGCGGCAGCTTGATGTCCTATGCTACTGCAATCGGCTACCGTCCCCAGATACTGCATAGACGAAACCGGAAGGAATACTGCAATATGGTAACGAGTTGTGGACCGGACACATGGGATGTTATCCTATACGAGACTTGGAAGCCCGCTTCGGTAATGTGGCAGAACGTTAAAGCGGAGCTTCGCGAACACAAGACACTGCTAATGAGTTCTCACAAAGAAATCCGTCTAACCGACGAGATAAGGAGTCTGCCACTCCACGGCAAAACGAAAACTCAAAAGGCTCACAATAACGACAAACAACACCCCAAACGGTCAAGCACGCCCGTGCAGCAATGCCCTATAAGATGCGTAACGCACGGCTAAATGCATTGAAGCGACGGCAGTCCTAATAAAAACTACAACAGCGGTAGTCGCACACAGACTAAAAAGCACAAAACGTTAGCTGTTAAACACTCAACAATCAGACGTCGCAACTATCTCGCGGACGCCATCCCTGAAAGTAAAACGCCGCGGGACTGCACCACTTCAAGAACAACTGTCATTTTCAGACGCCGGATGCCCACTGTCGCTAAAACCGCGCCAAGCCAGAGTCGAAAATACACCCAAAGAGCGCTATCGATAAGTAGCGGGGCAGAAGAGTTGAAGCTTGCGCTCTCGCACCCGTAGCAGCTGTTTCTTACATTTAGGTCACGGAACGTATAGAAACGCGCCTCGCAGACGGATCGATATTTATATTCTAACGTTCCAACGAATTGAAAACGAGATACACAAAATGAGTGCCTTTCAGAACGGTCGACGGTAATCGCATAACACAGCTGTGTGCGTTAGAAAACTACTAAATACTTGCACATAACTCGATATGCTCGAATTCAAGCGGAATGATTCGAAAAACCCATATACAAGTGGGGTCATAATTTAGAAAACACGCTAATTAGCCGTACGTTCGTACAAAACTAAAAATCTCCTAACAATGTATTATGGTAGCTTATATACAATTAATTTATAAGATAACAAATCCAATGAAACATATGAAACAAATAATAAGTCAGAACATTGTTTTAGAATCAATGTGGAAAATAGGAAACCACTTCATAATCGGCCTATATAGTTTTAAAATGGGAGAATGAGGTGTTTATGTTTTATATCGTTCGATATATGTACACGTACGGCTGACAGAACTATTCACCCTGCAGACATTCTGATGCAGATTTAATCCTATGTTAAATTAATGACTTGAACCTGCCGATACAACATTTCCTGTTTCCTACATACTTTATCTTCAATGTATGCTGTAAAGTAAGAGCTTTGATGTAAGGGTGTAATGAAGATGCGGTTGAAAACAACTCACTGTGATACACCAGGGATCTTTGCGAAGAGTGAGCAGATTGTAGTAAGTACGCTTTTTAGACACAAACCTTGCGATGTATTAATGACAGCGATTTAAATGCAGTATCAGAGTGATTTTGTTTTGCTATTGGAGATCTTTTACTTGTTATGACAGGATTGAGCTTATACGGTTTAATTCCGATAATTATTCAATTTCTGCTGTCAAGCCAGCAAGTTTTGTTTATGACAACACCGAATAATATTTTTTTTAATGTTGACCTTTTTACCAAAGAAAATATTCTGCTGGTTTCGTCGCCTCTTAGGTTTTCAGTAGTTTTTATTTAAACTTACATATAAACCTATGGTAAAAGTACAAGAGACTATAAAATTATTCCTGTTCAGACCCTGGTTTATGTCAAGAAAGCGATAAAATGTAAACCGCACGCAATAAAGCGTCACAAAGATTCCTCTAAATTGTCAAGAAAACATTCGAGCTTTAGCGATGCACAGTTAATGGACCTCCTCTTAGTCGAGCTTCCCAGAAGCGAAAATCAAACTAAGTCTCGCCAGAATCGATTTCCATCTTAATAGAGTAAGTTTTTCACCTTATAATAACAGGGTTAAGCGAAAATCGATGGGTTTTAAATGCAACATAGTGCAAAAAGCGGTCCGCGGCGGAAGCGGCCGCCCGTCTTTCAATATCCCGAATTTTCAGCCCTTAAATATAAAATATTTGCCGCAATATGAGCCATGGCGAATTCAGCAGACGGATGGTTTTTTGAGTCTCATTATACGGCAGCTGCTGCCGCAGTGGCTTAACTTGTCGCACTTTTATAGCTGCCAGGTTGGCATCCTGCAGGGAAATCTCCCTGATGTTCCTGTATATTTATGGCGTACGTATGTGTTTTGACGTTATGATGTTATTACGGTTTGCTGATATTTATGTGAATTATTATTACTCCGAGTTATGGGCCTTTATTATGCCCCTAACACTCGCCAAGTCCTAGGAAAGTTCTCTCAGTCGCTTCCTTTGTTGGCTAAGTAGGGCTTAGGAGTCGTGAATCAAGAACATGTAGACGTTATTGCACCTTAAGCGTAGAACTGGGGGAAAATAAGCAAGCTCTCTGTCCACGTACAAGTTACAAGTTACAATTGCCCAGAGGACTGAAATACTACAATCGACCCGGAAAAAAACGTGTATAATGCACAAGAAACATACGAAATACTAACTGAAGATGTAATGTACTTTCTACCAAGTTAAACAAATGTGTTAAAAATCATGGCAATATTTGTATGTAAGGATTAAAATAAAATAATGTAAGAAATCAATTATAATAAGAATTAACCACAGTGAATGCAACTATCATATTGTTTTCTAAACCGAAAAGGTAAGTTACCATGTAATGCTAGCCCTCTCATAGAGCTTATTTACAATCTTACACCTCGGATAGCTCAAAATAAGTCGGAGAATTATTTGGTTCTTTCAGATATGTATCACAGCGTAGCATAAATATCAACAACAGACTTTTAAAATGTTTATTCTACTTATCTATGCTTACAACAAATAAATGAAATGTATATAATTGACAAATTAAAAATCTTCTGGAATAACGGACGTTGCTTTCCTGGCACGTCGGCAACCAGCCTCACACGGTCGGAACACAGGAAGGCCTACTTCCCAGGGTTGTGTGTTTGAATTTTTAAACTCGTTCGGGTGCCGCCTCGCGCCTTCGGAGTTCGCCTCGAGAAAGTCCGTGTTTACTGTCAGCTGCTGTCAAGCGCCTCGTGTTGTTTTATGTTTTTACTGTGAATACAGAAGCCAAATTAATACAGATAATGCATTTTCTCACCTACACGGGCAGCCGCGATTATCGCCTAGGCTTCGGTGTATGTTTCCACGGGGATCCGGGTCGGGCTTCGCGAGTTACGAGTTCGGTCCGTGTGAATCAACTTCCACGTACTTACGCCCTCTGAAGATGGTTCCCCAGGTGATGCGGTGGTTTACAACGCCGTGGAAGACTTTGAGGTAGGTAACTGATTCTGTATTCAAAGTAATTAATAGCAAGTCACGTAATCGCCTATATTGTTAGCTGGAATTTGGGCTGTTAGCCGGGGGAATTGAATTACAATGTTTTTTGAAATAAAACTCGGGCCTAGTGACAGTTATTGACGAGGAATATTAGAGCTTCCTCTTAGGGCTGGTTAACTAGTCTGAATGGTCGAGTAGAGCATCTCGTGGAGTTGTTCCACTCTAGTGGGTTCGGGGAAATAACAAAGGTTCGGAGTTAATTAGTAATAATTTCGGCGATGAGGACGCAATATTTTAGCCACCAGATCAGCCGAAGTTCGGAACAATTATTACTAATTTCAGCGATGAGGACGCAATATCTTAGCCACCAGATCAGCTGAAGTTCGGAATAATCATTAACAATTTCAGCGATGAGGACGCAATATCTTAGCCACCAGATCAGCTGAAGTTAGGAATATTATTAACGGTATCTGGTCGGGATCGGGTTTTCAGGAAAACAAGTGTTTCCGGGGAAATCTCTCTTCGGCAGGAACAGGGATACGGGCAGGTGGAACTGGGATCTGGAACTGGGATAGAAGTAGAGCTGGGGAAGTAGGTTCGGATCTCTGTGGCTCTCTGGGAAAATCTGCCTCGGAATCGGCTCCGCCGTTCGTTTTATGCGACTTCGAACGCTTCTAAAAGTGGGGAGAAACAGCGCGCGACGCACTTTTGTACTTACGTGACGTCGGTCACTGCGCTCTGCTTATCGCCTCGTGCATTGACATTACGGAAATTACGATAACGTGAGGTCGGACAAGGATCAAATTTAAATATTATCTTAATATTCGGAAATACAAATTTGATCTGCAGGCAAACGTTACATATGCCGGTGTCCTCGAAGGAGACCGAAGCTCGGTGGGTAACTTCTTCAACGAGGCTCTCAAAACAATACAGGGAATCGCCTGGAGATCTAGTGATTATTCGGACGGGACACATAAAACATTCATGCTAGGAAACGCGCGGGTACTAGAATTTTAACGGGCATTTCATCGGGAACTATACACGGTATAAGTGAAATTATATACAATCGAGTAAAATTTTAACGGATGTTTGTTTAGAACTATATACAGGGCGAGTAAAATTTTAACTCTAAACTTGCTAGTTGAATAGGGATGAGGTTGCGGTTTCAACCTTTATTCAATCAGGATATATATATATATACAGGATGCGTAAAATTTTACCGGGTGCTTTTCGGAAGCTATATACAGGACGTGTAAAATTTTACCGGGTGTTTCTTTGAAAACTATATACAGGATGAGTACAATATATATAGGACGAGTAAAATATTAACTCAAAACTTGCTAGTTCAATAGTGAGGTTGCGGTTTCAACCTATATTCAGTCCGGATATTTCTGCGGAGAAAAATTACATATGAAATACACATGCAATATACAGGACAGGGCAGTGATCGCGGTTTCGATCTACCGGTTCTTCAGGGTAGCATTCACATTCCTAATGGATGCATTGGGGTGCATTCTATCGCACAAAAATTTGCACTCTGCGGATTGAATGCGCGCTTCTTATAGGCACTGGGGCGAAATGCTGCGTTCAAGGAGTGCACCCACAAACTCATCAGGCGGTTGCAAAACTGCGGTCTCAGCTTGCAAATGACCTCAAGCGAAGAGTTTCAAACGTCGTCGCGGTATCGACGAGCATTCATACAAGAAAACATCCAGGCTGCCGGATAGCCTTTCAAACGCCGTCGCGGTATCGACAGGCATTCACACAAAACTATTTCATCGGGAAAATTGCGGCTACTGCGGAAATCAGAATATAGTCTTCGGGACAACGGTATACAGGACTCAGGATTCTGGTACGGGAAATCACATTCACTCCTTCAAGCTTCGACTAATCGTCTACTATCTCCTGCCAAAATCCGGGTTTACGGGGACAAGGGAGCACGCTTCAAAAGAAGAATAACAGGGGAATTCATTCGCACTAACTAGGGCGGCATTCGGACTCACATTCGGAAATCATGTATACTGACATTCTCTGGAGCGCATTCTAAACTAACATGCATCAATTTACAGGCGCACCAGGTGCTTGCATACGGATACCTGCAAAATTTCCACGGACGAGACATCAGGATTGTCTCTCAGGCGGACTGCGGACTACGGATTTCTTCATCTGGCATTTTCTCGGGTGCCTCGGGGTTGCTAGGCCCGAATCAGCTGATGAGACTGATCCCTGAGGGTCGCAGAAGACGGTACTACGCGGGCGGTCCGTAGTATTGACGGCAATTAGCTAAGGCACCTCGGGGACGCAAAATCCCGTACCAGCAGTGAAGCCGCTGGTCCTTGAGGGTCGCAGAAGGATTTTCTGGACTAGACAGGATCTAGACAGGATTTTATCTGGAAAGGACAGGAGCTGGACGGGTATCTGGGAATTCTAGACTGGGACATCTCGGTTTCTGGGCTCTGGTAGATTCCCCTGGACGGCTAGGCTGTAACAGGTTTTGTGCATTATTTAAATTACAACAAAATTTACTGGTTCGGTGTTTTTCAGAGTTTACCGGGCTCGGGCGCCATCTGGTCATCCAGACACGGGAGCTGATGATATTTGCTAAACTATGTACATATCTGACTAGGTTCCTGCTCGGACACGCCAATTTGTAATGCTAGCCCTCTCATAGAGCTTATTTACAATCTTACACCTCGGATAGCTCAAAATAAGTCGGAGAATTATTTGGTTCTTTCAGATATGTATCACAGCGTAGCATAAATATCAACAACAGACTTTTAAACTGTTTATTCTACTTATCTATGCTTACAACAAATAAATGAAATGTATATAATTGACAAATTAAAAATCTTCTGGAATAACGGACGTTGCTTTCCTGGCACGTCGGCAACCAGCCTCACACGGTCGGAACACAGGAAGGCCTACTTCCCAGGGTTGTGTGTTTGAATTTTTAAACTCGTTCGGGTGCCGCCTCGCGCCTTCGGAGTTCGCCTCGAGAAAGTCCGTGTTTACTGTCAGCTGCTGTCAAGCGCCTCGTGTTGTTTTATGTTTTTACTGTGAATACAGAAGCCAAATTAATACAGATAATGCATTTTCTCACCTACACGGGCAGCCGCGATTATCGCCTAGGCTTCGGTGTATGTTTCCACGGGGATCCGGGTCGGGCTTCGCGAGTTACGAGTTCGGTCCGTGTGAATCAACTTCCACGTACTTACGCCCTCTGAAGATGGTTCCCCAGGTGATGCGGTGGTTTACAACGCCGTGGAAGACTTTGAGGTAGGTAACTGATTCTGTATTCAAAGTAATTAATAGCAAGTCACGTAATCGCCTATATTGTTAGCTGGAATTTGGGCTGTTAGCCGGGGGAATTGAATTACAATGTTTTTTGAAATAAAACTCGGGCCTAGTGACAGTTATTGACGAGGAATATTAGAGCTTCCTCTTAGGGCTGGTTAACTAGTCTGAATGGTCGAGTAGAGCATCTCGTGGAGTTGTTCCACTCTAGTGGGTTCGGGGAAATAACAAAGGTTCAGAGTTAATTAGTAATAATTTCGGCGATGAGGACGCAATATTTTAGCCACCAGATCAGCCGAAGTTCGGAACAATTATTACTAATTTCAGCGATGAGGACGCAATATCTTAGCCACCAGATCAGCTGAAGTTCGGAATAATCATTAACAATTTCAGCGATGAGGACGCAATATCTTAGCCACCAGATCAGCTGAAGTTAGGAATATTATTAACGGTATCTGGTCGGGATCGGGTTTTCAGGAAAACAAGTGTTTCCGGGGAAATCTCTCTTCGGCAGGAACAGGGATACGGGCAGGTGGAACTGGGATCTGGAACTGGGATAGAAGTAGAGCTGGGGAAGTAGGTTCGGATCTCTGTGGCTCTCTGGGAAAATCTGCCTCGGAATCGGCTCCGCCGTTCGTTTTATGCGACTTCGAACGCTTCTAAAAGTGGGGAGAAACAGCGCGCGACGCACTTTTGTACTTACGTGACGTCGGTCACTGCGCTCTGCTTATCGCCTCGTGCATTGACATTACGGAAATTACGATAACGTGAGGTCGGACAAGGATCAAATTTAAATATTATCTTAATATTCGGAAATACAAATTTGATCTGCAGGCAAACGTTACAACCAGCTCAGTATTATTCAGGTAAAATATTCCACAAGTACACTTACTGGAAAAGATCCTGTGCCTTTAAAGAGCATCTTTGCAACGAGTTGTGCTCTACAGTTCCATAAGTATATTTTTCAGGTCACCATTAACAAATTGTGAAATTAAAACCGTCATTGCCAGTGGCTCGGTCTCATATTTTCTGGGGTGGCTAACTCCGTATAGCACTATAGTTCATTATTTTGTAGTCTATCCTACTTTTGTATAGTACTAATAATCAAATGCTTTTAGTTAATGTTTTTCTTCATAGTGTCACAGTCTTACTTTTAAACGGGAACTCTAGCTGCCCCACCTCAGTGGAAGGAATTTTTAATATACAGACGATTTGTACATATATGCGATTTTCTGTTTATTTGTGGAGTTTAAAATCGAATTTTAATAACGTAAGCAAACATTTAAACGCGCGCCAATAAATTGTGTGAATTCTTGTGTCCAAATGCGGGCACATGCTGCGTAAAAAGTGCTGGAAATGATCGATTTTTGCGAAGAATATCTGTCTGAGCTAGGAACTCGAGGATGTTGGCCTAGTTTTCTCCGAAAGAAGGTGTGCTTTGGTTCGCGGGTCTAAGAGTGAACGACGATAGCTGCAGTCAAAAGCGAAGGAGAACTCTAAGCGAAAAGGAACGTTGAGATAGCAGCTAGTAAGCTGCATACAGCAAGTTCAAATTTTGGAGACAGTGCAGTTTAGCGATCTGAAACCAGAAGATCGACATAGAAAGCGACTGCGTCACTGAGTGACGTATTAGCGAAGGCATTGCCGTAAAGAGCTGCGAGAGCCAAGTTCGAATATTGCGCAATAGGCATTTATTAGCCAGCACAGCATGTGGGTGAATGAGTTATAGCGTGGCAAAGAGCGTTTGAGCGGATTTTATTGTGTTTTGCGCGCACTGCGTCTAAGCCTAGAAGAATAGAATGTCACTCCAAAGGCAGCGTTTGAAAGAGCTGTCAAAGTGATTTAATATTAATGTTTGGTCCGCCAGCGCTGTGACATATGCACAATAGACTGGTAGTATTTACAAGTCGCAGAATCAGTGTTAATATAAATGCGGATTATACGGGGCTAATCACTTCGTGGATTAGTAGTTAGGTGTATTCTTAGTTAGCGCTGTCTTTTATAGATAAATAAAGCTATTTGTTATTGATCTGCATGTAGACAAATTGGCTTTCCATTTTACCAAACTTTTTAAGCTAAAATTTTAAACTTGACGTGAGTATAGGTCCACTAGTGATTCATTTGAACAAGGTTTTTTTCTTAATCAAGAATGAAATAAATAAATAAAGAGAGATCTTATTATTATTAAACTAGCTGTTAGAAAGGCAAAGGTAATTAATAAAAATTTAGCGGGTTAGGAAGCGCCTTGCTACAAATTATAGATCAGTATGATTTCGAAAGTTTAACGTCTTTGATACATTCGCATTTAGAGATTGATGGTTATGAATTCCAATAAATCAATTATCATTCTCTTTTTGCCTTGGAGGGCATGTTTTTCATCTTCATCGTGTCGTTGACCCTTCTCTTACATCTTATCAGAGGAATTTATCCTCAAACCTGCTTTAGTTATCTTTCATAACTCATGCTCACTACGAACACATGCCACTGCAGCTGCTTCGATTTAATGGTATCTAATGCAGTAGATCTTGACATCGTTCTTTTTTATGCTTTCGTTGTTAACTAGTTACAGGCATTATTCGCGCTAGTTCGCTCTCTTCTTGTCTAGGTGGACACATTCTTTGCCTTCACTGCCAAAGCGGTGGACACTTACGTTACATTCTGTAGAAAGCTTTTACCATACTTGCGTGGCCATCTCTCAGAACTGGAACTGCCTCGATTTAATGGTTAATAATACAATTTTTTAAAATTTATTTATAACTGCGTTTGTAACACGTTTAAGCCGTGATACCCTTCAACTGTTTCTCATGTCTTAATTATTCGCGCCAGTTGTCTCATTTTGTCTTGGTGGACGTATTTTTACTATTTTAATATTTGCATATATAGCTAGTTTGAGTAGTATTAGATTGTAATATTTGAGTTTGAATAGATTTAACCTAGACGCCAATACGCATGCAACCGGCAGCATAAATACATTTCGTTTTTATTTTTACGATATGATATGGAAGTGAGATGTTTTACCGCGGAAACACTTTCAATGCCCCTGACCGCAAACATACAAGTATCAAGTATGCAGCGATTGTTTTCAAGTTAGGTTCCTGAGTAATTTTGCGGACCAAGTCAGCCAATGATGCGCCGCAATCCACTGAAGCGCACGACTTTTAGAGCGGGGTCAACTCTTTCGAATACGTGCAAGTGACGAACCCAGGTGTAAAACAGCGGATTTGCGTACCTACACGCAATTATTAAAGATTGGTGTTTTTCATCTTTGGCATCTACTAAAACAGAGAACTGTATAATATTGCATCATGTTGCATCTCCACCCTAGATACGGTTTTGGGTGCAACCTGAAGGTACTGTTTAAACGCGCGAAGGCGCACAGAGCGGGTTTATCCAATTATATTGTGAAACGCGGCGAATTATTGCGCAAAGCCGGAGTTTGTATTAAATTGCAAAGGCTGATTTTGATGCAACGAATGCATGCGCATTAATGTTGTTGAAATGTAAATGTATTTCAGATGCAGTTATTTTGTTACTATTTGAGTTGTAAATGCGTTGCTAATATGCCCGATTGCCCAAAATTTTGCCCCTAGTGGTTCTTATCTTTTTACAGAACAAAGTCCTTAGCAGCCGCTCGTTGTCCTCGGGAATGTTGTATAGGTTGCAGCGGAGACAGGTGCAGAACTAGCGGAAGAATCTCCAATTTTAATTTATTATTACGTAACAGAAAATACAGTTTCATTTTTCTAACGTGTTCTGTATAAGTACAGGGTGGCACATGGAAACCGGATGTTTTTTAGATGGACTGTACTCGGCCGTTAGGAGTGGTAGAGGGGAGGGAGAGTTGTCATTCTCCACGTCATAGCATACCATTTCAGTAGTGTTGTAGTTATGGAGCAGTGGACGGTGCAACACGGCGTGTTTGCGCATGAAACCTATGTGCTAAACGGCGAGTCTGTTGTCACAACACAGCGAATCTTTCGTCGCCATTTCAATATCGGTCGGAATGGCTCAGTTCCAAGCCGGAATACGATCCTGAGATGGATTGAACAGTACAGGGCAACAGGAAACATAATGAAAAGGAAACCTCCAGGTCCTGCACGAACTGTGAAGACGCCTTGAAACTTGAAACCTTCATTCAAACGGATGGCCGCCATCTGAGTGACATAATTTTTCATACGTGAATAAAATGGTAGATGTTGTTCTTTACTTTGATAAAAATAAAATCAGTTTTCCTTGAATATCAACTTAGTACTGTTCATTTAAAAAACATTCAATTCCCATGTGTAAGTGGACGTTTAATTTTAGGTTTTCCTTTGAGTGCAGTCCACAACATAACTTTGATTATGACCTGCCAGAGAGGGATAGAACGCAACGGGAAGAAATAGAATAAACCACACCGTTCGACCGTTCCGTTGCAACTTCTTTTCATCTTTTCATTTTCATGCTGTTGGGTTAATGATTTCAAAATCCACACACATAAATACTTAAACGAGTTTCTGTTAGCATTATTCGCGCCAGTTTTGTCTTGGTGAACGTGTTGTTTTGCTTCCATTGACCAGCCGGTCGACACTTTTGTTACATTTTGTAAGAAGCTATTTCCATACCTGCCTTGGTCATACCGTCTTCGACTTAATAGTTTTTAATTTAGCTGATTTTGCCTTTGTTAAATTTGTTATACCTGTGTATCGCAGTTAAACTATGATACCTTTATATTGCTCCTTGTCTTCTCTTTTCAATGGTATTACGTTTATTATTTGAAAATTCGCACACTCATATAAATTGTAAGCGAGTTTCTAACTTTAATCTCGGGAGCGTTCTCTATTCTTCTCTTGCTCAACATGTTTTTGTCTAAATTTTCAAGGCAGTCGATTGTTTTGTGAGTTCTTGTATCTTGAATACCTGCTTTGATCATCTCTCAGAACTAGTGCTTACCAAGAACCCATGCAACTGTAGGTGTTTCAGCTTAGGTGTTTCTAATGTAGCACTTTTTGTCTCTTTCCTAATTTTTATATCATCGTTTGTAACGCAGTTAAGCTGTGATATCTTGCTAGTTTTTCTCATTTTCACGCTGTTAGGTTTATTATTTCAAAATTCATGCACACATATTAATATTTAATTGATTTTATAGAGTAGTTGATACACGACCACGTGTAGAGTCTCTAAATAAGCCCGATAAAGGCGTACAAAAACAGCGCACGAAACCACAAAGAGTGAAAACTGCGGATTAACCAGCTTAAAGAAGCGTAACTAATTTTAGTCGTTACACTAGACACAACTAAGTTACTACTGTTGTAAACTAAGTGGTTAGTGTCGTGAATAACAAATTGCATCCGCCTTTCGGGTGTAAAAACCAAGAAATTTAAAAGACAGGTTCGGCAACCTTACGCTATCGGCAAACTGCAGGAGATTCGGGAGCAAACAACGGGCAGTCGGTTAACCCCTTTGGGGAACAGATATCGGCTGTAGGAATCTCATTAAGCGCCCACGGATAAGAAGTCGAGCAATAAAACCCTCGGATGACGCAAGTCGTTTGGACAACACTGACCTAACATTTTGACCGAGAAGATAACTGATTGCAAACGGAGCATAATGACTAATTGCACCTTCAAGAACACGCTGGGTCCGTTTGGCGGTCAATAAACAACCCGTCAGTTGTGCAACTAGAGAAGCTATATAAGCAGGGATATGAAAGCGCCACCAGATCTATTCGATCGACTTAATCAAGTCAATTAATTTCTATCAATCGGTTCGTTAACAAAGCCTGTCGAAATATGAGGTAGCATTAACTCGTGGTGCAAGTTTTAATTACGCACTCCATATGTATATTTGTGCATCTTGCTACATCGTTAGTAAATTTTGTTTAATTAAATAAATTGTGGTTGTTTTGCCATAAAGTGTTAGCATTGCGATATACTCAATACCCGTGCAGCAAAGCTAGCATTATTCTTCTCTTTTCCAGTTTTCGTGTATGTGTTTTTTGCCTCCATTGATAAGACGGTCGACCTTTTTGTTACATCCTGTAAAAATCTATTCCTAAATCTGCGTTGGTTATCTCTCAAAGCTCATGCTCACCATGGAACCACACAACTTCAGATGCGTTGGCTTTAATGGTTTCTGATGCAATAGTTTTTGCTTTAATTATTTCCATATACTACACCTTCGTTTGACCGGTCACTGGCAAATACTAAAGTACGCAAATAACGGGTTTCACAATATATTTAATTTTTCACAACTGTGATTGCAGCCCCAATATAAAGGGTACGACTCGCTATCTTTAAACTCACGTCATTTAAGTGGGGCACTAAACGTCGTGCAAAAAGTAAAATCTGCAATTCGAAAAACACTTTCAAACACTGGGTTGCATATTATTTAGGCTCTGAACAAGAATTATTTAACTTAATGCTTACTTTCTATTTGGCACTCAAATCGATAAAATAAGACAGCCTAACTGAACTGCAGACGTATCAAATCCTTAATTCCTAAACACACAATCGAGCCTCATTCTGCATGGGAAGTAGATTTCATCGTTCCAGGAACGAGCAGGGCAAATATATCGAGTGAATATCCTCGCTGTTGTATTACTTCCGCTATACTGCATCCGTCAAGCTTCGCCTTTTTCTTCATCTAAGATTATACTACGGTTAGCAAAATATTTGATCGTTGCAGGCGGTAGATTGTTGACTGCTCGGGCGTCCTGTTGCTGTTTTTGCAGAAAATCTTGGTGGATTGTAAATTTGTTTTACCCTGCGGTCGGTTTTTGTATTCAATAGTTATTGTTGGGTTTCGTGAAAGCTTGCAACTTATACGAAAGCTCCGTTGGCGGCCGACAGTGATGGGTGAGGCTTCATTTTCAGGTTCGAGTTTTCAGCGGAATCGATAAACAAGCAAATTTCTTCGAGTTAAGTGTAAACGTCGAATCTGCGCGTTCAATAAACCTCTTCCGACTGCCAGCTGCCGCGCTTTTTTGCTGCCTTTGAAGCTCCAATTTATTAGGGCGCAATTATAAGACGATTAATCTGATGCTAATATTAATGCACTAACAATGGCTGCGAGCTTAAGCCCCAATAAAGCCAAACACGGGGCTTAAAAACGAAATTTGAAGGCGGGTAATATCAGTCTAGTGGGTAATAAAACTAATGGTGAAGCCATTAATTAAAATGCTTCGGAAGCAAACATCTTCATTAATTAAACTTGTAGGTATTTGTGCACGACGCGTACGCACACCAATCGTAGTGTTATTAAATAGATCCGCTAATCCCTGCTTTAATACACCCTTCATTCGTAGAAACTTCTAATAATAATCTCGCGTCAAGGGTGATCAATGAGGGCGGAATTCTCTACATTGAGGCCGATTCGCCGCGGATATTTTACAAGGGTGCGCCCCAACCCCAAATGCCGTGGCATGAATTAAAAGCGCTCCGGAGGTGCAGGAATTTAATTTTATGGAATGAATAACAAGGATAATGCGCTGTACTCCCATGATATGTTGATGATGGGACGGCGGGGGATTTTTGGACGGATGGGTTTATTAAAGGTGCCTTAATGACTCGAACTACCACTAATAATTCCCCTTATGTACATTACTCCACGCCCTCGCCCCTGCTGCGGCAATTTGACGGAATTTAGGTCAACATGCCAGCTTGATGTGAAAGCTCGGATGGCCTTAAATGCTTTTCGTTTGTATTTGGTGCTTACGAGTTGCACTTGTCTGGTCAGGACTGGTGATTATAGCATTTCAAAGGTGAATAGGAAGTTCTGACTTTTTTTTATACTCCAAGCACTTTATTACAATGAAACATAAAAAGAATGGCTTCTTACAAGATACAGCGTAGTGTCTACCAATAGAAGCAATACAAGATCACGAAGGCAAGAAAGGAGATATCTGGAGAGAATAATGCTGGAAATTTACTTATATTTGATGTCTATATATACATTTTGAGGGAATGCACTTAAAATCGTGAAAATGAGAAGAAATTGCATGATATTACGGCTTAACCCCGCACTTAGGCATTATCGGATCAACAAAACAAGACTAATGGACCATTCCAGAAGTGTCTTTGACGTACCGCATCTCTTAATATGATGAATTACTTCTGATTTTCCTTAGCATGTACTCTGAGAGTAACACTCTTTTCACCTTCTTCAGCATTGATAAAACCCCGAATGACAAAAGACCGATCAATGTCTAATGAACGTTCTATGTAATTTGCGCTGTTTCAGATTGTGCATGACCTGGATATTTATTAGTAAAGTATCTCTAGATTAAGGAGTCAAATCGCCCTCGGCGAATTAGTAAAGCGTTTTACTTGCGTTGTGTTATTCAATGCGCACTGTGCGTAACTCTATGGCTGTCCAAGGTCGCCAAAAATAAACGTTGTAGATTATAATGTTACAAGAATTATGTGCCTCTGTTTCGTACGCCAGCGTGATATCACCGACCAGGTTAGATCATAATGCACATAAGTGCTTCTGCACTGCCTTGTTCCAGAACTTCTTGTAAAGTAGCCTCCACTCAGCAGAGGTTCTTGTGCTGGTAAAAGGCATTTTTTATATCAGCAGAGGCACTCATAAATCTCTCCAATTAACTTGTACCCCTTTGGTACTGCCCTCGCTCAATTTTCGATAAGCAAACAAAGATACAGAATCAACCTTTGCAGCTTAAATAGGTTTCAGACTGTACCACTGATGATCGAGAATGTACATTGTACACATCTGTGCTTAAGATATTAGAAGGAAAAATAGAAGAAAGAAATGCTAAAGATTGACACGCTGAAACCATAGAGTAAAAGAGAGTGCGCCATTAAACGTAATACATAATTAATCAGTAATCATTGCTAACTATTACTACATCCATTTCTTAAAGCCTTCACACTTTGCGCAAATTGAGACGTTACATTTGAATCTCTGCCTGCCAAAGTACCACAGCCATGATCATTAGCACTCTTCAAAATTAAAGCGTACAATAAAAGCGTAATCGCTGTATATGGAGGTGCAAATATTTGCCGAAAGAAGCTCGCTTTAATGGAAAATATAACGTCAAATATTTGCTTTTAGAAACTTGACATCGAATTTTTTTGCGGAAAGCTCTCGCAAACGAAAACTTCCTCGAGGTGGAGATAAAATGGCATTAAGAGCAATGAACCTCCACATCTGGAAATTACTCTCCGATAGAGCAGGGCTTTCAAGAGCAATCGTAATCGCTGCTTGCTCGCGGGCGGATTAGAAATCTGTTAGTTGCATTCGCTTAAAATGATTAGCACCAATGGTGGGTGCACACCGAAACTGCATACGCTACATGAACGCAATGTAAGTGATCTCGTGTGGTGCTAACGCGATTCATAATCAACTGTAATACTGTAAAGCCAATTAGCCGGTGGCAATTAATTATTATGAAATTTATTGCGAAGGCTAATATGCCACTTGAACAAGAGTTGGCTTAAACGAGACAGTTCGTTATACCTGGCTTAGTTTCTAGTGTAACGAAAACTGGATTATTACAGAGATTTGAAACAAGAACAGGAAAAGAATTATTAGATTTTTGAACTTTCCTTCTCTTCTTTACACTTACTGAAATCCAAGTTGTTTCAATAACCAACTCTTGTTATATAAAGAAGACTGATAATTCTAATCAATCAACAGTTTGTAATGTACTTTCAACGTTGCATCTTTGAACGGTTCTGACTCGTGATAATGATGAACCCTAAGGTTTACTTATGATATATTTTACATTGCACATTAATACACCTCAGTACGCAGGTACTTTCCACACGTCTTCAAAAACCTCACTTGCCCTCATGCGGCTCTTCTGTTCACGTGGCACAATGTGTTAGGATTGTGGAAGCGTTTTTCTTTTTACTATTTTTTTTGCATCGTCGGTTTCATTAAAGAATAAAATAAAAGCTTTCCGAAGTGCAGTGATACTTGAACTTTTATTCACGTTCCGCTGATACATCAAAATATTTGAAATTCGATTTATGTCGGGCACCATCAGCCGCGCCTTGAATATTACCACCGTTTAGTTGCATGACTACCCATATGTTTGGAATACTTGCAAAATTTTACGCATTGTTTGCCTAATGCATTCAGTTTTCGATGTCATCCTCGTACGGGTGTGTTAATTGCTATTTAGAACCGTGGCTGAGTTGCTGACAGGCATCCATACTATTTTCCTTAGTTTGTATTCGAGCGATGTTACATCAAGCGTTGAAATAGTTGAAGGTAGCTGGATACGGGTCCAGCTTTTCTAACTACAGCTGACGTGAATAATAGTTAATTTGGTGTATTAAATATAACCGATTCTATCCAGTCTCATTTCTTGTAAAAACAAATGCAGTACGTGCTTTCAGAAAGGTAAGTTAATGCGAGAGTTGAGCACGGCTGTGTCCCGCTCTTCCAATATCAGATGAAGAACAAACGTTGATGGAATTAGTCAGATTGCTGTTAAATTCGTTCAAAGGTCTACACGAAATTTTGTATTTTATAATAGAAATAAGTTAAAACGCTTGGAAATAGCAATAAGAGCAGCTTTGACCAGGAACAGAGTGGTTCTCCTCAAGAATGCTATTAATAAATTGGGCACCTCCAACGTATGGACTGTTTTTGGGCAAATTATTGTTAAGTAAAAATCTGGAGGTATAAAGAAAATTACTACAGAAGCGCAGCTAAATGGAATATTTTAAATATCTTAATGTAACGCAGTGAGACAACCTCGGACTGAATACCTTGAACCTTTCTATAATTGGCATTGATTGCAAGGTGACAGATTATTTTATTGAGTTTTATTATTGACAATTGAATTTTAACACATTTGTGTTTACGTCATCATGTAGATCACACCAAATCTTTACAACGTTAAGTTGATAAGTCACTATAATGAATTCCTTTAGCAACATTTTTGAAATTTTGCCCTAGAGAACATGCATTCGATGAAGAAATGTGTGTTTAATGCCCTCCGCTAAGCGTCAGGCATTAAATTCACACGCGGGAGGAAATGGATACTTTCGGTTCCTAGATATATCAATAGCTATTAGTTTATTAACAGTAATTATGGAGTTAGGTATCCAAGAAGTTCTTAGTAATAATAGATCTTCGTCTTTTTTTTTTTTCGACCTTTTGTTGATATTGATTATGCTTAGATTGTTATACGCTAAATGATGCTACGGCTATGGTAAACAAGAAGCTGAAGGTAGCGCAATTAAATATACCATCTTTTCAAACAAAATTAACATCGTTAAAAGAAATTATAAGAGTATAGGTATTGATCTGATCGCTGTCTCTTAGACATGGCTCAGTGACAGGGTAAGTGATGCGGACAACTTTTAGTCAATTTATTCTAATAACAATACTGAACAGCTGTGCATTACCATTAACAACAATCGGGGTGCAGTGCTGAATGTAGGCGTGGTTTACAGACTTGATCAATCGTATAGAGTTCTTGTCTAAGCTACCGAATTCTTATCTTCCTTATCAGAAAGCATTTTGTGCTTAGGTGATGCTAATATCGACATTCTTGTCATTAATACTCCTACCTTATATTTTGAATCTATTATCGAGTCGTTGGATTCAGAGCAGATTATAACTGAGCCTACCAGAATATCACTGGCGACGGCTACCTTGCTTGATGTCATTATTACTTCTGATAAGAATTCAATATTCGATTTCGAGACATGAGATATCAAATCATGATTTAATATACTGCGTAGCCAATTCTGTGGTACCTCGTGTCCAACCAATAATTAAAACTTTTACAGAGATTTTAAAAATGTGGATTTCGAGAGCCTCAGAACTGATTTCGAGGAGCTGCCGCTACATTACATTTTCAATATCAGTAGTATTTTTGATAAAGTATTATTTCTAAATCAAAACAATATCAGTATTTTTTTAACGGAATGCACCACTTAAACAGAGTAAAACTGATAAATCTGATAATGTTACAATATTAATGTCATTAAGGCATAAACCTAAAGCTAGATATCGCAGTTCCAAAAAGCTTCAACACTGGGAATATTACAAATCTGTAAATAACCTTACTAATTTTACCATTAAAAAGAAAAACAGGCTTGTTATAACTTCACTGCAAATAATTTTTCGCGCAAGGAATTATGGATAAGCTTAAATTCTTAAGCCTATGTCACACCATCAGTTTAGCTTGACAAACTAAACTGTCAGTCTGTTTTAATGACGTCACGAACAAAAAATTTGAAACAAGTTTCAAGCTGGGTTGTCACACTATACGCCGAGTTTGATTAAACTTTGAGGTTAAGTGGGTCCTTTTGTAGGTGCGTTCAGTTGAGGTTATGTCAAGTTGTTTACATTTATTTATCTGTAGTTTCTGTTCAAAAAGATATTTTTAATTCAAAAATGAATAAGAAAAAAGCAGTAGCATTGTTATCACTAGCAGGGTTAGCTGTATTAACGCAAAAAAATGCAAAAAAACGAAGTAGAAGGAAGCTATGGTCCAAACATTGGTTATTAAAACGAAATGAAGGCCTTGGCCGTGGGGTACTAGCCATGTTAAGAAACGAGGTAAAAGACGTTGACCCCTGTAGTTATAAGAACTATTTACGAATGAATGCAACAGCATTTAATAATTTATTGCAATTAATTGGACCCACAATCACAAAACAGAATACAATCCTGCGACAATGTATAAGCGCTGAAGACAGGTATGTATTTTAAAATGACGTTACATATTAAAAAAAAAAAATATTTGCAGGTTGATGCTTACTCTTCGATACTTGGCAACTGGAGAAACATTAACCAGCTTAAGTTTTGCTACAAGAATTGCACACAATACTTTAAGCGTCATTATTAACGAAGTATTACAAGCTGTTGTTACACATTTAGAAAGTGAATATTTGAAGGTCAGTTTACTATATATAGAAAGAGTGCAATAATCGTGTTTATTATAATTAAAACATTAATATATTATATGTACTCTGGTTTTTCATTTCACTTTTACCGTTTAATTTTGCCGCATGTAATCAAATACGAAATACTCATATCTGCATTAAATGGCACGATTTATTTATCTGTACAAAAACAATTCAACTTTCAGCATTATTTAATTTTTCCAGTTTTTAATATTTACATAGATAAAAACAAACAAAACTTGAATTTTTAAAAACGTTTATTTTTGCAATTCAGATTCGGCCTCCGCCTGAAACTTGAAAATGGTTTTTATCAGTTCTCTTTTACATTTTTGCTGTAACTGTACATTGTCAATTAATTTTATTTCATGTGTAACAAATTTTCCAAAAACATCCCATGGCTCTTCTGCATCATTAGTGATTTTAGCTAATGCAGTGCCGATGCCTGCTAAGATCGACGTACTCGCATCGTCTTCTAATTTTCTTTTTTTTTTGTTGTGCTCGTGGTGTGCCGTGGCCTGTTGGCGTACCGCGAGCACGCTTTGAAGATGCGTGGGGTTCTTTCTCCACCGCAGAAACCTGGTTGCTACTACTGCTAGTGGAGCTAGCAACTTCTTCAGTTACGTCATCAATCTGAAAATAGTAATATTATTAATATTTTACAGGCACCACAAACGGAAGAAGAATGGAAGGCAATTTCAGCAAATTTTCTTGAATTATGGAACTTCCCGAATTGTTTAGGTGCAATGGATGGCAAGCACATCACCTTTAGACCACTTAGAAAAGATGGAGCTTTTTATCATAATTATAAAGGCACTGACAGTATTGTTCTTTTGGCTGTAGTTGATGCAAATTATAAATTTCTAATTGTGGATATTGGCCGAAATGGTAGAATTAGTGATGGTGGCATTTTTCAACGCAGCCCTTTATCTTATGCTATAACTCAAAATACATTAAACTTTCCCCGTCCTAAATCTTTGCCAGGACGTGATAAAGAAGTTCCATAATATGTATTTGTTGCTGATGATGCATTTCCCTTAAAAGACAATATAATGAAACCATATAAATTTCATGGGCTTTCAAATGAGCAACGCATATATAATTATAGAACATGTCGTGCTCGAAGGGTTGTCGAAAACGCATTTGGCATTTTATGTAATAGATTTCGGATCACATTAAATACCATGAATGTAAAAGTGGAAAAAGTTGAGTTAATAACTAAGGCATGCTGCATATTACATAATTATTTAATTACTTCTTCACCGACATACAACAATGATATTGAAGAAGACGAATTATCTTGCCAGTTAGAAGCTTTAACACAGCAAGGAGGTAATCGAACTGCTAGAATATCACAAGACATTCGTCTAGAATTTCAAGAATATTTTAATACTACAGGAGCTGTACCATGGCAACAGCAATCAGTGGAAAACAATGTTATGTAATTAAGAAAAATATATGTATAATCTCTAGCAAATAATTTTATTTTGAAGTATTTTTGTATCTAAATGTATTAAATTTCTATTAAAAATTCTCATTACTATTTTATTACACTACTTACATCTTGTCCCTGCAAAACCTCTTCTTCTGATTGTGGTTCGCGGTTCGCCACCTCAATGCGTTCGGCCCACGAACTACAGCCTGCCTGATTTGGTAGATTAGTTACACTACTTCGGGCCACGCTTCCATCCTGCAGGAACAGCAACTCTTGGAAGCACCACAGATTGATCTTAACCAATTCCCCCGCTGAACCTGTGGGCTTGCCGCGCAATCTAGCCGCCTCCTTATTAAACTGCGTTCGGAGGGTGTTCATTTTCGTTTTCACATCATTTACTAGAAAAAGAACAATGAATTAGCTCCTTTATTCCCACAAAACAATAATTTATACTAGGTACCTGTTGTATTTGGGCGAATTTCTTGTAGGTCTGTAGTTATAGCTTCTAAAGCTCTCACCCTAGCACCTTTGTTATAATACATCGGATGCTTTACGACATAGAGGTGCTCAAAATTACGGTACGATTCTATCAGTACTAAAACTTGTTCGTGTGTCCAAGACATGTTAATTAGGATACTAGGCCTACACTAAATATACAAATAAAACTAGAAGTTATTAATACAGGATATATACAAAACTACAAACTACACTAAATAAATAACTCTAGAAATTATAAACAAAGGATATTTACAGGATTACGAGATACACTAAAAATGTTAAACTATATATTTACACACTAAAAATTTATACAATTACAAACCTACGTGTAAACTAATTTTAAGAATACACTAAAGACTATCAAACTAATAAAAACGATTAAGCATGCACTACGATAATTACTAATGTTAAATAAATATACGACCACGAGGTTACTACGTTGAACACAGCGAAAAGTGAATTAGCGAGTATTGAATATTCGAGGTTATATTTTACCAACAAACTTCCAAGGTTTCCGTATATTTCGCGCCTTTTTGTTGAATTCAAATTTTAGCCAATCAAAAGGAATTCGCATCAAACCGACTGATGGAAAATAGAGACGCCCCTAAAATTAGAAAAGTTTGAGCAAACTACAACGGTGACGTCATTAAAACAGAGTGACAGTTTAGTTTGTTAAACTAAACTGATGGTGTGACATAGGCTATAAATATGGTCTCACCGAAAGATGTCAATATTCCTTGGGCTTTGTTGGATGTGAATAAAGTAAAAGATTACTTTATTAATAGCATTCCTAAACAAAATATTAGTAACGATCATATAATTAATTCTTAGAATACTAAATCTAAAATAAATACTTCTGCCAAGTTTAGAGCTGTGCAGTAATTAATTACTTTGTAATTAAATTACTAATTAAATTTCTTTTTGTTGATTGGTCTTGAAATTGCATTACCTTTCAAATTTCTAATTATAATTGGCAATTGATATTTTTGTTAAAAAGTAGGCCGGAAAACAGCTAGCTTTGTGCACGAGCAAAGAGATATTTGGTGCAGGCGCGGATGATTGTAGATGGGATGTGTTGTGTCTTATGTAGTGTAAGCGGTATAGAATGTAACACTGTATTTTGCTAATAATTATTGTATAAGAAGCAAAAAGTAGGTCTGCGGTAAGTACAGATTACAGAGTAAGGTACGGTAATATTACTATTTACATTTAAACTAGCATCATTAGACGATATCGCTCCATAATAATTATTTATTTATTTCAATCTACTTGTTTAAAACGATGTACTAACACTGACTTATTTAAACACTACCGAACGCAAATATACGACAATAGTCTCTAGTCAAAGTAATTTATGTTGTGCAATTAAAATTACCACGTAATTGATAATTTAATTATTATTTCATTTGAGCAATTTGTATCTCTGGTAATTCAAATGATTTATTACGCGGTAGTTGGTAATTGGGAATTACTTACCTTTGGTAAAATAATTTTCCCAGCTCTAATCAAGTTTAATTTTCATAATGTAGACGTTTGTGTAATGGTTGGTATAATTCAGAAAATCCCATCTAAAGAAGCGATTCCCAACCCGTGAAATACTGAAATGGTGAAATCAATTAAATGTAAAATTTATGAATATTGCCTCAGTCAGTTACACGTTGCTACGGAAGATTACATAAAATTGTCGACTTGCAACAAGCAACAATCTGTAACGCGGTAAGACGGTACGCTGCTGCCGATGCGAATACATTTTCGTACGATACGGAAACCTTCAATTCAACGAACCGCCCAGGACTTTCCCGAATGCGCTAGAAAAAAACGTCTGCCGATACAAAAACGCAGCGATCACGCAAGGGAGAGTAGAGTCGAATTGAATCGTACGATGCGCTTAAGAACCACGAGTGATTTTAATAAAATTAATTAGTAGTGCTTAGGGTATAAATAAACTACAATAAAGAATGTAAAGGTGAATAGTTATTACTCCGTAATTTTAGCATAGATCGATGGTTAAAAATAGCTGGAGAACACTCAGTTGCTTCTTTTTCCACTTCAGTCCCTGATTTGGAACCAGGTGACGATACTAAGAGTTGTAGTGAGCTAGTGTCTCGCCAGACTAAAAGCAAGGAAGCAACAGACAAAGACAGAGTGAGAACAAAGAGAAGAAACGAAAATATGATAGCAAATATTTACTAATGGGTTCTTACTTTACCAGGGACGAGCCAGAACTTAAACCGCTTTGTGTAATTTCTATTAAAGTGCAGGCCAAGAGCAGTTTAAAACCATCATTTCTTCATCGACACATTGAAACAAAACATCCGACGCGACGTACATGGATAAACCTGTTGAGCATTTAAAAAATTGGGAACCAAAACGATAACATCTGAATGGTGCAAAATGAGATACCTTTTCTTTAGGTGAAAAATCTCTCAATCGTCTCATTTTAAGCGGGAAACTCATCGAAGGCTCGTGAATTTCAGAAAAAAGTTAAAAAGCAAACATACTTAATGGGGAGGGGGAGGGGGGCGTTAGCCCCGACCAAGCATTACAAGACCGATTTTTATCTGGTTTTCTTGCCCCCATTAAAGCCTCTAGTGTGCTGATTAGTTGTGTAACAAAGTTATTAAATGTAAAGTATTTCTTCGTAATTCTTACAATTGACTGTGTCAGAAAACGAAACAGACTGCATTAAAGAAAAATGTTAGTATGTAGATTGGGTTGCATACTACTTCAGAGACAGATTAATAGTTTGCACATGAAACTTGAAAGTTACAACAAGTAACTCCCGAGTTTTCTGTGAGTAACAATGGAGTGCAACAAAGAGCTTCGAAGCTTTAGTAGTATTATAAATCCAGTAGCATCTTGTCGGGTCCATATTCTCGGCATTATAAAAGCAGCTGCAGCGTTTAGATCAGAGGGATGCTTCCGGCCAGCTCGCCCGTAATTGGATTATATTTCCCAAAGAATTCTCCTCTCTCAAAAATTAGCCGTAATTTCGTTCGATTCCGTTTTAAGCCGTTCGAGCACCGAGCTAACAAAGTTATTCTGGAAGACAGAGCCACTCGAGTCCTCGCTCCGGAAACAAGGCGTAAACAACAATCGCATCGATATATCGCCTCTTATGTTTTTATTGCTCCACAATTTCATATAAATTGCGACCGGAAATCTGCTATATTTTACATCCGATCCGTGCGTGTTGCGCGAAAGATTGCTATCGGGATTTATAGTACTCCTAAATCGCAATTCCTAACCGGAGTTTGTTTTCAATGCATACAGAACTGCTGCTACATATTGTAGCGCCGCGGCCTGACGGCGGTGGCACGATCCCGCCCCCGATCGCGATAATTCTAAATGAAGTCGTGCTTCATAACTTTCGTAAGCTACCGTAATAAATACGCTTACTTTGCTAAGGACCCGCTCCCTCAGCTCACCGTTTGCCTACGATTTCTCTTATTCGTAGAAATTAGGCGTCGTGTGTGTTACCAATTCATCGCCTATATAAGTCCCAATAGTACCAAAACCATTAAGTTGGTGTATACTGTGATTTGAGCTGTTTTTATACTTGCATTTTTCTAGCTATTTACATTGGATACCAAATGAAAATATACGGTACCCCCCACCCAAGAAAAGCGCCCTTCCGTGCTTTCCAAGAATACTTCGATACTCAGCATCACTCCGTTTCGCTAATACAATGAAATGCTATGAACCAGTTATTTATCAAAAAAAAAAACAAAAAAAATTTTTTTTTGCCGACGACCATACCTCAAAAGTTGATGTTGCCTTTATTTTCGGAGGACCTATCGTATGAAAACGATCCAAGACTTCAGGAAGGTTCCTGGCGACCGGAATCGTGTACACATACGAACATACATCCCCCGCACAGCACGTTTAGGCACCCCCCAATACGGGGGAGGGATCTAGAGGGCTGGCGTCTTCACCAAAAGATCCGCACCGCCGAGACGGTGATTTGATATAGTGGGTTCATTAGTCGGTGCTCGAATTTTAGAGATATTTGACTCAGAGTGGTTTTCGATATGAGGGAATTTCAATACTTCGTACACTTCGTGTCGAAGTAAAACATCCGAAGTATATATTAGATAGACAACTTGAGTATCCCTTCGATGTTTTTTTTTTGAATGATGGACCAAGTTCACATGTACAGGGTCCTTCACGACGAGCTGAGTCGATAAGTATATGGGACATTATTAGGACTAGTTTGTATAAGACTGAATTTCAATGTAATTTCATATAAAAGATCATATATCTCGAGTGCGCCATTTTTGAGTTATTTTAGTTTTTCCGAGATTTTTGGCAGATACAGCCACTTACACAAAATTTATTTTTCGAAATTCAAGCGAGTCATGCCAAATATTTTCACGGTCTGCACAAATGAGACCTATAGCTACGCAAATATTTGAAAACTCTTTTTAGAAAATTATACAGGGTGCTCAGAAATTGCCGCCGAATGTTGCTATTTAGAAAATTCGAAAACTCAATTTTTTTAAATGGCAACCCTCCTTTTTCTCTTAACCAATGGATTCTACGCTGAAAAGTAACGGGCTTTGTGATTACATCCCTATATCTAAAATGAACGGTTTTTGTAGAAACTTGAAAATACCGAAATTTTCGTGGTTATTAGAGAATTACCAATTGGCTTGTGTACTAACACTAAGGAAACAAAAGCTAAAGTGTCAACAAACAAGAATTGCACATAATTAGACTTTTAAGAGTGGAAAAAAAGTGTTAATCATGTTCCGTTTAGGATTTAGTAACGAAGATTACTTAAATTTGTTAGTGATATACAGGGAATGTAACAACGTAATCAAAAGAACTTGCGAAACCTTCCGTTCGCGATATTTCGATAGATCAAAGCCCATCTATGCCATCTTTATGCGTCTCATTACAGTTTTGGGATACTTCTGAGCGCATCCTGGAAATTTCTTAACAGATGCGGAGATTTAGGAATACCTGAGATAAGTATTCACAGAATTCTGAAAAAACATAAGTTCCATCGGTATTCATTAGTACAAAATTTGAGGCCAGGTGACGATAAAAAAATAATTGATTTTTGTGAATTTATATTAATTAAAACTCAGGAAGACGAAGAAATGTTACAAAAGTCGATTTGGAAAGATGAGGCGAAATTTCAGAATAACTGAATGTTTAACTGGCAAAACTCCCATTATTGGGGTGATACTAATCCCCACATATTTCGCGAAAGACAGTTTCAAGGTTACTGGAGTTTCAATGTTTTTGCTGCAATAGAAAATGACGGTGTGCTAAGGACTACACATTACCCTTTTGCTGTGACGTAACAATGTTCTCTCTTTATTTAAATATATGGTACCGGGTGTCTTAAAATGAATTACATCTATGTATGCTTTGAATATCCCATAATGCAATCTAAAATTTTACTTGAAATTGGCAAGACTGTAAGTCTATGTCAAATTCGAGATTAGCAGGTTATGTTTTGCGTCAGTTTGTGTCAAAACTGATGCAAAACCTAACCTGCTAACCTCGAATATGAGATAGACTTACAGTCTTGCCAATTTTAAGTAAAGTTTTGGATTGCATTATGGGCAATTCAAAGCATACTAGATGTAATTCTTTTTAAGACACCCGGTATATGGTATACGTCAAATTCTTTCTAAAGTCTACTACCTGCGATCTAAATGATCTTTTTGAATTTCAATGCAATATAAGACATACACTGCCACCAATGACACAAAAACCCCGGTTAGGGGAAGCTGGCGCTAGCTCCGTTTGACAATTAGACTCCTTAGAAAAATTATAAACATTCGTAAACGCGGGAAATTTAAAATTTGTATTTTAAATATTGAGTTCTTTTACATGTAACAGTGTTTAAGTTACTAAACACTACACATTAAATAAATGTATTGTAACAAAAATAAGAGTAAATAGAGCAACCAAGAATGAAATACATATTTTTATGGTAATAAATTACTGAGAGATTATATGAAATATAGTATATTATATCATGAGGGACTAAAGTGCACCATTTAATCCCGCGAGTGGAGTTTGTTGCCTCGAGGGCGAAGCCCGAGGGCAATAACCACTCAAGGGATTTAGGCACTTTAGTCCCGAGGTATATATGCTATTTTTTGCACTTTTGGGAACATTATCATCAAACATTTCCAAAATTTGAAATCTGTCAATTTGGAAACTGACAATTATAATTTATTACAAACTGAATTGCAGCAGGTCCTGGATAGCCTGAATCAGTTGGCAGTACTGAAGTGTATTGTCAGTATATGTCAAATTCGAGATTTGCAGGTTAAGTTTTACGTCAGTGTGTGTCAGATGACAAACAAAACCTAACCTACTAACCTCGTGTGTACATAAATTTACCATAGTTACGGTATCATTTTTACTTTAGTCCCTAGGGATTAAATGAGTTACTTTAGTCCCTAGGGATTAAATGATCTACTTTACTCCCTGTTTACGGGGACTAAAGTATCAACTTTAGTCCCGGAAGTGCAAAAAATATATTAGATTGCCTAATTATCAATTATCCTATAGGCTAATACAAAAAGTTTTTAAACAAAGGAAATATGATTAAGATCACCAGACCACCTAGTTCTCCGTTTTCTTCTATTTTCCTTAAATACCTAAAGCTCCACTCTACAAAGTCACGCCTTTCCATGAGAGATTTTCTTTTGTCACAACATTTTTTATAATGAAAGCCTATTTTGTTTAGATTTTTCTCAAAGTTTCTCGACGGCCAGTATAGTTAACTTTTTCATTCAATCGGTTTACTAATACGTTTAGCCGAGGTACTTTATATTCCACAGTGAACATTTGATGAACCGTTCTTCACAAAACTCCAAATCAAAATAGTCGAGAACGATTTTCTTAGAGTCTTCCTTGAGTTTCTTCTTCTGTGGAGATGTTAAAGAAGTAGTGCCTGAAAGAAGTAAGGACTGAAGTATTACCTGCATTAAGTTTTTAATGACAATACTAATTCTCACACCCGTATGCATAGTCGTTCGCCAGCGGATCGCCGGCAACTCGCCAGAGTTTCGTTATGAATAGTATGTTGGCGGCACTGTACGTCTATGTCAAATTCGAGGTTAGCAGGTTAGATTTTGTGTAAGTTTCTGTCAAAACTGACGGAAAACCTAACCTGATAACCTCGAATTTGACATAGACGTACAGTGCCGCCAACATAACGAAACTCCGGCGAGTCGCCGGCGAACGACTATGCATACGGGTGTGAGAATTAGTATTGTTATTTTTTATGTATTACCTGCTGTAGCATACTCCTTTACGAACTTTCTTTATCAGAGAGGTTGATTTTACAGTTGCTGCAGCTGCTAGTTCTGTAGATTGCTCTACCGAAAATATCAACGTTCCAAAAGTCTTCTGTTCATCAAAACACTTTATGACATTTGCAATTATACTTCTTGTTTCTGAATGCACAAGTTTTCTTACTTTATAGCTCATTGTAATCCTATATAAAAAAGAATTTTGTATTATATAAATATATAACTGCATTTTAGAAACCATCTAATACTTATGATTTGATGTTAAATAACCAAGCCGCCCAAAATTAAACGGTGAATAGGTAAACAATAACAAACAAAACTAACGAGGAAAAGCAATACTAACAAAAATGAACAATGAACAACAAAACCAATGAACAACAGCACTAAAAAACCTGGAAATTAGACACTTCTATCTGACGAAATAACAGTAATAGCAAAGTGACATTTGTTTTGTTTGAATGTACCTCTGGCCAAAGCTTGCTCTTTATTGGTTCTTTAGTTGCCCTTACTGGAATTTTAGATTTAGTTCACATATTTTCCGGGGTTTTTGTGTGCTTGGTGGTACTGTACGTTTTAAACGCTATGTTTTGTTACTTCTGACGTCACAGCAAAAAGGTAATGTGTAGACTTTAGTGGTACATTTTTATAATAAAAATTTGAATGGTAATCTTATTGGAAATTGGAGGGGAAATTTTGTATCAAATTCTTGTTTATTTCAGGCGAAAGATATATCGAAGTTTTACTAAATTATTTATATCCATTATATCTGAACTGGAATCACCTGTGGTACCAACACGACGTTGCCCCACCTTATAGTAGTGCTCTTGTAAATATCTTTTTACAGAATAAAAGATATTGTGTATGCTTCGCCGCTCACAACAAAAGAAGATTGCCAGAAAAGAGTTCGTAATGCATTTCGATCTCTCTCTCTCCGGAAGAAATCCGAAGTGCCACTCATTTCAAGTTTTTAAGGATTCATAGATGTTTGGAAGTTGGAGGCAACCAGTTCGAACACTTGCTATAGTTTCATCAATTTTTCATTTGTTTTTCTTATTTCTTCCATATATTGTTGAATTATCTTTAATTTATCTCCTTCTACTGCAATTTTTTATCAACTACGAAAATTACAAAACGTGCGTGGAGGTCGAGTTTTGACCAACATTTTTCACTACAGACCCCACCCATGGTCTGTAGCGTCGAGAATAGCAAACTCGTCTGTTTTTAGTTCAAGCCAATGCCAACTGATAATTTGAAATTCTCCAATAACCACGAAAATTTGGGTATTTTTAATTTCTACAAAAACCGCTCATTTTAGATATAGGGATGTAATCATGAAGTTCCCTTACTTTTCAGCGTAGAATCCACTGGTGCAGAAAAAAAAGAAAGATGCCATTTAAAAAAATTAAGTTTTCGAATTTTTGAAATAGCAACATTCGGCGCCAATTTCTGAACACCCTCTATAATTATTTTAAAAAGTTTTCAAGTATTTGGGTAGCTACAGATCTCTTTTGTGCAGACCCTGAACATATTTGGACTGCCTCGCTTGGATTCCGAAAAAATGCATTGGCCAAAAATTTCGGAAAATCTAAAATAACTCCAAAATGGCGCACCCTAGACATATAATGTCTTATACGAAATTATATTGAAATTCAGTCTACATCCCAAGAATTCAACAAAAATTGGGACATTCCATTTAAAATAACGAAGTTGGGGTCCATTTCCGATATTACAGGAAGTTGTAGAGAACTGAAAATATTTTAGTTCAAACGAGCTCTTTGGAAAACCCCCGTATACTCATTTTCAGAAAACTAGTCCTTATAATTTCCCATATACATATCGACTCAGCTCGTCGTGAAGGACCCTGTACCTCGGTATCAAGGTCTGTCGTGCTAGCTCCAGTTTTTTATCTGACATGTGTACTTACATACATAGTGTGTGGTCTTGTTCTTCCACCCCATAAATGGATAGTTTTTATAAGAGAACTTACCTTCGAGGTTTATTGGAATCGCTCTTACTTCAGTTAATACAACAGCTTCCTACGAAATTTTTACCCAACGTGTGCGTATTGTTATTCAATGGTTAAGTGAATTAAAAATACTTTTCGACAAATGTCTTACAATTAACTCATGCCATTGCACCAAAAGTAAGCAGGTGGGAGCGTATAACTGCAAAATATACACTTACTGTAGTAAAAGCATCTCTAAGATCTAAGATACATTTCTTCTTAAATTCGCAAAAGCGTTGTTTCTAAGAAACAAAAATGTGTGTGCGAGACATAGGAAAAGTGTGCACTGTCACACATACATGATTACAGAACGAAAGCTGATTCGAGCTAGTTGCACAAATAAAATATCCACCACTAACGATGCCAGTTAACAAATTACAGAACTGTTAACATACGAGCACGAGCTAGTAAATCATAATCTTCCTTTAAAATGCTGATGTAAAAATACATTTCTAGAACTTTCAATAGGCCCATCCTGTTCCTCCCGTTGCTGAAATCACGGCCTTGGATATCTGCGAACTGCGAAACTTTGGCAACTACTCCACTCGATGACGGAGTTATTCGTTCGAGACAAACAAATTCTAGCGCTCAAACTTGAGCTCGCAGACGACCCACGAACACGTGTTTGTGTTTTGAAATTTATCTGTCGGAAAAGTTTGAAAAATCAAGTTGGGATTTCAATAGGCGACGTGTTCGAAATCAATTTCTGCGAAAATCCCTGTCAAAGGCGGTTCCGGCCTTGATATTGCCAATTTGCGATTAATTTGAGGAATTTTTTATGCTACGCCATCGAGTTATCAGGATGGTAAGTCAGGGGCCTTGGCAACCTTAAAATTACGAATTGCTTCAACATTATTCGATACTGGATTGCTGACCTTCATAAGAAATATCAAACTTACCCTTCGCCCGATTTGTGCAGAAAGCTCTATCTTAACCAAGGGTACGATATTTAATTATTTAATTTGTTATAATTGCAACCAATAGGTTGTAGGATCACTGAAAAGCACTAACGATCAGATGTGAATAGAATAACTCCAATGGTGTGGTTTATGTCCTTGATTTGGGGTTGTTTAAAAAATCACCTTTGAGATCTTTGCAATTATAAATAATATAGTTCTCATAAATGCAATGGGATGTAGAAGAACACCTTATATCGTATTATACTAAAAAACCATCTATAAGGAAATTCGCAATTTAATGTGGTGTTTTTCTAGCAGACAACTCTTATACTATACTTTTGATATAGTTTTCTGAAAGTGTCTCACTTGTCTTCTTTAAGATATGTATTTCCTACTTGGTGAATTAATCTCTTACCAACCGTGAAGTTGTTTGTTTGTTTATTTTATTTGTCTCTATTACTCATTACCACTACGTAAGGCAAAGCTTTTATCTATTTCTATCTGTCCACCAGCTACATGACAGTGGTATGAAATTTTCGGAGATCCTCCATTGGGTTTCAGACCGACGCGACGGAGAGGCGGACACACTTATTGTGCAATGTGTTAGCCGTGTGCAAGCGTTTTTCTCGGTTTTTTTGGCGTTATCGGTTTTGCTACCTATATACAGGCTTCTCGTGTGTAATAATTTCTGAATTTTAGTTGGCGTTGCGTAAAGATATCGTTTTTTTTTATTGATATAGTTTTACAATCTGCCTTAAACACTAAAGCATTCAGTAAATTTTTTGACATATGAATATATGACATGTAGGTGATTACCTAAATGGCAATTACCTTTTATGGTAGCCTAAGAAAAATAGGCTTATTGAACAGAAGATAACTTAACATAAACAAGTTAACTTACTATGTATATAAAATAATGAACTGATAGATAGATAATATCACACTGAGTAATACTACACACTACGCGAACCTATTATGTAAGTCTGAGGGCTTGAACCTCTTGAGTCTCCGCACAACATCTTGATCGTTTAATAGATCGCTGGCTAATGCGTTAGGATGTTCACTGAGTCTGTCTTGATATTTAACACTTTTATTTGTGATTATTTCACTAACCGAACTGATTTTAAGGTCGCGTCTGATTACCTCATTAGGCACATACCAGGGAGTGTTAACCATATCACGTAGCACTTTGGACTGGAACCTTCTGATGATATCAATGGTGCTGCTAGCTGCAGAACCCCAAAGTTGTACGCCATAGGTCCAGACTGGTCTAAGTATGGCTTTGTATAGTAACTAGTATTTTATTATCTAAAGTTAATTGGGATTTTCGACCCAATAGCCAGTACATTTTATTGTATTTTAATCCTAGTTGTTTCCTTTTAGCCCAAACGTGGTGCTTCCAAGTTAAACGCCGATCAAGATGCATGCCCAGATATTTTACAGTATCTTGCTGCGGAATTTGGTGACCATTTAAGATGACTGAGGGACAACTTTATCGCCTAAGTGTAAAAGTGATATGTACAGATTTAGTTGGATTTGCCTTAATGCGCCATTTCCTTAGCCAATTCTGGAATTCCGTAATATGTAATTGTAGATTATGCGAAGCCATTAATGGATCCTGGTGGATTGACAAAATGGATGTGTCGTCCGCAAAAGTTGCAATACTAGTTAACCTTTTTGTTGGTATGTCGGCTGTGTAAATCAGATAAAGTAGGGGACCCAGAACGCTACCCTGGGGGACTCCAGCTTTAATAGGAAATAAGGTGGTAGTCTCACTTTGTAATTTGACTAGAAGATGCCTATTTGATAAGTATGATCTGATAATTTGGTATAGATCAGTTGGTAGGATTTGTTTAAGTTTGTACAGTAATCCTTCATGCCAGACCTTATCGAAGGCCTGGCTAATGTCAAGGAATACTGCAGAGCAGTATTTTTTGGTTTCATAGGTTTTATTTATTAGATCTACAATTCTGTGTATTTGTTCTATTGTTGAGTGCTGCTCTCTAAAGCCAAACTGGTGGGGGGGAGGGGACTATGCTTTTGGTCACAATTATTGGCTTGAGTCTAAGCAGTAACAATTTTTCAAGCACTTTTGAAACTAGTGGTAAGAGGCTTATGGGCCGATAGGAATTTACTTGTTCGGGCGGTTTTCCAAGTTTTTGTATAAGAATTACGTTAGCTACCTTCCATTGTTCAGGGAAATAACCCAATCTTAACACGGAATTGAATAGTTTTGTCATGAATATGATGCCTTTAGTTGGGACCTCCTTGAGAATTTTACCGGTGATTAAATCATAACCAGGAGATTTATTACATTTTAAGCTTTGAATAACTTTTTTTACTTCTTTCACTTTGAAGGGTTTACTTGACAACGTCATCTGAAGTGGAGCCGTTAAAAACTGTTGTATTTCTTGCTCTTCCTCCTGTGTAGCTTCTGAGGGGTAAGGTTCAAATACTTTTTGTAAATGATTGGTGAACAACAGGGCCTTATCATGGATACGTCTCGCCCATGTTCCATCCTCCTTTCGGAGAGGTGGGATGTATTGAATGTTACTTTTCAATTTTCTTGTGGCCTTCCACAAGGAGTAGTCCGTAGCTTCCGTTGGGGACAGGCTTTCTAGGTATTGCTGAATTGATTTATTTTTCAGCTGGTAAAGAAACTTTTTGAGTTCATCTGAGGCTCTATTGTAATTTAGCTTGTCAATTGGGGCTCTGGTAAGTTGCCATCGCTTCCTTAGCCTCCTTTTTTGAGCGATTTTCTTTTTAACGAGAATTGGGTAATCATCAATTCTTTTAGCTTCATTCGCTTTCGGATTAGCTTCCCTGGCTGCTTCTTGTATAACCCTGTTGAAGTGCTCAACTGTACACCTTGCCTCCTCTTCCGTTTCTATTATTATCTCTAGCGATAGTAGTTCTTCTACCCTGTCTTTGAAATACACCCAATCAGTTTTCCTGTTACAGAGAAAGGGAGGTTTATCTATTAGTAGAACTTGTGTCCCTAGAGTGAGTAAAATCGGAGAGTGGTCCGAGGGTAGATCTAGGCAGGACTTGAGTTGAAGATAATTGGGGTTAATGTTTTTAAGAACGCAGAAGTCCAGAAGGTCTGGGAGTTTTCTAGGGTCGGAGGGCCAGTAAGTTAGTTCTCCGGTAGAAATGAAGTGTAAGTTATTTGCTGTTACTGCTTTTAGTAACTCCCTCCCTTTTGTCGTAGTTAATCTGGATCCCCATTGAGTATTCTACCTAGTGAGTTGAAGTAATGCTTGTAGTGTGCTTGTTTGTTAGCATGTCGTGGTGGGCAGTACACTGCGGATAGTGTGAGAGGTCCAGTAAAGTCCTGGATTACAACTGAAGTAGCTTGAATACGATTTTCACAGTATTTATTTAATAAAGATATCGTAGAACTTCAAAATTCGATTTATATAGGAAATTACGGTCCTGGCTGTCAACCCATTTCTACGCCCGAAGGTCTAAGACAAAGTCTTGCTACCTGGCCTTTAATTTCATCCTGCTAATTACAATTACACCAAGCTCAGTGGGCGCCTAGTAGAATGCGGTGCCTGTATTTGCAGAATTCTGCTTAGCGTCCGCTTAACGAGCCTAAATTTAGGGGATTATCTCCGTCTGGATGCGCTAAAGGCTATGCGAAACCTGGACTGACTTGTTGTTAGGCCATCAAAATCCTTTAGAGTGTAGTAGGCGACGTGAAGTTATCTGTTTAGGGTGCCCAATATGAAAGATTTGATGCAGAAGCAGCTTACAGCTGGTTTTCATCAATGTTCTGTAACTGTATGTGTGTTTAACATAACCATATTAGGTTACGTCTTGTTTAATATGTTGGCAAGCGAAATACAGTTCGCGTTTTTAGAAATATGAGCGAACTTATTCCAAGATCCTAAAGCTCAGTTAAGTCTACTCCGTCTGTCGATTAAGCACTTGTCGAACCATTAATTTTTTTTATTGCGTAAGTGATGTGGAGTCACCTGTTCAGGGTGTCTAATATAAACGATTAGTGTGATATGGGAGCAGCATACAGCTTCTTCAAGAATTTTCTGTAACCCTGTGTGTACTTAGTATAACCATATTAAACTACATCTTGCTTAATTTGTTATGAAGCAAACTACTGTTCGTTTTTTTCAAGAATATGGGTGAACTTATTTATTACAAGATCATCACTCCGTGTGTCGATTACGCATGATTTCTAAATTCTTATAAAGGATTCTTCCTTGTTGGAGCTTTTCCGTTGAATCGCATGACAATAAAACCACACGTTGGAGCCAATTTACATATAACAAAATGTGAATAGCAACAACATTTCGAGAATATGTTCAATGAACAACGCTCTTAGGATATGTAAATCAACTTGACCAATTCATATATCACATAAAAAAGGAACAGATATGGACTCAAGATGAAGTTTTACTATTAGCAATTAAACGTTTAAAAATATCAGAGCAGCTGGAGTTGGAGGCATCCCGCTCAGCATAAAATTTGGACTCGGTAAACTAGACGATATAAAATGTGTCAATGAAGATAAAGTACTAGATAAAAGGAGAGCTAGCTAGGTAACTTCCATGTACACTCAGTAGACTATAGGGACGAATAATAATGACACCAATAATAATAGATTACCATATGTATCAGACGGAAGAACAAGTTTCCGAGCGGACAGATTACCGGTTAAAATAAAAACGAATTTCTATAGATCAAGAAAGCCTTATTTCGTACGTTGATATAACTTGGGAATACAATATCATACCCATTTTACAACGATTTAAAGTGCTAGAAGAATTTTCAATTAGCACAAAGCCTACCATACTAATATCAGTGCAAAGGTAAAAATAGGTGAATGTCTAGCACCTGCTTTCAGAGTCACTAAAGGTTTGCGTCAAATCTAGTTATATCCATGGTGTAAAGAATACAAGGTGAAACGCTCCCGGAGATGCGCGCAGTCGTTCAGAAAGTAGAGGGGAGATGTCAACCAATCCTGTATGGGCCCATACAGGTAATCTACTATGGCCGCGATCATGTTGTAACCATGGACGCTTTCGTATATTGTTGCTGGCACTGTCAGTCGATGTTAAATTCGAGGTTAGCAGGTTAGGTTTCTCGTCAGTCTGACACCAACTGACGCAAAACCCAACCTCGAATTTGACATCGACAGCGTCTTCAACAATACACTTCAGTACTACCAATCGTGCCATTTGTGGGCCCATGTCCTATTGGTTGAATTTGAGGTCTACCCACATTCTGCGGAACGTTACACCTTGTATTCGTTACACCATGGTTATATCATCAATACTCTTCAACATATGTTTAGAAACAAACTTGACACAATAGGAGAAGAAATCTGGTGCAATGGGAATTTACGTGGGAGATAAGAAGCTGTTCACCCTACAATACGCAGATGATCAGCTGGCATTTACTCAGGACTATAAAAACGCTATTTAAAAAACAAAACTCAATATTTGTGCATAGGAGGGCAAACTCAAAAACTTCGAACAATTTTACGAGAGTTGTACCTGGAACCAAAACGACGGTTAAGATGGTTAACAAAATGATAAATAGTACCTACTCGACAAATTACGAAGGCCATAGTGCATAGTATATAAACTTAAATAGGAAATAATAGAAAATGAAGATATAAAAAATGTAGTTACGAAAGTAAAATAAGAAATGTGGCAGAAACCGTTGATATAGTATGGTCCGATCGTCACGTTAATAGGATAAGTGACTAATTCAGGTAAACATAAAAAAGGGCTGTACTCAGAACTTCACCCGCAAGTGGCTCTTGTGACACTAAACAATCTTAAAAATCGAATTCTGAAGAGGTCGGAATTTTCCGTAGCCTTCGCGATTGGAATCGGGCTCGGTGAGACCATTCACAGTTGGGCACCAAATTAACTATGCTCTACTCAGAACAACAGACCTAAGAGATAGAGTAATAAGGTCAATACATCACCATGACACACACCTCACACATTGGTTGCTGTGCAACTTTGTATCCCAAATCCGGGGCAAGTTGATCATTGTACCGTCATGCAAGCGCATACAGCACCAGCCTCTACACCGCAAGGAAAATGAGATTATCAATAATACATACAAAGATAATTTGGGGTAAAAACATCTTAGCATCCCTAAAACTATTGAAACAATAAAATGAAACGCTTGACAATGTGAACTACATCAATTTTCAAATAAAAAACATTACTGGCGATGGGATTCGAACTGCAGCGTCCGCATAAGAGCCTGGTCATGCGATTTCAACGTTTGGCAGTAGCCCGCAAGCAGTCTGACGGCTCATCGAATGCGACTACGCTGGATTCCTCGCTTCCGTGCGACGCGACTGCATTAAACTTCACACATTTATTCGTTGCCCCTTTATGATTTCTTACAACATGCACCCCGTATCTGTTGGGTCCCATTTTTATAAGGAGAAAGGTCTTAGCTATGTGCAAATGACTACTTTTATCATCTATTTCCTAGTTGAAACAAAAGTAAACAAAATGATATATTTTTAAAATAATCACCCTGTATATGTCGGGTCTAAAATATGCCCCTTTTTCATCTTGGCAAAAACCGGAGCTTTGTGTAAAATATTACAGTAATTGAAGTAATAGCTTCTGAGTTACAGCAAAACTAGGAAGAATTCAATTTTTTAAAGTGCTCATCCTGTATATATTTTACCGAATTTATCTCGATTTCATGCCAGAAAGGCATAGAATGCGCATGAAAAATATCGTGTGTGTTATATCGATGACAGGCAGACAGACAGACAGACAGGAATTGAGAAAACCTGTTTTTCGTCATCTAGGGACCCTGTAACGTAAAGACCTGAAGAAATCTCGAAAGGCGATTTTTTGGCGATTACAATATTTCCTTCTTCTTTTAGAACAGAGAAGTAAAAAAGGCAATATCTAAACGAGATTTGAAAGGAGATTGGATGGAGAGGCAAACGTAGAAGTTGAGGACCTGGAGCGATCATATACGTTATAATACAGGGTGAGGTGGTCGCAAACGTTGGTGACGTATTTCACCAACATTCACTACATAAAATAATATAGAGAGGTTTTTTCAAGGCAAATAAGAAGTTACGATCCTGTAAAGTTAAATTGAGAAAATTGATCTTATTGAATATGTTAAATCTCATCAAAAATTTATTTTTAACTTGTACATGATAAATGAAGGTTTACTAAAGTCATAATTTTATAGTAATAGGAAAGCTTTAATTTGATTAATGGCGTAAATAAAGTAGATCGGGGGGGGGGGGGGCGTAAGAAACATTTTTGATAAAAAAAATATCAAGAACACCTTTCTTAAACACCCTGTGTCGTGTTATCAAAGACACATGGTACAAAATATAGCAATACCACACCGGAAAGTATTGTTGAGTGGATTTCAAAAACGACTATGTTGAGATAAAAATTTTAAGAAAACAATTTTACGTATCTTTTTCATAGTGCGACACAGTGTTTAAAAACATATTCAACAAAGTATTTTTTTTAAATTCAATGTTACAGAGCTTTAACCTTTTAATTTCGCTCTTTAAGGAAAACAATTATTTGAAAAATCTAATTTTATTTGTAGGTAATATTGGCGAAATATGTTCAAAAGCGGGGAAAAGGTGATGTTTTAAATTAAAGCTTGGTATCGACAAAAAGTACTTAATACGTTTATAAGTTGGAAATGCTAAAACTAATTTAAAAGAAAAGAATTGAACGTAGAAGTTATAGGGGCTTAAATATCTATAAAGAGATACCACGTGTTCCATTAAACAAATTAATAGTTTTTGAGCCAATCTTTTTTGGGACACTCTGAATTTGTCAAAATAATTTTATAATGTGCCCCTATGAACCCCATTACGGGAACTTAAATAAACCTTTTTATCAAAAAATAACTGAAAGTGTAAGCGATGACCGGCACACTAAATGGATACACTGTATATTTTTGTTTTAGAACAAAATAATAATTTCCTATGATTTTTCTTTATTTCAAAGAATGTGGAGAGATGCGGCAAATTAGTTGTTCAGGATGGAGCTTGTAGTGGACTGTATGAATTTATTTTGGACAAATTACAGGATATGTCTTAGGGGTGCAGGAATTAAAAAGGGTGCTACCCAACGGTCTCGTGCGGTCTCACACGAGATGATGTAACAAAAGACCTGGGGTGCGTCTGGGCAGCGTGAACACAGTGAAACAAGAGTTTAAACTGTATTATTTTAATGACTAGTTCGTTTCTATTTATACATATAAAAATACTGACTTAGCTTACAAAGTTTAATATTTGCCCTAGTTCAAGCTGTTATTTTTACGTGCGTGTCAAATTTCATAATAAACAAACTTGCAGAGTGCAGAATTGCAGGCTGTTCACCGGGTCATTCGAGCACTGATTACATTACTGCTGACGCTTTGTTAAGCAGTTTCCGTATGCAATATGTGTTTGTGACATACACGCCTAATTAAATTAAAAGGATTAAAATTTATGTTTGGTTCCTAAACATTAGTGTGAAGCAGAAAATACATTTTCAAAATAGATTTACAAATGAACTTGTTTCCAATGTGTTAAAAGCGGTAAGTAGTGATGCAAGACGTTAAGATATATCTATATAAATTTTTTAATGTGGTCTTCTAAACGGAGTTCTTTCGAAGAAGGTAAAGATATATTGATCTAGAATCTACAATCTTCTGAAAAACTGGTTTATTCGGAAAATTGTAACGTGAAGTGCAACTTAGCTGAACTCACTTGAAACCTTGTAAAACGCCCTTGAACTGTCAGCACTATATTATTTTGTGCTCAATGAAACGTTTTATTTTACCCTTTATATGTACTATCGCAGCCACAAAATGTGTTGTATTTATTGTATCAGTGGCTACTGTGTATCTGGCTACTAGTAATTTTTTCACATTTTGGGGTTAGGTATTGTTGTATTACTAGCTTATAGTGTAAAGACATGACAGATGAAATAAGTACATAAAAAAACAGAAACTGAAAACAGAAGTCAAACTAAGAAAGTTTACAAACCTTTTTGCAGTCTCACTTAGGGCATAATTCTGCATTTTAGGTTTTTAAGGCAAAATGTCAGTTGTACAACTGACGATTGAGTGACTTCAATTGACTTGACACAAGGCACAATACGTGCGAAATTTTCTGGCCGCAATAATACATAATGGGTTAAATTCACGGGAATGGAGTTAAGACTATTTATAAAGACTTTCCGTTTAAGCAAACTGCAATTTTTGTGATTCGACAGGCCGAAATTAGTTGTTCAGAAAATTAATCATACATTAAAAGATAAATACTACTTACAAGTAAAGCACAGCTCTATTTGAACTAACAGATAAATGAATAAAATACAATCGAAGGCGTAACTGTCCTAAAACATTTTTTCTTCATTTTCGCTTTTGCAATGCTTTTGACACCATTTCACGTCGTTGTGGATATTAAGCTGTCTATATAGCATTTTCAAATAACTTTAGAATAAAGCTATATTTTCTCTTTGCATTGCTGGAAATTTGTGGGTCTTCTTTTTACTGCCAATTCTGTAAGATGCATTTTTTTGGGGCTTTCTTTTGTGAAATTCAGTAAACGAATTTATCCTGAAAAGAGTCAAATATTCAAATGCAGATTTGGTGTTATGGTGTGGGGAATTGCTGTACACATCTGATCGAATCAGGATTTCATAATGTTTAAAAAGGCTCCCTGTTGGCTACGCAACATCTGTTATTACTTTACCTTCACGGGCTTTGACATTATGCTGTAGTTATTTTATTCCTTTTGCGTATTGCCCTCGATATCCTCCACGTTATATCTGACAATCTATCGCAAGTCTTCTAATGCTTGAGGAGACGTACATTGGACTTTACTTCCCACGCTGCAAAAAGAATCGTACACCTGGTAGCACGGGTCTATTCTGGTTCGATTGCGACTCCTCCAGTCTCTCGACGCCGGTGATCGACGAGAACAGGTTAGGGATACTTTAATTAGGCTTTTTGAGTATCCGGATACTTATTGCAGATTTAATTTGTAACTAGTTAACAACCAGCAGTTGTTTGGTAAATAATCTTGCCAATTTAACTTGCTTGTAGTTTGTAATTAGTAAACAATCTCTCGTTGCAAAATGGGTCAAGTTTCCGAGATTGTAACGAAGGGTGCCATATCTATGACTGCATCCGTTCGGTGAGGCGTTGTCAGACAACAAAATTTGAATACTATGTGATACTTTTGTAATTTGAGCGGTCTGCTACTTCGCTGAATCTATTTCGAGCTCTCTTCATTATTCAAATTATTTCGTGCTTTACTATGGCATCCCGTATACTATTTGTTTGTGGAATCTCATATAAGTATTTGAGACATTGAAGGATGACCATATTGATAAGGTTGAAATGTTTGTATTTGTGGCGACATTATGTAGCTGTTGGGCATTTGCTGGCATTGCTCAGGTATTATTTGTTGTGGGTTTTTATTTGGGATAAATGGGTGTTGGTAAAAGGATGCATTTTGTTGCGTTATTGTTGGGTTTAATTGTTGCATGGAGTTTTGGCCATTGCCAAATGGCATCATGCTTATTATGTCTCAATTTGTAATGCCGCCTCAAGTCCAACCATTGCCCCAACAGAAAACGTCACAAAAATCAATGGAAATTATTAGCGACACAGAGGAAGGGGATAACAATGAAGAAAAAAAACGCTTGGCAAAGTGTTAGTAACCTAAAAAGAAAGAGAAGGAAATTACTAAACACACAAAATCCGCCACAATCATTTAATCTAACCCAAGCTAACAAATACTCAATTTTACCAGAAGTTTCAGACGCAACAAACAGTAATCAAGATAACGGGGATAACAACAATTCCAATTCAGACGCAACAAACAGTAATCAAGATAACGGGGATAACAACAATTCCAAAAAAATTTCCAAACCTCCTCCAATCTACGTACATGGAGTTGATAATTACCAGGAAATGATAAACAGCTTGAAGGATATTATGGAACAGGAACAGTACACCACCAAAACTATGGCTGACAAAGTAGTCAAATTTAATGTGCATAACCCGGATGTGTACAGAAAACTTGTCAAGCACTTCCAGGAAAACGATGTCGTTCACCACACTTATCAAATCAAGCAAGATCGTGCATACAGAGTGGTCCTACGCTACATACATCCTACAATTCCAGTAGATGAGATTGCAGCCGAACTAGCTACCCATAATCACAAGGTTCGGAACATTACTAACATAAAGCATAGGAAAACTAAAGAAGCACTACCGCTATTCTTTGTAGATTTGGAGCCAGCTAGCAACAACAAAGACATATATAACGTAAATTACTTACAAAACCTAAAAATTTCTGTAGACCCGCCCCACAGAAATATGAACTTGGTACAGTGCACAAGATGCCAAAACTATAATCATACCAAGTCATATTGTAATCGACCATACGCCTGTGTCAAATGTGGTGGACCGCACAATTCTATTACATGCAAAAAAACAAGAGATACCCCTGCTACTTGCGCGCTGTGCAATGGTGCTCACCCCGCAAACTACAAGGGCTGCTCGATCTACCAAGACCTACAAAACAAAATAAAACCGAACACACAATTACAAAACACCCATGCCTCTTACAAGCCAAAACCACAAAACTTTCCTCCTCTGCCAGTGAAAAACTACTGGAAAATGCCGCATACTAACTATGAACAAGCAAACACGAATAAACCTCAGTCAACTCAAGACCTAACACTCACACAGTTCTTAGATGAATTCAAAGGCATGTTCAATCAATTAATACAACAAAATAGTATGATTTTGAACATGCTCACGACAGTCATAAATAAACTAATTCGATAATGGCCAAATTTCTTAGAATTGCACTCTGGAACGCCAACGGCCTCCAATCAAAAAAACAAGAAATCGAACTCTTCCTCAGTCTTAACAACATTGATATTCTCCTTATATCAGAAACCCATTTTACTGTAAGAACCCATTTAAAAGTACCAAACTATCTCATTTACCACACCGAACATCCAGATGGTACGGCACATGGAGGCACCGCTATTATCATTCGTGCATCAATAACACACCACGAACTTCCAAAAAATGAAGAAGATTTCCTACAAGCCACAGTGATTGAAGTAAACAAACTACCGAGCCCAATTACAATAGCGGCAACCTATTGTCCGCCTCGACACAAAATAACCAAACTCATGCTACAGCCATTCTTCGACTCATTGGGGACGGTATTTATAAATGGCGGAGACTTTAACGCAAAACATACCAGATGGGGCAGTAGATTGATAACCGCAAAAGGCAGAGAACTTAATAAACTCATAACTGACAATAATTACACATGTTTCTCAACAGGTAGCCCAACGTATTGGCCAACGGACCCTGACAAAATTCCGGATTTGTTAGATTTCTTTGTTGCTAAAGGAATTTCATCTAATTACGTAGACATAACATCCAGCTATGATCTATCATCTGATCACACACCTGTCATACTTACTATTAGTGCTACAGTAATTAGAAAAGAAGCCAAACCAATGTTATGTAACAGGCAAACAGATTGGGATGCCTTCAAAGAGTTTATGAATCAACGCCTTGATCTTGATATAAGCCTTAAAACAACTGAAGACCTAGACAATGCAGTTAATAAATTCATAACTACTACACAAGAGGCAGCATGGTATGCTACACCGCGCAATGAAAGCCAAAAACCTAACTCGCAAAACTTCCCTAGAGAAGTGATGGAACTGGTTAAGGAAAAAAGGAAAACTAGGGCAATCTGGCAACGAACACATAACAGAAACGACAAAACAAGGTACAATCAAATTACTAATAAACTTAAACGAAAACTGAATGAAGCAAGAAATGACACATTTCAACAATATGTAACATCTCTTTCCAAGGACGACTACAGCATATGGAAAGCCACAAAGGGATTCAAGAAGCCACAGATACATATACCACCACTACGCAACACAGACGGCACGTGGGCCAGATCCGATCAAGAAAAAGCGGACCTACTCGCAGAATATCTGGCAGAAGTATTTAGACCCAACTCAGAAGCAACAGACGTAGAAGTGGACGGCTTCCTTGACGCCCCATTGCAGCTTTCACCCCCAATACCCGATTTTAAAATCGGAGAATTACGCCAGGAGATAAAACTATTGAGCAACAAGAAAGCACCAGGTTACGACCTTATAACTGGTCCTATCCTTGAACAGTTGCCAGAAACAGGAGAAAGACTACTACTAGCATTATTTAACGCAATTCTGCGCTTAACTTACTGGCCGCCGCAACTAAAGATGGCGCAAATTATAGTAATACTGAAACCTGGTAAGCCACCAAACGAAGTGCAATCTTATCGCCCAATTAGCCTGTTATCAATAGTATCAAAACTCCTAGAAAAGCTGATTCTAAGTCGGATAAATAAAGACACACCATTAGATGATTGGATCCCAAAGCACCAATTTGGATTCAGACGAGATCATTCTACTATCCAACAGTGCCACCGTATGTCTAACGTAATTCTGAAATCGTTTGAAAGTAAGAAGTATTGCACGGCAGTATTCCTTGACGTCCGACAAGCATTCGATAAGGTGTGGCACAAAGGGCTACTGGCTAAAATAAAAGCATTACTCCGACACCAATATTATCTCCTTTTCCATTCCTACCTCTCCAACCGCCATTTCATAGTAAAATTCGGAAACAAAACATCGACGCTACAGCCAATTACTGCAGGGGTTCCCCAAGGCAGCGTTTTAGGCCCAGTCCTATACTTACTCTTCACTGCTGATATACCAATTACACCGAACACAGAAATGGGAACATTCGCAGATGATACTGCCATCCTCGCGTGCGATGAAGACCCTCTAGCTGCTACAAGATTACTGCAAGAACACATACATTTATTAGAAGACTGGCTCGACAAATGGCGAATTAAGGTGAATGAAAATAAGTCAGTACATATAACATTTACAATGCGAAGGGGAATATGCCCTCCTGTTACTATAAATAATATTGCTATACCACAATCTGAAGAAGTGACGTATCTGGGTTTACACTGGGACAAAAGGCTAACTTGGAAACAACACATAAAAAAGAAGCGCAAAGCCATGGATCTGAAAGTCAAAAAAATGTACTGGCTACTAGGTCGGAAATCACCCTTAGCAACTGAGAGTAAACTACTAATATATAAAACCATCTTACGACCTATTTGGACATATGGATGTGAGCTGTGGGGCTGCGCTAGCTATTCTAACGTAGACATAATTCAAAGATTTCAATCCAAGACAATAAGAACCCTTATGGATGTTCCATGGTACGTGACGAACCTCACCCTACATACCGACTCCAACACCCCTTACGTACGTGACGTAATTACGGAATGGGCGACCAGACATCATGATAGGCTTACATACCATCCAAACGACATCGTCCAACCACTTACGCTACAACCGAACTTTCGACGATTAAAGCGGAAATGGCCTTGGGACTTACAAACTAACGTGAATCCTCCAGTGTGAAATCATCATCCTCAATCAATAGGTTGAGGAAACGGCGAGGAAGCACCAGTGGGTGCCAACCTCATCAAGCCAATCAACATTATCAACAGATTAGCTCATAGAATCATGTATAGTTCTGATTGCTGATGTACTATGTTTTCAATAAAAAAAAAATATAAGTATTTATATATAATAATGATAATTTGGATGTAGATTGTTTATATGTGCTTCTATTTAATTGCACTGAATATATAACCAAACAAACGCTACTGTCTTTCAAATTTATTTTTATTAAAGCATCGGTACCTTACCTTATATATGGTTTTTGCTATATTCAGCTTATCGATATCCTCTCCTGCTCTTGAAATTAAGATTGTAAAGCAGAGTTAATTCTGTTTAGATGGTTGGTTAAATTGTGTACATTTTCTTTGAACAAGTAGTGTCTGCCACCAATAGTGCTTTAGGTTTATATTAGGTCCTGAAATTTTATTTCGAAGGTTGCAGTTTGATTCTGATCCACTCTACTCTGGCCCAGTCAAAGCACTGCTTAATAACGCCCTACAACAGCACAGCATAAGCATACTACCAGCTAAGTGAGGATGAATCAAAAGTACGTTATACGTAAATGTTGAACTATATTTAAAGAGTAACCGCCAGTGTCAACATTTAGACTCATTGGCAGATTATTAAAAGTTTGATGAAGTTTTCTTGTATAATTTAATAGTCGTAGTTCATACTCAAATGTTGCAAAAAGTACACTAAAAAGACAAGAAAGGTCTCACCATAATTTTCATTGATTACTGATCTAAACCTACATATACGTCGCCTGATCAAAAAAGCTTGCCTAGTTTTCATACTGTATAATCCTGTTATTTGTTTTAGACTAAATGTTTGTTTACTAGGCCCAGTTATAATAGCGTATAGTACAAACACGAGCACCTGTCATCTATCTACATAAGTATGTAGTTTAAAGAAATGTTAATGTGATGGAAAGATTTAAAACTATCTGTGTTCTGTCTACATTTTTTAAATACATAAGTATGTGAATATTTATTGTTTTGAGTTATTAAATTCCATTTACAATAATATTTTTCAAATAACCATTTTGAATGAAGATTATTTTCTAATATTTCAAGTTGCCATGAGCAACATTAGATGTTAGTACTATCGGTATGAACCAAGTGAAGATGAAAAAACAAATAAAAAAGAAGAATTCTGGGAAACATCAGAATTAATAGAAAATATAAGCGGCAGAGTAATTTTATTGGGAGGCTTTAATTGTCTAGTAGGAAAAAGAAACAATGATGCAATAGAGGTAATAGGAGAACAAGGAGAAATGCACAGGAACAATAACGGAAATAGACTAATAAGCTTTTGTGTCGAAAACAACCTAATAATAACGAATACCTTTTATATGCATAAAAACATACACAAGTACACAAGAGAAGCGGCAGGAAGAAAAGAGAAATCTATAATAGACTATGTAACCATTAACAAAACAGACAGAAAAGAAATAGAAGACGTAAAAGTAAGAAGGTGACCCGAGATTTACAGCGATCACTATTTAGTAATAGCAAATTTCGAATCAACACAAAGAGAAAACAGAATATCGAAGAGATGAATTATACAGCAAAAACAAATGAAGTAATAAAATCGTATAAATTACAAGAGACAGAATACGAAGACAAATTCAGATCACAAATAGAAAAAGGAATGAGAAAGAAGACAGAGAGGTGGGACAGAGTAGAATAGAAGGAGTTGTGGAAGAGCTTCAAAGAGATAGTACTGAAAGTGGCAAAGGAAACTTGTGGAGTGGTACTAACGAATAAAAGAAAGAAACAAACAAGATGGTGGAATGAAACAATAAAAGAACAAGTAAGAATTAAAAAAGAAAAATGGAAGAGATATCTAGCTAATAAAACGGAAGATAGTTATGCAACATATACACAACAACGCATAATGGTAAAAGAGATGGTATTACAAGCCAAACAACAAACGTGGGAAAAATTTGGTAAGAAAATACGTATATATATATATATATACACAAGGCGAAGAATTTGACTGGGAAAGGGGTTATAGTCAACACCAATCTCAGTACTTGGGCAACGATTACAAGAGCTATTAATGGTTTGTTGAAATAAAACCACTTGATGCTAAGGTCGACAGTTTCGAAATATATTTATTCCATTCTCAAGACCTAACAACTTGCGGCACAAAACCGAAAAGGCACATGTAGTTCACAAAACATGTGACTAGATTTCAAATTTTAAATTTACAAAAGCAGTACAGCGAATGCAGCATATCACACAACAAAAGCAATGCTAGATTTTCCTGTCACCAGGTTACATGTTAAAAATCCACAAATACATTTAAAATTAATTAATTACTACAATTTTTATTAGTTTTAAGCCATAATGGCCGTCAATTTGATAAAATTGTTCAAACCCGATAAGGAATGCCAGGCATTCTTCGCCTTGTGTAGTAACCACCGAGCTGTGAAAAGGACTTTGTTATATATATATATATATATATATATATATATATATAAGGCGAAGAATTTGACTGGGAAAGGGGTTATAGTCAACACCAATCTCAGTACTTGGGCAACGATTACAAGAGCTATTAATGGTTTGTTGAAATAAAACCACTTGATGCTAAGGTCGACAGTTACGATATTTATTTATACCATTCTCAAGACCTAAGGAGAGGTTACAGATAAGAAGCGATGTTTGTACGATGTAATTAGTTAAGATCTTACCTAACAACTTGTGGTACAAAACCGAAAAGGCACATGTAGTTCACAAAACATGTGACTAGATTTCAAATTTTAAATTTACAAAAGCAGTACAACGAAGCAGCATATCACACAACAAAAGTAATGCTAGATTTTCTTGTCACCAGGTTACATGTTAAAAATCCACAAATACATTTAAAATTAATTAATCACTACAATTTTTATTAGTTTTAAGCCATAATGGCCGTCAAATTGATAAAATTGTTCAAACCCGATAAGGAATGCAAGGAAGTTATAAACTTTGCAGATGACAGTTGTGGTGCGCATGCGCCTTACGATCGGCGTCGGTAGTATACCAGGGACGTTCAAAATGGAAAGGTACTGTTCGCTGGCACAAGTAAGGAAATTTATGAAATTTAATTGAAGGGTAAATTATATATATATCTGTTTTTGTATCAAGTGGAGATCCGGGATAAATGTTGGATTACCCGAGATCCACCACAGCAGAACGACTTTGCTAAGTATATTTTCCACAAACGATTGCCTAATCCGTTACTTAATCCCTAACCACGGAGAGGGGAAACAATTTCAGCACTTGATTCATTCGTGATATAATGTAAACAACATGAGATCCGTGATAAATTATATACAAGTAGAGGTCCGGAGGTGTATATGGTGATGTACGTAGCATAAGATGAGATCCTGCAAGGTTGCCATACCTCTTGGATAAGAAAGCAATCATGAAAGAGGAATGCTTGCGAGAAGTTTTGCTTATGCACGTAACTATTTTAGCAGTGGAACGACCATTACTTATGTTGTAGCCTTTTGAAACTCATATTCGAAATAAAATTTTCCATAAAAAACAGAATGCCTGAAAATCATTTAAATGTTATTAAGTAATAGATCTGGATATAAATTAAAGTATTCGTATACACTTATAAAAACAAGAACTTTTTCTTATATTAATATGTAGACTACAGTACAGCTGTATTTTCACAATGTCGGTTCATTAAAGACATAATACTATGTTTGAAGGTCATCCGTGCAAAACCGGCTATATCCATTTGTTTTTCGAGTTTTCGTTTTTTTTCTCGATTTTGCATCTTTAGCTTCAGCTCTATCGAAAACTAAAGTGATTCTGTACAAAACCGGCTATATCAATGTTACAATTACATTTGAAAAGCAGGTTTTAGAGCAAAACCGGCCAAAACCACGTTTTTCAGCAAACCTGGCTATATCCGATTGCCATTATGAAGAGCATGCCGTATTAATATACGTTAACTTTTTTATTCTGTTTAATTTTTTTAACTAAGAATGTGCGTTATTTTGTAGTTTATAGATATATTTTGTCATTATGTTTGAAAAATAAAGTTTTCTTCCACATTTATTAACGGATTTTGAAGCAAACGTTTTTGAAAATGAAAATATGTCCCATCAATCAAGTACATTAATGCCCACAAGACATAAAATTGCATTTTTTTATCTGTAAATGCCAGGAAATGGGAAATTTTTGCCATTTTCCCAACATTTTACGAAAATGGATATAGCCGGTTTTGCACGGATGCTCCTCATTTAATTTAATTTATTATCCACAACCTTGTTTACTGGCCCTCGACAGCCGGCCGAATATGGCTTTTATGGCCCGAAAGTCTATAAAATTGGTAATCAGTAAAACAGATATCAACAATCCAACAATCTAATATAGCAATATCAACAATCTACAAAGAAATCAAAGCACACCAAAAATACACAGCACCAGCCTGTGCCCAAAATACCCAATTATTAATTTTTGTCCATTTCGATAACCAAACTAAAATAAAACGTTGTATGTACCGTGTGCTATGATCTGACCATTATGCTCTTAATATATAAATAACTATTATTTTTTATTTTGTCCAAATGGAAATGCTAGTTATGCGCAGCCTCGAAATCTTCACTTTGGAAAATGTTCATTTGGAAGGTTTCCGGTAAAGAAATATTCACTTCCAATAAGAAAGTTTCTTATTATTCATATTATTTCTTCAAATAGCGCCCATTCATTGTTATCTTTTTACCCTACTTTGATTTGTTTTCCTTTTGCTCTTCTCTTTCTATTTTTCTGATTTACGCTTGCATGTTTCTTTCTACTAACGTCATTTCATGATCGATGTATTCTTCTTTCCCTTGGGATCATTTTTATCTTATATAACCTGTTGTTCTTTGTCTTAGGATTCCATCTCTATACTAATTATTTCCCCCTGTTTTTCTTTTGCCTATGATGTTCACATTTTTAACATTTGTTTGTATTCCTACTTCCCTGCTTAGGAAATGGTTTATTACTGCCTCTAACTTTTCTATCCTCTCTGCTAATTGCAATTTTAATTTTTTCCGTCTCAGCTCCTTTTTCCTGATTTCATCTCTTAATTTTTTATTTTTTTACGTATTTTTTATATTTGTTCCATAATTTCCTTCATCATAGTTTTACAACTTTTCAATCGCCCATGTTTACTTCATTTTCCTGGTTTGGTTGTCTATTTTGGTCTGGGTACCTGATTATTTTTTTCTCCTTCCGAAAATTTTCTTTACCGTGTTGTTATCTAGCTCCCTGTCCTTTTTCTTTTTTGTTCATCTCCTAAACATCTTTATGTGGTTACTTCAGATTCTTTAAATTCGATAAGGTCGCCTCTCAGCGTGGCTTACGCTGCAATACACTTACACGTACTCACGTCCATTTATTTCGTATTGTTATAACTGAGATTTCCGATTTTTCTGATTTACTATGTTATACTTCCACTTTGCAAAAATCAGGTGCGATCGTCCCGTTTATGAGATTTTACCGGTACGATTTCACTGCGCGTCCGTTCCGCCTATATTGTTTGGGAATACCCCAATTATGCGTTAATGGCCGTTTGCTTGCAAACAATGGACCTGTGAAATTGCCTCCAAGATCACCTGATCTCACACCTTCGGATTTTTTCTATTTTAATCTAGATTATTTAGAAAATAAAATCAGATGTGCCCAGTTATCACCCTATGAGAAAGGCAAAGAAACCATCCAAGAACTCCGAAAGAAATTAGAGGCGTGTGTTGTACAAAACTGTGAACATGTTGAGCAATTTATTGGATCGACGGTGCTTGCTGTCTATATAACCGAATAAAATTACCATTCCTTAGACGCGATTTTGGGAAAAACTTTTTATAGAATCCCACTGAAATTCTATACATACAAGAGAAAAAGATGAAGAATTTAAAAATATAACCAAAAAATGCATAATGTACTTCCAGTTTAACCAAAAGCGAAAAAAATATTTGAAATTGCTACCAAATAGCAATGATGATCTCCAACAGCCAACTATTAATTTTGTTTAAATCGTACAGTAATAAAAAGGTTATCGAGTGTCCTCTTTGATTAAAGGCATTAAAGGCACTCTGGAACAAAATACGCCTCAATGCACATTTTTAAGCTTTCGATTTCAATTGAAAAGTTTCCAAAAATGGTTGAATCTACTAAAAATAATCCGAAATTCAAATTTTCCGTTGTATAGGTACATATAACATAATATTAATAGTAATCATGCTACCTTTTTACGTATTTTGCCACACCACAAAATTACAATATTAGAACATGAGCGTTTCGAAAGACAAATCTACTGCCATTTACAACAATTAACTGTTAAATTAACTATGAGAGCTTAGCTTATTTTATTGGAGGTCTAGCAGAGTGCAACTAACCTCTCCAATAAAACAGTGTGACACTGACAGCCGCCTACTTGATTACATTTTTAAGAATGGATAGCCAACCATTACTTAAATCAACTGATTGCGTGTGGACAAGCATTCGTCTTTGTTCAGTAAAATATACGCAGCTTCTTTAATTTCACGTCAAGCTAATATCGATTCCTTAAATAACATCTTTGTGTTAGGCCAATGTATTTTGTGGTTGTTATTCCAAGCATGTTCTGCTATTTTAGATATGTCAATCTGGTATTTCTTAATCAAATTTTGGTGTTCTTTAATCCTAACTTCTAAAGGCCTTGCTGTTTCACCGATATAGTATTTCTTGCATTCACACGGAATACTGAAATTTTCGAGAACATCACTTTAAAGTATTAATTCAAAACTCGAATAAAAATCAAGTAGCCATGAAACAATGACTTTGTCCTAAAATTATGACAGTTCTTCATAGTTTGTTTATATCTTTTGGTTGTGTGCTCTTAATTAAATAAATAATTTTCGATATTTGAGTGAAAAAGAACGAATTGAAATTTTAGTATTGAGGGGATATGGTCACTGTACGATGTTCTCGAAAATTTCAAAATAGAGTACATATCATACTTTTTTAGCGTATTTAGTCTTAGAATTTCATGCTCTGTCCAAATCCATCATAAAAATTTAAGGTTTCCATTAAAAAAAGTAGCGCTAACGATCTAAAAGTAACAACTACAGCAAAATATGTCTTATTTAAAATAAAAATTGACGTGTTTGAGGATTTCTTTCAAAAACATTAAATTTGATAAAAGTTCTATTATATGTACAGTACATGCATTTCTTTGAATGTTGTTCTTCGTTGAACGGTTTTGTTTTTGTAAGGTATTCATAGTTCTGAATACCGTCCTAACTAAATCTATTTCCAATTCGTTTAATTTTATCAGACATGCCTGGAATATAAGGTATAGTAAGAGTGTTGTATTTTGGAGTATAATTTTTCTCTACATGCGTGTTATTGTTTCGTATATCAAAAATGTTCCGAACAAGAGTCTCGGAATAACCGTTATCATTTAAAGCATGTGTAATAAATTTTTTCTTTATTTTGAAGATTTCATTATTAGATCAAACAACCTTGGCTTTATCGTAAAGGCTTTTTACAACATCTCTCTTTGTGTTTTTGTGATGGTTGGAGTTAAAATGTAAGAACCTATTGGTGTTGGTTTTCTTGCGGTATGCTGATGTTTCAAAATTATTTGTTGTTCGCGTCATTAGTGTATCAGAACAAAGTGATTGATTGTTTTGTTATGCTTCTAATGTGAATTTGATATTTTTTATTGTCAATATGTTCAAGAAATATATCATCAATACTATATGGCCAAATTGCAAAGACATCATCAACATACCTCCACAAAACTATTGGTTTGTTTGTGTATATGTAGACATGTTGTTGCTCAAAGTCTCCCATAAAAATAAATTGAAACAACAAACATTAATAAAATGCAACTTAAATATTTTAAAATATTCCGTGTTTACCCATCACTAGGAAATACTCGCCTTGGCTCATTCGTGCAAGATATAAATAGCGACGCGACGTTGCCAACTATGTAGGATCTCAGGTTATGCATAAAATGTCAAATACTGTATAACTTGTGGAGCGCCCCCTTTAGCGCGTTTGGTTGAACTATTTCTGTATAAAAATTGATAAAAATGGGCAAAATGAGATCCGAACAAAAATTTAGAGGCACACTACCCACACTTGGATTAATTGGAAAAACACGAGATACACATAGAAACAAGGCGAGATCCAATTTGGATCTCGACTTGTTCAAACGGATCTCCACTTGTATATATATATATATATATATATATATATATATATATATATATTACGAAGGTTTTCGCGGCTGATATGTATTAAAGGTAAACATTTCAGGGTGTCATACCGCTTAATAAATTTGAAGATTTCTTCAACTGGTTGAAGAACATCTTGAATGGCGTTTGGGGTTGGACGACGTTTCGACGAAATCACATTCGTCATTTTCAAGTCCTTGTAGTCCGGGTTTGGCTTCTAGTTATGCGGCAACACGACGGACTGTCAACTTGATGCACAGCTGACTGAATAGGTTGTTTATCAATTACTGTGGCAACTAGCATCGAGGGAGCTGTACTGCTAGGACGGATGGCTGGTGTTCGCAGAGAATGGCCGGCCGTTGCTTGTAGTAACGTTGGTAACCACGATGCAGGTAATCGGCTTGTGTCGTCGCGGGTGTTCATACAATTCGGACGTTTCACGATTTCGATGGCTTCTCGTATGATGCATGCGTCTTTGTGTTCGACGCTGGCAATGCTCTTGGTGTTGTCGAAATCAATCTTGTGCGAAGTATCCCATATATGATGCACTAGCGATGAAGTGTGTTCCATCTTCTTAACATAATTCTGATGTTCCTCCTTGCGTGCCTTTATTCTCCGGTTGGTGTGGCCTATGTAGCTGCTATCGCAATCCCGACACGGTATCTCGTAGACTCCTTGGTTTTCCAAAGGGATGTACTCTTTAGGATTCCTCAGTATGGACTGGATTTTTCTATCCGTGGTAAAGGTTGTCCTGATGTTACATTTTCTAAGGATTCTTCCGATTTTCTCTGTCGTGCCTCGGATGTAAGGCAGGTACGCCGTGCCACAAGGTCTCTCCTCTTCTGCGTCTTGCGTTTTGGTCTTCGGTGGTCGGAACGCTTTCCTAATCGCTGCTCTGCCATAACCATTTTGTTCGAATACTCGAGCAAGGGTTGCTAATTCTTGTCTTGTATTCTCCTTGTCGGCTATCCTTCTTGATCTACAAACCAGTGTTGTCAGGACTGATTGTAGTTGAGCAGGGTGGTGGTGTGAATTAGCATTTAGGTAGCGATTGGTGTGCGTGGTCTTCCTGAATACATATTTCATCTATAATGGTCAACGCTACAAGCAAGTAGAAGGAGCGCCGAGGGGTTCACCTTTGTCTCCCGTCATTGCGAATCTCTTCATGGAGGACTTCGAATCGAAAGCACTGGACAGCACCATTTACAAACCGAAACTGTGGCTTCGGTATGTCGATGATGTCTTTGCCATATGGGGTCATGGTAAGAATCGACTTGCTGATTTCCTTACCCATCTCAATAGCATCCATAATAAGATCCAGTTTACGATGGAATTGGAGAAGAACAACCACCTTCCATTCCTAGACGTTCTCATAACCAAGAAGAATGGAAAATTGGGGCACACGGTTTATAGGAAGACCACGCACACCAATCGCTACCTAAATGCTAATTCACACCACCACCCTGCTCAACTACAATCAGTCCTGACAACACTGGTTTGTAGATCAAGAAGGATAGCCGACAAGGAGAATACAAGACAAGAATTAGCAACCCTTGCTCGAGTATTCGAACAAAATGGTTATGGCAGAGCAGCGATTAGGAAAGCGTTCCGACCACCGAAGACCAAAACGCAAGACGCAGAAGAGGAGAGACCTTGTGGCACGGCGTACCTGCCTTACATCCGAGGCACGACAGAGAAAATCGGAAGAATCCTTAGAAAATGTAACATCAGGACAACCTTTACCACGGATAGAAAAATCCAGTCCATACTGAGGAATCCTAAAGAGTACATCCCTTTGGAAAACCAAGGAGTCTACGAGATACCGTGTCGGGATTGCGATAGCAGCTACATAGGCCACACCAACCGGAGAATAAAGGCACGCAAGGAGGAACATCAGAATTATGTTAAGAAGATGGAACACACTTCATCGCTAGTGCATCATATATGGGATACTTCGCACAAGATTGATTTCGACAACACCAAGAGCATTGCCAGCGTCGAACACAAAGACGCATGCATCATACGAGAAGCCATCGAAATCGTGAAACGTCCGAATTGTATGAACACCCGCGACGACACAAGCCGATTACCTGCATCGTGGTTACCAACGTTACTACAAGCAACGGCCGGCCATTCTCTGCGAACACCAGCCATCCGTCCTAGCAGTACAGCTCCCTCGATGCTAGTTGCCACAGTAATTGATAAACAACCTATTCAGTCAGCTGTACATCAAGTTGACAGTCCGTCGTGTTGCCGCATAACTAGAAGCCAAACCAGGACTAAAAGGACTTGAAAATGACGAATGTGATTTCGTCGAAACGTCATCCAACCCCAAACGCCATTCAAGATGTTCTTCAACCAGTTGAAGAAATCTTCAAATTTATTAAGCGGTATGACACCCTGAAATGTTTACCTTTAATACATATCAGCCGCGAAAACCTTCGTAATATTATTATACGTCTCTACGGGGAGAATATATTCCATCAAACCAGAAGTTTTGAAAAACTGCGCTCCAAGAAATGTAAAAATCTATGCAATTTGACATTCCTGCAACGCTGCAGAGATCAGAACATCATCCCGACCTGTGCTAGATTGTCATTCCATCGAAAAACGTATCGGACCACGAACATTCTGAACAAGGCGAGTGCTGCTCTTCTTCGAGATTCCATCAAAGAGACGAGACACATTTTGGCCAAAATAAATAAAGAACTTCTTGATTTGCATCTTCACCTCAGCGGGATCATCCCCCCTATGATCTGGAACATCATCGACCAATTAGCAGACTTTCGAGCGGAAACTGACAGAAACCTCTACACGATAAAGCAAAGGAAGAAATTCGACCATCTTTATTCAACGCAAAAAGGGTATCGTACTACTAATCTGGATATGTCTAAAGTTGTCCGTAATATTTCTGATATTACTTTGGATGAATCTGCGATATCTGCACTTGCTAAAGGTTTCAACTACGCCATAGCTCCAAAACGTATTCCAGTGGAATCTATCATCTGCGGAGTAGAAACTGCGATTTCGAGACTGGATAAGAATACCGCCGATATCATCCGACAAGATACCTCTCGAATCTTACGATTGGCTAAACCACCCAAATCGAATCTATCCCGTGATGAATCTTTGGCACTCAAGAATCTTCGTCAGAACAACAACATCATTATTCTTCCTGCAGACAAAGGAAATGTCACCGTTATCATGAACAACGATGACTACCACTCTAAAATGATTTCTTTACTGCAGGACAGTGCTTACAAATGCATCTCCACAGATCCAACAACGTATTTGGAGAAGACCACCAAGTCGAAGATAAAGGAGAGTAACATCGAAACTGAAGTGCAAAATCAACTTATACCTAGAGAAAAGTCGTCTAAATGTCCCAAGATATACGGTCTCCCAAAAATTCATAAGGATGGAACACCGCTTAGGCCTATCGTTAGTTCCATAGGATCACCTATCCAACGACTTGCAGCGTTCATAGCTAAACATCTGCAGCCGCATGTGGCAGATGCGGCTTCATACGTTATGAATTCTACCCACTTCATCGAGATGCTGCAAAAGGAGAAAATTACACCGACCGATATCCTCGTGAGCTTTGACGTCGTCTCTCTGTTTACTAAAGTGCCAGTTGCCGAAGCTCTAAACGTCATTAAACAGAAGTATGATCCACCTCAACACATCATCAAACTTGCCGATCATTGTCTCCAGAATACATATTTCATCTATAATGGTCAACGCTACAAGCAAGTAGAAGGAGCGCCGATGGGTTCACCTTTGTCTCCCGTCATTGCGAATCTCTTCATGGAGGACTTCGAATCGAAAGCACTGGACAGCACCATTTACAAACCGAAACTTTGGCTTCGGTATGTCGATGATGTCTTTGCCATATGGGGTCATGGTAAGAATCGACTTGCTGATTTCCTTACCCATCTCAATAGCATCCATAATAAGATCCAGTTTACGATGGAATTGGAGAAGAACAACCACCTTCCATTCCTAGACGTTCTCATAACCAAGAAGAATGGAAAATTGGGGCACACGGTTTATAGGAAGACCACGCACACCAATCGCTACCTAAATGCTAATTCACACCACCACCCTGCTCAACTACAATCAGTCCTGACAACACTGGTTTGTAGATCAAGAAGGATAGCCGACAAGGAGAATACAAGACAAGAATTAGCAACCCTTGCTCGAGTATTCGAACAAAATGGTTATGGCAGAGCAGCGATTAGGAAAGCGTTCCGACCACCGAAGACCAAAACGCAAGACGCAGAAGAGGAGAGACCTTGTGGCACGGCGTACCTGCCTTACATCCGAGGCACGACAGAGAAAATCGGAAGAATCCTTAGAAAATGTAACATCAGGACAACCTTTACCACGGATAGAAAAATCCAGTCCATACTGAGGAATCCTAAAGAGTACATCCCTTTGGAAAACCAAGGAGTCTACGAGATACCGTGTCGGGATTGCGATAGCAGCTACATAGGCCACACCAACCGGAGAATAAAGGCACGCAAGGAGGAACATCAGAATTATGTTAAGAAGATGGAACACACTTCATCGCTAGTGCATCATATATGGGATACTTCGCACAAGATTGATTTCGACAACACCAAGAGCATTGCCAGCGTCGAACACAAAGACGCATGCATCATACGAGAAGCCATCGAAATCGTGAAACGTCCGAATTGTATGAACACCCGCGACGACACAAGCCGATTACCTGCATCGTGGTTACCAACGTTACTACAAGCAACGGCCGGCCATTCTCTGCGAACACCAGCCATCCGTCCTAGCAGTACAGCTCCCTCGATGCTAGTTGCCACAGTAATTGATAAACAACCTATTCAGTCAGCTGTACATCAAGTTGACAGTCCGTCGTGTTGCCGCATAACTAGAAGCCAAACCAGGACTAAAAGGACTTGAAAATGACGAATGTGATTTCGTCGAAACGTCGTCCAACCCCAAACGCCATTCAAGATGTTCTTCAACCAGTTGAAGAAATCTTCAAATTTATTAAGCGGTATGACACCCTGAAATGTTTACCTTTAATATATATATATATATATATATAATCGGTACCCTTATACCGTGAGGTGTCGGGTTATAAAAACTTCGTATAAATATTTATAATGGGGCAGGCGCTTAAAAGTTAGCTGTAAAGTCAAATAAAGCAAGCTTACCTACTCAAAACAAATTAAAAGCTTTAGGTTCCAAAGGTTAAATAATATGTATAGAATATTAAATACTTACATTTATTTTACATTTACCTAAAGTAAAACCACGTGCAAATACAAGTAGGTAACGAAGTACCACACTGTTCACCTCACAGAACAATGTTCTCCTGTCGGCCTGTTGTCGAAAATGATAAAGAAACCCGTTAGGAATTGGGTTTCGCCCATTAATTACTCGACCAGTGTTGTCAAATGACCCAAATTTCAGGTCTATTGCATAAATCTTGCAAAATAATTATACCTACAGTGGCATTTTATAAACAACAAAACGCGATTTATAAAAGTGTCGTTTTGCTAAGAAACAGAAATATGCAGAGAAATGGTTAAAATATAGTATATTATTATACGAGCATATAATGGATGCTATTATTACACGAAGATGGCTTTTAAATAACGAGCGAGCGAAGCGAGAGAGTTCTTTAAGCCATCTGAGTGTATTAATAATAGCTATTATATGCGAGCGAAATACGCTATTTTATTTACAACTACTTTATTTACATTTATTCCAGAAAATTTTTGTAAGCGATATAAGTTTTCTTCGACTTTTCTGGGTGTAAATTTTGTGTAGCTTGTTTGCCGGCTTGACGTACTTCAGGGGGAATACAGCACTATTGTGGCTATCGTTTTCCATTTTAGGTTTGGGACGAAAGAAGTGTAAATTATTATTTTCAAACTGACAGACTGATAACTGTCAACTCGAAAAAGCAGTTTATGGGCTGTTTGATTATATGCACATAAATCCGTGTTAGAGATGTAATTATGGTGGTATCCATGCATTTATGGCGGTATCGATGTAATTATGAAATATAAACAACAGGCATTGTGATTTTAGTTAATCATATATATCATAATTGACAAATAATCGCAAAATAACAACGGTATTGTTTAATAGTTGTAAATAAACACAATTATTTCATGTTTTTTACATTTGAGTAATATTTAGGTACTTTCACCTAAAATGTAAAATTCTTAAAACATCAAATTAAAATATAAAAAGGCGATAAGAACAATACATTAAGTCCAATAATTTAAGTAGACGAAAAGCGCTAGTTATGATTACAATCCAATCTGTGTGGTTATAAAAGTAAAATCTGATTAACTAATTGTAGTCCAAATATACAGTGATTTTCTTATTAGTAATTAGCATTAGCAGTGCATAATTATATCAAATAATAAAAAGTGATCAACTTGTTGGAAAACAGATACGTCCGACAACGCTGCTTTCAGTTACATTGCTTTCTTTGTTTGTCCTACTCTGCAAACAAGAAACAGTTATCTCTTTTTGGTGCACCAAGTTCATATATAACTATATTTTTCAATTTTCTGGAGTAAAATAGTACAAAAAGCAACATTTTCCGGGAAGTTTACACGGCAAATTTAATAATGACAAACTAGTCATGTGGAAAGCTCATTTAGTACTTTTATATCGCGTATGGAGTTAAATTTAAATGTGTACTTAAATTTTCAGAATAAAACAGGTGATTGTGGTTTGTAAGGTTAAAATGTAACATGAAATAATGGAATTACTTCGTTTCTTTTCAAAGTTATTAAAAATGTGTTAAATTCAATTTATATAATATTATTATAGAATATTATTATATAACATTTATGTAATACCATTACGAATGTATTTAACTTAAATAAATTATAAACCAGCTTCATGGAACAATGTAGCAAAGTTATATAATACGGTTATAGAGTTGATATTAATCAACATTATTATATGTATAGTAATAATATAATAGTGTGCCACCTAATAGTTAATTATCTGCTAGATAACTTACCTTTAGATGTTTCTCATTAGGTACTTAATCTGGTTTGAAATTGGGTGTAAAGAAATGTGGGATTTTATTTTAACTTCATCTTCTCATATAGGCTTGTATTTAGAGTAAACAAAGATTGGGCGCCAAGCATTTTAATTACTGCTAATTACAATAAGTTCACTGGTTTAATGGTATCTGTTTCTTTATGACTTATTTACAACAATATATTGTAATGGTATTTAGCCCTCCACTCAGCTCTGGTGGCAATGCAGACTAATTAAAGATTAAATCACAAAAGAACATAGTTGGGATGATTTGCACAACTGTGTAAATTCACATAATTTGTCAGTTTGAAATTACATTGGAAAATTTAGCCATTAACATTCGAATTATTTGAATAAGCTAGAAGGGAATGAAACTCGATTTTCAAAGGTTTGGAGTCAGTAATGTAAATTTAGCAACATATAAAAGGTTTGGGCAAAATAGAAGCCGACCCCATATTAAGTAAAACTGGCACAGAAAGATTCAAAATATGTAAAGTCAAATGATGCGTAGAAATTAAAGTAAATTGGAAAATGGAATTATGATGAGCATTTTAAATATAAGAGGTAAGAGAAAAGATTAAGGAAAGAAATGTCCCATAGAGCGCAAGGCCAGGCAATTTACATGCAGCATCAAGATGGAAAATTTGATGAAAAGGAAACAGGTTCAGAATAAATAGGAAATTCAAGCAGGCGGATGTAAAACAATTGGTGAACTAATAAATAATCAGTGTAGTGGCGGATTGAACAGAGAAGTGAATTTACAATAAACTAAGTGGCGCTATAACACAGTAGAAAATCGAAAATTCAAAGAACAATCATTATAGAATTAAAACATTGTAAATAATTATCATAGATGTTAGATTTAGTTTTAAATCTAATGTAATTGAACTTGGTTCATTTCCTATTCAAATATGTAAAACAGTGTTTTGTTATTAAGAACCAGGATGATTAGACAATTGAATAAAAATGATACCTGACAGCTTGAATTTTGTTCCAACTTTAATGAAAGAAATTTTATAGTTACAGTTAACCTACATAAAAATAAATTACTCCATTGTGTTCAGCACAATTTAAGGCATATGTGGAAGTGTGGGTAGCGTTTTACCAAAAATTAAATTTTCACCGAGGTGGTGGCTTCCGATCTTGGAGCCGTCATCGAAGGAGGTCTACGATTGTCCGATAGCAGCAAACGAAAGGGCTACAGCAGTGAGAGGACGTTGTATAGCACCAGGAGGACCAGCGGCAGCAACTACATCAGCGTTCCAGCATCCCTGGGGGTCTGCATCAACGACAGGCGACGCAGAGGGGTCCTTTAGCGGTTACCATTCCTGTAAGCCTTGTGAGTTGGAGGTTAAAATAAACAAAATCGTTTTTTTTTTGAGAAAGCCAATGGACAAATTAGCCTGAAAACAAAGGAACTTACTGACGCCGTCCAAAGGCGGTTTAATTCAAACACTTACCGAGTAATTTGCTCATTGAATCCTTGTTTTAAAATTAATTACACGCACGAACTTTCAACGTATTTCGAATCTGTTTATGTCAGTCAGTTTGACAGGTCGAGCGCTTGCGCTTTGAAGTTTAATTTCAATTGTACACAGTGGCGTGCCAGTAATATTTTAACTTTGAATTTAACAAACTAGGAACCCAAGCCTAAGTGAGTGACGAGTCTTCATGCAATATTTGAGTTAGCGAAATAAATATTATACCGATGAGCGAACCATAAATTGAAGACAAACTACTATTTAAAATTTTAAATATCAATCGAACCTAGAAATTAAATAGTCAATCGGTTAGAATTTGATATCATAAAATTAAAAATCAAAGTAATTAAGGTGTGTGGTGGACTGTATGTATCTATTATTCCTTTTTAGAAATCGTACAAAGCACAGCATACAGCACATTGCAATATATCCTTAAGAGGATCTTATTTTCTTAACTTTGAGAACTGAAATATTATTTGTAAACACTCGACTTTATTTCTGGTATGCAACCAGTACTAAAACGGTTGATTCATCTATACCTTAGTTTAGTTTTATTTAGGTGAAAGGTTTTAATTTTGGAGCTCCATAATTTATATATTGTCCAACACAATTGCTAATAGGTAGTTACTAGCAGTCCAGTGAGACAAATGTCTTATTAAAAAAAACCAAAAAGACCGTTTTTCAAATAGAACGCGTATTAAATAAAAACTGTACCCAGACCTGGAAGGTGTCAAAGTGGTTGCCTAACCGATCGAGGTTTGAAGGTGCAGAGGGCATCGGAACATTCTGGAAGCTGTCAAAGTGGTTGCCTAACCGATCGCCGTTTTAAGGCGCAGAGGGTCGCAGCTCCGTTTGGCTGCTGAAACAGTTTTTATTTAATACGCGTTCTATTTTAAAAACGGTCTTTTTGTGATTTCTCGAAAACCGGAAGTGTCACGTGATTGAAATTCGGTTCCTGACCTGACATGACCATTCCAAACATATAACTTTCATAACTTTTTTCTCTATCTCTTACGGTTTGGCTGTTGAAACAGCGTCCCGGACAGACAAAACGGCGTCCCAGACAGACAAAACTGCGTCCCAGACAGACACGTCTATTAGATAAAGGATCTTGTTGTATTTGTATGTTGGTTCAATATAATTACCTCCCTATAACTACTTTTGCATTCTTTTTGTAATTACTTGACTTTGACGTTCTTTCACTTCTCATTGCATGCTTCATATCAGTTATTCTAATCATGGTTAAGCCATGTAATATAATTGATTATTATTTTCAATGACAGTTCAACTGACAAATGTCAAATTACGTTAACGTTATTAGAATTTTAAGCCAATTATGGATTATAGGTTTTATTACTTTACTCTATGAATGTTATTGACTTTAATTAGATTATCTTGGTTGTTTACACTCAAGAGTGTACACTTATGCTTATTAGGATTACTTATATTTACTTTTCTTTAATTTCAAATTGATAATATGGGTATTGCACTCACTGAATTTTGTCACTTATACTTGAGTAGTTTCTTCCTAGGTTCTGCTTAAACAGCTTATATTCCCACTTAGCTTGTATGATTTTCCTGCAGTATGCCTCCTTAGAATGACTGCCTTTCCATCCTATTTACTTGTACTTACTGGACTACGATTAAGAGTTATTTCCCAGCATTTATGACAAGTCCCATTATAGTTATAGATCTCAACCAAGACTAAAGACTAAATTATATAAATCTCTATTAAACAATGCTCTGATTAACCACTTAGTACATACCAGCTCAAATTGAGCTGCTTTTTTATTGTTAATTACCCTGTTGAGGTCATTCACCTATAATATATATGAAACTAGAGTATATGAATTAATATTACTGTTAAATCTTACAGAAAAGGTGGAGAAATACCTTTGGCACCTCATTTTGGAATGAAAAACTACTAACTGTTTACTAAAGTGCCAGTTGCCGAAGCTCTAAACGTCATTAAACAGAAGTATGATCCACCTCAACACATCATCAAACTTGCCGATCATTGTCTCCAGAATACATATTTCATCTATAATGGTCAACGCTACAAGCAAGTAGAAGGAGCGCCGATGGGTTCACCTTTGTCTCCCGTCATTGCGAATCTCTTCATGGAGGACTTCGAATCGAAAGCACTGGACAGCACCATTTACAAACCGAAACTTTGGCTTCGGTATGTCGATGATGTCTTTGCCATATGGGGTCATGGTAAGAATCGACTTGCTGATTTCCTTACCCATCTCAATAGCATCCATAATAAGATCCAGTTTACGATGGAATTGGAGAAGAACAACCACCTTCCATTCCTAGACGTTCTCATCACCAAGAAGAATGGAAAATTGGGGCACACGGTTTATAGGAAGACCACGCACACCAATCGCTACCTAAATGCTAATTCACACCACCACCCTGCTCAACTACAATCAGTCCTGACAACACTGGTTTGTAGATCAAGAAGGATAGCCGACAAGGAGAATACAAGACAAGAATTAGCAACCCTTGCTCGAGTATTCGAACAAAATGGTTATGGCAGAGCAGCGATTAGGAAAGCGTTCCGACCACCGAAGACCAAAACGCAAGACGCAGAAGAGGAGAGACCTTGTGGCACGGCGTACCTGCCTTACATCCGAGGCACGACAGAGAAAATCGAAAGAATCCTTAGAAAATGTAACATCAGGACAACCTTTACCACGGATAGAATAATCCAGTACATACTGAGGAATCCTAAAGAGTACATCCCTTTGGAAAACCAAGGAGTCTACGAGATACCGTGTCGGGATTGCGATAGCAGCTACATAGGCCACACCAACCGGAGAATAAAGGCACGCAAGGAGGAACATCAGAATTATGTTAAGAAGATGGAACACACTTCATCGCTAGTGCATCATATATGGGATACTTCGCACAAGATTGATTTCGACAACACCAAGAGCATTGCCAGCGTTCGAACACAAAGACGCATGCATCATACGAGAAGCCATCGAAATCGTGAAACGTCCGAATTGTATGAACACCCGCGACGACACAAGCCGATTACCTGCATCGTGGTTACCAACGTTACTACAAGCAACGGCCGGCCATTCTCTACGAACACCAGCCATCCGTTCTAGCAGTTACAGCTCCCTCGATGCTAGTTGCCACAGTAATTGATAAACAACCCATTCAGTCAGCTGTACATCAAGTTGACAGTCCGTCGTGTTGCCGCATAACTAGAAGCCAAACCAGGACTATAAGGACTTGAAAATGACGAATGTGATTTCGTCGAAACGTCGTCCAACCCCAAACGCCCTTCAAGATGTTCTTCAACCAGTTGAAGAAATCTTCAAATTTATTAAGCGATATGACACCCTGAAATGTTTACCTTTAATATATATATATATATATATAAATATATATATGTATATATATATAATTTTTTCTTCGAACGCATGTTCTATTGCGCGAAATTTCAAAAATTTTGCTTTAGAAAATCATTATAGTAACTCTAGACTTCTGTAGTGACATTTTGTCTAATTTCCAAATTATCATAACGTTGTAAAGCTTTGGTATGATATCCATGGTGACATAAACACAAATGCGGGAGCAAAAAATATTGGCTCCCGCCGGAGTTAATAAAAATTGGCTCCCGCTGGTTGGAAATTGACAGTTTTGTTTCCTAAAACTGAGACGCAAAAGCCGACTTTCTATACAGTGAGTAGAAAAAAATTATTTTCCAGAAGGTGTGCAGCATCAACTGCTTATAAATCGGCATTATGTGATTCAACTTTAAGCTCCTCGACCCTTGGTTATATTTTATTATTTTTGATTCTAGAGTTTATTCATTTAAACCCTATGTAAAATTTCTTTTCCATTAGCTGCTACATCACCTGCTTCATATTTTAGTACATGTATTACCTTGGGACCCTCACAATTTACATTTCCCCTATCGTCCAGAAGGGGAAGTATTGTGAAAACATTTTTAATTTTAATATTTCGGTATAACTTTTACGGAAAACCAAGGATATATAAATGTTTTTGAAATAAATTTGGTTGGGTTTTGTTTCTTAATTTCGAACAAAAATGTTAATTTGTACAGTGACGCATATAATTGGCCTAACGGCTGTTGGCAGTGTGCGGAATAAAATTTAAAAAAAATAATAATAAACAAACTTGTTTAACACCAGAATTTGCCAAAATAAGATGTTTTCACCTAAAACGTTAATTTATTTTTGTGACCAAGATTATTGTCCCCATCTAATAAACTTTACAAACTTGTAACGGCTCTCAAGAGTATACGTTTTTTGAACTGTTTTTCTAGTAATATAACCTATTTTGCTGTGCAAGCTTTCGCTAGTTAATTATTACCTAATTTTACTAAATTGTACAGCTGTACGCATAGTGCATGTAAATCAACCAATGCATTCATCGTATTGGTAGTTGTCGGATGGCTTAATAATATTTAATGAATTTAGCTGAGATTAGAGTTACTTTAGAATAGCAATATCAATAGTCCCGCAATTTATTATATTCTCTCTGTTCTTTAAGCAAAAACACCTAATGTAAGTATTCAAGAGTAAATTTATCAAACGTTTATTAAAGTAGGGTAAAAATTAATTACAGTCTGAGAAGTGGAAAATTGTATCCATTGTCTACCCAGTACACCAAGACAAATGCTTTCCTACTGAGCAGGGAGCAAAATTAATAAATAAGGCAGACTATTTGAACAGTACAACGTCGGAGCAAGGGAGCTAGAGATTACTTTTAAGAGTTCTCGGCATACAACAGCAGGGAAGCCAGTGCTCGCGTTGCACGTAAGATAGAGAGGTGCTGAAAACTGCGGCAAAAACCAGACGAAACCGAAGGTTGCTTACCGTTTTTCGGAACTATTTAATATTGTATGTCATATACAGAATGCCCGAGGCACGTGATTCGCTACTTTACTAGTACATGTCTAGTCAAGCATATTTTAAGGGTACAACACATATGAATTTGTAGTTTGGTTTCAAAACAGGTATCGCTGCTTGCAATCTAGTTTTCTTCAGTTTTGTCTTTGAATGACAACAAAAATCTGCATTTATGTGATTAGATGATAACTGTAATTTCCTTTAGTGATCGCTTTAATTATAACAAATATGTAGCTCTACAATTAGTACTGTTATTGTAATATGAATCGTCATTTATGTAACGATGCTAAACACTATTTTATGAACAAATCTAAAAATGTCACCATGCAAACTGTTGGCGATTAAGGTACACGATATTTTAAACAATGAATAGCAACAGCAAACATAGCTATGTTAGATAAATAAAGGTGAATTGCATTTTGAAAACCGTACTCTAAATAAATTCCTCTACTATGATTTAAACATAAGTAGACTTTCAAAGTGTTTTAAACCGCATTCTTCATGAAACGGTGTTTGATCAACATTTAATATACAAGGTGTTCCAACCTTCTAGAAAAACCCTATTATGCCTTTACTACTAAAGCTGTAAAAATATACTGGGGTGAACTTATAGAAGGTATTTAGATTTACATTTTAAAAATATTTTGAATCGCCATGGTCGACTTGTGTGGCAGCGCCATACAAACTCACTTTTTTTTAAGAGAAACACCTTGTATTTTCCTTTACGATATTATCAGCTACAACCTTACTTACACGTACATTTCTTAAATTTGAAATTCTGAGCAATAGCTTCGAAATTACGTTTTCCTTTTGTGATAATTAATCTCATATATTGTAAACCAATCACATTTTATGAATAGGGTCACATGCTCCAATCACAGTTAATAATAAAATTCTTACACTGAAAAGCAAAGCACTGTACTTACCTTATCGCTACGTCGTTGCTTGTTATTTTGACAAATATAAAATTTGACATATAACTTGATATGAACACACGCGCTAATTATAAGCAAGGCGGTACATAATCGCCATGCATATAATTTGAGCGCCAGTAAAAAACGTCTCGCAGAGCGCTTAGTTTTAAACAACACAAATAAATTTGCCAAAACGCAGATTTCAGCAAACTAAAGTAAGGAAACACTAAACGAAACAAATCTTTTAAAAACTACATTTTGCCGGCGCCTCAAATAAAACCATTGCCACTTGCGAAGAAACAAAAGCTTTCACGGAAAAAACCTAGCGCGGCTCCAAATTCAAAAGGAACAGCATCCGAAGGGCGAAATGACCCGCAAATAAAAACATAAAATATCGAAGGAAGCTTCACTGCCACGTACCGAAATTGAAAATGCAACATAGACAATCTAACAGCCACGCACTTAAAAGACACAAAGAAAAACGCAGTTTTGTAAGCCGCTTAGGTAAACGGATTAAAACAGGTAGATAATACCCCGCAAGTGTTACATAAAGAAGGTCAAGTATCGACTCCGGATAATCGACAATAAACAACCCCGGGCGATCACAATTTCTTTTATAAACAAATGTCACGCAATAATTATAGCCCCTTAATGTTGATACACATATGGGCGTGTGACATATCGTTGAACGCGTTTTTTTACGAGGAAAACGATGGACGATATTAGAAAAATCGCCGCGCCGACGCCAAGACAAAAAGGAATTAAAAGCAACGAATTCTCTTCCCCAGAACGTGTTTGTCGTTTTTGCAACACAACCCCGAGATCTGGGAGAAATTAAAGAGGGAGTGCCCCTTTATAAAGAGCGAGCCCTGAAAAAGTAAGGCATTCGACTGATTTTTAATCTCGAGCCTTCTACCACTTCTAATAGATCTCTGATCTTAGAAGCCATCTGGAATAGGAACGCCGCTTCCTTTCCTAAATAACGCCGCCGTCGACGCTTGACATTGCTGCAAGCTCCTACCCCTTGCCGCCACCTTCTCCAGCCGCTATTACTCCAGGAGCGTCGCCATCAGCACCACCTCCTCTGGGTCGCTTCTCTAGCAGCTGTTACTCCAGGAGCGTCGCCATCAGCACCACCCTCTCCAGGTCGCTTCTCCAGCCGCTGTTACTCCAGGAGCGTCGCCAACAGCACTACCTCCTCCAGGCCGCTTCACCATCCTCTATTACTCCAGGAACGTCGCCGTCGGCACTGCCCCCTCCAGATCGCTGCTCCAGCCGCTTTTACTCCACAAGCTTCGCCATCAGCACCACCTCCTCCAGGTCGCTTCTCCAGCCGCTGTTACTCTAGGAGATTCGCCTTTAGCACCGCCTCCTCCAAGTCGCTTCTCCAGCCGCAGCTACCCCTGGATTGCAGCCGCCGCTCACCACGTCCAATATCGGCCCTCAAAGCCCGGGCCCGGTGCTTCGCCGCCCTTAACCCGTCGGCAGTGCGCTCCCGCGTGTGCTCAGTACCGTGAGCCCCGAGTGAGGCTAACTTATAGTAAATAGTGGTCGCGCCCCAACCACAAACAATGCACAAACAATTTTGAGACATTTATACAGGGTGTTCCTAAATAAGTGATGCAACGGAACATTGTAGATTCCTCATGAAAAAGAAACACTTTTTTCGTCGTCCATTTTTCTTTCCGGGCTTTCGTTTTCGAAATACAGGGTGTCAAAGATTTTTACAACAGCTGGTTTATTGCGGTTGACACCGCATACGTTATCAGAAAAAACCTAAGTTACCATTGAAAACAAATTACCTTAGAACTGTCAAGAGTCTCAAGTTAATTAATTGTCTTGCTGCTGAGTGTTTGTTTTGTAATTGTTTAAAATTGTTAAAAGTGTGGTAAAAATGGAGGGCTTTACTAATATAATTAATACACTGACATGATCAAAATTTACGGTGAAACGTTTAGCAAAATGTTTGGTTTTTGTTCATAGAAAGCCATTTTTCTCGAAAACGGTTGACTTTAGAGCAATGAACAAGCTTTTGTAAAAATGTTTGACACCCTGTATCTCGAAAACGAAAGCCTAAAAAGAAAAATGGAAGACGAAAAAAGTGTTCCTTTTTTATGAGGAATCTACAGTGTTCTTTTGCGACACTTATTTAGAAACACACTGTATATAAATTTTAGTATTAGCGAACCGTTAGTTTTAGGCTTGTGTTTTCCTTATATTCTGCATAACCCTTGTAATTTACGTGACCTTAAATAACACATTAAAGTTTTATTCATTGTGTGAACATTCTCTGTGTGTATTTATTCTTCAGCTCTCTCTTCCCTTGGTCGCCACGCCCGACCCGCTGAGCTAGGTGGGTAAAGGGGACCACGTCGCCATTTTTATAACCGTCGCCACGCCCTCGAGTGTGAGGCCTGTAGCGAGTGTTAACTTGACGTTTCTCTTTATTCATTTAATTCTGCAACCGTAGTACAAAACTCTCGTCGAGCAAGATTTTTATTGTTTATTTGTTATTCGCATTGAAACCTACAAGTATTAAAAACAAGACGAACAGAAGTTTTCCAAGAATTAGAGAAGATAAAAATTATATTTGTCTATATAAATGAGAACAAGTGTAATCAGGAAAGCCTTAAACAAGACTGCATCAAATTTTTACACAAACTAAGATTGGTCAGCCAATTATAGAAGGTACGAAGAAAAAGTAGTGTCCACGATCTTTACAATCAGAAGAAATCATGTATACAGTGTGGTCCATTAAGTGTGCAACAAATGGAACATTTCTTTATTAGTTGTACAACCAAAATTTAAATACCGCCACAAGTTAGTGCATGTTCGATAACCATATCAGATGCATTTAGAATGGCTCCAAGTCAAACAGCATACAGGACAGGACAAAATATATGAAATTCGTTCAAGAATAAAGTTACCTTATTTCAAAAAATATGACAAAATTTTATTGAAAAAAGTTGTTTAGCATCAAACGTTAAACTGAAATACAAAGTCAAAGCCTCCTATTCGAATTTTTATTATTTTTTTGGAAAATGTTTGCCCCGTATTTTCATAAGAATTTGAAATAAAATTGTAGGCTTTAATTGTAAGTTTTTTATATGTAAATTATTAGTAGTAATGCATTTGCCTTGTTAAAAAGAATATTTGCGAAATTCTCAAGTTCTGTTAAATATCGTTGCAACAAACATGAAGTGGACGGTTACCTAAAAAAATATAAATCCAAGTAAATTTTACAAATATGCTTCAAGTTGCTAAAAGTTATTTAAAAGTGTTGTGGTTGTAGCTACATTAAATACATATAAAATCAGAATAATAAAAATATGTATAATACGGGGGTAATACAAAATTTTCCAAAAAATTATAAAAATTCGAATAGGATACCCCGACTTTGTATTTAAGCATAGCTTTTGATTCTAAACAACTTTTCTCAATAAAATTTTGCCATATTTTTTTAAATAAGGTAACTTTATTCTTGAACGAATTTCATATTTTTTGTCCTGCCCTGTATGCTGTTTGATGTGAAGCCATTCTAAGAGAATCTGATATAGTTATCGAACATGCACTAACTTTTGGCGGTATTTAAATTTCGGTTTTACAACTAATAAAAAAATTCCCATTTGTTGCACACTAAATGGACCACACTGTACTATATGAAGCAGCAGAAGAAGCGTTAGGTCGAAAAAAGAAACAAAATAAACAAAATCCAGAATACTGGACAAGGAAGGCAGACGAGCTGGTCAAAAAGAAAAAATCGATTTATCAGAATTGGCTTCATACACATAAAGAAAAAGATAGAAGGTTATATGCGTACTAGAATAAGAAAGTAAAAAAAAAGTAACAAAGAGTAACCACGAAATGTGGGAAATGCGAAGAAGTACATAGATATATAGGATGAACAAGAGCATCAGAAGCATGGAAGACAATAAATAATCTTAGGAAAGACGAATGAGAGAAAAGCCTAAAACACCTAATAAGAATGAAAGAATAGGAAGAGTATTATAGAACACTGCTAACCGAAAATAGAGAATAATTTAAAATAGAGAATGCAGATATACAAATAAAGACAAACTCACAAGTAGCAAACATAACAATAGGCAAAATAAAAAAAACTTTAAAGGAATAAAAAATAGGAAATCGGCAGGGCATGAAAACATTTAACTGACAAAATACGAACCTGAGGTATTAATTGTAGTACTGGCTGAAATATTTCATAAATGTATGATACAAGCTGACAATATCCGTGAAGACTGGAAGTTAGCTAATGTTAACTCAATTTTTAACAAAGAAAATAAGAGATTATGCAAGAACTAAAGGGGCATAGGTGTGGTCAGCGCAATGAAAAGGTTGTGCGGCAGAATACTAAAAGAGAGAATTGAAAACGATGTAGAGGAAATAGAAGAACAAAGTGGATTTCGTGCCGAAAAATCTAGCGTTGATATCATATTTGTATTACAACAAATAATGGAGAAACGGATAACCAAGAATTTATCCACTTCAGTTGCTATTTATTGATTTAGAGAAAGCTTACTACGCGGTATCCTAAAAAATCTATTTGAAACATTGACCAAGATTGGTCTGGAATATATACTTACATTTAAAGAGTGCAGTTAGACTGGGAAGTGACATTTCGGAATATTTTCCATTAACAAAAAGACTTAAACAGGAATGTAATCGGTGACCTATTTTGTTTAATATACAGTGTCCGCTAAAAAGTCGGCATAATATGGGAAAAATTTTATTTATGATTTTTCAAAAAAATTTTTTACGTCAATAATTTGTGCTTCTTTAAAAACCTATGTAGCCCCTACCACATATAGTTATTTTTACTTATTTAGAAAATGGAGTTTTTCGAAATTGTCAAAGTCATAGAAGCGCTATTTTTTGGAAACTAAGTAAGATTCCAATAAGATTGTTTTAGGGTGTGTTATCTTTTAGCTAACTGAACCATCTTAATGTCAGAAAACATTTTTTAACTTTAACTAGAAATTAATTTAAATTTTTTTAAATATTCTTCAAAATTTCACATACCAAGACTTCATATTAAAATTCAATTTTTTTTATGTGAAGACTTTAAAGATTTATAATTTGAAAAAAAATATAAAATGTTAATTACTTCTTTATATTTTTTTATTATTTACCGAAAAGTAGTATGTTTGCACAATTTTTACGTTGTTTATGCAAAACGCTTTTTATGAAAAATACTTTTCAATTCTAATTAATATCTATTTAAATGAGATTTTTCTTTACATGTTCTAAAAATCTCGTCATTTAGACAACTGTAAAAGAACATTTACAGGATTTTTGTAACAGTACTTCATTAACAGGGCTAGATTAGGGTCTCTAAAAGCCATTTAAATAAACATTAATTATAATTAAAAATATTTCTCCTAAAAAGCGCCTTGCCTAAAAAACGTAATATTATGCAAACATACTACTTTTCGGTAAATAATACAAAAACTAAAGAAGTAATTAACATTTTATATTATTTTTTCCAATTATACATTTTAAAGTCTACACAACAAAAAATTTTAATTTTAATATTAAATCTTGGTATTATTGATGGGCATAACCGGACAATTTTCATAACCGAATTATTTGCATTCGAATCATATTAATAACCGATTGATTATTTGAATAATCATTCGAATCAATTTTGGCTCTCGATTAGTTTCGATTAAGTCAGCCGGTTTGCCGGTTGGCGGTTCACCGTCATCTGCATCGGCATCGTAACTTGCAGATAGCAGAGGAACTCAGTTAATCGTTAATTATAATAATTGTATAAATGATTTTTATTTGATTTCTAAGGAGTTTAAACCATTGAGAATAGCTATATCAATACTAATCATAAAGAAATTATAAATATGCCAATACAAAGTATCTATTGAATCTATTTTTAGTTCCTAAAATTCTCTAGTAGGCACCCTTCCCTTTTCGCTTGCCCATCATACCGGTATATTTTAGAATCCATAATTTATCTACGTTCAGCCTTCCGCGGTTCTAAGGACGCATACTTAAAATTTTCAAAATCGAAATCCACTTCTTGTCCCGACTGCTCCGTTATTAAAAATTAAATATAAATCTGTTACGATATTGGAAAATCTTATTTCGCTTCTGTTTATCCCTTATTTGGCATAATCAACCGCGTTTTGAAGCAAAAATTTAGGCCGTTATAAATTAATACCAACACAGCTTCGGCAAATATGATACTCAGCAAAACGTTATCTTTAATAGGAACGGCCCCATAAATTTAACTCGTCGACTGGGAGTCTCAAATGTCTTAATAACATCAACAAGCAGCGGCGAGCCTTACTTGGGTCAATCAAGTACATACGTAGAAAAGGTTATATGAGTTATGAATGACGTATTATTTACAGAATTTCGATCACTGGCAGGTCGCTGAGACGCGGCACGCAGTACGTATCAGGATGAGGTTATTTTTCATCCGAATACTTGGAACGAAAACCGAGTTACACAGGTTATTTCAATAACCGGATAACCGGTTATTTTTGATTCGAATAAGCCCATCACTACTTGGTATGTAAAATTTTGAAAAATATTAAAAAATTGAAAAATTTATTTTTAGCTAAAGTTAAAAAATAGGTGTTTTCTAGCCTTGAAATTATTCAGTTAGCTAAAGATAACATACCTTAGAAAAAATCTCATTGAAATCTTACTCAATTTCCGAAAAATAGCACTTTTATGATTTTGACAATTTAGAAAAACTCCATTTTCTAAATAAGTAAAAATCACTCGGTATATATGTTAGGGGCTAAATAAGTTTTTAGAGAAGCACAAATTATTGACGTAAAAATGTTTTTTAAAAAATCAAAAATAATTTTTTTCCATATTATGCCGACTTTTTGGCGGACACCGTATATATTTGGAAAACTTTGCAAAACTGGAAAAAAAAACCGCATTAATGGGGATTCTGATCAATGACCGGTGTTTGACGATTCCCCTATTTGCTGACGATCAAATAACTACAGCTTGTAATAAAGAAGCTACGGACTATATTATGAGAAAATTAGAAGAAGAGTATGAAATATAGGACTTAAGTATGAATATGAAAAAAACTGCATATCTAAAACTAGAAGAAACCTAAGAGGAAAAAATGTAAGGAATATAAGTATTTGGGGAGCATTTTGTGGGAGAACGTCAAAAAATCCATAAACGACATAGTACAACAAGACAGAAAAGCTATCCATATGCTGAACTCATTATCGTGGTCAAACATGATGAAATTAACTACGAAAATGATGACATACAGAGTCATTGTAGAATCAATTCTAACTAATGGTTCGGAGAGCTAGCAAATACAAAAAAATATAAGAAGACTATAGAAACAGTAAAGATGGATTTCCTGAGAATAGCGTGCCGAATATCAAAGCTGCAGCACATAACAAACGAGAACAGAAGAAAACGAAAAGGTAGGGTATATGATATGTTTTACCGGACTTTTTTCACTGTCTTGGGTATTTATCATAACCGCGTTAGTGGCCTAGTGCTAAGAGTGAAAGATTCGTAATCACAGCGATCAGCGGTCCCGGGTTCAAACCCCGGGGTAGGCACGAGTGTACGTGAAAAGACGTACAAAAGTCAGTCCTTCTCAGGACTAACCAGGTACACCTGAGGACGGAAGTAATTCAAAAACTCCCGAGACGTCGTGTGATAAACACCCGAAACAGTGGACAAAATTCGATAAAACATATAATAGACCACTGCCAAAAATGACATCATTCAGAGAACAGGTAGGGTATATACAAGCGCCGACAGAAGAAACCAGACAGTTGCTCTGGTACGGCCACATAATGAGGATGGAAGAAAGGTGATGGCCAAAGAGAGCATTAGAATGCACACCACAAAGTAGAAGAAGGAAAGGAAGACCAGAAATAACATGGAGCCAAGGAATTAGACAAGTCATGGAAGAAGCTATAGGAGGCGAGTGGAGAAATAGACACGACACGTATATAACTCAAAACACGCAGCTAAAAATAAATCGTATTTTTACAACAATAAAGCAATAAAGATAATTTTTCACTAAAAATTTTTTTACTCCTTTCTACACATTTGATACCCCGGAAGTGTGCATTTACGTGCTCTAGTTTTTAAAATACCTCAATGCTGAAATTTATAGCGCTTTCCCCGTACGCTTTGGTTAAACAATTTATTTAGTATCTTTTTAAATAATTTCGAGATTAATATACAATATCTGAATCTAGAAAAAATAAGCTTTCCATTAGTTTAAAAACCGTTAGGAAATAGAAAACATATAAGACAATATCCAAAAAGCGCCTCAGGATAACATGAGTTATGTGTCAACTCACTCGCTTGTATCATATACACCAAGTAGCTGACAGCTGCTGTGACTCTCCGATACGAAGCTCCAAACGTGTATAGAAATTATGAGTGAAAAAACTATATCTACCGTATCGGCAATACAGCAGTTTCAATGTCACGCGAGAGATCACGGTTATCGAGCAACCACCACTGCAGACACGCGGGCTTATCGTTATATTTACAAATAATGCGCTCCCGAAATGTAATGCGATTCGTATCCCTGGTAAAACCGTCCGTCGCGCCGATAACAGAACTTCTTGGAAATATTGTGGTACTTACTAGCCTTGGTATTGAAATAAACTGCAAATGTACAATCTAAATTCGGGCATTCTTGTATAGTTGTGAGTCGTGTTTGCATGATATTACACTATCGGTTACAGTTGGAGCGTGTTTACTTATCTTGTATGATTTCGGTTGTCGGGTACAATTTTATTCAAAAAATGGCAGACAATATCACGGTTAATATTCTCAGCATTCATTTTAAAAACTTATTATTAGCTGAAAAGGTTCAAATAAAAATAGTTGCGCAGCCTACACCGGTATTAAATTTCAACCTGCAAAATAAAGTTGGAACTCGTAATATTAAAACACATTTTTCTATAGACATTTACAAGAAAAGCAAACGGATTGGTCGATGTGATGCATTAAATGCTCTATTTTGTTTTCTAAATACATTATTATCGAATTTCGTTTTAACACTTATTATATACTATCTAAAACAAAGAAATACTGGGACAACTATTGATACAGATTTTACTTTTGTTTGATTAGCTTAATCGATGCTTTAAACAATTACATTTACTATAACGATTTTGCTTTATAGCAATCTCTAAACAAGTTGATAGTTATAAATACCTTACAACTATTAAAGCAGTCACATTCACAGCATAACTTATAAACTGTCCCAGTTTCTTTATTCTGGATAGTAAATTTGTGTTGTGTTTAATTACTTTTTGTTCTGTGCATATGATGTTTTCTTTTGGATCATTAAAATTAAAAAGCATCACTATACTTATGTGCATTAAATCATCGACGGAATGTAGGTGAGTAAATTATTATTATTTTTTGTTTACTTATTGTTCAAAATTAAGAGCTCCCCGAACACAATTATCACGAGCCACCAATGTTACATTTAATTATTTAGTTGCTAATTAGTTGTACATTTGTCTGCAATAGATGATACCGTATAAACAAGGCGGAATTAAGGAGGCGCTTGCAGGCAGTGGGAGGGTGCTTAGCATCACCTGAAATCAAGTTAGCATCCCTTAAGCCTAAATTCAATGTACGATATTTAAACTTCTGAGGTCTGAAATAGAGAAGTCACTACTTGCCCGAGTATAGCGAAATAGTTGTAATTGCCATGGAGTTTCAGCACGCCCAAATTTTGCACTCTAGCTCCGCCTGTGCGTATAAACCAAAGAAAATTATTTAAAGTAATGAATGTTCATTGTTTCTGTAATGGTTGCGTTGCGTATTTAATTGATTGCATGTACAATCAACGTTCAGCTAATGTCTCTATTTCACATTAAGTAGGCAACACAGTCATTTATAATGAAATTTCTGACAACCTTTTCTGGCCGCTGACCCAAAGTGATACAGTTGTCGTCGTTAAGTAGTTAAATACAAACTATATACTACGTCTCATAAACATATTCAGAAATCAAATTACTGGGTCGGCCTTGATTGTACAAAACCAGTTTTATACGTTACGAAATAAACATTTGAGGAAAATTTAAACATTTTTAGTGTCAAATAAAATTGAGTTGTGCACAACCGTCTTACAAATAGCAATATTCTATTCAAATCTACTGCATCTGCTCGTTTAACGTTATACACCATAAACTCAAAGAAAATTCTTTTAGTAGTATTATTTAATATCTTTCCACAACCGAGAATATAATTCTGCCTAGCTTACAAAAATTGTGACATAAATAAAGCATTTTCTCACGTAACAATACAGGAAATGATTGTTGGTAGCCTCCATTTTTCCCATATGGAAATGCAATTTAGGAAAATCATTGGCAATAACCATTATTACTATTGAATTGTGTTGGTACATAAGCTTCCTATAATTATTCTTGCAATGTGTTTAGTTTTCATATTTACTAGTTGACATTTAATTTATTATTTTAAATTGCAACTCTGGCTGTTATAAAGTGAAATTGTCCTCGGTGCAATACTTACCTAGATAAAACCAAATTTTGAATCAAGTTTACAAAAGTCAGAACAAAGTTTAAAATCATTAAATGTCAACCAGTTAACGTGAAACCTAACCTCACTGTAAAAGCAATAGCCAGAAGCTTATATACCAACACAATTTCACCTAGTGATAATGCTTGTTGCCAATTAGTTTCCTAGAATTTCGCTATTTGCATTTGTATATGTGAACAAATGGACTATATGATATTTCTAACAACTACAATTCAAAGGCTACTAAATCTTGTAGAATAATTTCGATTTGCTGTAAGTAATGCTTTATTTATGAAAATACTTGTTTCTTGTTCTCTAACTTCGGTTGAAGAAAAATAGTATATACACCGCAAAAGAGAACACCATTTTCCCTCGGTGTATTTCTAGCCCTTGTAAAAGTAAAGCTTTCTGTTAATAAACTCTAGTTTCACTGCAACATAAAACTGCCATTTGAATTACTTAGCACTTGATAGGAAATAATAAATTACAAATCAATGGCATTGCAAATATACGTATTCGTGGTAGATCTTAATTATTATGGTTTACACACTTCTTCTAATATTGTTCTCTGAATGTCATTTTTTGGCAGTGGTCTATTATGATATGCTTTTCGGACTTTTCCACTGTCTAGGGTGTAAATCACACAAGGTTTCGGGAGTTTTGATCTACTCCCGTCTTCAAGTGTTCCTTGTTAGTCCTGAGAAGGACTGATATTATACATTTTTCAACGTAAATTTGCGCCGCCCCCGGGGTTTAAACCCGGGACCGCTGATCACTGTGATTACTACTCTGCCACAAAATCAAACAAACTCACATAGCTCCAAATGACATGATGGTGAGCTTTGACATAGTAAGCCTCTTCACAAATGTGCCGACAGATGACGCACTAGCATGCATCAGAAACAGGCTGGAATTGGATGACACACTTGCCGAACGCACAGATCTACAGGTAGATACAATAATGGAGCTGTTAACGATCTGCATTAAGACCACATACTTCCAAGCAGACGAGCAGTTCTACCAACAAGAGTTCGGAGTAGCCATGAGATCTCTACTATCTCCAGTAGTCAGTAACATCTACATGGAAGACTTTGAAGAACGAGTTATATCTCAATATGAGAACAAGCCTAGTCTATGGCTGCGATACGTAGATGATACGTTCGTAATATGGCCCCATGGAAGAGAGACACTGGACGGCTTTCTGAAACATCTCAATAATCAAGCCGGATCAATTAGGTTCACGATGGAAATAGAATCGGAAGGCAAACTCCCATACTTAGACGTACTAGTCCAGATTGGTGACAAGGTACAAACAAAGGTATATCGAAAACCAACCCATACGGGGAGATACCTACACTACGATTCTAACCACTACAATAGCGTGAAACGTGGCGTCGCGAGATGCCTATGTAGCCGAGCCAAGACCATATGCTCGGAGAAAGAAGACCTCAAACGGGAAATTGAGATAATCACAGAAATGCTGCAAGCTAATGGCTACCCGAAAAGAGCTCTAAACCAAACGCTAAAAGAGATGGACAGAAATACAACACCGGCAGGGGATGAGAAAACGGAGCCAACAACCACGGCCGTAATACCATACATCCGAGAAGTTTCCGACAAACTGAGAAGAATCGGAAACAGATTCATTATAAGAACTGCCTTCAAGTCAACAACGACTCTAAGAGGCATGATGACGCATACCAAGCCTCAGAACGAAGATCAGAGTTCAAAGAACTGTATCTACAGCGTAGCGTGCGAGTGTGGAAGACAATACATAGGGGAAACACAACGACCCCTACAAGTGAGATTATCGGAACACCGCAAAAATGTTAGAATGGGCGAAACCATCAAATCCAAGATCGCAGAATACGTCTGGAACGAACACCATCACATACAATGGGATAACGCATCAATTGTAGCTAAAGAGGAAAACAGATTCCGTAGGAAGTTGAAAGAAGCTACATACATACCGCTGGCAGTAGAACCAATTAGCCAGGCTAGCGCAGAACTAAAACCCATTTCGATGTCACTACTGCGCAGAGAATTACAAAAATAGTCTACTGAGCATACAGCGGTAAGATATATATAAGTTTACAACTAAAATATACAACCGCCCTGGTGGCCTAGTGGTTAGAGTGGCAGAGTAGTAATCACAGCGATCAGCGGTCCCGGGTTCAAACCCCGGGGGAGGCACAAATTTACGTTGAAAAACGTATAATATCAGTCCTACTCAGGACTAACCAGGAACACCTGAAGACGAGAGTAGATCAAAACTCCCGAAACGTTGTGTGATTTACACCCTAGACAGTGGAAAAAGTCCGAAAAACATATCATTCTTCTAATATTATTTAAATATTATTCATTTAGCGAAGTTAACACATCACATAAATTAAATAACTAATGTATGTGTATAAAACAGTATACTTATATGCACCCTACGTAATACGTAAAAGACTAGCATACATTGACAGTCGAATAATCTCACAATAGTGTTGTAATACATATTTTGGTTTATAAAAGATGCTAATTAGACATTGTAATAATTAATTAATAATGAAATGAGTATGTCTTGAAAGCTGTAACAAAAAACTAACTTTGTATGGGTTTCAATCTGTATTTGTATCGACGACACCATAAATTCTTAATTAAAACTTGCAAAGTCAAACATCCTTTTTATAACGCACCTGATAACAGAAACTTGTTTTGTAAGAATGTGCTCACCTAAGAAGCGTGAATTTGAATCCAATGGGCAATTTAAAGTACAACTTTTTTAATTCTTTTTATCTTGCATGGTTATAAATAGGGTCCGGACAGATTTAATAATAATACAATAAATTCACAAAACTGCAATAGTTGTTCAAACCCAACTTTAATTTACAAAGTATAAAACATGTATAAACTTACAACGGTTTTATAAAATTTGGATATGCCTGCAGAATTTGCGAAAACATTTGCAACTGTGCAGTTGACCAGATAACTTGATCCGCTGCACCACATCTAGTTATGTCTTCTTCTTCCCCATATCATATGCCACTGGCGTGTTTACCACATAGTGGTTCTATGAGCCCTCTTTGCCCTTAGGCCGGGTAGGTGGCTAGCCTTTTGCGTCGAAAGTGAGGAAGAGTTCCCTTGTTTAGGGGTTAACGCCTACCACAGGTGTTAGCGTGGTAGCGGGAGAGCGTACAATTTTTTTTAACTCTAGAGTCGCCGGGATTCGAACCCGGGCCGGCCGCCTGAGAGGCGAGCATTTGCTCGCGGGGCCATCCGCTCACCATGTAGTTATGTCGACTTTTTAAACTATGATAACAATAAAGAGGCGTGCGAGTAAAGTTTTATTATCCGTAGGGGTCTCATAAAAATAAATGTAAATTACAGTACAGTGAGAGAAGAATAACTATTCAACTATGCACTATTAACTGTTACACATAAGCAGCTTCGAGCTATTTTAAAAGTTATTGTGAAAAAAAACACTGAAAATATGTTTGATATAAAGCAATAAAGCACACGTATTTATAATCACCCTAGAAGTCTAGACATTAAAAAGTCAAAGGAGGGTTGATGTTACAGAAAACGGCAATTTTGATTTTCTCTTCGATCCTAATTTTTTAGTTATCAAATTTAATTTCGCTAATTAGACATAATGCAGTTAGCCATAATCCAAAATCTTCAATTTACAATTATTTTTGATCCCAAAGTGTCCTCGCGAAATTAACGAGATTAGATGCAATTCGAGAACTGTTCTGGTAATTATTATTAGTAGCAGGCCATGGATGCTAATAAAACCAAAAGGGTTGCATACATTAAAAGCTTATTCTTTTGGCAGTTCCCAGTTGCAATTTTTTTATTTTTATAAGATGTTAGTTATCCACTAGATATTAAGCAAGTACTATCATTAAAGTTACCAAAATTTAGTGGCAGCCTTTGATCACCGTAGTCGTCCATTATACAAAGTTAGTTAGACTTGGACGACCCCCAGTAGCTGTTTGTGCTGAAAACGTTAGTGCTATCGAAAAGTGTCACGCCAACAGCTGTGTGTGAGAAATCTAGCAAACCAGTGGATTTCATGTAGGAACAGAAAAAGAATATAAGCACGTGTAGACTGGTGCAGATTTGTGTTGCAAATGTTCGATGTAGAATCTTCAAATCATGTGTTTAATATTACGGCGCCCGATGTCCTCGAGACTAAACAGCAATCAGATATTGAGGTTTTTGAAAACGAGGCTATAGCAACAAACATTATTAGCGGTAAAACTAAAAACAAAACAATTATTGCTGCTTTCTTCAGACACGGGGCTTCAGCTGCAGTAATCTCTCTTGACAATCGTAAAACTGTAACTTCTAATTAGTATACAGAAGTTTGACTTCCTCAAATCTTTAAAAAATTGTGTAGTGATCTCCGAAAATCTAGATAGGGTGGCATTTTGTTATACTAAATGTGATAAAGCAACTCCTCATACGGCCCCAAAAACTTTAAATTTCTTATAAGAATCGCGAGGCTAGCTAACCACTCACCCTTAGACAGTTCAGATCTTTCCCACAACGATTTCTTTTTGTGTCCAATGATTGAAAAGGGCATAAGAGATAAAAATACCCCAAAAGAGAGGATTTTTGAAAAAAAAATCTTTAAAGATTTCGTATTTAACCAACAATTAACAAAACAACAGAACAACATTAAATACAGGAAAGTTTAACGAGAGAACGAAAGGCTTGTACTTTTTACATAATCGTTAGAAAATTTGATACAACTCTATAAAATAATATATTAGACGGATGGACGAACATCTTGTTACATGGACGGAAAGAAAACCCACTTTGGTTTTTACTCGTACTTACTGGCATACTAAAAACAACAAAAATGTGTAAAACAATTAAGTTGTGTGATTGTGGTCCATGTGAGGAAGAAACGAAGGCTGGGCCTTATCTGTTGACGAAAGTTGTATTAGGTTTCTTGTCAGCTGGTAGATATCGCCCCAGGTCTACTAGTTCGCCTGTTAAAGTCTAAATTGGTCGTTAACACAGATGGCTCAAAGTAACTATAAAATTTCAAATTGTTCAAAATGTAACTAAAGGTGCCTATACCCAAGGGGAAATTGATTCAATAAGCTACTTAAAATAAAACCTGTTTAGCCAATTCTAATATTGCCTGCTAAAATTACAAATTAGTTGTAACATCCATTTTAAATTGATTTTGAATGCAAAAACTTGAAACTTGAAAAATGTAGCAGTTATTTAATAAAATTTAAGAAATCCTAATATCTTGTTTTTGATAACCAGGTATTTATAATCCTAATTTATGAAAAAGCCACAAATGTGGCGAGACGTGAACATTTTAACAATTCAAACCACTTTTAACATTTAAATAAACTTAGCTACCACTTCCTTACGAAAAAAAACGAAGTTTTCTTTCCATCAAATGAAAATTCCAGTATTTCATTCACAAGTCAAGAAATACACATGGATCTTATTCTATCTATGTACTATGTTATAGAATTGACTATACAGTGTGGGTGGGTTTTTATTACACCCTCATTAATTCCGTCACTGTCAAGCTATTTAAAAAATTTAAACACTAATTTTAACTCTTTACGCTCTTTTCAACTGTCTACACTAGAATGCCGTCACTTAGAAAACAAAAGAACAACGATTTCTGGAACATTTTTTTTTAAATAGAATAAATGAGATCGTAGGAGTAAAAAAAGGAATTATCAAAAGTAGGCCGTGTAAGGCAATGTTGAAAAACAAAATATTTTTAACATTTTATAAATATTGCACATTCCTTACATTTTAAAGTATTTTTAGGCACACATCCTGAAAATCATGTATTACTGTTAAATTTTTAGGCCAGAAAGTATTTCTTTACAGGGCGATTTTGGAAGTTTACCTTTTACAGGCTAATTCTGGAAAATTTACTACAATATTTGGAGACTGTGATTAATAAGGAAATCAACTATAAATATCTCCAAATTTATAAGAAGCTATAATGCTTGTTTGTTATGTAAAGTTCCAATATTTAGGTAAAATTCAAAAGAAACGCGAGTGCCTAAAGAATGTACGTAACTCGTCCGGAGACGCCTTTTACAGGATTTCGGCATTGGCCGGAAATTTTCCTACGCTTCCTGTAAGGATGGTCTTTCCGGACTTGTAAACTACTATAACAATAACACAAAAAATAACAAATATTACTAATATGCATAAATTACAGCAATTATTCCAAAGTGTCTGCTATTTTTTTTTTATTGCATAGCCTATTTACAATCTGTTACAAACGAACAATAAGTAAATGTTGTGTCATATATACACTAAACTAAGTACAAACTTGCCGAGAACAATCCAGTGATAGTTCCCTTATTTACAAAATTATCCAACTAATTGTGTAATTATAAATTATACTATTCTCTTATAGCTACGTACAAAGCAAATATTTAATCAAACCTGGTGGACAGGTCTGAGGGCTTGAAACGTTTCAACCTTCTAGTATCATCACTGTACAAAAGCTGAGAGACTAGGTCATTAGGATGCACTGTGAGTCTGTTTTCATATTTAACACAATAATTTTTAATTACCTCGCGCACTGACTCAATATTGAGATCGTTTTGTATTATGTAATTCGGCACATACCACGGAGCGTCTACAATACACCTAAGCACTTTGTTTTGGAATCTTTGTAAGATTTCAATATTAGAGGTACTGGCAGTACCCCACAGTTGTATACCATACGTCCAGATGGGTCGGATAATGGTCTTGTATAGTAGGAGTTTATTTTCCATCTTCAACTGGGATTTTCTGCCAATTAACCAGTACATTTGACTAAATTTAATTCCAAGTTGCTTTCTTTTGGTAAAGATATGTTTATGCCATGTCAGCCGTCGGTCTAAATGCATACCCAGATATTTTACGTCTTCAGTTTGTGGAATCAGTGTATTATTAAGTGTTACCGGTGGACATGTACCTCTTCTCATGGTAAACGTAACATGTGATGCCTTGGAATTGTTAGCTTGAATTTTCCATTTCCTCAGCCAATGCTCCACTAGACTTAAGTTGTACTGCAGGTTTTCAGATGCAACAGCAGGGTTAGTATCTGAAGCTAATATGGCCGTATCGTCGGCAAATGTGGCTGTAGTTGTTAGATTGCTTGTTGGTATGTCGGCTGTGAATAGGGTATATAAAACTGGACCAAGCACACTGCCCTGAGGGACTCCAGAGGCGATGGGGTGCAAATCTGACAGCTCTTCTCTCTGTTTGACGAGGAACCATCTGTTTTCCAGATAGGATTTGAAAATTTCATAAAAAGGATGCGGTAATGCTTTCTTCAGTTTATAGTGTAGACCTTGACGCCATACTTTGTCAAACGCCTGTTTGACATCCAGGAACACTGCGGAGCAGTATCTCTTGTGTTCCATATCATTGTTTATTTTATGAACAATTTGATGTATCTGTTCCGTCGTACCATGTTGGCTCCTAAACCCGAACTGATGGTTTGGTATGAGTTCTCTCTCTTCCAGTATTGGCTGAAGTCGTTTTAGTAATAATTTTTCAAGCAATTTGGATAGCACCGGCAACAGACTTATGGGCCTATACGATTCTACGCTGTTTACATTTTTCCCCGGTTTTGGGATCATAATTATTTGAGCTACTTTCCACTGATTGGGAAAGTAATTCAATCTGAGTACGGCATTGTATACAAATGTTATAGCTTTTAAACATTTCGGTGAGATTTCTTTCAGTACTTTACCAGTAATTAGGTCCCAGCCTGGTGTCTTTTTTGGGTTAATTTCTAGTATAGCTCGCTCAACTTCCAGCAGCGTGAATTTCTTAATAGGTAGATCCATTTGAAATGGCGATTCTAGAAAGTTACAGATTTCACTTTCTTCATCTGGACTTAGCTGTGAAGGAAAAGGTGTAAACACATTTTCTAGATGTTTAGCAAATGCAATGGCTTTTTCCTTGTCGTTTCGTGCCCAAGTTCCATTTTCATCTTTCACAGGTGGTATTGCCTGCTGTGGTCGTTTCATTTTCCGGGTGGCTTTCCACAAGGTGTAGTCTGTAGCTTCCGTCGCTGTGAGATTACTGAGATACTCCTGAATCGATTGGTTTTTAATATCCAACAGTAATTGCTTGAGATTTTGTGCTGCCTTGTTAAACTTTCTTTTATCTTCTATCGAACGTGTTATTTGCCATCTCTTGCGTAACTTCCGTTTCTCTGCAATTTTTTCTTTTACTATTATTGGACACACTTCTTTAATTTTCACTTCATGTGCGTCAGGGCTTGCTTGCCAAGCTGCTTCTTGTATTGCTCTTGTAATTTCGTTGACTGCATTATCTATATCTCCTGTAGTTTTTAGTGGTATGTCCAATTTGACCAGTTCATCCAAATACGTTTTGAACACGTTCCAATCAGTATGTCTAGAGTATAGTGTTGCCTGTCTTTGTTTATGTTGGATTTGTGAATACATAATTACAGTGACAACAGAGTGGTCTGAGGAAAGATCTAATAATGTTTGAGTCTTGCATTTTTTAACGTCGATTCCTTTTGTAAGTGCAAAATCAATAGCATCAGGTATTCTTCGAGGGTCTGTTGGCCAGTATGTAGGTTCGCCCGTAGCGAGACATTGTAGATTAACGCTTTTTATTGCAGCTAATAATTCTCTGCCTTTTGTTGTCGTAAGCCTTGATCCCCACAGTGGACTTTTGGCATTAAAGTCGCCGCCAGAAATAAATCTATTTCCCAACGTTTTAAAATACTGTTCATAGTGCTGCTTTTTGTTATTATGCTTGGGCGGACACTATTACAGCAGATATAACCAACGAACCTATGTGGTCCAGTATAGCGATGCTCGTAGCTTGTAAGTAATCGTATTGATACTGCTCTAATTCATAATGTTTGATATGTTGTCGAATAATAATTGCTGTTCCCCCATGAGCTCTTCCGCTAGGATGTGTTGTATAATATATGGAATAGTTTGGTATTTTAATGTGGGTTTTATTTGAGACATGTGCTTCCGATATTAACATAATGTCGATTTTGTTCAACTGTAGAAAGTATGAAATTTCCTGTGTATGTTGGCACAGGCCGTTGGCATTCCATATTGCAACTTTAAGCAGTTCAGCCATTAAGCCAGTTTGCTGACAACAGTGGTTAATAGATTTAGCATCGTACTCATTTGTTCCATTAGTTTTTTCATCATGGTTTGGAGTTCAGAGAATTCATTTGTTTGTTGTGGTGTGTTTACTGTGGCACATTGAGTAGTGTTGTTAGTGTACCGTATATCATGGGGATTGCCTGTTGTTTGTTGAGCATACGTTACTCCAGGTTGAACCATTCTTGTTGGAATTTTGTTAATCTTCTGACGCAATGCCGGGTAGAGCTTTTGTTGTAGTTGTTTGTGGACCCAACAACCTCTGTAATTGGCAGGGTGATTACCATTGCAATTAACACACTTCACTTCGTCATTTCTTGTTTTTCTTGTACATTCGCTTGTTGCGTGATTACCTACACATTTGACGCATCTAAACGGTTGGTAACAATAGTTCTTAGTGTGCCCGTACCTTTGGCATTTAGCACATTGTGGAATTTCCCTTTTCGCATGCGGTGCTTCAAATTGCACCACACAGTTTTGAAGTAACTTAACGTTATATATTTCTTTATTATTTTCTTTTGTCTGTAGATCAATGAAAAACATAGGTAGAGGATCTTTTGTAACGCGATGTTTAATATTCCATGTGCTGATTACATTGTGGCCAAGTTTTTCTAATTCTGCTTTTAGTGATTCCAAGTCTGACGATTGATGGAAATTTTTAAGTACAACACGAAAATGTCTGTCTTGCTTGGGTTTGAATGTGTGAAATTCAGTGTTACGTTCTTTTAAAACTTTAATGATTGCACTATATTTTTCTTGAGTTTTTAGTTGAATTTTAATCTGATCCTTGCTAGTTGTTTTAAGAGTATATTCATCTTTTGCTAGGCCTTCTAGCACTTCCAAAAGAGGTTTGATGTTTTTCACTCCTGACACAAAGATCGGCGGTGGTTTTGGATCATTTTTGTCGTTTGATTCTTTGTCATGCTCCATACCCTCGTTTTCTGTTGTTAACTTTTCATATCTATTATTAGTTGGAATAGGATTACTTAGCCAATAACGTTTCTCATTGTCAGCATTTGCCACTTCTGGACTAAGTAATCTTTTTTTACTGCTGCGATTCACAATTTGCCAATCATTTTCCTTTTGTGACGCCAGTGGTGGGAATTGGGTGTTTAATATTTGCTGTTGATATTGTTGGTGTTGTTGATTTAACCAGGGTTGACTGTAATACATGGTATTTGGCATATTCATTGGTTGTATTGGTTGTGTGTACGCCCCTGGCTGTTGGCTTATTTGCATTTGGGAATTGCAGTCATAATTGGGAGGTACTTGTGTATACGGTAATTGCAGGTTGAATGCCATTGTGGATTAATAATGTGGTAAGAATAAGTAATAAGATAAAATAAATCAAAATTAAATTTAGGATTAAAACTTGCTTATCACTCCAGTTCCGTGCCTCGGCCGGGCGGCCTTCACTTATTTATTGTGCGACACTTGATATCACTAGCGCTCGGAGACGACCTTACACTTGGAAAATCAAATGCGAACTGTCTGCTATTATTAAAGCACATTTGGGCTTTTCTTAATAAATCGTGTCTACATTTACGTAGCACCCAAGGTGCTATTCGATGGGCAGCTAACTTATGCATATTAGTTATATTTGTTCTTTTTTGTGATATTGTTAATTTTCAATCTTTAAAATGTAATGTCCCGTATTTATAAAATGTTAAAAAATATTTTGCTTTCCAGCATTGTCTTACATAGCCTACTTTTAGTATTTTTTAACCCCTACTATCTCATTTATCACTAAAAAAATAAAACGGTGCTGTACCAATAATGTAATAAGTTTTCCAATTATCCAAAAATATACAGGGTATGAGATTTAGAAAATTACACCGCAAATCGTTGCTCTTTTGTTTTCTAAGTAGCAGCGTTCTAGTGTAGACAGCCTTTTAAAAACTACATATTATCATTGATTAAATAAGTACTACTTATTTAATCAATGATATTATGAAATTGATATAATTTACCATTAATGTGACGTATGGATATGACTTAAAACGTTCTCAATATAAAACTACATTTAAAATATATCTTTAGTGCCGGGAAGAAATGAAACGCTAGTGATCCTGATATTTGTGAACTAATTGCTTGATCAACTTATTCCTAGATTATATTATTATTAAGTTGTTTTAATATAATTTAATAAGGTTATTTGTGGTTTTGCTGAAAATCAGTTACATATTGGATTCACATTCGATTCTACTTCAAATTATTCCAGATCACTGTGTACACCATAAATATCATACATATCAATTTTATTTTCTATTATATTTGAGAGTATATGTCGCGTCCCTTGCACATAAACTTGTGTTAACTTGTTCTTCATTACAAATATTTCCATTTCTATCGCTTCTCAAAATAAAATCTATATATTTTGTAATTTTTATCATATAATTATTGTGAAGTGGTATAAAGTGTGCCAAGCACAAGCAACTACAAAACGAACAAAAGTATGTTCTCACCCCGTCTACAAAGGACGTTAGCTATCGAATTGTAATGCATCATAAATAATTTGTAAATGGCCGCATAAGTTTATTGCAGTATTTGATTGTTATTTCTAAAGAGTCAATTAAAAACCAAACATAATTAACCAAGACATGGATTGCTAATACTTCCGTCTGGGAAATAAGTTTCGTTAGTACAATGAGCCTCCGTTGGCTCCAAAACCATTGTACGGGTTACGTTTTATGACTTGCATTTGCATTTTACTTTATTTCCCAAATTAAAATGTGAACTGCTCCATTTTACCCTCAAGTTGATTTTACTTTAGTAACAATTTAGGTTACAAAACGTAATTTATCAGATTGTGGAAAAATAAATTCTTTCCACCTGCTAAAACGTCATCAAAACTGGATTTACTCGTATATTAGCAACCATAAGAAATTACAACTACAATTAATACTGTGAATTATGTCAATAAATACTCCTGTATACGTCACTAAGTAAAATATACTAAATTAATATAATTGATGTAAATTGCAGCGCTCAGTGTGCCTTTGTGAATCAAAATGTGGAGCTGCTCTTATTGTCCTATAGTAGTTTTAAAGTGCTAAGGCCGAATACAATTATCCTTATCCGGAGGAAACTAAATACTTGAAGTTTTAAGATTTCTCATAAAGTGGCGTGTCACGTTACGGTATAAGGCATCTTCTCTTACAGCTTCATTCATTGCTTTCAACTCCATTTACCTAACATGACGCTGGTATTATAAAATATCAGTAACACTATTTTGTTACATTCCTTGTAAGATAAGCATGATTTAATCATACTTAAAACAAGGATTATTAATTTTTGAATTGGTTTTGTTGTTACGAAAATTTTAAAGCTAATTATTATGGCATGTTATTATCGATTTGTTTTAGTTTCAATTACATTGCTACTAGTTTTAAAGAAATTCTACATCTTCTCACATCCTTTATTACTTACACATTCTTATCTTACAGCTTATGCGCCTTATTGTTAATTCACCCTATGATAGCTTTCATGCAACCATGCAGAGACTTTACCTACATTTTCTTCTTGTTCTTCTTATCTCTTAGCAATTTTCTCCGCATTGTTTATTGTATCGTAGTTCTCATTACTTCAATTGTATGTATTCCTAACAACTCTAAATTTTTATTCGTGTGAGCTTCACCATCAATTGTTTACCTCATCACTGCTCATTGCACAAGTCACATATGCTTGGTGAATTTGTTGTTAGTATGTGCATAAATAGAGAGGCCAACTGTCGTCATTCATAAAAAAGTATTTTATATGTATATCTGCTCTAAAAGCACTTCCGTTGAGACAAAATCAACCAAATTTGTTTTTTCAAATCGTTCAGAGTGCAACTTTCTAATAGTAATTTACGATACAAGTGCGTATAGCTACTCTTTAGGCTCGAGTGGGGTAGAGTTAAAACGCGAGTGAGCCAGCGTTTTAAGCCCCGCGAGTGACTAAAGATGCTTTACGCATGTGTATCGTACAATATTTTATCTACGATAGAATCTAGAAAATGCGGTAAATATAAAAAAAAATAATGTAAAATAGGATTACCAGCAACCGGTTGTAATTTTGCGTGTTTTAAAAATTTTAAAACACGTTGCTACTGACAACGTGCCTAATGAAATCTTTTAAACGCGTTACTACTGACGACGTAAACTAATGAAAACATGTTATTAAACAGTCGTTTTGCAAACTGAAAACTGCCAACTAAAATGCAATTTCACACACTGTCGTAGATAAAAAAATTATTTCCATTAATTTTATATTGTGAATATTATTGCAAGAAACAACCTGTTTACGGCAGGTAACAAACATAAAGGAGAGTCCAGTAGCTCAGTGTGAGGGAGGTTCTAGATTGAAATAGGAGAGAGCTCTCTCACAATAACAAAACAGCTGTAACATACGGAAACAAATTCGTGTTATTTAGGGGCGTGACCTGGTGTTTTGTCTGGAGGTGACCTACTGCGGAAAATTCTTACCGAGATTTGTGACTTCTGAAAAATTTATTTTACTGTAAGAAAACGAAGAACTGTATGTTGCTTCAGAAATTAAAATCATTCAGAGAATTTTAAAACCTTATTAAAATGACATCCATAGAAATAATTTTAAGCGGGCACCACCGGCAGGGTAGAACTGTGGAAAATCGTACTAACAAGCAGTCCCTTCGAATTCTACGTGCTTGTGACGTCACGTCCCAACAGATGTTTGCTTGTGGAGATATTCTCCAAAGGTAAAGCAGTATTGATTCACTGGTGCAATACGCTTAAAAGTGTTACAAGCAGATTCAACTTAGCTTGGTATAGCGATTCCATCGACGACAAAATGGGAAAATCAAGAAAAGTCTCAGTCACCGAGCAATGAGCGCTGAGTCAAAAGTCCACGAAACTAAAATAAGTAGCTTTAAAATTGTCCACAAGCGCCTTTTAGGCTGCTTCGTCTGGTGGAATAAATACAGCTGCAATTCAACTACTGACTACAAGCTATTGGCGCTGATCTACATGCTGACAATGACATATTCCTTCAGAATACGTGGGTTCCTCTAAATATTGTAATGTTATAAGTAAATGTAATGTACTGTGATATAATATAGTAATAATTTGAATTGTAATTACACCTACCGTACTTACAATTATTTAATTCAAATGTTAGACTGGATAAAGATAATTCTGTTTTAACTGGGTTTGTTAACTACTAACAAATAAACAGTATTATGCCCTTTACTGTATTTCATTCATCTCCAATTTAATATTACAGAAGGCTAGCTCGGTAGACAAGAAAAACTCAATCCTCAGAGTTGGGTTCCCCGGTTCGTTAATATTAAAATTCGTGTGATACACCACTGGGCTGTAAATTTACTTCAATCGCGCAGAGGCTACTTGGCTGCGCTGTCAAAATTCTTACACAAATCGGTTTATTTGTTGCGGCTTGCGTTTTGTGATTTTAAATTTAACAAAAGGAGTTTTATGAGCATTCGATAAGGTAATTTTTGAATTCTCGCGCCTTAGATGGCATTAATCTATCTTTTGTTTGCAAGCAAAACCTCCACTTGGTTGTTAAACGACGCCAAACATGCAATTGTTTTTCTTAACCGCAAATCTGGATTTTATGCAATTACTGGATATTCGCTCTTAATAATTGCTTTAATCTGCCTGGATCTGGCTTCCGTAAGACGTACTCTTGCTCTAATGGTAACTTTCCGGTTCCTAACACCAATACTTTGATTGCAATCTAACCTGCGTTTTCTGCAGGGCTGCGGTAACTCGTTCGGACAGCGTCTCCTGATGATTTCTACCTGAAGCTGGGCCCCTGGGATGCTGTGACGGCCTCCTACACGCTGGGCGGATATGCTGCTGTTGAAATTTCGGGCTCAGGACCTCAAATGTGCCGTGCTTGAAGATCGTAAGCTTGAGCTGTCCTCGGTCGGAACCTCGGAATGTGGTATCGGAGAAAATAATTTTTTTCGAGGGAAATTAAAACCCACACTTCCACTGATACACGAATAAATTTCCAACACAATGGTGTACTTTTTATTAATATAAATTAGGTATTTCTATATTAAAATTGCAATTAAATGAGAAACCGAAAACGGTGTGTCAATAATAATTTTTATTTAAATGTTTCTGGCTGCTGGTCGTTATTAACAAATGCCTATCTAAACTACAAAAACGGATATTGACCAAGTTCAATACAATAATCTTCTTAACTAATATTACTTATAATTAAAATTATTTACAAAATTTCTAATTCTAAAATATTGTCTTTTCAACTTTATTTTAACTGTCTCATAGCGCCACTTACTTTTAGATTTGTCTTTTCACTCTCGCGTAATTACACTGACTAGTCCACTTCCATCAAAAATTTTGTTTCACATCCTGTTGTGTGTCCTTTTCATTGTATTTTTTATCCATTGTCTACTTTTCTCAGATTTTCAAATATTGCTGTCTGCTATTACAATTGCCATGTTCTGCCTGGTTTATGCTCTTTGCAACATATTATTATAATTCTGCTTCTTTTACCTTTATTTAAAATGCTCATAAACATATCCTATTTAATTATTCGGACATTTACTCTTCATTTAACACGCACATGTTATAAACCGTTCTGTGGCAGTTCTATTTATTTGGTTTGGCTTTAATTTTGCACAAACCTCTTATTTTTGGCTAATTTAAAATTATCGACTCCAATCTATGAAAAACGAGCTCTGCCCTTTTCCTTTTGTACTCAAATCATTTTATTACTACTGCCATTACTTTGCAAATGTAATTACGGATTGAAATTTATACGCTAAATCGGGCTCAATACCATCTCAATACATCCGGTCAGATATCGATATGAAATTCTGCGTTACTGAAATAAGACGAGATCTGAATTTCGTCAAGTAAGCTGCATTTCTAAAAGCTGGTTGTAACCGATAAAGGTCATAACTTTTCAAAATTGGCTTGGTAAGGCTTTCTGAAACAGCTAAATTCACGGAAAAATAACGGTCACATATGCATAACCTATTTGCTTGAAGTCACCCACATTAACTCGACTCCACTAGTTTTAAATAGTATTACTACGAGTACCAATATACTTGGTTTCCTCTTTATGATAAACAAAAGTATTTTGCAGGACAATTTAAAAGAGTTATACAAAACCCGAAATTTTTTTTATTTGTAGGGGTAACCATTTTAGAATATTGGGGTGACAATGTGGTGTTCCTGGAACTTACAAAACACACCTGGTAGAAATTCCTAGTTTTTCTGGTAATTATTACCTCTAATCAATCAAAATCACACAAAATGTATATACTTCTGCAAAATATAAACAAGTTTTGCATAAAGTATCAATCTAATAACAATCGACAAACTATCAGATGTTTTAGAAATATCAATGAAATTCATAAATCACTAAAAGTATTTTTCATTCCGAATCACAATAAATAGGTAGATTTTCTTAACATGCTGTTGTATGCTGTACACCATCTGTTAATAGTATTTTAGTAATTTTATGTTTTCCGGGATTTCTACAGAGTTTAATGCTAGTTACACATCAATATCATAGTTGATTTCCAGCAGTGCGTCCATCCTGAAAAACTCCATGAGTTGATGAAGTGAAATGGAAGGACGTCACATTGAAAATGTATTGCAGTTATGAAGTAGTTTAATTGATTAAAATTATTAAATTCTTTAAATTCGACAGACATAAGTGTATTAAGATTATTGTTTCTTACATATTTTTAACACCCTGTATAATTAACATATGTGCATATTGATAGTGCAAATTGTATACAATTCATTTTCTTGTTTAATAATTCGATATGTAACGCCTTTATACAAATAAATTGAGTGACATTCAACCATAAAATCAAATAACTGAGTTTTCACTAAAAGACTAGCAATAAATTCAAAAATAAACGTAGATCTCGAAATTAAAATGAAGGATGTTAAAACCACAATTGTTTATTAATTGCGAAGTGTAAACGCCACAAGCATAGTACTTTTCGTCACGCAGAACTGTGATAGGTTTTTAAAAACTGCTTCCGGAGAAGTTTAGTCGCAGTTTTCACCGCGAACGTATTGCGTTATTTATTGCCAAATAAAAGGCTCAGTACAAATTCGATTTCTGCGGATTTTAGTCACCGCGGAGACCGAACGTCACCCCAAAGAGCGGGCGAACCCGAGCGGAAAATTTAAGCTTCGCTTATTTGAATGCGTTTAATTCTGGGCGCCTGAATTAAAGATATACACACAGTCTCTCCTTTACAGCCCCATTATGTGGTAAATTTACACGGAAATGCTATTTGTTCCTTTAAATGAGAATTAAATCTTATTAGGTACTCACATTCCCCTATTTAAGTTCTATTCCGCCACAACTTATTTGCTCGTGTTTCCATACAATACCCCTGCCGTTATTAAACTGCGCAGCTCTTCTCATACACAAGCCTTCATTTTTTATTGCTTGTCAATATGGATATTTCGATCTTTCATACTTAACGATTCAGGCAAAGCTGCTTTCTGATAGTACTTGGCTGCAGACACTAATGAATTAACTAGAGAGAAAGGAACGTTAGCTTTAAACTTTTAAATAAAATATTTTATTGTTTTTGTTATTACCTGAATAGAAGTAGCATCTTGCTTTAGTTCACGTTCAAATTTGTAAAAGCATCTTCTAAAATGAAAAAAGAAAGCAGGAAAAAGCAGAAAAAACGATCGTCAGTTTAACACTAAAAAACTCACCTGCAATAATTTTATACTCATTTTAGGTTTTCTAATCATACTGAAGTGCATTTTAGTACCTACAATTCTATTACATGATTCTTATTTTCATAAATTATTATTTATATAATTTTGAAAACTTTATTAATAAACTAACAGCATTTATTCTAAATAAAATATATTCCTGCTGATAGAGACCGACTTAGGCACACTCCGTTTGATTTTATTTCAAATTATGTGAGAAAATATTATATCTGTATAGAACCGGCCCAAATAAGCACTATATTTGATGAACAAAGGGCTCTAATTACCAATAACATTAAGATACACAAAGTTCGCGGCAACTCTTATAACTCCGGCTACTAAAGCTATTTTATGAATTTAAAACATTCCCATCGTGGATTCGTTTCTTCCGAGAGTTTGGTCTCATGGATTTTGAGCTTTTTTGAGTGGTTTTGCCACGTAAAATTGAACATTTCAAAATAAATTAAGGTGAGTTCAAAACGCCGTCATAGTACATAAGTTTAAATATGATTTCAAAGAAAAATTACCAGAAACTAGAGTAGAAATAAGTAAGGTTATGCGATTCCAAATATTCAATAAAAGAAAATGTATTTGTTAACAATGTTAATAATTGTACATAGTTATAAGTTAGTTATAATATATAAGTTCTGGTTAGACTTTGCATTAATAAAACCTCAACAGATGAAAATTGGGTTTATATATCATGTCGTTCATAAGAAACTCTACGGTTTAAGAATTCTCAGCCAAACTACATGGGATTAAGTTGAAACTTAATTTACAGTCCTTGACTGATATTTGATATTTTATAGCTTAGGTCTTAGTTTAAATTTCCTTTTATATGCCATATTTAAAATAGAATATCGTTCAAAATCTAATAATAATTTATTTAGTTTTTACAGCTACAGATGCATTTCAGTACAAAGAAAAGATTTAAACAGGTATAGAAGACAAATAAATATAGATCCTCAAAACAATTGCAATAACAAACAATGTGAAAACCTCAGGATCCAAATCAGATAGTACTGTTTTTCAATTGGGTCCTATCACAATAACCTAATTATACAAAAATAAATGACAGATGAGAAGAAAACAAAAAAAGGAAAAACTAAAAAGGCATCATTTCTTTCCTCAAGCGAAATACGAGTTCTGTACATCGTATATGAATATAAATTATTTATTTATTTTGATATTTAGCAAAACTTGAGAACTTAATTTTTGAAAAATATTAGTGATATTGTTTTAAAGCAATCCAGAATAGAACTATAAACTTTAAAAGTATTATAACTAAATGATCTTTCATACAGGGTCGTGCGTTGAAATGGTGGTGTTATCCCACCTATAAATCGTAAATTTATATGGTGTACATCCCTTCTGAATGATATTTTACTGAATAAATAAGAAAGACATTTTTCAGTATTTATTTTATGATATAGACAAACTTCTGTTTTCCATATTAAGCCATGACAATAGTAACAGCTTACAAGATAGATACATGGTCATATTTTCTGATACCATATATTAAACGTATACATGAGTTCTGCACTCGTTGTATTCTTAAGGAGGTGTCGTTGGTAATGCAAGGTCCATAAATTTGAGAGCAATAATTAAAATGAGATAATACTAGAGCATCGCAGAGCTGAGCTTTAATTTTATGTGAAATGTAATGCATGTAGGGGTAGATTAATTTCAGATTAACATAGGCATTTTAATACAATTAGTTTGTTATAATTAAAACTATTATCTATGACAAGACCAAGATTTCTTGATTTATCTTTAACAGGGATTAATTTATTATCTATATTTCTTCTGCTCTTTGTTTATTACCAAACACTATAGATTTCAGAGAATAAGAAATAATTATCAAATAGTGAACCAAAGATAAAGCTGAAAATGCATGTAAATCGGCTTGAACTTCACTCAAAGACTACCGACCATTATCGTAGTGAATGGTACAACTGCGTATCATCAACGTAGCTATGTATAGAACAAGTGATTACGACTTTAAAAATGAGTGTGTGTATATAGTAAAAAGTAAGGGTGCAAGAATGGAACCTTGCGGTACACCAGTAGGTACTAATTTATACGCTGAAGATCCTTGCAATTTTACACTATGCGTCCTGTCAGACAAAGAAATTTAAATAAACGCGACCGCATTACGATGAAAACCTTGTTACCGTCGAAAACGAGTTTAAGACGCAATCGGGAAATTTTCACGAATACGACGCCCTAACCCCGTTACTATGGTTTGTAACAAAAGGTGCCGGTTTTAAGATGCTCAGCCAAAAGGGCGGGTTCTTGACGATCTTTGAATTAGGGCTGCGATCCGGTAAACGAGTTAAAAGATGTTAAATATTGAAGCACCACCACTTTCTCACTAAATCGGGGAAAATCAGCAACACAGGTGAACTCACTCTGAAAGTGGAAGTAAGTGATTCAAGTTTCTAGTTCTGGCTTGGCACAGCTTGAGACGGCGACTGCAACAGCTGAGTTAAACTTACCTTTGGTGACATTATCCTACAATCGTCTGATTTCCTGTACATCGAAACAAAACACAAAGATGCATCCAAACATCAATGAAAAACATATGCAATTAACAATAAACTCTATTAAGGTAGTAAAATATGTAAACGTGACAATGGACATACAAGAATTACTCGTTATAGTTAAAAATATATGCGAAAGAGGTTGGTCACGTTAAATGTACTACGGGACGTTTAAACTAAATATGGCTGTAAAATGGCAGCAAACGACATGACTACATTCCAAACAGTAATCACTTTAAGTTTTTCACAAAGGAACTACGTTACGGCGATCAAAGTTAACAACAATTACTCAAATAGTGACACATCCACAATGATTACTTAAACTTACAATCTAAAACGACATATAGACATTAAAACTTGAAGGTAAAAGCTAACAATTAACTTCAAAACCTTTTCCGTCTCGTGCTGTTTCAGCAAGTGTTGTTAAAACTGTTTCTGCCTTTGTAGAGTTCCGGCAGCGCTGTGAAAGAAAAGACAGGACGCGTGTGTGTTCTTGTGGTGGGTTATACCGTCGTTGCGTGGGTGTAATGGTCATTTCGAGGGCCCAGTTCTGCTTTTCCAAGTAAGGGGCTGTCCCCTTTAACTCGACAATTCGAGGATGCATCCCGGCAGGACGTTTTGGGCCGTTGTTGTTGCTCTCGTGAGAGTCGCATTCCGATCGACGCCATTACAGGCGGAATCTCTGCCTATTGCTCCATCTATCGCCCCGCTTCTAATTATGTGTCACAGGCGAATGTAAGCCGTCAGCCAACCGCACGCAAATATCAAGGACCGCCAGCGAAATAAGGTACCTGTACAAATAACCATTTAAACTATCATCTGTCATGCCTGCGAGCGAGTTTGCGCTTGTGAGCCCGATTTAAAATAAGCTTGGCGGCGTGAACGCTGCACGATTGTAAAGAAGTCGACCAATAGACGAATATCTGATTAAGGGACTTATTATTATTGTTCAACCTGTGCATGTTCTTTTTCAGATTAAGCCTCTCAGTGTGAAGATTGATGTACAACGGGACTTGAGAGATTGAAGCGTGCAGGTAGGTCTGGTGACGTCGCCGCCGCGGCCACAATCGTGAATTAAGTATTTTCTGTCCCGAAATTGTAGCCCGAGTTTGACATCTCTCGAGTACCTTCATGACGGGGTACTCTGTGTACTTCTCACCCGTCTAACCGTCCAGACCCGGTTATTCGGATACACCCCTAAAACAGGCTTGGTGACGCCCTATTTATTTACCTTTATCGTTATGTACCGCCTCTCTGGCTGTTGCCCTTAGGGGATCTCGTAAAGAACCAGCCCTAGCTCCACTGAATACTTAGCCGGCTTATCTTGTTGCGGCATGGGTAACGGCCTAGGAGAACCTTTCGTCCCGATTTTGCCAATTATCGCCCGCGCCGGCCGTTTGGTTGTTGTATGAGCCGGTGCGGTGTCGTAAAGACCGTTTAAGACCGTAACAATATATGGAATTAGGTGAATTAGGTTCAAGTAAATTTATATTTAGATCACCAAGCCAGACAAGTTTATCAGATACCAAAGACAACTGCGTGCTTGCCTGCTCAAACTCATTGCAAAATACTGTATAATTCTGACTAGGAGATTTGTATACTACACCAATGACAAGAACTAATTTATTAATTTTTACAGCTAACCATATTTGTTGTAAGCCTAAGCTGTAATTTTCAATAATCGAGAAATTCAGATAATTTTTTATATAAGACATACACCACCCCCCTTTCAACACGATCACGCCTTATAAAACTGTAAGCATAAATATTAATGACGTTACTACAACCAACAAGTCATAATTAATTTTATATAGAAAATCTTTATTTAGGTGAAATTTAGGAATTAGGGATCGAATACTATTATGTGCCAACTTATAACTAAAAATGCAAGTAAAATAAGAGACAGTTTGTTGTTAAACAGAAGAACAGAAGAATGCGCTAGCTATACATATGCCCGGTAGCTGCATTGAGAAATACCAGATAAGCAGTTTATTTAAATCACTAAAAGGTACGTATGCCATGAAAGTTGTCCTTTTTAATGAATAGGTATGTTTCCGCCATTTGTCTGTTTGTAACGCCCCGTTTCAATGGCGCGTTCTAGCAATTAGCATCTTCTTTCGGACCACCCTATATTTAAATAATGTAACAAAGCAATTCAGGTTTTCGCATAAAGCATCTGACGTTAGAGATAAGGCACCTGCAAGGCTTTTCTGGTCAAAGCACGTTCGCTTGGCTTTTCCTAAGTAAGGTCGCTAGCAAACAGTCGAGTTTCTCGATTCTTGATTTTTCAAGAAGCGCCTTTGCGGATCTAAAATTCTAGAAGCAGGCCAAGAGCGCCCTTGTGTAAACAAACGAAAACCGCCAGCGGAGTTGTTTTCTCCACGAACGGCCGTAAACAGCTTTGGTAAGAATGCCTCTTCTAGATAATTTTCGCATACTAATTTCGATATTTAGGCCGGTCCCCAGGAAGCGTCCTTAAAGTTATCCTACAGTTGCTCAAAGAATAACAGGGCCTCTTTGATTGATAGTGGCGTCCTTGGATTCTACGAAGTAGACAGCCAAATCCTGCTTACAAGTCCTATTCGTCAAGATGCAACATACCAGGATCTTCCCCTTTACGGTAGCTGGACATAACATCGAATTATAAATGTAAGTACATGCATTCTTCGGCGTTTTGTCGACAAAGGCAGTGGCCGCACATATAATCAATTCTTGCTAATGCCTTAGAAAATCAAATGCTAGATGTAAGGATAAGAGACAAAATTGAAAATACTGAAATCCGATGTAGAACTGGTGTAACGGATGTGTATCGAACTGCTCAAAACAGAACACTTTAGAAACAACTAGGGAAGGCCTACATCTAACAGTGGATGACAAATGGCTGAAAAGAAAGAAGAAAGATTGAGATAAAGTTGTGCACCTTCCTTTCACCAAATTAGCCATTACTTAGCATTCTTAAACTCAAATATATAATAGAACACAGTTCCACCGTTTATTTGAACGATTTGATACAATTTGAATAATAGGTAATTGGTATTTTAAATTTGACCTAATTTGCCAATTTTTTCGATTTTTATGTTTTATGCTAAGACTGTAGAAAATTATTTTGTATTTGGTTATTATCGAAAAAAAATTTTTGGCAAACAATAATTGTGGTATTAATAGTATATTAAAGTATGAGTGGATAACAAGGTCTTTAAAACACGCGCGAGTTTTCGAGCACGACTTTGCATTAATAACTAGTAACTAATAATTTGAGGGATAAAAGTTAGCATAAGATGAGGCAGGTTTCAGAAGGCTTACCTTCAGAGCTTTAGATATGATAAATGTTCAGAAGGGCCAATGCAATTTCATTTGTAACTGACGGATTTGAGCTTATTAATGTCACACGTAATGTGAACGAAATGATACATAATGATTTGTTTAGTACAGAAAGTATATGAAAGCAAACGGCAAATTAGCTGAAAGGTAAACGAAACAGTGCTACCGAAGCAATAATTGCAATAAAGCAATGGAAAAATGTAAGGCAACCGATCGAAAGACAATTAATGAGACGCTATAGAAATTCAAGGGTATCAGTGCATTATAAACTAAAGTTATTTAAAAGCAGAGCAAAGTATAGTGACATTTATTCCAAAAAAATACAATTTTAGTAATTAGGCAAAGACATGACATCAAAACTGTAGTCAAACGTGTTATCAACCCTAATTTCTTTTATAAAATTAAAAATTTAGTTGCTAAGTTACAAGATAGTCTTTTGTTGATTATTACCAAACAAGCTTGTAAAATGTGTGCTGGGGACAAGTCTGCTCACAGTTGTGTATAAATTTTCTAAGTAAAAAGTCTTAACTGTGAGCCCAAAAGTGTGTTTTTATATTCACGAGTCTGCAGACCACATGTGAGTGTTTTCGAGAAATCACGTGATTTCCGTCCGTCCGGGACGCTGGTCCGTCCGGGACGCTGTTTCAGCAGCCAAACCGTAAGAGATAGAGAAAAAAGTTATGACAGTTATATGTTTGGAATGGTCATGTCAGGTCAGGAACCGAATTTCAGTCACGTGACACTTCCGGTTTTCGAGAAATTGCGTGATTTCCGTCCGTCCGGGACGCTGGTCCGTCCGGGACGCTGGTCCGTCCGGGACGCTGGTCCGTCCGGGACGCTGGTCCGTCCGGGACGCTGGTCCGTCCGGGACGCTGTTTCAGCAGCCAAACCGTAAGAGATAGAGAAAAAAGTTATTAAAGTTATATGTTTGGAATGATCATGTCAGGTCAGGAACAGAATTTCAATCACGTGATTTTAAAAAATATTGTTTTTATTTAATACGCGTTCTATTTGAAAAACGGTCTTTTTCGTTTTATTAAATGAGACATTTGTCTCACTGGTTGCTAGTAACTTATTAATACTTTATTTAGTTGACACATAAATAAGTGAACATTCTGGTTCCACAGCCAACTATTAACTGCCCCGCGCGGCGTGCGCACCACGCATGCCAATCCAAGAAAATAATAACTTAACGTTATTTAAATAGCATACATTACAGTTTACTACCCACAGCAATTCTTATTGCCGAATTAACTAAATGAATAAGGTCAAAATGAGCACAGAATTAAATATTTTATTTATCGCAAGATAATCAGTACTTTGCATTAATAACTAGTAACTAATAATTTGAGGGATAAAAGTTAGCATAAGATGAGGCAGGTTTCAGAAGGCTTACCTTCAGAGCTTTAGATATGATAAATGTTCAGAAGGGCCAATGCAATTTCATTTGTAACTGACGGATTTGAGCTTATTAATGTCACACGTAATGTGAACGAAATTATACATAATGATTTGTTTAGTACAGAAAGTATATGAAAGCAAACGGCAAACTAGCTGAAAGGTAAACGAAACAGTGCTACCGAAGCAATAATTGCAATAGAGCAATGGAAAAATGTAAGGCAACCGATCGAAAGACAATTAATGAGACGCTATAGAAATTCAAGGGTATCAGTGCATTATAAACTAAAGTTATTTAAAAGCAGAGCAAAGTATAGTGACATTTATTCCAAAAAAATACAATTTTAGTAATTAGGCAAAGACATGACATCAAAACTGTAGTCAAACGTGTTATCAATCCTAATATCTTTTATAAAATTAAAAATTTAGTTTCTAAGTTACAAGATAGTCTTTTGTTGATTATTACCAAACAAGCTTGTAAAATGTGTGCTGGGGACAAGTCTGCTCACAGTTGTGTATAAATTTTCTAAGTAAAAAGTCTTAACTGTGAGCCCAAAAGTGTGTTTTTATATTCACGAGTCTGCAGACCACATGTGAGTGTAAATTTTGTCTTGATAAGTGATCCCGGGGAAGAGGGAAAGCAGGCTGCAAGATTCGCCCAGGTGCGGTTAATATCGAGGTCTTTTTACGTTGGAAGTATCGGCCAACGCAAGAATTTTATATCTGTGTCCAGAGTTTCGGAACAGGAAGCCACTATGAGAGTTACCATCGGCGATGCGTCTCTAGAAAACATATACTGCCTACGAAGCAGCCCTTTTCAAGGTAATATCCCAGGGAAAGCTTTAGAGTAGATCCATAATTTTTCGATCTCATCAAGATTAGCCTATGTACGAGGTGTGGAGGCATATTCTAATTCCCAGATCCGTTCCAGGGAGGTTTTATCGAGGAAGCGTCTCTTAAAAATGCGACTTCAGTCGAATGCAGAACAAAAGCACATCGAGCGTCTTTTTACGTCCCTAAAACAAATAAGGTTAGCCGGAAACTACGTCACCGAGTTAATTGCATTTACCTGATGCTTGCTTGCCATTTTGGTGTTTTAAGATTCAATTTTACGCTATTTTCGCACTGACAGATCATCTTGTTTACTGAACGAAATTTAGAGGTTATCTAACCGTCAGTTGGAAATGGTGCATTTTCCCTAATAATAAAGAGTAATTGTCATACAACGATTTATTTTTTATACAAAGTTCTCTATTAATTTTATGAACCGACCGCCCTGAGATAAGAATTGTTTCCTGTTCACCGAAGCTAAGTACCTAATTTATTGCAAATATGTAAAATATAGAAAGAGCAATAAACCATTTAATTTTCTAATAAATATTATATTCTTTTAATTTGCCCTGAGATTGACGAGAATTCCCTGAGATTGACAAGAAAATTCTCAGTTGAAACTAAAACAATTCATAAAGTGTAGTATCCCTTTCCCTAATTATACATTTTATATTTTTATTAAAAACCCCTATTATAAAGCTAGGGTGCTATTACAATATACCTACTTCGGTTCCCGTTTCTATTTTAGATTTTAGATAGAGTATTCCTGAAATTAGAACAAACGGTGTATAGATGATTTTGATTTTATCTAATGTCGCTTGCAATATGAAGTTTTTGTTTAGGTGCTTAAAAACATCAGTGTGGCAACCTGCATATCTAAGACAACCACCGAATATGTCGAGTCGATAGCCTTCCAGTCAGGCTTCTGCTGGCGCTCTTACGTGCAAGGGTAGAAAATCTAGTATGACTTCTAATATGGCTGTATGGGATGTAGACATAGCACCCGGTATTTCTATTCAGGCCATTCGTTGGATTTTGTTCAGTCGGTTTTTGTATTATCAGCATTTTTAGCGTTATATCACCAAACATCCAATCACATTTCTACATGACCAAAAAGTCAGTTTGATGTCCAACATGATGACCAAATACTTGCCTTTTTCAACCATCTGTATTATTGTGTTGTATATAAAAAGCTATTTGTGGTTGTGCCAATCACCCACGCAAATTAAACAGATTCAGAGCAATTATACGACCCTTGGGATAGGATGGTCTAATCAGACACGACATGAGAAGAAACTGTTGAAATTAGGAAATTGAACAGACATCCTTGGGATATCGGAAGTTAAGAAAAAGGGAAGCGAAATAATATTCATGGACAACGGTTGCACACTCAGATATTCTGAAACATAAATAAAAAATACAGCAATGGAAAGGGTGAGCATATTAAGCAGGAAAGAAATAGAATCTAAGTAATAAACTCCAGGATACTGTCAGCAAGCACACAACTGTAATACAAATTTACGTCCCAGCTGAAAACGCAAACCACATGACAATGACATGTTCTTCGATGAGGTACAAAAAAACAGAAGAATCAAAAACTGCAAACCGACGTCGGGTGATTATGAGTGACTGGAACGCACACATCGAAAACAATAAAAAAAAATAAGAGCACCTAGAATTAGAAGAGAAATTAATAATAACAGCTAAAGAATCCTAAACTGCTGCTTAACAATTCATCTTATATAGGTAACACTTGGTTTATCCACAAAAATATTCATAAAATATCATACGAAGCCCAATAACTGTGCCGTAGAAGATGATCGACTATATCACAAACTCAACAAGTCTGAAATACTCCGTACATGGCGTAATAGTTTTCTACATTAGGAGTGCAATCTACCATTTTATACCACGAGGTTTTATCGCACCGAGTATTGCATTAAATTTTTTGGCCTACATATATAAATTCGAGATGTTGCTTTCTAATATCAAAACTGGGAAAATGCTAATATCTGAGGTATAAATGCAGAAAACGCTAGATTCCGAAAATTGTTCTGAAACTCAATCAACTTCAAGAGAGTTACACCGGAAGTCTCTAAACAAGAACAAAGCGGAACAATTTTAACACTACAATACAAAAAATCAAAAAAATTCAAAGATCAAAACAAAAAAACTAAGCGGAAAGTAACTATTTAGATTTCCAACATCGGTCAGAATCCCCTTAAGAGGGTGCGCTGCACTTTACATGATCCATGCATTGCATTACTCCCACAACAGAAAAGTTCCAGCCGAGAAGAAAACCAAACCCACAAAAGCAAAACAAAAAACAGGACAAGTCCGAATTCCAACATCAATCAATACAAGCGATAAAAACAGGGTTGCACCCTCGAAAGAATTACGCGCTCTGGCCACTTGACAGGGTGCGAAATGTGTGAAGCGAGAAGCGAAAGAAGAAAGACCGAATACGTCTGTAGAAAATATGTAAATTTGGGTACGGACCTGGTGGTTCGCAGAAGGCTAGTACTCACTCCCTGGACCACGAGTTGTACTCCACCAGCGGTACACTAAACGACCATGGCTTGGTCCCCTCGGGGAACCAAGCAAAACACCAACCAAATCAACTAAAGAAATAGACAGTCTCGCCAACAGGCTCAACTGTCCCTCCAGACTGCGAAAACCGACCATGCCCGAAACGGCCATAGCACGCACTGCTACGACAGACACGAAGCACCAACTGGACCTTAACACCGGGTCCGTATCCATCGCCTAACAACACGGTTTGAAAAGGTGAAAAGTAAAGATTTGCAAATGGTTTGCTAGTTGTCGCCAGGACACGGTTGATAGAACTGACAGAAGAAAATAAAGGTAAAGATACAACAAAGAGACGGAGGTTATTAAAAGTCAAAGCTGGGATAATTAGTCTCCAATGCGGAATTGTCAACTCCGGGAACGTCTTATACCCGAGAACAGTTGCGTCTAACCGACCAATGAAACTCGGAAAGTATATAAATAAAAAAAGAAATAGGTTACCTGAAGAGGGCACGCTGCGCGTCACGAGATCAGCGCATTGTGTACGTCCCACAGCATAAATACCAACAGGGAAAGAAAGGACAAAAGGTTACAACAGAAACTGTTAACCATTATCAATGATCGATGGTAGTATAAAAAGAAAACTCAGTCCACCGAAATCATCAATTGATGACGATTCCGAAAGCCAAATCGACTATAAAGCCGCTTAACGCGAGATTGAAAACGATCCGATACCGAACACCAAAAGAAAACTAGGAAAGACAAAGTCTCCAACAAATGTCAAAAATATTCTTCACTAAAGAAACAACATGGCAACAGTAGTGCACTGCCGTCACACGAAGCTCAAAAGCTTTCAACAAAATTGTTCAAAAAGAACACGATACATGACAAAGTACGACGAATTAAGGTTGTCAAAAGAAATCGGTAGGCGATGATCAATCGTCAATAAATGCGTGACTAAAAACAAATACGACAAACGAACCCAAAACCTGGGTATGTAGCGATTTCCAACACGGCAAACCAAATGCTACGGCGTTAAACGAAAAGGCATGATAATAAGTGTACAGGATACTTCGACAGGTGTTGATGCTCCCGATGAAATCAGCAAACGAAGTTGGGCGATACACGATAAAAATTAGGTGGAAATAAAAGCCAATCGAAACGAACTAAGCAAAACCAATTAAGATGGTTTGAGAGACCTTAAAGATTCCGCATTAGCGAATCTCCCAAACACACCAACACAAAACCGCATCTGATCAACAAACCAATACACGATCATGAAAGCGAAAATGATTTCCAACTTGTCAACACGGCACAACACCAAACACCAAAAAAAGTCAACATCGGTACTCGGAAAACGTCAACATCGATAAAGTCTACTAACTTCAACTTAAGTTCGGGATGGTACGGTAGAATTACAAAATTAGCTGAAGGCTGAACAAAATCAACGACAACGGAGAGAAATTTAAACTAAGAATACAAAAAAACAAAGTTCGGTAACATCAATGCTCGAAAATGAACACTAAATTCAACTAAAACCGGAAAAATTCCACATAATCTACGAGTAAACATTAAGACAGTATTCACTGGCTATACTCTTTCCTACTACGGACTCGTTAACATAAGAAATGACAATAAAAGACATACAAAAAATCAATATCGGAAAGGTTCTTGCAAAAATAAACTGCTAACACGAAAATATCCACAGAACAAAAAGATTAGTCTTGATTAATGCCTTTACTTTACTTGAATATGAAATTACAACATTATTCTATCAACAAAAGAAAACTCAACTGAAAAAAACTTAAGCGATAGCTTCAGTAAGGGTTCATGAAAACAAAAGACTACTCAAAATCCTTCAAATACGAAAAGATGCCGAAAACCACAAAAATAAAACAAGAAAAGGCAATAAACAACAAGAAAACACGAAAATACAAATACAAAACAAGAAAAGACAAGAAAAAATAGAAACAAAGAAAAAATACGTCTTAAGTAAAGAAGACAAACAAAAACCAATGAAAACAAATGAAAACAAATAAAAACAAACTGAAAACAAGAAATAACAAAACGAAAAATACGAGAAGGCACGGAAAAGAAACAAAAAGGAAAAAAACAATAAGAAAAGATATGGCCTATCTGCATATGAAGATATCTTAAAATCTCGAAAATTGCTATAAAACATTATTAACTAGCAAATACCTGGTTCACTGATTTCAGACGTTCTGGTTACTTTGTTCATCTTAAGCTGCAGGTCACATCTCAGCTATGGCCTCAAAAAGAACGACAGGAAACTGCATAGAGGCGATATTGAAGTAGGTGTGACGGCATTAAATCCCTAAGACGGGAAGAATAAAGCACCTTACGGTAGACAGATTCGGTACGACAATTCGTGACTTCATTACGATGGTGATTTAACACATCAATGAGGTTTTTTACTTAAGATGCACTATCAGCGTTATTGGAGATACCCAGCTCCACGATACAGAAAGAAACCCTTGGCTAAACATTTCACGAAACTTGACATAGGGGCTTGACGACAGCTAATATATAGCTTTACTAATTTTGACTACTCAGCGAGGCGAAGGCCCCGCCGAAAACCAACGATCTGAGTACCCGCCGATAATTGATTCTTCGGCCTAAGCTACGAAAACTGAATAAAAAGGAGCACGCGCGACAAGCTCGTTTCTTGTTCCACTAATAGCATAGGGTAGCCACAGAAATAGTGAAACATAATTTCGCTTATAAAGGGAAATTACCTGAGGGCTGAGCAACATCCTCGATGACGACGAAGAGTCATTAAAAACGCAATAAGAGCAGATGGCGTCACCCAGGCAGGAACAAAGCTCAGTTGAGAATAAGCGAAGATGGCTAGCCTTGCCCTTCGAGATCAAGGAGTTCTCTTATTAGGGGTTAACGGCTACCACAGTGTCAGATTAGTAACTGGGGAGTATATGATTTTTAAAATCGGTCTATAGTCTCTGGGAATCGAACTCAGGACGGCCGCCTGATACTCAAACATTTGCCATCCGCTCACGTCAGTTTATATTCATGAAATACAAATTACTCGTGCTTTGTTTGAGCTTTAAAATGAAAAAAACTGTGAAAAATAAGTAGAAAAATGTTTCCTTCAGTATAATTAATCTTGAACGACTGGTTTGTTATGGTAGGGCCATGGCCCCTTGGCTTCTTCCAGCGAGCCGCCACTGGTTCTCTTCTACCACATGCCACTTTTCAACTTAGTAAAAATTTAGCATTGTAACTCTCATTATGAATTTTGGTTGATTGACTTGATTTCCTGCCACCAACTTATTTTCTAAGAGAAAATCAGGAAGTGACTAACCCTTTTGCTGTTACTGCTGCCCCATTCGATGTGGTGGGCGTTTACTAGTCTTTTGACCTCAGGTGTCGGTCATCGCTTTTGCTGGTCGTATGGAAGATATTCCCTAACCAGATATTTTTTACTCTCTTCTAAGGCTCTTCTGACTGGTATAAAGTCCTCGTATGAAAGTTCTTTTAGTAATATTTTAAAAATAAAACAAATCGGAATTAAAGTTTCAAATGCCGCATTTACTGTAGTGGAGAAGATACATAGAACTAAACTAGTTTTATAGTGTCACCATTTTATCATTCCTCCTATTTGCAAATAGACAACACAACTTACAAGTTATATGCTACCTTTCGTTAAATATGTTAACCTTTGTGGCGTGATATTTTTCTAATAAAAATACTAATTTAGCACTAAGTTATCACTGGACTGCAAGTTATGTTGCCTATTAGGAAACCTTCTGGGGGAATGATAAAATGGGCACTCTGTATACTTGTCTCAAATTGCACTGTCCATATTTAAAAAGTAAGAATTGAAACTAAGTAACATAATCAAAGCTGGCTTTATAAGGTTTGTAATAAGCAGTAGTCGCAATATTTTGTAAAAAAATAACAATGTTACCCTTCTATACACAATTAAATTTATGTGCAAAATTGTATAAAGTACCTTACAATCTGTAACCTAATTCTCTCAAGCCTCTGGCGTTAAATGTTTGTGAGGAAGTTATACGTCGCTCCATGAAGTTTAGTACTAAATTTTATTACAAACACGTTTCAAAGTATTTTTCATTAAATTTGCATTTTCTTAATATAAAGTTGACCTATAAAATCCGCTTCACTAATATAGGAGGAACAAAAGCGAGTAATTTTGAAATCACAGCATTTTATTGCTGGGAAACTGAATGCTGTTTCTTATTAGCTTTTATATTTTGCCATCTTAACATTTCATCATACAATGAAATTAAATTAAAATGAACCTTCGGATTATTTCCGGAGTAAAAGGTAATATTTCTTGAGAACTTAACGGTTCAGCTTTCCACCTTTAGCGGCAATCTCGCCGGTAAATTAACGTAGTAATACTTGTTTTCCCTTTTCTACAAATAAACTTAAAATGTCAGACGGAAACGCTTCGAATGTATAAATTTGTACTAAAGCGCGATTTCAATTATTTAATCAAACCCGAGCGCAACTACCTATGTTATTGCCTTACGCGATAATAGTTTCCTTTCAGTATTCAAACTAGTTTCAAGTATAAATATATTATTTGAACTGTAGTTACTGTGTCTAAACAGCATTATTTTATTAATTAATATTTATTTCGAACAAATAACCTGTGTAAGCATGGTTCACTAATTCGCACAGCAAATTAAAAAAGTGTAGCCATGAGTTGGTGACTGAATATCGGTTTAGATATACGTGTAAATATTAATATTTGATAATAATCATGTCTTTTTCTAATGAGAGTCCATACTATAGAATATTGATTTTCTATTAAAGAAAAATCAGCTATTCAATAAAAAAGCACATTAATTAAAATGTAATATCCTCCATTGTCATTTTTCGTTCTTCAATCTCAAATATTTGACTGGTTTTAATTTGCTGCGTAAATTTCACTTTTATATGAACGATAATCGCAGTGCTTAAAATCTTTAAATTAATTTGAAATGGATTTAATATTTAATTTTTACAATCCAAATATTACTGTACGTAATTAAGCAGTGGATTATTCTACAAACATTCGCTGATATTATAATGCTGCATCCTTATCTTTAGGTTATTTTTATATCACATGAATTTAAAACAATGTTAATATTTTACCTACCAAATTTCTTGTTATATGTCGATGTTATCGAATTTATTTTAACTATTATACATAATGTTAGAGGACATACTAAACTATGTGTTTGCTTTATTAGATCCTAAATGCTTCACACAACAAGCTGACTGTATTTGTCCATTACACCTACTTATAAAATTTATTTTACAAAATATATTAATTATTCCAATTATGAGGTACCATAAGGTATTTGACAAAAAGAACAATTAACCAAAGTAACTGGGAAGTTTTTGGAATACAATTTTAACTTGTTTATTTGCCGATATTTACTATTATTTTTTATATCTATGTTTTGTAATTGTCACTATGGATGTATACTGCTCCCCTAGACGAAAAGTGGTCACGGCCTGAGCTGGCTCTTTTAACTCTTGGCAGAATATGGCTAGGTGTAAGGACTGTGTGAACACAAAACATGAAAGATGGCTACAAAAAACAATGGCAAAAATATCAGGGCAATACCCTCACAAAATGAAAGTCTCAGAAGATTAGAGTGAGCAAACACAACTCGAATACTTAATCACAGCGATACTAATTAAAGTACCCACGAAGAATATAAAAAAATGGATAAACTACAAAGAGATTCAAAAAACATCTACTCCACCAGCAAATCACCCGCGAAGGAAGCGAAAACGTAAAAACACCGAGAACACGGTTTCTAACGAAACACTATAGGGGTTTCCATAGTCATAATACCTAACCTTATCTACCAAGGAATTATCGAAACTGAAATTCCATCACATACAAAAATTCTAAATCATAAAGCGAAACGCTTATGAAAATCCCTCAAACGAGAAAGAAGTAGCCAAGGAACATAGTCCTATAAATCGGCTTGTGACGCATGCCCCGCTGGGGTTCTTAGCGGAGCTCGGCACCTAAATGGGGCTCAGGCCAAAAAGAAAAAAAATACTATTACATAGATATATACCTGTCTGCACCACATCGGACACTGAACCTACTCGGGAAAAAATCCGAAAAACAACAACAACTGCATCACATTGGACACAGCCAAAGAGAGTTCTATGTAACAACCCTTGTGGCAAAAAAGTTGGCAAGTGATAAAGCACTAGAGTGCAAAATTCCGTACTAAAACACCCTACAACGTCCATCAAAACACAGAGGATAAACAAGACACTAGAAAGAAAAGGAAGCTGAAGAGGAACAAAAAAAAACACATTGTCCTAGATAACACATCCTGAACCGCCACACCTACTCAACTAAGCGTCTGCTGGCTAGGTCTACTATTCCATTACGGAATGAGAATCTACGGCAACATGGACACGCTTAAAGAAGTGGAAACAAAACGCTTCGAAAAACGCATGGGAATAAATCAGCATTAAGAAAAACAACATAGCTAAAAAAATCCATGACCAACGATTTGAAAAAACAAGACCCTAAGCAAACACAAGCACTGATGAGGAAAGCACCCTTAATTAAAATCCCAAAATATGGAACAGAAACCACCCCAACTGCTAGCGCTGCTAAAGGAAGAACTAGATGAAATAGCTCCCTAAAGTGACCTGTCTTACAAATGCCCAACCAACCACCCTACTTGCGCCAGTGATCCACTACCCATCTGCTACCGACCAAGGAAAAAGGAAAAAGAAAGAAACCAAGCACACACGCAACCAATAAAAAATTATTCAATAATATAGAAAAGAAGAGAAAACCGAACAAACAACCAACCGAAAGAATAAGAATACTAGAAAAATGTTGAAAACAATTCCAACTCAATGAATACAAAACTAATTACTGGTATATACTTGCTGAAGAAGTCACAAAAAACGCAACTTAACAACCCTAACAGCATACTAATGATAAATAATTATTACATAGAATTATAACATAAGGGTAGATGGAAGATTGTTCGCTAGATTCCTAAGCCTTATCGTATCTAATCAACCTATCTGCCCTACTCCATAATTACCTTGCAAGAACCCAATCAAACCTAATCGAGCTCCACGTCCGGACGCTATTGCCGTGTACCGCTCCCTTAAACGAATGGTGGTCACGGCATAGGCTAGCTCTTTTAACTCTCGGCAGAATATGGTGTGGTGTAAGAACTGGGCAAGAAAATGCTTCGGGCTTTAAAATTGAACAGTAGCATTGTGAAAATTTGGGCGCCTTCTCGTTACTCACAACAAAAAACAAAACTCGCTAATTAATATTACGCAACCTACCTTTAGTGCTTCGCTGCATACCTACATAAATTGTACAGGTAAACGGGTTACAGAAAGAACACAAAAATATTAACAGCAATTGGGGCATTTAATCAAATCCAAAAATTGCAGTACCACATGAATTATATACATAAACCATAAAGGCTAAAGTGACAGCACTTAGGTTTGTAGGACAATTGCCTAACAAATAAATAAACGATAAGTAGAAATCAACTTCCAAGTATTTATGTCACAAATAGCTAATTATAGTTCGAATTACAACTAAGGATAACCACCTGTGATCGCAGTTGACATTTTTGCATGACGCTCGCAGGACGCGGCGGATGTGAGTTTTAGGTATATGCTTAATTCAGCAATTTGGAAACAATTAATACTTGCTCTTTAGAGAAAATAATTGATTAAATTAAAAAATAATTATCCACGCCATAGTTTGAACTTCTAGAGGCCTTAGTAAGAACTGATTATAGTTGCGGCATCTGCCTTTGTCAATAAAAAAACGCTGAGAAGTGCATGTACTTGCAATTTAGTTCGTTGTCATGTCCAGCGATCGTGGCGGGAAATCCTTATATGTTGCATCTTGTCCAAGAATACTTCTAAGCCGGATTTACCTGCATAATTCATAGAATCCAAGGACGCTACTATCAGAGAGAGTAGCTAACTGTGGGAAAAGGCGGCTTAGGTATTCTGTAATTTCTGGTCAGCTTGCACGTAGAAGCGAAAAACGAGAGGTCCTGTTATTCTTTAGCAACTGTAGAATAACCCTTATGAGGACCGCATGGAGCCGGCCTAAATATTGAAATTAGTATGCAAAACTGAACTAGAATAGACATTCTTAACAAAACTGTTCACGGCCGTTTGTGCAGAAAATAACGCCATGGGCGGTTGCCTTTATAGAAGCCCCAGGGGAGCCGGTCTAAATATCGAAATTAGTATGCGAAGTTTAACTAGATGAGAATCCTTACCAAGCTGAGGCCGTTCGCGAAGAAACAAAGCTCTGGCGGTTTTCGTTTGTTTAAAACAAGATCAGTTTCAGCGTACTCCATGAATTTAGATCCGCAAAGCCCGCTTCGTGAAAAATCAATAGTCGAGCGATTCGACTGTTTTCAAACGGGCCTTCATAGGAATGAAAACCAACGAGCGTGCCTCGACTAGAAAAGCAGGCAGGTGTCTTATCTCTAATGTCAGGCGTTTTATGAGATACATCTGAGTTTCTTTCCTACATTATTTAAATATAAGGTGGTCCGAAAGAAGATGCTAATTGCTAGTGCAGTGCTTCCTGGTGTATTTATAGTATATTAGCATTCATTAACTTTGCCGTCATAAATGGTGGCTCTGAATGGGCCAGGTCCGCTTTATATTTATACCTTCACTGATCTAAGGATGGTACTTCAACGTAAATAACATTTATTTTCGACTATGTACAGTTGTCTTTCAGTAAATATGTACAAAGTAAATTTTAATTTAACATAAATCTCTTCGGTCAGCCGGCGGGAAGGTAGGCAACCTCAATTGCCTGCGTGCTCGTCCGGGATCCACGGATTTTTGTGGTTGCTGGAGCCAACAGAGAATTTTACTAGCGTTGGCAAACCTGTAAAATAGTAATCGATTTTTGACAGCTGGCGATATTGTAAATAAACTTGAATTATTGTGGTTTGTTTTAATTACCAATAACTAGCTGAGGGTTTGATATCGTTACCATATATATGTTCGAGATGCAAGTGTACGTCCGTGTCGCGTTCTAATAAGCCAAAGTGATAACCCCAGACCTTGTGACAGGTGTCATATTCTTCCGCGCCGTTAGCTATCAGTTCGCGCGTAGCAAGGTTAACTTCCAGAACGGGAAAATTAATTCCTACAGGTACGTAGACCTGGTGAAACGGCATATTTTTCCAGAAAGTTCGGGCCGCGTTTCGGCCAAAAAGGTTTAGGTGTCGCCGGACTGTGGAAATACAGCCAGGCTTTGAATTATTTAAAATAGCGCAACCCGATTCTCAGATTTTCGTTATTCCAAACTAAGAAATTAGGTGAGCTTTGAAACTTTGAATTATTTAAAATAGCGCAACCCGATTCTCAGCTTTGCGTTATTTCAAAGTTAATTTATCCTCAGGACGGATATTAACTTTAGACAGCCAGGCAGGTTATTTAATAGCTGGTTTTTCGGGAATCTTACTCGAGGTTTTCTCGAATAGTTCTGGCGGCCCGACTGGGCCCGCTCTCAACGGCTGAAGTCGTGGGATCAGGTCGGAATTCCGGGATAATTTTCTCCTCAAGTTCGGCGGAACAATTTGGTTCTATACGTGGTTGATCTTCCTCTCTAAAGAGAGTTCAAAATGGAAATGCGCGCGGTACGATCTGTCGTGTCGTCCGCGCACCGCAACGAATTTACAGTTCCGAGCCGCCTGGAAGTTTTCTAGTTGTAAAGCGAAATTTTAAATGCCTATAATATTTTGTTATGACTAATTCGCATTTAAAAATGAGAGATAAACGTTATACTAAAACGTGCTATTGGAACGGTATTGAAAAGGGGAGTTAAAGGAGCAGATGTAAGCGTAATATTGAAGAATATATTGTATTAGTTCAAAGAGACTACTTAAACATAAGACCATTGTATTGAAACGAGAATTTAAATAGCGAAACGAAAACGCAGAGTAAATACTAAAGAAGGAACACTCTTTTTCCTGAAAAATTACTTGTTATGGTCATATGACACAATGTAGTTTTTAAAGAAAGGTTTCGCCTGTGACATGATTTACACGTTGAGTTACCGTACTCTTTTGCTTTTCCTTCTGATCAAGCCCCTTACGAAAGTGAGCCAAATGTTGAGTTTCTCGACCTGAATAATGACACGGTGCAATCCCGAAATTAACGTAGTTTGTCTTTGTACAGCCTTTAAATGAAAGTACATTTTTAATAACACTCACTATAACAATTAAAACATAAGACGCAAATTACTTTATGAAATGTTGACAAAATATGTAGTGTTACATACATCTAAAAATATAGCTCAAATGTATCACTGGCCTCCCTTTTTAGACAGTCTCTAATGACAATTGTTCTGTCAAACTTAAACTCATATTTCGGCTTAGACCGTTTCATCTTCGCAGATAAACACTTACCCAACATTTTCAAATAGGAATTGGCGTAGTTGTCACTACTACTACATTGTTTAAGATTATGTTTTTAATAATTTTCACTTTTTCACTTTACTTTTATATTTAATCTTGACTTAAAAATCCAAACCCAGGACAAATATTATTATACCTGGTAGAGTATAATATCCAACGTTCGTCTTGAAATGTACTCTGTTGTTGCTACTAGGATTAATCTTCATCTTAGATTACATAATTTATATCAATTGAGTAACGTACCTTCATAAGCATTTGAAACGCAAAACTGATAACTTTGCTGAAAACAGCAATTCATTATAAAACAACCCAAACAGCAATGACGACTACTGCAAGGCTGCAGTTGCTGTTAAAAACAAATTACGTATCATAGGATTAAGAATCGGCGCCGAGGATATCACAATGATTAAATGCGGTGCTAAAGAAACACCCTGAAAGCTGAAACTCATAATCAAGCTTGAAACAAACTTTAAACTCGGAATTCCTTAAAGGCACGAAATGTTAACAGAATACAGCATCAATTAACCACGACCAAGTAATTGCTTTCCACTGAATCAATAATCTCTTTACTTGTAACTTCCCTAGCTTCATAGTGGGCTTGCAGCAGTCACCACCCTTGGGGTATAACTCTCGTCCTTACTGAGGGTAAACGGGCCGCTTTTGCATCAACACATCAGTTTTCAATGAATGAATGAAAGGAATTACTGTAAAAGTGTCCGTGTTTACTTAGTTGATGAACAGGGCACAGATTAAAACGCAGAATACCTCTCTTATGCAGTGCAAGATTGAGATGATTCTTCTTCGTTATATTTCAATTATGGCACTACTACGATTTTCATACTTTCACTATGCAAGTTTTATAGGGCAGTACGCGTTTTTCGCATTGAATGTATTTGCAGCATTCGTAATTTCCGGCAGTGAACTTTGTTAAATTTACATAAAAGCGCAATAAAAGGGTTTCCAATCGCTTTCAAGACAAGCAACTTCGAATATTACTGTTAATATCCAACAGGAGCTTTCACCACTTCATAGAAGTTTGGAACGCTGCAAGCAACTTTGTTAACGACATTGTATATTCTAAGAAATGCTAAACAACCGGTACTTAGGTAGATGCATTGTAATTAAATTCTGTTTAAAATTTAGTATATGTGTAAAAATAAAATCAGGAACACTGCTAAACTAAAATCTAAATATAAATAAATGTTTAAAGCTAATACTAAAATATGAAAATTATAACCATTTTTCTTAAATTAGTAAATTAAATATTGGAATACTAAACTATTCGTATGTAGCAATAATAACAAGTGATTCAATAAATTTCCATGCTAAGCAGACAATGAGCTACCGTGCGGACTTTTAGTACAGTAAAATTGTCGTTTTACCTTAAAAAAATTGGCCCCGGCTATTCCTCTTGCCCAGTGGTTTAGGGTCATTAGAAAAGTGTAAAACCAAAAAGGCGTCACCCCACCCCCTGCCAAACAGCCGCCATCTTGAAAACAATAAAATTTGTTTTTTCTCGCGATCCATTGGTCGCACAAAAAAAGTTATTCAACAAAAAAGGTTGCAAATAAAATTCTACACATTTTCTGTTATTACCGCGATACCGAGAGGTTAGTATTGCGAACGGTAGAGGGCGACAAAGTTACCAAAAATTGTTATTCCGCAACCGCCATTACTTTTAATACCAACATCTGTCGTTGAAGTTGACGTTACTCTTACTGACACAAAAAGTGTATGTTGCTATGTAACACATTTAGTTCCTAGTATTAAATAGTTATTTGTACAAATAATTTTGAAATATCACACTTCTAAAACGTGTTGTAGACGTATTTTTTTTTTGCATAGTGATGTCTTGTAACTCGAAATTTCGTCGAACAGGATTTCGGAATTTACCACTTTTAAATTGACAATTCACGATCTCAATAAAATAGTTAAAAAGTGTAAAATAACAATTTTTGTTTAACAAAATATACTTTCTTCACGATTTTTCGTTTAAAAAACACGACTTTCGTGATCACTATGCAAAAAAGTACTTATAGTTCCTAGGAACTAAAAGTAACTTCCAGTTGGTGGGCTGTAGATGTAGTTGCCATAATGATTTTTAAATGAGAAACGTCAAAATAAATCAATAATTTGAAATGTTCTAAACGTTCTGTTCATACAAAATGCCCGATTACTGTTTTGTTTGCAAAGAAGAAGTCGGCGAGGACCAAAAAGTCGTGACTGCGCGAGGTAGAATTTCTCTTATCAAGGCCGGTGTGATAAGAGAAGATTCTGAGAACGAAAAGTATCTAAAAGATCCGAAGACTGTTGTTCGACTCCACAAACCGTGCCAAAAGAAATATGCCGACGAAAGACGCGCCAAACGTGCTGCACGTAGGAAATTGAAAGGTAAATTATTTCAAACGTTTTATTTTCAATACATATTTTATCTTCAGATTTAATTTGGAAATGTAATTTTTAATGTTTTACTTTCAAAGTACAATTTTCAATGTTTCATTTTCAAAGTCGTATAATATTGAAAGTTTAATTTTCAAAGCTTCATATTCACAATTCAATTTTCAATATTTTTTTTTTAATTAAACAATTTCTGTTTCAAAACTTGTATGTATGTATTTTCAAAAGTTTTGAATTATGATCTTAACACATGCATTATGCGAAAAGTCATTTGATACAAATATTACACCTTATGTGTAAAAATCAAGAAAATATTCACAAAAAATAATAACATAATTCTAAGAACAATATCTATCCAAAACTCGAGCTATCTTTATTATTAATTCGTAAAGGAAAAGCGCGACAGCGAATTGTTTGCATTTCTGATAGAAAACTTTCAATAAACATAGTAATATTTTATATTAAAATGTTTCAATGTTTCCCTTCTTTGTGGGGGCGTGACTATTAATTTTGATTATTATATAGTCATAAAATCCAAATACGACGCTTCATATAGATTTGCGTACAAATGTAATATCTATTGTTAATGGCACATTCGTTTACAGCTTACTTTCAATATAAGAGCCTAGAATCACATCATTTGGCCCAGTTAAGATTTTTCAGGTATCTTTATTTTGTACCCACAAAAGAAAATCTTTTTGGTCAATATTCTTACATCATAATTGTAGGAGTTGTTAGAAATATCATAACAGCTTTAGCAATAATAATTTACAAAAAGTAGTTGGGAAACGCTAACTTTAAAATAAATTACCAATTCATTTCATTTGACCCATATGATCAAAATATAATTTCGTTCACCTGAAAATGTTTTGGTTGAAATGAAACAAGCTGTTTGTTGTTTCATAACATATAGACAGTCGGATGTCTGTATTCCTATTGCAAAAATGGTACGTGGTAAAGCAATTGTCAATTTGTTGAGTTTTGGTCACTCATGTGTCAAAATTTACAAACAATTGCAATTATCGTCAGGGGCGCGCCGCCCCAGTGTGCGGTGTGTGCACCGCACACGGGCAACAGTCCGTTTAGGGGCAACACGATGGGAATTCGATATGTTTTATTCTTCTATTAGTGAGTCTCCCTATCTCATAAAAATTATCAAAGAGTGAAAAATATAATTTCATGCCTACCGAGTTGATTATGTAAACCTATCCGTCTTATCTTGATAAACGCGATCACACACCCGAAAACTTTGTAAATAAATATTAAGCACGTACGAATCATTAAAACGATTATTTATTACTGTTTTGGCTGCAGCAATTCGATTTATTTTTAGTTCTATTTCTCTTAGGGAGAAAATAACATTTTCGGGTTCATTCTCATTTCCGCATTCAAGTGATAAAGTGTGCAAGTTGTGTTGAGTGTTGCAATAGAAGTACTACGGGACAAAAGCGAAACATGTAAGTAATCAAATAATTTTCAATTGTTTAATTCTTTTTATTCGGGGCTGAAATTCGTTTTGATTTTTTTCTCATTTCTTTACTTTGTTATGCTTTCAGACATTTAATTACTGCAGCTGAACAATGCCTAGAAAACAAGAATCTGGTTATCAACATAGAAAAAAGCAACTAGAAAAACGGAAAAATGTAGAAAAACAAGCTGGGGCATTAGAAAAATATTTGAAATTACAACACCCGCAACCATCTACATCTACTAGTGGAGCCGAGCAAGAGTCCTCTGAAGACATTGAAGAAAAAACTGAGGAGCAGTTAGAAGAGGGAGAAGAGGAAATTCCAGAACATCTCCAGCCATCTACATCTACCAGTCAAGCCCAGCAACAACCGTCTGAAGACATTGCAGAAAAAACTGAGCAAGAATTAGGAGACGGACAAGAGGAAATTCATCAGCATGTAACAGCCCTTTTCCCACCCGAACTTGCCGAAGATATAATAAGTGATGATCCTGGTATGTGGCCAGATAATTTATAAAATAACTCTATTCAAATCTTGGTACAAAATCAACCTAAACAAGTAAAAAAACGTAACTATCCTGCCGATGAGAAGGGACGCAAATTTTCTGACGTATATTATTATAGGACATTGCCAAATGGCGAGAAATGCGAAATAAATTGGTTATTGTACTCGGTATTGAAAAATTCAGTTTTTTGTTTTTGTTGTAAATTATTTACAGAGAGCATAAGCCATACTTTAGTCACTGAAGGTTCAGCTGGCTGGCAACATTTATCGTTGATATTATCCAGGCATGAAAAAAGTTCAATACACATTAAAAATTGCAACAAATGGATAAAACTAGCAAAAGCATTTAAGACCCAAACAACTGTAGACAAGATTCAACAAGAAGTTTATAACATTGAAAAAAAACATTGGTATGACGTGATAGAACGAATTATATACTTTATACAATTTTTGGCTCGTCAAAATCTCGCGTTTCGTGGAAAATCAAATAAACTTTTTGATGCCAATAACGGGAAGTTTTTAAAACTTGTTGAAATGGTGTCTAAATTCGATACTACTATGTCGGCCCACGTAAGACGAATTAAAACTTCAAAAAGTTGGAAATATATGCCCACTTATCTGGGCGACAAAATTCAGAACGAAATCCTAAATTTATTGTCAAATGAAATAAAAGAATCTATTTTGGGAATGGTACAAGAGTCAAAATATTTCTCTTTAATATTAGACTGCACACCCGATGCTAGTCACACGGAACAATTAACGATAATCATTCGTTTCGTAAAACTAAACACCACATCTAGAAAGGTAAAAGTCTATGAACATTTCTTAGATTTTTGCCCTATTACAAATTCGACAGGTGAAGGGTTAAGTGAATTTGTTATAGCAAAATTGGAGGATCTAAATTTGAACATTTACAACATGCGTGGTCAAGGTTATGACAATGGAGCGAATATGAGAGGGGTTCACAACGGTTTACAGCGAAAAATTTTAAACATCAATCCTCGTGCCTTTTTCGTGCCTTGTTCAGCACACAGTCTGAACCTTGTAGTTAATGACGCTGCAAAAATCAATTTCGAAACTGTTGATTTTTTTAATACAGTTCAAGAGCTGTTTGTATTTTTTTCTTCGTCCACACAAAGATGGGGAGTTTTAGAAACTCACATACAAAGTTTAACATTAAAGCCTATATTGCAAACAAGGTGGGAGAGTAGAATTGATGCAGTTTTACCTTTGCGATTTCAACTTCCTGAAATTCACGACGCATTACTAGATATTGTAGAAGATTCAAATAAAGATTCTACTACGCGCCATCAAGCCAAGTGTTTAGCAGCCAAAATTCAATCTTTTAAATTTATTTGCTGTATTGCAGTTTGGCATGAAATTTTGTCAAAAATTAATGTAAGTAAAATGATTCAACAACCAACGTTAAATCTTGGAATATGTTTGGACTTAATAAATAATCTCATCACATTTTTTCAAACAAAACGTAGCGATGAAGGTTTTTCCGACTGTATATATACTGCAAAACAAATAGCTGAAGAGATGGAGGTAGAACCAAAATTTCTCGATAATTTCACTGTGCGACGAAGAAAAAAGAAAACCCAATTTCAGTATGAACATTCAGATGAAAGTGTGCATACTCCCGAATTAAATTTCAAAATTAATTTTTATTTGATTGTAATAGACACGGCTTTAAGTTCCTTAAATAATAGATTTGACCTACTAAAAGAACACAGTAGCGTGTTTAATTTTCTTTATAATGTGCACGGTTTAAAAGAAGTTGAAGATGAAGCCATTTTAAATAACTGCAAAGACCTACAACTAAAACTGTCTGACAGTAGTAGAAATGAAACGGACATTGATGCCCTAGAACTTTACCAAGAAATAAATGTTTTGAAGTATATGCTAAGACCTAGTATGACTGCGTTTAACGTACTGGAATATATTTTAGAAAACAGTTTATGCACTACGTTTCCTAACACTGTGATTGCGCTAAGAATTTTACTAACTTTGCCTGTATCAGTAGCATCAGGCGAACGATCATTTTCAAAACTCAAAATTATAAAAAATTATTTGAGAACCACTATGACCCAAACCAGACTGGTCAATATGGCTACAATTTCAATAGAACATGAACATGCCGAGCAACTACAACTTCATGAATTTATAAAAAAAAATCGGAAAGAAAAACCAGGCGCGTTGAGTTCCTGTAAATACTTAGATTTATTCTAATCATATGTTTGTACCTATATTTACTGTTATTTTGTTAAAAGTTCAGCCATTTTATTTATGTATTAAACTTCTTAAGGTTTGTTATAAACTTTTTTTCTTTTGTATTTTATTTTATATTTTTATTCTGTATTTAAATATAGGAAATTTCTTTGTGAGTTTGAAGTTTTTTTTACTTTTGAAAGTACTACTAGAGTTAGGGGCAACAAAAAATAACCGCACACAGGCAACCAAAATATGCGGCGCGGCCCTGATTATCGTATTATAGTGTATGAAATATTGCGAAACTATAAAACAACCGAATCCATAACAGAAGTGGCAAATCTGGAACGAACTCCAAATATTACACCAGCAAATTTAAGAGCTTTACTGATCTGGGCCAAATTATGATTCTGGGCTCGTATATTCCTTTCCCATAATTTTCATTTTTTTACCTATACCAATTTCTCGGTATCCCGGCAATGACCAAAAATGTGTAGAATTTCTGTAGGTTCTGAAAACCTATTCACATTAGATCTACTTGAGTGACGTGACGATTTTTTCTCGCAAAAGAGAAATGGTTACTTTGCTGCGCCGGAATATGCCTCTCCCACGCTCGCGGATTTTGAAGAGCTGTCAATCGGACCCTGTTTAAATAAATCACATTATTAAAAGAGATTCCTGCACATTTTTTTAAGCACTACAACTTTCACATTTGCAATTTTCGGAAAAAACCACCCCTACAAAGCTAGAATGGCGAAAACCGATTTCTGGTAACTTTGTCGCCCTCTCCCGTTCGCAATACCAACTTCTCGGTATCGCTGCAATAACAAAAAATGTGTAGAATTTTATTTTCAACCTTTTTTGTTCAATAACTTTTTCTGTGCGACCAATGGATCGCGAGAAAAAACAAATTTTATTGTTTTCAAGATGGCGGCTGTTTGGCAGGGGGTGGGGTGACGCCTTTTTGGTTTTACACTTGTCTAATGACCCCAAACCACTGGGCAAGAGGAATAGCCGCGGCCAATTTTTTTAAGGTGACGGGGTTTTTCCGACGGTTTTACTGTACTATTTGTAAATACGCACGTCGTTCAGCTTTTCAACGTTAAACGTTAAGTGTAAATATAATCAACAAAGATATTAAATTTATAATAAATGTTGAAGGTAGCCACTACCTTCTTGAATATATAACCGCATAAGCACTACAGTTATTTGTAATTAGTATTTAAAACACATTCCAGAAAATGTCTATACCAAGTTATATAACAGTGTGCTCAAGAAGCGCATTCGACCACGTTGTACTCGTATCACAGGACATGGAAATACGCAAGCAGATAATAATACGGGAAATGTTTTCATGTGTGCCTGTTAATAAGATAATTAAGTCCACCATTAATTAAAACTTACAAAATGTATTGTTTTTATTATTTAGAAAATGCAGTATATATGATACACAGTTAAGTTTTGTAACGGTTTTTAATGTTGTTTAAGCGTTCTAGTTTCACCACTGTAGGTTATGCTACAATACTCTTAATATAAGTCATGTTACTAGGTCGTACTAAATTGACAATGCAAAATTGCAGTATTACGTTTATAATCATAGACCGAAGTGTATAACTCATTTACATAATTTCCATTCGTTCAGTACCTACCAAACTTACTAATCTGATTTTCCTAGTCAAAATAACCTATCAATTTCTAAGTCACTTGCCTACTAAAGTGATTTCAATCATATTGAAACGACAAAATTATCGAATTTTCCTTCGCTGCTTATTTTAATTTTTTTAGAATTATTTGATACTTGCGACATGCGATTTCAGTTAACATTCTTTGTAATTCTATTGCAAAATTACAACTTTTTAATGCCATTTTAGTGTTTAAAACCCTTTGTTTTGATAACTAGTAAGAAAATGGGTACTTTTTGTATTAGTGATAAAATGAGTATCACTTTCTATCACTAGTGATAAAGTGACATTTAATGTAAAGTAAACAATTTTATTTATGATAAATATGTACCAGGTGATTATAAATGCTCTTCCATCAAATTGCTTTTGAAATGTTTGTTGTATGAATAATAGGTTGGTGGCACTGCAAGTCTATGTCAATTCGAGGTTAGCAGGTTAGGTTTGCTGTCAGCTTTGACATAGACTGCTAACCTCGATTTTGACATAGACTTACAATGCCACCAACATATTATTCATCCAACAAATTTTTCAAAGGCAAATCATTTATAAGCACCCGGCATAAAACAATCATTCAAATTTATTTTGGTAGGATTTTAATAAATTCCACACGGGTGGCAATGGTGACTTTATTGTGATTATACCATTCCCTGTAACATGAACCAATGAAAAACGGCAAAATGCATAGTTACGCATGTACTAACTTTTGATAATGTACACAGCAACTGTGATAATCACATACCTTACTGGCTAATTAGTGATAGTCACCTTCCTTTACAAATATCTCATTATTTACTGTACTTTTAATAGTTATAAATAAACTGTTCAAACGTTGTTTATTGACACGTGATATAATCTAGCCGAATGCAACTCGTATCTTCTTGATTAACAACCACATTAACTTACTGTACTTTTTTTACAAGGGTACAACACGCCCCTAAGAACTAAAGGGGTTGTTCTTTGTTCTTAGTTTAACTTGCACAACCGTGCGATCGGGAAGCTTAATTTGGACTCTCTTAAGAGACGCTCTTGACGACGCGGTCCCTCCAATTCTTGCATCACCCGTAAAACTTTCCATCGTTGGGCATCTCATTTAGGTGAATAAAGAATCTATTGTTCGAAGTGCTGAATTGCATCGCCCACAATGTAACGTGCAACAACGCGCGGGGCTTCCCCGTGCATAACGCTCGTCTGACCGGCGCCGAAATCTGATATCCACGGCTTCATCTTTTAACTTGAGGACTAAACGCAAACTCCATCTGCAAGCGATTTGTTAAGTCACTTAGCGCGATTTCTATGCTATGATCACGCGTTACAGCGTTCGCCTCGGTATTGAAGCAAGTGCCTTATTTAGGGTACTTTATGCGACAGATGTCGGTGCCTGGCCTGCAAGTGCGTCAAACAGCTAGATAAATAGGGAAATATGCCCGATGGCTTAAATTATGCTGCAATACGCGGAAGCAGAATGCGGAATTGTAGATAGATTAACGGGAATCGGGAGTCTTAACAGCCTATGTTGGCAATTTGGCTTTAAACATTGTGATTCCATTCTCAATGGTTTTTAATAAGTCTGCGCCTCTTGACTATGCTACATAAGACTGAGAAAAGAATGTTGAGCCGATTTTTCAGGGCGAGTTGGATTTAATTTTTTTATTTCGCTTTCTAGTTGCTAAATAAGAGATTCTAGTTTTGGGTTGATACATTTTCGAGATTTGGGTTTGTGAATTGGATGGATTGGAATTGACTTCATTTTTGTAGGACGCTGTATTCAACAGGTAGACCACAACCTTGCTTCACTGTACGTACATATTTTGGGGCAAGTAAAAATGTATTAGCATGAACAAATTTATGAACTTAGTAAATATTTAAATTTTCCTGTTTATGCCTCTTTTACCATTTGTGTATTAATACAGTTGTGATTTGATTGCGTATTTTCTACCTATCTTGCGCCTTGTTTATTTATACCTTAACCTTTCATATAAAATTAGACATTACATACGTTACGCCGTTGACGTTAAGTATATACGTCATAGGTTTGTTTTTGGGTCCTCCTTGTCATAGGGTATTTATTATAGAGTTAATATTTTATTCATCAGGAATTATATTATTTGTCTGAATTGAAAATAAATATGGCTTTAGTTGCGTCGCACTTATGTCTTGTTCTTGCTATTATAGTTTATAGCTCATCAAATTTACTGAATTTAATAAGTGTATTCTTGATATAACTCCTTGTGTAAGTTGCGAATATCACTCCACCTTTCAGCTTAGATTCGCGAGTTGTCGAATAATCAAGTTTGTGGCGCCCGTATTTGGTTTTGGTCATATGAATATTTTTGTTAAGAAAGTTAAGACAATTTAGTATCATGTTTGCTGTGATCCAATTGAGTTAATTATAGCATACTGTGCCATATGCTATCACAAAATACAAGGTAATTGTTTACTGTGTTTAACGATAATTTAGTTCAATTCTGTTCTTCAAAATGTTAACTATCAAACATCAAAGCAATCATTTTAACAAGATGCTTTTAGAAATAATCTTTCTTTATCGCAATTGCAATTACTATCCACGTGGTCTACTTCATCATGGTAATTATTAAGAAGGCCATAAAATAAGAAAATTGCTGAAAAATAAAATCTTTAAAAAGTAGTGACTTTGTATCATACATCACACGGTTTTATACCTCGTCAGGAAGATAGTACACCTTAACGGTATCCCTCGTATTCTATACGTGACCCTAAAAAGTGGGAAACCGCATTAACCTGAATGCTTTCCACTGAGATGAAATTTTGCAACACGAATATAGGAACAACAAACTGCTCGGAGAATTTAAACAGACGAACCGCACCTACAGCCATCCAGTTGCGCTACGCAAAATTAGAAAAATGCCCTATTCGGCTACATTTTTCTAATATCTGTGATATTTTCTGTGGTTGCGTGGTGGATGATGGGCAGCTTTTGATTGCCTACAAATTGGATTCTGAAACGAGGGTCGACTGCGCACGGACCTTTGCGGTCTCAACGCGTGCAAACGGCTCTAGCTTGTCTTTCCTTCCTGTGTACTAACTCTATTATACACTATTTTCCTAAAATGTGAGCATTGTGATGTTCGTGCACTACTCATGGATAAACTGACTTGCTACAGTCGTTTATTTTACCATAAATTGCAGTAAAACGACAAGCGCACGCTGTTCGTGATGTCAGTTTTGTTTGACACCTGGCGGCTACTGGGAAATTGCGTGTTAGCTCTCCACGGAGTGTTAAACAGAAAACAGATATTTTGCATCGAATGTTAAGTAAATTACAGGATATTGTTTTCGTTGCTTTTTATTGCTGATTACAACGAGGTCGTCTTATCCGATGAATACTATTAGGTTCGTCATTTTTGTTTTAAATAAACTCTTTACCAACCACAAAACGATTTATATGGTATCCTGAACTGTGCGAAATAGATTTAATCACATACACTGTACAGGGTTATTCAAATTCGAACCTCGCCATTGGGATTTCGAAACCAGTAAGGAATACATAACCGATTAAATAAGGGCAAAGTAGTACATTCTAATGCCAGTCGTCTTAGTTTTCGAAGTGGTCCTAAGAAAAAACAAACATAATTTGATTTTTCAAACAAGTAGATAGATCCTTATGCTACTTAGAATAAAACTATTTTGATACTATTAGCACACTTTTTTAGTTTTACATTTTCATTTGTTTTCCTAAATTTGTACACTGATAAGAACTTTTGTATTCTCAATACACGATAAATATATCTATATACAGGGTGCCCAGATTTCGTAAGGACAACATGGGTAACTTTTGTATTTGAAGAGATAGAGAGATGGTTAAATTAGCAAAAAGGTGCAGGTTTGCTCATTAAGAATCCATCTTCAAATTTTACTTGCCATGGCCCACTTTCGGATGTCGGATGACAGGAAATGGCTATAAACGCACCATGCCCAAATAAATCTACGATTAAGAAGATGAGGCCTTATCTTACCTAACGCTGGAATGGAGCCAGAAGAAGCGCGCTTGAAGTTGGTTCCCAGAGATCCGCAAAAGCGAAAGGACGAAGGTAAGTAACTCTATATACCAATTACGAACGTCCGAAACAAAGCGATAGTACTTCCAGATCCTCCCATAAAACTATTCGGAGATGAGCTCAACAATAAGGGCTCTTTGAAGCACTACGCTGCAGGGAAAACCAACTTGCACGACAGTTTTGCTTGGAAAGGACAAGTAGAATTCGACACCAGTTTCAAAAGGTCACCAGATAACAAAATTTTGGTCAAGTGGTTCAAGAAAATACTTCCTGAAAGATATGACTGCAACAAGAGATAACCTTGCTCTAGCAACAAAAGGAATAGTTTAAAATAATTGCAATAGCGGTTGCCTAGCCTCCAGGCTTAAATATCTGTAGAAATGTAACCAGAATAAATCTAATTTGTAAAATATGGGTAATTATTCGGGGAGTTGCTTACAAAACTGCTTGATAATTATAGGAGAGTACTTAAAACTTTAATACAGCTATCCAGACCTAATTTAAAGCATGCAAAAATTCCAAAAAGCCACCTAATAATACTCGAAGCTAAAAATTTAACTAGCAAATGTTTACTAATGCAGGGGACGCTCCAAAAGTACCGTAACACAAGGAAAAGACAATTGAGGTTAGTACTTCATAAATGGAAATACAGAATAAAAGCAGAAATCTAATTTAGTACATCAGATTGTAAGTTCAATTGCAATACTTTGGAAGTCCGATTAAATCACAGTTAATTGTTTTACAAACTTGATATTAGACATTACACATGAAACTGCAATTTTTTTTATCTTTTTAGAATTGATGATGCCGAACTGAACTGAAACAAAATCCATGAATGGCATATTTATAGTCACAGCCACATATATTTGCAATAAACTAGTTAATAGTATACTAATTATACACATATGACATTTTTATTTTTGTTCATAGAATGACTTTATTATAATTAATGATACTGCTGGTTCCAGAAAATATACATTTTTATGACTATTAATAGTAGAGTTGATGAATTAAATAGAACCACTTTCTGTGTGCAGTCGAAGATATTACAGCAATCCACTTGAAAAGCTCTATTTAGATCCGAAATGGAATACTGCAAACATGAGGCAAAGTGATCTTGATGGCGGTTCTACAATCGCCACTAATAAAGAAGTTACGTTCGATAAAGCAATTCGACACTTTTTATTTTTATTTTTATCATAAACCGAAAGCATAAGTCTAATAGCCCAGATTTTTTAAAATTATTATTTAGCAACTAGTTCTAAAATTGTGTGCCAATTTAAACAACATCCGGTTCAGAGATCCCAATAGTAAGCTTCGAAAGGGGTTTATATTGTATACTACAAAACACATATATTCAACCAATTTGATCTATAGTGGTAAGTCTAAATAACCACAACTTCTTTCATTCGAAAGATTTGTTCTCATTTATTGATATCATAGTAAATTAACTAAAACGCAGCTAACTGATTTATTTTGTTTCAACATTAAGTCCGACAAAAAGGCAATAAGCGAACAAGTTTATCAAATGTTGAAACGGAGTAAAATTAATTGTTCCCTGTTGTTTTTTAATTGCTTTCTGTAGCGAAACAAACGGTTTCGGCCTATTGAGCGCGAATAAAACTGATTTAACTCTCCTTTAATAATGGAAATAATGCGTTTCGGTAGACCAGCTAACCAATTGAGGTTTATACGCGTTCAGAAATTACACGAATTTATGTCATTGCAATGTACAAGAAGAATTCTGGTGGATCATTATTTATTTCAGTTTAACTTCAATGTAAACGACGTTCTGCAGTCCTGTATCTCATCAATAGTTAACTCGAGGTATAACATAATTAAACACAACAATAAATACACCACAAGTAAATGTAACTGCCTACAATAGTGCAATATATACAAAGGAACAAGTGTACAATTTAATCCCCATGGCCAAGTTTATTCATAAATATAACCTTAATAATCACAGGTGATATTAAATAGTACCTTATTCCTGAGGTATATAAACTACGTTTTGCACTCCTGGGTCACAGATTCCGAAGTAAATCTGATTTTGCAATGTGTTGTCAACGTGACAATACAGCTTTCTAAAACGTCTCAATTTTAATAGTAGTTTCAGGTGGTGATAAAACATACTTGGTAATTTAGCTATTTGTTAGTTATCAGTTTATTAGAATATTCAACATTATTATTCATAGTAATTAGTTAAATACGTGAATTGCTAAATGACAGAAAATAACATTTATTTTGACATAACAAATTTGATCGTGCTGATCTGCTTTTTTAAATAAAATTAAAAATATTTATAACAGTTCTTAAGCTATTTCTATCTTAAACAAGTAACAAATTCAAGTAAAGTAGTATCAAATTAAACGCATTTTTTTCTATTTCGATTGCAGCAAGCAGGAGTCTGCACCTTAAGTGAAACACTCGGTATATCTATATATGATATGACTAGAACGCGTTGGCCAGCCTACGTCTGGTCCTGCCAGCGTAAAGAAACGGTTAACAATAAAAATACTTGCTTAAGCTGGTAGCCAGCCGACGTCCGGCCCTGCCAGCGTTAACAATACAAATGCTTGCTGCGTCGCCACTTGTGCGCGGTTGGCATGTGCGCGCGCCAGTGCTTACGGTCGAACGGCCGGCGGCATCAGCTCTTATAATATTGGATATGATATCATATGATATATATATATATATATATATATATATATATATACATATTTTTTCTTCGAACGCATGTTCTTTAGTGTGACATTTCAAGAATGTTGCTTTGCAAAATCATTAAAGTGACTTGAAATTTCTATAATGACATTTTGTCCAAATTAACATAACGTTATAATGCTTTAATGTGGTACCCATGGTGACATAAACACAAATGCGGTAGGTAAAAAATATTGGCTTTTACCGAGAGTTATTAAAAATTGTCTCCCGCTGGTTGAAAATTGACAATTTTGATTCTTACAACTAGGCCGTAAAAGTCGACTTTCTATACAGTGAGTAAAAAAATATTAATAATTAACGTCTTTCACAATATAGTGATAGCTACTTTAATTCGTTGGCCATTCTTTCAGAAAATTACTTTGTACACTTGATAGAACGAAATAATAGAAATAAATGTCCAGTGTGCCAACGAATTTTTTTGTATTACAATACGGTAAGTGCACCCAGGTGTTCAAGAGAATTCGTAAACTCACAATGCTTAAGCACAAACACAATTCCTGCAAGAGGAGCTTCAAATACAATAGCCAGCCGTAACTAAATTAAACCTCCATAGTTGACAAAATCACAGTATAATTTTCGGGATCACAGTACATGTAAATATCACAAAATTATCGATCCACCAACAGAATCACAGGTGGCCACAATATTACTTGCTATATAAACTGTTCAATAGTTATTTTCCCGATAGGAGGCTTTGTTAGGGTGATGAATTTCACCCTGTAAATATGCTGTTAGTCATTAACAAAAGTTAGGTTATGCCTATTTTATAAAAAATTATAATTTGATGTTAATGTACAAAACGTGGTTGCCAGATTTGGTTTTGGATTATGTGCCACTTTTATTCTTGATGGTTAAGATAAATTTCATGAAAAACAACTTGCTGATGCTGAATAAGTATTATACTTTATTGATTAGGCATAATGGTGTAATGAAAGTCATTTTTTAATGTAATTAAAAGTTGTATAAAAAATATTTAAATATTACAATTTATGTATTTTTCAGTATGCAGTTATGCAACAACTTATTTATAATTATATAAAAAATGCCTAGTAATACTAGGTTGTTGACGATGGTGTAAATCTTTATAAACTAACACTTCCACATTTAAATAAATGCAAATGTAAGAAATACGAGACTGCGAATGAGATTCCTTGTTGGGATGGATGCCGCTATGCTGGTCTAAACTTCAAGCGGCTTTAAATTTTCATACGAGAAACGTCTTGAGCTTGGATTTCCCTGGAACCGGATCAGCTTTGGGAGTTGCTTAGTGTGGATTCTCAGAAGATAGCCACTGATTTTTCATGTCATAAACAAGAATTTTGATGCCAAAAACCCCCTATTCCACTTCCATTGTTTCATAGGTAGTATCTGAATCATTATCAATACCTGATGCTGACTCAGATTCCTCCAATAAAATACTGAAAGGTGGAATGTTTTCTAACGAAATATTTCCCATATGTTTCGCCCAGTCTTCCGAAATAATTTTTTCACAATGATCACAATAATTTTGCCACATGTCGGAGGTACACTTTGGAAAAGCTTCAAGCCATAAATGTTTAACCTTATGCTTGGATGAAAGCTGAGAATTTATATGCTTGTTGTAAGTTAGTTGTAAAGAACTCCCATGCCATTTCAATAGGATTGCATTGGCAATGGTACGAAGGTAATCTAAGAACCTCATGACCATTCTCTTTCAAAAATTCGTCAGTCACGTAACGTTTGTTACGGTTAAGGTTGAATTGAACTCCAAAGATGTTTTTTTTTGTAATTTTACCCTCAATTTTGACATTGTGTTTAATCAACCAATCCTGCATGTGATCCTTCTTCCAATTAAGTGAGGGTAACTTTTCCAACTGCACCGAATGATACGATGCCATGTCCAAGATTACCACACATTTACCAGGAATATTAGTCAGAGCAGGAAGTAATTGATTAACCACCCAATTTTTAAAATGGTATTGTGATAATCCCTATCGTTATTATTTGAAGATCATAATAGATCACACCCTTCCAAAAACCCAAATTTAGTTCCCGCATGCAAAACAGTTAAACGTTTCTCCTCAGATTTAATTTTAGACGGATTACTTTTAATTTCAGACTCGAGTACCTATTGTCGGACGCTGGATCCATTTGGATAAATCCAGGTTTCGTCGAGGTACACGAATGTTATATTTTTACTAGAATTTTGGTATTGCAAGAATTTCCTCAAATAAGTACGAGGATTGTTCAATATAAACACGTTTGGTGGCTGTAGCACAATTTTTATCAACTCTATTTAAAAAAAATCTTTATTAACATTAAAGCATGAATTCTATTGTTGTATCAATCTATAAATTCTCTGCTGGTAATATTCTTGAGGCTGTTAAGGAAACCATTCTTCAACGTCGATCTGCACTTTTGCTTCCGAAGTGAGTCGCTGTCTCTTTAGCGATCGTTTTAATACTAAAGACCTGACCTTTGTGAAAATAAAGAGTATTAATAATGAAATAAAAATTGCCTATACTGATAATATTCATCATTTCAGAAAATTTACTGACTTTAATGTGTCTATTTCCACTTAAAGCAGTTTCCGAACGCATCACATTTTCATCTGAAGTTGCAATACAAGCATGTCCTAGACGAGTTAGGAAAATTGTCCCGCCCAATAATACTTCTAATATTTTCTTCAGATACCTAAAACAGTACAAAACCCAAAATTAAACCAACAGTTAGGTTTTATGCATAAATACTTACATCCCTAATGCGGGGGTGAAGATTTCCGTTTCGCTGAGGTCTAGCCTGTCGGCTTTATAATACCTGTAGGCCTTTTGGCATATTTGCTTTAGTATAAATTACTATTTGTTGACATATAGGTATCCATGACGCCGATGTCCATAAATATTATGCCTAGTGGCAAACAAAGTATGAGAGGACTGGCAACATTTCACGTTTAACCTCAAAATGTCAAATGAGACACTTTCGTGAGCCTCCTCTACACAACAGCGGATTCTAGGGAATTTTAATTTTATTAAACATAAAAACAAAATTCCAAAATAACTACTAAACGGTGTATACTAATTAAGTTTGGCTAATTTAGCAGTAATAGCATGAGGTACCTCAGACGGATCTAGGGCAATTCACCGAAAACAGTTTACCGAAAACATTTTACCGAAAACAGTTCACCGAAAAACAATTTACCGAAGGAACAATTCACCGAAAGAACAATTCACCTAAAATCCATTTTTCTAAGGTATGTTGTCGTTATTGTAGTCTCCAACAATTCTTGATATGTTTTCGACACACAAAAATTTAGAAACCTTATAAGGTCGTTAAAAACTAATCGTTCAAGTTAATGAGGGCCATTAATTTTTTTGGTTTATTCCGTTAAAGCCAGCACCATTTCCATTTGTTTTTAAATCAGGTGATAATACAGATATTCCTGGTGATGCAGATAACTTTTCTAATCTTGTTTTTATAGATTCGTTTCTTTCACTTCCGTAATCTTGAAGAAAATTGAGTAACGTTTGACTTTTAATGAGGGTTATTTCCTCAATAAATGATACGAAAATATAAGGGGAAACTTTATTTCGGTTACCTGAGACAATGCCGTTTGAAATCCAAATTTAACATTGCTTTGGAACATATTTTTTCCAATGTAGTACTGGTTGGGTACTGGCAGGCCATATGTGGTATTTTTTTTATAAAAACAGAAAAATTAATCTCTACGCATATTCCTAAGTTAACTTTACGGCAAAGAGCTTTTAGCAAAATTCATATTAGTTCTGGGTATTTGATACCATTTGTTGACACCTGATCGTTTGAAGAAATGGTTTCATCAAAATACAAGGTATTGTCTGGAGGAATGTCTTCTATCGATCTTCTGAGGTGATCAAAATGCGAAATGAATTACTTTAAGGCTCGACCATTTTCATTAATTTCTAGTTTTTGTCAGTTTACACCAATATAATTATGTTAGAAGGATATTCTTTACAAAAGTACCAAAATAATATATAACATATCTAAAATTTTAGGTATATTTATATAATATAAGGGATTTTAGGTGAACTGTTCTTTCGGTGAATTGTTCTTTCGGTAAATTGTTTTTCGGTGAACTGTTTTCGGTAAATTGTTTTCGGTGAACTGTTTTCGGTGAATTGCCCGGAACACACCTCAGACAGAATTAAAACTAATACTCACAGTTTGTAACATAAAAATAAGGCAATCGCCCTATTTCTCACATTAGAATTAGGCTCAGAGGCAGGCAAAGATTACAGCGGCCGAATGATATCACCATTTTCGGAGTTGTTTGGCCCCAAAATCGGGCGGCTCGAAGCTGGTGGTTCAGAGGGGAGTTCACCGTGCGATACTGGGACAAAATAGACCTGAAGGTAAGCCTCTTTGTCGGATTCTCTCCTGCGCTCAAACGGCGTCTGCAGCAGTGGTCAAGCGGGTGCGAAGATACAAAATTCCCAGAGCATGGAACGTCCGCATACAAATAAGACCAGCTGTAATCGAAGCCCCAATTTGGCCCTCCGGCACTATATGCTATAAAGAAATAAGGAATGCACGATAGCATAACAAGACCTACAGAATAGTTCGAAGCGAACTCTTAGTCACCTCTGACAGGATTCCAGGCGAATTTGCGAAACAGGCAGCATGACAATTTCCGCCAACGGCGTGGGAGTCAACCTTCCCTTACATCAAACATCAAGGAATAAATCCACTTCAAAAGTGAAGACTCACATACACATCATCGAACTCACGGCAGCCCAAAACTCTTCTTCTTCTTTCTCTTATTATAGGCCAGTGACCTGTTTTAACCACATAGTGGTTCTATGAGCCCTCTTTGCCCTTAGGCCGGTTAGGTGGCCAGCCTTACCCGTCGAAAGTGAGGAGGAGTTCCCTTGTTTAAGGGTTAGCGAACACCACAGGCGTGCCCACAGACAACCGCCCGAAAAGATGCGTAACAAAGCAAAGTGAATACTACAGAATGTAAAATTAGAAGGAGGCGCAAATGAATCGTAACAATATTTAATATTATTTTCACCCTGCTCGAGATACAGAGTGTTTCTTAAATCGACCTCGAGACTTCTAAACATTGCAACATTAAAAGAAGGGGTTTTGCCTCAAATCTGTAGTTTTCAAAATACAACGTGTTCAAGTTTACAAGTAACGTTAGTATTTTTCTTAAATTATAAAACGAATGGGTACCAATCAAAATGAACCTTATCTTTGTTGACCATTTGATTTTCCGTAGATATATCAGTGGGTATCACGTGTAAATCTCAATATTTTTGTATGAGGAAATTATGACTGTGCTTTAGATAATCACATTCTAAGGTTAATTTTAAGTCGTCAGTACCGTCGAGTATTAATATCACTAAGTATATATTTATCGATTATCTTCTAGGAATCCAAACCCCACCTACTTTCAGATTCTTCATCATTAGTTTTATTTAAAGGTTTTATAGTCCAGCTTATGTTTAGCATTAATTCTTTCATATCCGGCTGTACGTAATCATATTTAATAGAGTTTTCGATTCGATGTTATATCCATCATTAGGGACATTCATTTAAAGCCGTCATCAATGTGAACTAGTTGTCGATACTGAAAACTAAGAGAGAATAAATTTAACCTTATCTGATCATCTTTTGAGATTTACACTACTTTATCCTTTGAAGAGCTGTGGAATTGATATTAGCAATGTAATTTTAACGAATACAAACAGTTGTTCCCCAGCTATAAAGAGAATATTCGATCATACTGTACTTTCCATGTACTTAGTTAAAACAATAGCGCTTTCCTCTGATCATTCCAACGAATGCCTTATATGCAGTCAAATATTATACATTAGTTTTACGAGATTTTTCAGTTGCCGATCTTTAGATTTTTTTATTGCCATAAAGAATGGTCGGTGTTTTGTCACTTGGTAGGTTTTTTTTAAGTATGTGTTTTTGTATTTCTCTTCTCAGTTTTTTTGGGAGATGGTTTAATCTGGACTTTTGTTTGTTGCCATTTTTCCTAACTCTTATTTTTTCAGCAACTACTTCCTTGATTTCCTTGGGGTAGTTGTGTAACTATTATAGATGCACAGAAAAATATTAGATCTGCATCCTATATATCTAATCTCGTTTGTAAAAAAAATTAAAGTAAAAAGTTTTATTTGTGTTCTAAAATATAAAAATTATGCCACTTAAGAACATAACAATCTTGTTTTTTAATTTAGGCTATAAGTTCCTGTATAATTATTCTCAGAATTCTCAGAATATTTAGCATCCTATGCTTAATATTACATATACTTCTTTAAGTTAGTAGGAGTATCATTCAAACAAAAGACATTGCAATATAGTCAATTTCATATTTCTTAGAAGGGATCATATTGTTCTCTGAATGTCATATATTCTAATTTTTATATCGACGTAATTGTCTACTATAAAAAATACTCCTAACAGAATTATTATATTCTTAAGTTACCCAAGTTTCAAAAAAATGTAAGTCGTGCAATTTGATATTCTGTTACGCGATCGTAAGGTTAGTCACGTCTACTCTTCACGCCAATCTTAAAACATCTTTGATACCCACACAAGGCACTCCTAAATTATGCATTCGCGCCGAGGAGACTTCGACATTGCCGTACACTTGGATGGGTTGTAAAGACTGAAAATGATGAATGCATTAAGGAACCCGCCGCTCAGTGTACAGTCGATATTGACTCCATCTACCCCAGAAGTTTATTCTATAGCGCAGTCAGAAAACCATGCATAACGACTAACAATAAATTATCAGGTAAATGTGACATTAATACCTTTAATTTGGAACCAAATCTATTCCCAGAGGATACATCACTTAGCTTCGTCTTAAGCAGAAATGAAACGCAGCGTAGCATTGTTTAAAGCATCGTGTCAGATCCGGCAGTTTCTAATTGTATTAATGTATGCAAATGATTTACATGAAGAGACGGATGTAAACAGCAGCGTTAGTGAGCCACGAAATGAGACAAGATGCCATTTCCTTCGGGGACGTTCCGCCTTTATTATTGACGTAGGGGAATATTACATTATCAGATGCTTCGCTTTACCCAATACTGTGCAATTTTACAAATTTCAGATTGCTGTAATATAATGGCTGTTGGAATGAATATCGTTTCGGTTTGAGGCAGAATTAGGCTTGTTGTACAACACCTAGCGTTTCACTTACAGAAGATTCTATTAAAACAGAATAAGAGCATAGAAAATGTTGATCATTGTGTCAGCGACTTATATTCAGAAATTTGGAATATCCGACAATATCTCTACAAAAATTAAAATGAACATTAGAAAAAATATGCACTTGAAATGAGAAACGAACTTGTGAGGAACGATTCAAGAATCCAATAAATTTATTAAATCTACAAATGACCCAAAAACATTCAATTACAAGAACTTAGTGCATGGTCCAAGTCATCGGTGTCATTCATCTTAATCATCTTACGTAATTGGTCCAAAGAAAGAGCTTTTGATATTGCAGATTTTTATGCAGTATGACAAGTTAAAACCAGGATTTACTACTCATAACTAGTTAGGTACAAAAAAACACTTTCATAACTATTTTACCTGCACATTGCCAGTGAAAACTGATGCTAACTAATGATACAATGACAGTAAACCAATTTTTTCTTGGAATATACAAGAGCCATTTCTATGAATATTTTCAAAGTTCTCTTATTAACTCAAGAAGTGTGCTTTCTAAGCGAGCTGTATATCTAACAGCAAACATAACATAATTTCTTTTCCATAACGTTATGTACGTATTAGGGATGTTCCGAATATACAAAAATTCGTATTCGCGAATACGAATACCGAATACAAATACTCTTATGAATATTCGCGAATGCGAATACGAATACGAATACATGACCTTGAGTGAATAATATCAACATCAACATCGTTTTTGTACGTGCTGCAAATTTTAAAAATAGTATGGAAAATAGTTTTGTTTTTATTTAATGTTATGGAATGGTTAATATTTAAAAAAATGTTTTATTTAATGTAACCTGTTTTATATTTTTACTAGCAAGATGCCCGTTCTTCGTACGGACTACAAATTTTTGTTTCTTCTTCTAAATCTTAAATGAATTCTGGGGTCCCCCGTCCCCCTCATTCAATGCGCTAAACTAACAAAGGTTGCAAAACAATATTCTTCGGAAAAAAGTTCTCCTCAACTCTTTTATTCTTCACGTACCCCCTGAAAATGCGTATGTAATTGTATAGATTGTTAAAGCTATAGTTTTAGTGTAACAATGAGATAAAATAAAAAAATATGTACTTATTAAATGTTGTGTTCATAAATAATAGCAAGATACCCGTTTCCACCACGTGGGGATGGAATTTCAGAAATTCTTCTATTTTATTCTAAGAGATATTGAGAAATTCATGAAAACACAGTTTACCCCTTTTCACCCCTTACAGGTAAAATTTCTAAAAATTTATTCATTCCATTTTATCGTGAAATGAACCCAGAGGGGAAAAAATTAATAATTTTAACCCCCTACCCCTTTTCAGTTTTTCCTTTTTATCGCTTTAGGGGTGAAATTAAAAAAACCCTACAACCCCTTTCTAAAGATTTGAAAAACACATCTATATGACCAACAAGAATGCTCTAACTCAACAAACACAGGAGATACAATTGGTTCTATAGTTCACCCCGAATGCAGATTGACACCTTTAAGGGTTTATTAGGACAAAATCCTAAAATGTGGTGTTAGACATTTGACTTGGATACCTATGCAAGCAAACACCAAGTCTATATCTTATCGGGTCTAAGAGATATTGAGGAATTCGTGAAAACACAGTTTACCCCCTTTCACCCCCTTAGGGGTAAATTTTAAAAAATCCTTAAACCCCTTTCTAGCTATTTTAAAAATACATTTATATGCCAAAAAGAATGTTCTAACTTAAGAAACATAGGAGATACGAAGGCTTCTTTAATTCAACCCAAATCCATATTTGCACCTTTAGGGGTACATTAGAGCAAAATCCTGAAATACGTTTCTAGGCATTTGCATTAAAAATCTTTGCAAGTAAACACCAAGTCGATATCTCATCGGGTGTAAGAGATATTGAGGAATTCGTGAAAACACAGTTTACCCTCTTTCACCCCCTTAGGGGTAAATTTTAAAAAATCTTTAAACCCCTTTCTAGATATTTTAAAAATACATTTATATGCCAAAAAAGAATGTTTTAACTCAAGAAACATAGGGGGTATGAAGGCTTCTTTAATTCACCCTGCATCCATATTTGCACCCTTAGGGGTAGATTAGGTCAAAATCCGGAAATACGTTTCTAGGCATTTGCATTAAAAATCTTTGTAAGTAAACACGAAGTAGATATCTCATCGGGTGTAAGAGATATTGAGGAATTTGTAAAAACGCATTTTCCCCTTTTCACCCCATTAGGGGTAGAATTTCAAAAAATCCCTTCTTAGCACTACCTTACGTAACAAATTGAACCTTTCACCCAAATTTCAACTTCGTAGTACCAGTGGTTACGGCTCTGCGTTGATTAGTCAGGGTTGTGACTTTCCTTTATATATGTATAGATTAAAATTCTTATCTATATTTCTATAATTTTAATGTCTAATACTCGTATAATATTCGTGTTAATTTTGGCGAATACGATTACGAATACAAATATTGAAAATATAGCGAATACTCGCGAATACGAATTCGAGTATTCGGAACATCCCTAGTACGTATAGATCAATCACAAAAATATTCCCTTGTTAGTACATGTGAATGTCAGAATAAAATATTAGTTAGCATGAAATTCATACGTTGTCTTTTAATAGTAACAAACTAAAACTTTAAACATTGACGTTGTTTTGAGTTATATAGTAGTATGTGAATTTCTTTTTTAGTGGTTTGTTGTTATAGAATAGATTATATTTAAATAACTTTACTTAAACCTCTGTGTTTATAACACTCATAAACTATATCTCAAAATTTTGGCAAACTTTTATATTTGATTACGTCACTCTGAGAGATAACTAGAAGAGTAACAAAGGCAGCTGTCTCCTCAGCCGGAGCTGGTTGTGGATTAAACGATAGACTGTAACCTCAAAACTGTAAAAAATATGGGCGCCAAGTAGCAACAAACCTAGGCACTTTGCTAATCAAATAAAATAACCACGTCGAAAGACGCTACTAGATCAATCCCTGAAAAAGAGAAAGAACGGCAAAGCCACAAATAAAATTCTCGGGCATAAATATCATGGTAGTGTAATTATAACAACAAAGAGTACTCGGTAGTACATGCACAAAGCACCGCAAACCATATTACAATCACAGAAAATATTACAGTAGTGAAAACGCCGTTTTAAAGATATAATCAAAAGTTATGAAAATTTAGTATAAGTAATTTAAAAAAATGACGGTAAAATTAGCAATTTGCATTACCAACAGGTTCCTGGGTAAAACACATAACTGCGATAACGCTGTTAAAGGCTAAATTTTAGGTTCGGATTGAACTTGACCCATAACCCGCAAATGCAAGAACCGTTCTCACGTAAGAAATAATCTACAGATAGGTCCTACAGACCTCAAGATCTTGGATAAGGCATTATCTTACCAGAAATACGCTTAATAATTAATTAAAATCACCATCGGTTTCAATACTTAGGATAAAGAGAATTGTTGGTTCAATATCTCGTAAATAAGGAAATAATCAAGTCTAATTCAACCGAGTAGTTCGACCACTAACATGAGATGATAACCCAAACTTCAAAGTTCATACAGAATTGCTTCACAAGAACCAAAAATAAAATAATAATAGATTCGATGATACTTGAGACACATTCAATATTCCAGTCTAATCTTTGGCATTTAATAAAATTATCTCAAGTAGGTAAGTCCTAAATTATATTGTATTTATCCAAACACGAAGCTAATGTGGTATTTAACGTATACATTAAAACTAAGGCGAAACATTAACAAGAATTCCATATTGCAAATTATGTCGATATCGCAAACTATATCGTGGCCACAATTTCTTAACGCAAGAAATAGTTTAGTTAAAGACAGACCTAGACACCAGGTAGAAAATAAGCGTATCGAAAGCTGGCCAGAAGCAAAACCATGTCGAGAAGCCTTAGAAAAACTAAGTATTTGAGCAAGGTTTGAACAGCTATTCCACGTTGCAACCTTCGGCTGCAGGTAATGTATAGTTCGGCGACGGAGCCTTAAAAGTGAATTGACCTCGAACCTCTTGCATAAATGGTATCGTCATCATAAAAATAGTCACACGATAAGGGGGGGGGGGCTTAGCTCACACGGCTCCCTTAACTAGAAGGGACTGAAAAATGAAGCGCATACAGTCGGAACAAATGATACAAAAAAAAGCTTACCGTTCAGGTATTCTGCTCCGTTTGCCAAAATCGTAATATACTGCTGTCAGGTGCAAATCCAAAATATTTTGAGAAAATCAAGAAAATATTTCTTCCAGGAATTTCATCAAATTTCCACAAAGAAACCCCAACACAAAATCGATTTTTCAAATCAAGATGCAAGCGGAAACCCCAAATAAAAATAGAACATTTGACTTTACAAATATATTTCACATTATCTTCCCACCTGACTTAACACATATTGGTAAAAATGGCCGAAAAGATAGACAACTTGTCCAAAAATTTTGAAAAAAACCTTAAAAATTCAGGATAGACAACCAAAGTAGCTCGGAGCGTGAAGTGAAGCATAAAATAGCGTAAAACAACTTAGAAATTATAATATATTGAAATATAAAACTTGACTTACAGTTTAATTATATAGTAAGTAATATTTGATTTAGCAATGATAGGACAACTGCATTCATTCATGCCGTTCTGCTCAAGTTGTTTGAGACGTAGATTACTCAGTTTTGGCTATATTTAATTCATAATCCACATCGCTAATAGGGGCATTTATTTTTGCTTTATAACAAGCAATAAAAAGCTTCCCTATATTGTTTGCGCCGTCAAATTTGTTATACAAGTATCAGGTAAAATGTAACATTAATGAAAATGCCCGAGATTGACGTTGTAGCTTACAGATACATTTGTAACCAGCTCAAATGGGATGCCGAGGAGAAGTAATGGGCATAAAGTACAGAACTAACTCACCTACTAGTACGAGTAATAATTATTTAACAGATAAGGGCGGCAGGTTCAACCACTTACGGCAATATTCCCTGCTGAACTACACGGAGTAAAGGCGTTGTGACGAAAAATAGGCTACAAAAAGATAGTAGACACCCAAGGAAAAGAAACAACGATTAGCGTCAAACCTCAACAATACGTTTATGCGTAACGACAGTGAAGTACAGAAAGTCATTAATAACGTCGAACGACTTAAATGACGCCAGTTTCGTGTTATAAGACGAGCTCAGAAGATGTATTATGGGCATGATAGAAAATATATTAAACCCGATGCACAAGTAGTACCATGTGAGCAAAAATTCTGACTTGAAAAAAATTACAGAACTTCTCCGTTTGTTATCGTACATTGTTAATAGTTAAAAGTATTCAAATTGTTTATTTTATGTGGTAACACTACGAACATTGTTATTATTATTCTAATCGCCGAATGATTACTATTCCACTAACTATTCCTGTTACAATTGAAAATGTAATACCAAATAAAAAATTATACGAATTTTCCGGTTTTCCGAAAAATGAAATTACGTGCAAAGAAATATCCCTCACTTTTAAACTGCACACTCGAAATTTTTAGCTCTGAAACCCAAGGGTAGTTAAACTAATTGGGTAACCCGAAACCCATCCCAGAGGTTTAGGTTGTCGAATCTGTAGTAAACTCGAGCGAAAATTTATTAAGCGGCGTTTTGGAATCGTAACACATTTTGTACATGCAATAGTATACTACGCAACAAGTTTAGAAAAGTGATGTTTTACTGAAAAAGTATGGCTGGTTTGAGTACGAGCGTTAGCGAGTACTTAAACGGCCATACGAGTTCAGTAAAACCACTTTTCTAACCTGTTGCGAATACTATTTTATCGCATTTCATAAGATATGTAAAATTTTAAATTTTTACTTAAAAGTAACACTAAATGTCAAAACATAACCAAGCTGAGCAGAACTCGTTTCTATGTACTAAAGCACAATAAGCAGCTACAGTTGATGTTATGCGTTTGACAGTACTGAAGTATACTGTTGGGGACAATGCAAGTCAATTTTAAGTATATATCAAATTCGAGGTTAGCAGGTTAGGTTTTGCGTCAATCTGTGTCAAAACTGACGCAAAACCTAACCTAATAACCTCGAATTTGACATAGACTTACAGTGTCACCAACAATACACTTCAGTACTGCCAAATGTAACCCGAATCACCGTTGCTATGCAAAAATGTACCACATTTCTAAACGATTTTGCATAGAGAAATGTAGTACCAAATTAAATGCGATAAATATATTTCCAATCTTATTATTTTAAGTTCTTAATTGAAAATCATATGTATATCCCTTCTACGAGCCCAGGCCCATAACAGTTCGGCCGGAATATTTTTTTTAATTGGACTATTTATCATACTTTAAAAACTAGTCATTAAACTTTTGTTTGTTCAAAAATATGAATATATTCACGAAACCTGAGCTTTTAACTTTTATTTACAGACAAAATTATTTCAATATTAATAATATTTAGAAAATTATTATCAAAAACAAATTATAACTGTCGGTTCATAATAGTTCGGCCGGGAATTTTTTTTTAATTGGACTATTTATCATACTTTAAAAACTAGTCAATAAACTTTTGTTTGTTCAAAAATATGTATATATTCACGAAACCTGAGCTTTTAACTTTTATTTACAGACAAAATTATTTCAATATTAATAATATTTAGAAAATTATTATCAAAAACAAATTATAACTACCGGTTCATAATAGTTCGGCCGGGATATTTTTTTTTAATTGGACTATTTATCATACTTTAAAAACTAGTCAATACACTTTTATTTGCTCAAAAATATGAATATATTCACGAAACCTGAGCTTTTAACTTTTATTTACAAACAAAATTATTTCAATATTAATAATATTTAGAAAATTATTTTCAAAAACAAATTATAACTACCGGTTCATAACAGTTCGGCCGCATATAAAATTTTATCATAACTTCCGTTTAATGATGCAATACTTGACAAAACAAAAAATTCGTATCACCTTTTTGTGGTCGGTTGCTACGCAAGAGTGAAAATTTTGGTTACCATGCTGTCAATTTTAAGTCTATGTCAAATTCGAGGTTAGCAGGTTAGGTTTTCCGTCAGTTTTGACACACACTGACACAAAACCTAACCTGTTAACCTCGAATTTGATATATACTTAAAATTGACAGCAGGGTAACCAACATTAACAGTTTTTCAATTCATTGTATTTTCTCATCACCGATGATAATCATACCGCTTGTGGTATTATGTAAATAATAAGTATGTTCAAGTGTTTCTGTTTACTCAATGCCAGTGGAAATAAATATTGCTTGATCATATACCGTAAATATTATCTGCCATTTGTTGGATATTTTGAATTGACTGATTTTCATAGACCACATAAGTAGACAAAGGCACCACTATACGACTGAATTGGATGTTAATTGAATTTCACAACATATCCTTGCATATTGCTGTGGATGGAGACAAACACAGGCACATTTTATTTCTAACTAGCTGACCCGGTAAGGGTTGTTCTGTCGAAAAATATTTTTATTTTTGAACACACATCTTCTGAATATGAGCGAAATCAGACAATAAATACACATTTTCGTAAATATCTCGACTTCAGCGACACCTACCGGGTTCATTTTTTGTAAAAGTATTTCTTTCCACGTACGTAATATATATTGTTAATATGAGCCAAATCGGACTATAAATACAATTTGTTAAACTATATCAACCCCTAATTCATATTCTTATATGGGTATTTCGCCACTCTGCAAATTAAAATAATTTGCAGAGTGGCGAAATACCCATATAAGAATATGAATTATGAATTCACGCCACAAAGAAGTTTCAGAGATTATCGTATATCAACCCCTATTGTAAAATGGTTGTACTAATTCAGAAACTTTTGCTGGCGTGACTACAACAACTTACCTAAGTTTTATCGCAATCGGATAAATGGTATAGGAACGTATACGCGACAAACAGAAACATTCATTTTTATATACAGGGTGTCCCAAAAAGAAGGAAACAACGATCAGTCATAGATTTCCTAAGTTATAATAATTCTATTAAACCTAATATACCCCAGTACAGAGTTACTCCAGTAAGAAGTTAGACGGCCTTAAAATTCAATTTTTAATTTTTTTATTGTTATAATAATTTCTACAAATGTAAAGATATCTATTTCAATGTAGGTACACTTGGTCACTATTATGTACTGCACTATTTCACAAATTTTCATAAACTAGACTTGATTGTAAGTGGTACTTTACCTACCTTTGAAAACTTTTTTTACCGCTAACTTTGTTATCTGTAACATTTTGTTTTAATTTTAGGTTATTATCTGAAAGAAACTTAAAAAGCTTAAAAATAAAGTGCTCTAGATGAATAAACGTAAAAGCAACCGTTTTTCTTAAAATTACTATCAAAGATTTTTGGTTGTCATTAAGACATGCAATTATCAAGTAGCCATGATCACAAAAACAATGGATAGTGATTGTGATCTAGTAAACAACAATAATAAATCAATTTTACATTATTGAAATACATTTTTTTTGTGCTTACGAAAACAGTGCGACATAAATTCTCCAATGCTGAAAAGTCATTAATTGATTTATTATTGTTGTTTACTAGATCACAAATCACTACCCATTGTTTTTGTGATCATGGCTACTTGATAACTGCTGGCTTAATGACAACCAAAACCCTTTGATAAACATTTTAAGGTAAAAGGTTGCTTTTATGCTTGTGAACTAAGAGCACTTTGTTTTTAAGCTTTTTAATCCTCCTTCGGACGATAACCTAAAATTAAAACAAAATGTTACAGATAACAAAGTTAGCGGTAAAAAAGTTCTCAAAGGTAGGTAAAGTGCCTCTTAAAGTCCAGTCTAGTTTATGAAAATGTTTGTATTAGTGCAGTACATAATAGTAAACAAGTGTACCAACGTTGAAATCGATATCTTTACATTTGTAAATATTATCATAAAAATTAAAAAAAAAAATAAACTTTAAGGTCCTATAGCTTCTTTCAGGAGAGACTTTGTACTAAGGTATATTAGGTTTATTATAACCTAAGGAATCTATGACTAATCGGTGTCCCATTCTTTTTGGGGCACCCTGTATATATAGATTATAATTTCATATGGAACCGGCACAAGATAAGCACAATTTTTTATTAAAAAAGAGCTCTAATTATTGATAACTTTAAGATACACAGAAAACTCAGGGTAACTTTTAAGGCCCTGGCTATTAAAGCTATTGTTATGACTCTGACAGCTAATTAAGAAGAATAACAGAGGCAGCCGACTTCATAGCGGAGCTGTTCGAGAATTAAACGAGAATCTAATTTTAAAACTATAAACAAATATGGAAGCCAAGTAGAAACTAACCCAAGCACACAGGTCCATGTCAAAATGACGCCACTAAACAATTTCAAAATAAAATAATCAATTTCAATTTGAGAATAAACAACTTCAAATTGGGACTAATCAACTTCAAATTAAAAAAAGCTTTTTGTTAACGGTAATCTTTGGAAAATGACAATTACATGGTTGTGACAGGGCGGGACTAATTATTGTTAGTTGTTACTGGTGTTCCGTCCTGTCACAACCATGTAATTGTCATTTTCCAAAGATTACCGTTAGCAAAAAGCTTTTCTCAATTTGAAGTTGATTAGTCCCAATTTGAAGTTGTTTATTCTTAAATTGAAATTGTTTATTTCATTTTGAAATTGTTTATTCCCAGTATGAAATTGATTAGTCCCAATTTGAAGTTGAAAATGTATAGTATGACCACAAGAAAAATCAAAACGCTGAATATCCTCGAAAAAGAAAAGAACATTTACATACTCAAGAACTGAATCTCAAGCACAAACACATTTCTATTTGTCAATTCTCGTACACTATGTTGTGTTTGTGGGAGCAAAAAAGTTGTACAGCATACGACAAAAGAGACGAACCTCTCGGAAGTAACAAATCCAAGATCAAAAAGTTTTAAATTCTTAAAAACAGCTTACATTGCCGTGATGCTTTTTGTATATCTGATTTTTATTGACACTTAGACCTTAATCAAAAAGTGTGCTTATTTTGGCTGGTTTCATACAGAATAAATAGTTTCTCACATGTTTTGAAATAATGTCATAATGTCCCTATGTTGGTCTCTATCCACAGCAATATTTACGTAATTAGCGAACATAAAAATTTCATGTTCTGTGAAGTTTTCTTTCCTTCAATTGTTGTTTCAGATATTTAACTTTTTTAATTTGCTTGCGGCTCTGGGCTTTGTTTGGTGAAATTCTTTCTTCTTCTTCTTTTTCTTCTTCCTCTCACATTAGGCCACTGGACTGTTTATTCCACAAAGTTGTGGTTCTTGAGGGCTTCGTAAATCGAGTTTTCGGCTAGCCTTGCCCGTCGAAATCGAGGAAGAGCTCCCTTGTTAAAAGTAACGACTGCCACAGGTGTTAGAGTGGTAGTCGGGGAGCGTACGATTTTTAAAATCTTAGAATCGCCTGGAATAGAACCCGGGCCGTTCGTCTGAGAGTCGAACATTTGCTCGCGAGTCTTTTCGCCAATCGAGATTTTTTAACAATCTTTAATTTCTAATACATTTATGTAATTAGTTTTGAATCACAATTCGAAGATATGAATGGGATTAATATTTTTGCAAGTTTCATAACTATAAGGAATTCTGAAAAATTGATGTGAACAAATATTATCAGCAAATAAAAATTGCAATTTTGATCCCCAAATTATTAAGGTTTTTAATACATAATAGAATATATACCTACATAAAAAATCGATCCTTTTACCTTTTATTGTCGACCAGTGGATAAAAACCTCCACCAACACATTCACCTGTTATTGATCCTCACAGTTGTATATTAGGTACGTAAGACAATAGCCTTTATTATTCTTTTAAAAGAATACCATTGTGTTCTCAGTTTCCAGTTTTAAAAATAAACCTTAAAAGTCCGTTGAGACACAATTGCATTAACGAAAAATCCCAGACTTTAGACAAACTTTTTTCGTCTCCGATTGCATTACTCGAATCGATTACTGTAAGAACTACTGGCACTAAGAGCAAATTTCATTATTCGCCTGAGAGGTTTCAACCAAAAAATCTAGATATGAAGGAGTTAGTGTCCCGCCGGCTGTTTTAATTAAAGATGATCCAACAGATGGCAAGTGCTTGCGGATTCCGCACGCGATAACGGAAGATTGTGGGTGACAGTTGTACGACTTGCTCTACGGAAACGGAAAGAGTTAGGGTTGCACCGAATGGAAGAGACATCGACCGGAAACGATAGATTCTTTTAGATTATGACGCTTTACTTAAACGAGATAAGCTCAAGACACATTTGTTGTAAACGAATACTGACAGATATGGGGAAGCAAAACGAGGAAAACACATTAAGGGGAGAATCTGACAAATGTATTCGCCCTCTTCACATGTGTTCTTAAGTAAAATGAAAACCCACAATCATTAAAAATTTTGAATAAAGTACATTTATAAATAGAATGATATACATCTATCACTAACTCTGCTAGAATATTATTTTATAAATAATAATGTAGGTATTTTGACGGATTTGAATTGAAAACTACTTTGGTTTAGATAATTCAGCTTAGAAATAAATTGTTTCATTCAACTACGTAACGCAACGATTAGTTCAGTTTTTAGGTAGTAATTGTTAGATAAAAAGTATTACGGATTAGTTGTCAACGAAGACCAAAACCTCATTATTTATGGCTAAATAAGATATGGAAAAAGAAACAACATGGTATAATTAATCATCTCAATGAGCCTAAAAACGTACAACATTACTATTTGCTAGTTCATAATGTTTTAGTAAAATGTCGAATATGATAGTTACTCCGGACTATAGCGCCTTGATATGTCAAATTTGTAACAGAGAAGAGTGTGGGCACTTTGAACAAAAGGCGTTCGTCAAAGGAGAACATTTTTTTGTTTAACATCATTACATCACAAGTTGTCATTCTAACATTCTTTGTATACAAAGCATTTTGTATTTCTCACAATCTCTAGATGAAAATATCTACATGTATCTTGAGTAATTGCAGCAATTCTTCGAACACTGGTTATGTTCTATGTGATTTTCCCAGTGAACCATTAGAACAATTAAAATGAAAAAAAAATGTTAATGAGACCAACTTGGAAGGTGCCCAAACATTCCAAAATGTGTGAAGTATGAGTACACATTAATATCTTAATTATTTCTTCTAATCTACATTTTTTATTTAGGCACACATCAAAACTGAAGACTTTTGTATTATCCCCACTCTGAAGTTGAACCCTCAGACTATTCCATCTTTTTATAATCTATCTGATTTTGAGAATCGACCCCCAGTCATTTTGACAATTTCTGAATAGCTATTTAAGTAACAAGGAATGTAAGGACCTATTAACATTTGAGGTAGGCAACTACAAGCCAAGACGAAGTCGCGGCTTGTTGCCTGCCGAAAATGTTAATAGGCGATACATTTTATTATATTTTTCCCGCTGCTTATCAAAATTTTCCTAGAATTTTGAAAAAATCGTTTGGTTTGTCACCTGTCACCAGGATTAGCTTTCGTGAGTCGTGTTACCTGTGAGTGTCACATGTCACATAAACACTTGCAATTTATAAACAAAACGTCTAAATCTGCATCTTGCTTTGCTAATTTTATTATCCTAGGAACTTAATAATAATATTAAGTTCTGTTGTCAAGAAAAAGCAGCAAACAAATATAATCACCAACTTACACGTTTCGTTACTAAGGCTGTATCACTGACTTACATGATCAGCAGCGGGAAAACAAAATTAGTTTAAATTTTGACATCTTAAACTGTTCCTTTTTGTATCAAATTTCACGATCTATCCGATGATCCTAAAAACTGAACTATATCTATTACCATTACTACTGCAAAGCCTGGCAATGAGTAGAAGAACAGAACATGTCCAGGACTTATTCTGTGTTTGCACTTATTATCAAGCTGGCAGTATTGAATACTAATGCAATATACAGAAGAAGACGAATATGAGTTATACTACCACATTAACTTAACTGCGAGATAACAGATATAAAGTTCATGAATGCATACTTTCTTTACGTCTGTGTACAGTATTTTAATAATTAAATTTTGTTCTGAATATAACCATATTTCTTGTTCTTTTAATATAAATTTTTATTTAGAAAATTTGTTATTAACATAGTTTTTTCTTCAAACTGTGTGGTAAGTATGATGTTGAGTGCAACATTAGAACAAGTCAAGCGCAGTTTTTTTTTATAAATGATTTAGTACTGCTTCTTGAACAAAAACTAAGCTTGAGAACAACTACCAATGAGATTTACTGCATCTTTTCTGTAAAAAATGCCATTGCTAATATATACAGCTTTTATTAGTTATTCAGAATGAAAGAGTTGGACTTTAATAACTTTAACTTTATGTTATTGCGCTCACCGATTCATTTATGTGATATAAAATCTTATATTATAAGCGCTGATGTCGGTCGCCGGCCGCCGGCCGTCCAGACGTAAGCAGGGGCGCGCACAAGCAGCATGAACGGCCTGCATACTAGCAAATGGCGCGCGCGCACAAATGGCACGACCACATTTGTATTGTTAACGCTGGCAAGGCCGGAGGTCTGCTGGCCACCAGCCTAAGCAGGCATTTAATTGTTAACCGTTTCTTTACGCTGGCAGGGCCAGACGTAGGCTGGCCACAAGTTCTAGTAAATAAATAAATCCATCCACCACCTCTTATGTAACGCCAATGTCCTCTAGATAGTGACAGACGTACACCTTCGACAATAGTCTATCTTTCTTGCAATGCTAGAAAAAGAATACCATATCTATGTCTTTGTTTATTTGACAATTGTGTCCACTCTCTCCTTTGCTACAAATCAAGGCACTTTACTCAAGACAATTATTATTAGGAATCGAATTTTTAAATTAGTTGTTTTTTAAATACCCACTACTAGATTTTAAATTTCTTATATAAACATAGTAATTTGGGTGATAAATAATATAAATTTTTAACTTTTTTAATACAGTGCCCATACGAACTTTGATCCTCAGGATAAATCTGCTTTAATAAAACATTATTTTCCATATTGCATTTTGTAACTTTCAAATAGCACACATTTGCGCTAAAATTCACATGTGTGCAACGTATCGCTGATACTGCACTAGTAACTTACTGTCGTGGTGTACTAGACAAATAATTTCGCTCATCAATCAAGATTCTTCAAAATGTCTGTCTCTATATTGAAGGGAAAGGTCGACTCACTCAAGGTCTTAAAAATGTTAACCTTAAAAAAATCTGTAAAAGGCTTTACCCATAACTTCACTCGTCGACATTGTAACTATTTTTGTATCTAGAATGCGAAATGCTACTTTTGCGTTCAAGAATGGAAGTTATTTTACCGAGCTTTAGCGAGGCAAAATACCCATTCCAGAACGCAAAAGCATTTCGCATTCGAGATGCAAACAATGATTTTTCGAAAACTGCAATAAAACTAGTATGAGAATAAAAAAAAATAAGGTAACTGTCAACGTTAATTGACAATTTTACATTTCATAAACAATTAATTTATATTTGAACCACGGCCTGCTGAATTGTTTGGCAAACGTCAAAGTGACGTATAAATTTAACTGACTGCAATATCGGCACCTTCAATTTACATGTAGTACAACATAAATTAGTCATGTTTATAATAGTTTATAATAGTTATTAGTATCTATTGAAATTTTAAATTACTTAATAAAAAACTAATGTAGGTTACTTAATTAATAAAATCAGAAATAAGTTCCTAAAAAATGACAAATTTGTTGACATTTCTTTTATGTTCTAGAACGCTAAAGAATTTTGCATTCTAAAACATAAAAGTATTTCGCAGTTAAGTGACAAAAAAGAATCACTTTGCTTACTGAGAATTTAACGAAAATGTCAACATTTGATGACAGTTTTCGAAAAAATAATTTTAAAAATCAGATTAAGTTAGGAGTAAAAATATCTTCACTTTTCTAATAAATTAAATAAATTTTCAAATAAAAAACCGTTACCGGTGGTCGAATTCGAACGACCGGCTGACCGCGAATGCAGCCCCAGCATTTTGTGGGGACTGGGCAATTTCTACCTGCACCACAGAGCACCGATCTTTCGATTTTCTGCGTCGCAGCTTTATTTAGTAACGCGCTAATGTGTGCCTCCTTTTTGTATCGTAAAACGTTTATTCTGTATCTATTGACTCCCATTTTTGGTAAGAATAAAGCTTGCACTATGTACAAATTATTACTTATATTTGTTACTAAGTTACATAACAAAGTAAACAAAATTTTATTTTTAAGGTGCTCACCCTGTATATATTTTTCTAAAATTTTACCGTTTCATTCCAGGTATATATACAGGGTGATTCAAATTAAGTGCGCACCATTGCTATCTTTGTTATTATTAATTTTACAAAGTAGGTTAAATTAGCAGTAAATTAGTAGTGTTTTCGGTGCTGATTAATATGCAATTAATAAAAAAACAATCGAATAACTCGTTAGCGACAAAATTTAAAAAAAATTAAATAAAACACCTTGTATATTTTTCCAAAACTTGAAATAAAAATGAATTTGTGATATAAAAATCTTAATACACTATTGTCTTAATATGAATACCAAAGTAATTATCGCAAGTTTCAGTTTATAGATAAATACATACATTATTCTACTGTAAAAATTCATTGCAGGCTTGTTTTAAGTCTGATAACCAGAAACAGTAACAAAACAATAAGAAATATATAAACAACATTAATTACTTTCGACAACCAAATGTACGACAAATTGATTTTGACAGTTCTGATGTTTACGTTATTGTTTTTGTTTTTAGTAGCAGCCTACTATGAATTTTTCGTAAGTACGGTGTATTGTTGATGTAGGTAAACTAAAATATCCCCTAACTTCTTCAATATTCATTTTAAGTCAATAGTGTATTAAGACTTTTATATCACAAATTAATTTTAATTTCAACTTTTTGAAATATATACAGGGTATTCCATTAAAAAAAACTAAAAGTTTTTAATTTTGTCGCAAACTCGTTATTCGATTGTTTTTTTATTAATTGCATATTAATCAGCGCCAAAAACACTACTAGTTTTCTAATTTAACCTACTTTGTAAAATTAATAATAACAAAGATAGCAATGGTGCGCACTTAATTTGAATCACCTTGTATATAATGTGTATGCAAAATATCATCTTCTTCCGACAAATAGTTTTTGAGTTATACCGCCAACAGACAGACCGACAGACAGACAGATAGACAGACAGACAGACAGACAGACAGACAGACAGACAGACAGACAGACAGGCAGACAGGCAGACAGACGGAATTGAGAACACCTATTTTTCGTCATCTAGGGACCCTAAAACGTGAAGATCTGAAGAAATCTCGGAAGGTGATTTTTTCGTGATTACAATCATTCCTTGGTCTTTCAGACGAGGGAAGTAAAAATAGAATTGTAGAAATCTGAAAATAATGGAGACGAAGCTACGTCGTATCTCACAATTATATTTTGATCAAAACAGTTTCATTCAGGACAACAATCGATAGAAGATGATCTTAGAAGTAAAAATCCTTCAAAAGCAACAAATGCTGAAATGACAAAAAACGGAATCCGTTGTTCTGGACGCAATCGCTACATTCAAACGTAGAGTTTTAACAACAATGCGCCATAAATTGGGCGTGAGTAAATTTTCAGCAAAGTCGATTCTCAGCTTCTTATCACCGGAGGAAAAGTTACATAGACAGCTCATTTGTAACAACAATTTGGAATTTTTAAAAGCAGATTCAAACTTTCTAACAAGGCTAGTAACTGGTGATGAGACTTGGATACATCACTAACATCTCAAGATAAAACTAGAATACGGGTAATAGGCTTATAAAGGTTATCCTTTCCTAAAGAAACTGGAAAGTCAATAGGAACATGTTCAAAGCCTCTACACTCAACGTAGAGACTTACAATAACGCTCTCAAAAAACTGCGTGCAGCTATTGTTTAGAAATAATCTGTCACACGGCGAGGTGCTCCTTCTCCACTGGTGTGAATTTCCATTAAGGTACTCTTAATTCGTAAACCAGAGAGACAATAATCGTACACTCAAACGAAGGCATACAGACCGATCAGTCTGATGTCTTTCTATCTAAAGACTATCGAAAAACTAGTACACAAGCATATACGCATATACGATATGGTGTTTTAAAAGACAATAATCTCCTTTATCATTATCAACACGCATATCAGTCAAGGAAATCATGTGAGTTTGCACTTCATAACCTATCCTGTAGTACGAGTATATAAATGTCAAATGATTAACAGGGGAAACAAGTTTTCCTGTTTTCTTGGATATACATAGTAAAAGGGTGCTTTCGATAACACATCCTTTCAAGCAATAAATACCGCAACCCTAAGACATGGAGTCGACATCATAAATAGATGAATAAACACCATGAGGGCGTCAGTTATACAGACTAACTTAAGAAAGAAGTCTCTTAAGGTATCTGCTACCAAAGGATGTCTACAGGAACATCCAAACATTATGCACCATCTAAAAGTGGTGTAAAAGGGAAAACCTAAAAGTAAAATCTGCCAAACACTAATATTTTTCACCAAGAAGAAAATTCCAAAATGCTTAGAACCAAAATAATGCACGTTGACCAGGAAGTTAAATAACTCAACTAGAATGGACATCTAAATTAAACACCATGAGGGCGTCAGTTATACAGACTAACTTAAGAAAGAAATCTCTTAAGGCATGTGCTACCAAAGGATGTCTACAGGAACATCCAAACATTATGCACCATCTAAAGGTGGTGTAAAAAGGAAAACCTAAAAGTAAAATCTGCTAAAACACTAATATTTTTCACCAAGAAGAAAACTCCAAAATGCTTAGAACCAAATAATGCACGTTGACCAGGAAGTTAAATAACTCAACTAGAATGGACATCTAAATTAAACACAATGAGGGCGTCAGTTATACAGACTAACTTAAGAAAGAAATCTCTTAAGGTATGTGCTACCAAAGGATATCTACAGGAACATCCAAACATTATGCACCATCTAAAGGTGGTGTAAAAGGGAAAACCTAACAGTAAAATCTGCCAAACACTAATATTTTTCACCAAGAATAAAATTCCAAAATGCTTAGAATCAAAATAATGCACGTTGACCAGGAAGTTAAATAACTCAACTAGAATGGACATCTAAATTAAACTCGTAGTTGGCAGACGCATGTTTCTACAGTCGAAAACATAAAAACTAAAATCAATACTAGTCCAATGGTACATCGCATTGTACAACTCATGATAGCCTTTGACACCCTAGTCTGGAGGCCCAAGACAACAGAATATACAACTATCACAAAGAATCGGGACACGGAGACTGGCATGTTATGCATCTTTGCAGTCATAAAAGGCGCTCCAACAGGATCTACGCCTCTTCTACAGCGAATCTCCTTGGACATCTGTCTAAGAGGGAAGCCTGAGTTGGAGCATACAAAATAAAATCTACTGACACTTATAATGAATGGCATGGACACATACGAATTCAGAAAATAGTTATGGTACTACTCATATTAACAATGACAACTGACTACATTTAGTAGTAGTAGAGTATCTCTTTTACAAACGATTCGCTGTGAGATATGTTCACAATGACTGGGCACACGGCACAAGAAACACCATACTACGTGACCACAGGGCTAATCAGATATACAGATAAATTTCGCACAGCAAGTAAAAGAAACCATAAGCCTGTCTCTGGGAGTTAACGCCGCAGTTTTTCAGACTGAAATATTCGCGACAATGTAATGTGTACACGTGTACAGAGTACCGAGAATATAATACTCTGACATACACAACAACACACAAGCATTCTGTCTGAGAGCTAAGTATCTTTAAAAGCGCTGCGGTCACCTTGGATTAAGAAGCACCTACGAAAAGTAGGCGTATACAGTAGAGACATTCTGTAGACTACTGCGTGAAAAGGAAGAGAAAACAGCTTCGCATATAATCTTTGACTGTTCAGCACTTTACCGCAGAAGACAGCAACTCTTTGAAGAAACTCAACGTGGAGAAGCCTTCACATACGAGCAGCTCATGAGAAACATCCTGCTTTGTTGAAGATACAGAAATACCTTAACAGGACTAGGCATGCACAATAAACCATAGATTCGAAGTGCAAGTGGCAGGATCATAAACTTGCATTACCTCTGACTATAATTAGTCATATTTTCAAAACTTTTTACAAGATGCCTGGCGATCAGTTTTTACGCGAATGTATCAAAGAAATTTTAAGTGCATTATTGCGTAATATCTATGCTTATTATCAATAAATTCAGTTTAACTTTCATATCAGTCACATTATGTTACGTGGTCTTTGTTCAGCCCCTTCGTTGAACACCAAAATATAACAGTACATTTACCGAGCCTCTGTGTTGGGCACCAAACTGTAATACGGCTTTTTTACCCCCTATTCTACGTTACTTTGAATTTTAAATTCCCTTTGTTTGCTAGCTAACTCAGTCGTTAATGCACAAGGCCTGTTTTTTACCTTAGTGTGGCTATGGCTGTCAACCCAGCTTTGCTCTGAGCCTGCCTCATTTACACCTATAACTCTGAAAATAATTTCTTTAACCCCGCTAGAAATAAAACTCAAGCTGCTTACATAAACGCTATGTACTCTCTATAAAAATATACATACATACATACATATAAATGAAATATAAAAGAACCTGTAAAAATGCTATACGACGTCAATAATAAAAATGGTGATTGGGTCAAGATCACGTTGATGTAATTGTCACATAGAAGACATTCAATCGAGAAGTGGCCATATGCTTCTAATCCGATACCAACGGCTGCAAATTGATAGCTCAAATCAAAGCAAATCGCATAAACCTTGACGGGAACAGAGGATGTAAAACTCACCCCATGTAGGCCAAAAAAATGGAAATTTTAAAGTTGGTGGCACTGTAAATCATTATGACAAGAGCTCACAATTATGTCAAATTCGAGGTTAGCAGGTTAGGTTTTGCGTCAGTTTGTGTCAAAACTGACGCAAAACCTAACCTGATAACCCCGAATTTGACATAATTGTTGTGTCAGTCATAATGAAAACTCCCTAGGGAAACTTTTGTTTTATTAAGTCTCTAGGGAGTAAATGTTTTACTTCCGTCACAATTTTGATGCTATAGAAACCGACTTCTACTCCCGGGCGTGGAAAAACACATTTTACCCCTTTTCGCCCCCTTAGGGGTCCAATTTCAAAAATCCCTTCTTAGCACTACCTTACGTAACAAATTGAACCTTCCACCCAAATTTCAAGTTGCTAGTACCGGTGGTTTCGGCTCTGCGTTGATTAGTCAGAGTTGTCACTCTCCTTTACATATCTTGAGATGGTATTGAGCCCGTTACCCAACTCTGCTAGCAGCACAAATAAATAAAGCAAGTCAGATAGCACAGAGTTGGGGTAGTTCATACAACTGCAAGATTTTGCATATAAATTTCAATCCGTAATTACATTTGCAAAGCAATGCCAGTAGTAATGAAATTATTTGAGTACAAAAGGCAAAGGGCAGAGCTCGTTTTTCATAGATTGGAGTCGATAATTTTAAATTAGCCAAAAATAAGAGGTTTGTGCAAAATTAAAGCCAAACCAAATAAATAGAACTGTCACAGAAAGGTTTATAATATGTGCGTGTTAAATGAAGCGTAGATGTCAGAATAATTAAATAGGATATGTTTATGAGCATTTTAAATGAAGGTAAAAGAAGCAGAATTATTATAATACGTTGCAAAGAGCATAAACCAAGCAGAAAATGGCAATTGTAATATTAGACAGCAATATTTGAAAATCTGGTCAAAGTAGACAGTGGATTAAAAAATGCAAGAAAAGTGAGTGAAATGTAGACAGGAAATTCAAAAACAAATAAACAGGATGTGAAACAAAATTGGTGAAAAACAAGTCAGTATAATTACGCGAGTGATAAAGACAATTTAAATAAAACACAGTGTAATGGCCCTATGAGACAATTTAAAACCGAACTGAAAGGACAATAATTTAAAAATAGTATTTTTGTAAAACATTTTAGTTATAAGAAATATTGGTTTAAGAAATTGTTGTATTGAACTTGGTCTACATCCGTTTTTTGTATTCTAGATAGGCAATTGTTAATAACGACCAACAAGCAGAAACAGTTGAATAAAAATAACTTATTGACACAGATTTTGGTCTCTGATTTAATTAAGGTTTTTACATAGTTACAGTCAATTTAAATTAACAAAAAGTACACCATTGTGTTGGCAATTTACCCATGTATCAGTGGAAGTGTGGGTTTTAATTTTCCTCGAAAGAATTATTTTCTCCGATACCACATTCCGAGAATCCGTCCGAGGCCAGCTCAAGATTACCACATTCGAGTTCCTAAGCCCGGAATTTTAATGGCAGCCCATCCGCACAGCGTGTAGGATCGCAGGACCCCGCATCCGGCAGAAACCATCTGGAGCCACCTTCCGAGCAGTTACCGCAGCGCTGCAGAGAACTAAGGTTAGTTTTTTCTACCAAAATACCGGCGTTAGAAACCGGGAAGTTATGAAATAAACGAGAGGACGTCTTACTGAAAGGAGATCCGAGCAGATTAAAAGTTTTAAGCATCCATTGAAAGCAATTTGTCCAACATTAGCATAAAAATCCAGATTTGAGGTTAGAAATAACAATTGCACGTTGGCGTCTCTTAACAAGCAAGGTTCGGTTTTGCCTAAAAACAAAAGATAGAGTGACACCGTTGAAGGCGCGAGTATTTAAAATTACATGTTCGAATGCTAATAAAACTCCTTTTGTAAAATTAATTCACAAACACGAAACGCAACTAAATTAAACCAATTTGTGTAATACATTGACAGCGCAGTAAAGTACCTACAGCGCGAATAAACTAAATTCACAGCCCAGTGGCGTATCACACGAATTTTCAAATTAACGTATCAGGGAACCCAGCTTTGAGATATGAGTTTTTCTCTTGCCTACCGAGCTAGCTTCTGTAATATTAAATTGCAGGTGAATGAATTATAGTAAAGGGCATAATACTGTAATTAACGATCTCAGTCAATACTGAATTATTTTAATCAGTCTATAAAATTTTACCAATAATTTAAAAAATATTTTAGGCTCCTACTAAGAATTAAATTTTATTATAATATCATAATTACATAAAACAGAATGCGAGAGAATCATTACATACTTAATGGCAAGCCCAACGTGGAGCTGTCATAACCATTACAATATATAGATAGATTAGTCTTACACTATTGCCAATTTTTTTTATAATGACAGATGTTTGTTGTGTTCGTAAATTCTTTCCTGTGCAAATATATTACGTTGTCTAACAAGCCCAGTTTCTTCTATTATAGATACAATTGGCTCTTACATCAGTTAGTCTTCTTCATAAATTATAATGCTTTAATATTCATTTCAAATTTAAATTTGACATTTAAATATGGCGTATCGGTTTACAGATCTCCACTATTCTAAATTAGACGCACTTTCTCACTTCGGCTACAACAATTTACTGTATTTTAGCAAAATTTCACAGGTATTTAATATATTTTCTTAGCTTCCTATGAATACTAACTTTCATTGTTTTTCCAATAAGGTTAACCAACTCTTCCTTCTCGTTCACATGGGTTCTAGAGTGATCCGCAGGTGATCCCTTGCGATGCCTGCGCAGCTGGAGTGGGGTTCGATGGTTGTCCTCGTTGAAGCGGCACTTCGGCACCTTCAGGCTCAACTCAGTCCGATAACTTCGTAGATGCACCCGTGCTTAGGAACTGCCTTTGGGTGACCACTGTACGTCGAACGCTTTTCTTGTGTATCACAAAGGTGAATTTATTTACCATTTTTTATGTTATTTAGTTGCGCTCTCCTGCCACGCATGCATATTCTCAATAAAACGATAAATTACCACTTTTACTGGCAAAATTGTATTTATTGTTTCCCAATTTGGGAAGTACAAGCGTTTTTATTCCCTTCTGGGAAAATAATTGTTTTTATTTAAAACTTGGAAGGTAAGCAACTCAACTTATTTAATTATCATTAAATAACAATCAATATGTACTGAGCTGGTTATCATAAATTTCTAATTAATTAATTTTTGTAGGTCATAATCTAATATCATTGCAATATAGAAACAAAACTCAAAAGCATATCATAATATAGCTTCTGCCACTTATTTACCGCACTTGGAAGATGGTAATATAAATCTAGCTCACACTGTGTGGTTTAAACTGAAATTTGATTAAAAGCGTATCTCTCTAACATTCAAACAGATATGCTACCCACAAGTAATTAAAAAATATAAATAGAAATAACTTTACATAGCAACTTTGTACATATCGTTCCATTTATGTTTTTATAAGTAATAAAACAAAAAATGCACTCCTTATTTTATAAAATATGCTTCTTGTTTTTGAAACAAATATGTATTACAAAATAAAAATAAAGTTGTATTATAGAGTAAAATATGTTCTTTGGTTATGTTAACTATTAGTAAAGTCACCAACTGTATTAATATTTCATTCTGCAAAATTATTTATTTAGACACCTACCAACAATTTCGTTAAAATGATCAATATGTACATATAAGTTTTCTATAGCCATTTTTATATTCGTTTAGTATTTAGAAAGCACTGCAAAATATTTTAATTGGAACTATTGTTTCTTTTCGTATTAGGTATTTATAAAATAGGCAAGCAATATTATTAAACGCCAATTCCTTTTAAAGTATTCAACTAGAGCAGGCACCCGTTCTAGAAAATTTACGTCCCTATAAAATGTTAATCCTCATTTCACATTCTGAAAATTGCATGCCGTAAATTTGATTTCAGACCTTCGGTCTGAAAGTTGGAGGATATATGTGCTAGTCAGGTGATTATTCCGACCGTATTACATGACAGCGTAATATGCACTAAACTGCATATCTACGGCGAGCCCGCAAAAGATAAAGTACAGGATAAGCTCGTGCTAAGAGCGATTCATAAAGTCTTGCAGTTGAAGCAGTTGAATGTAATTGAAATTTCAGATATTTTTCAGGACGCGCTAGATAGGTTATTGTGCAATTTATCTAGATTTGGAGTCGCAATTTTCTTTAGTATTATTAGTTACTGTAAATTTTTTCGTTCGTGCCACGTACCACGCTATGTCAGCAAAAACTTACGCAACTGGATGAATGTAATACTTCTCTGCTCTTTTCAAACACATTCCGCCTTGTTACATATTTAAGAATAATAGCAAGACTACTCTAACTCACAAAAGCTACGCACATAATGTAAGAGACACTGTATAATGATAATATCAAAACTGATACTTTAAAATTTCGCACACGCAAGCGCTTTGTTAGTGACATATACTGTAATGACCCTGCCCTTAATAATAATAAAATTATAGGGGCTCTAAAATAAATACTGGCAAGGAAAATTATCACTTTCTAATTATTTAGTTTCAATTGAAATTCGCCTGTCATACTCAGGGCAAATTAAAAAGAGTGTACTAAAAATTACTACAAATAAATGGTTTACTGCCCTTTTCTTATTCTATCTATTTGTATTAAATTCTGGACTAGCTTCGTAGACATGAGACAATCTTGATTCAGGGTCGTGGATTCATAAAATTTAGGAAAAACGTGATATTACAAATAATTTAGTTAACCTATAAATTTGACTCAACAACAAGGTGATCTGTGGTGCACAAAACAGCGTAAATTGAATATTAAAACCACCAAAATTGCAAAGACGCATTAATTCTGTGACTGCTAAGTTCGTTTTATATCTAGCAGTGACGTAGCAAGAGACCCGCCACAGGGTTTTGTTTCATATCTGGCAGAAAACTGAAAAATGCGTCATTTCGCATTTTTAGGAACGCTACTTAAATTTCTGGAAACTGGACGGCTCTGGACGACTGGAACTCTCCACCTCGTAGACAGTCTTATCTTGCAGAAGTTCAAAAATTGTGGACCTACGCCAACGCTCACCCTGTGAAAATCTACCTTAATCGAAGATCTCTTGGACGCTGATACACTTCCCAAGTGACGCCACGGCAATTCTGGACTTGGGAATTGCTTGCTGGTTGGGATTTCTGCACGTACTGCTTTCTGAATGTCCTCCTTATTCGTAACAGGCGCTATTCTCACTGGGCGATGCTGCTTGCATAAGGAAATGGGCCCCGAAGTTACTCGCACTTGAATGATTCTTTTGCTAGCTTATCTGCTCCACCTGCACCTCTTAACACCTGGGAAATTACTACCACCGATGCACATGACACTTGTGAATAACTATACACACAATTGGAGTAACTAAGAATTTTTTTATGATTTTACATGATAATTGGGGAGCGCAATGTCGTCCCCCAACACACAATTTTCAAGCTGGTTTAGTTATTAAAAATAGATGACAGTCTGGTCACCTAGCAACTAGATATTCAAATGTTTATAAAGGAAATTAAGATTGGTAACATTTTTAACCTTATGGACTACAGTTTTGATGTCATGTCTTTACCTAACCACTAATATTGTCTTTTTCTTGAAATAATTGTTACAACACTTGCTCTGCTTTTAAATCACTTCTGTTTATAATGCACTCATACACATTGAGTTAATTTAACGTCTCACTAATTGTCTGTCGATCGGTTGAGTTCCATTTTCATTGCTCTTTGCAATAATTATTTTGCTAGCACGGTTTCGTTTACCTTTCAGCTAATCTGCCTTTTGCTGATTTATACAATTTTAGTGCATAACGCTCATATTCTTTCTGTATTTAACAAAGCATTTTGTATTAATCTATTCACATTATGTCTGACATTAATAAGCTCAATTCCGTCAGTTACAAATTAAATTGCATTAGTCCTTCCGAACATTTATCATATCTGAAACTATGAATGTAGCCCTTCTAAAACCTGCTCCTCACATCAAATGCTCTTATTAACGTAAAGTATTGATTATTTTGCAAGAGATAAAATATTTAATTCTGCGCTCATGTTGACCTTATTCGTTTAGTTAATTAGGCAATCAGAATTTCTACGGGCAGTGAACCATTACAGTACATATAGTGTATGTGCATAATATTCACTATTGAGTTTTAAGAGTCGTTAAAATTACCCTTATCGTGCAATATGCTCCATGGTTTAGTAAATTTACTACGTAATACAGTCCGCACTTAAATAACTTGGCCTGCTCTTAAATGCAAATTGCTTGTCCAGATCCTATTGAAATGACCGAAAATAAAATTCGATGCTGTTCTTTCCACAACAAAGCCTAAAATTAAATTATAATAAGATCAATTTAAAGTTATGAAACGGTGCCCTTTGTAAGTACAGACTCTAAAGAAGGCATAGAATTCGAGTGAACTTTGTATCAAAATGAAGCTCTTTTATGAAGTAAAAATTACTTGCTGGCTAATTTATGACATCATAATGACTTTCCTCGTAAAATGTCGTTAATCAAACAACTTCGTTCTTAAAGGACAAAAGTTTCTATTGGTACGTTTTAGAGTATTTCTTCGTCAAATTGTGGCTTAAATAACTAAAGGGATAAAAGAGATAATACGGTAACGCGCGCTAGCAAGTTTTGCTTCAGCTACTTTAAGATTTAGGCTTGATCCACACTATCGGGCTGCTCTCGGTTCGATCTCGCTCCGCTCAAATATTTATACATTGTTAGCAATGGGCACATTCACACTATAGGTAACGCTCAAGCTCAGGTCGCGCCCATTGCTGACGATGTATAAAAAATTGAGCGGAGCGAGATCGAACCGAGAGCAGCCCGATAGTGTGGATCGAGCCTTATACTCTTTGCAACTTTTGACAAGGAATTAATCATTATCATTATTAGTATACGAAGCACCACGTCTTCTTCGGCGCTCCGATATAGTAGCTTTATCACGCTAAGTAACTATGCAGCTGTAAATTATCAAAAAACAGAGTCTATTTTAGTCAAACGCACAATAATTATTTTGTCAAAGCTATTTCCATAGCTTCAGCGTTTTTGAAGAGATATCTATATATGCAATTTCAACTTAAATTTCACTTACCGTAATAACGCTACATTTCGTCTGCGCTTCTAAGGTTCCGTATAACAGTCGGTTAATTAAAACCGAAGCAGACCTTTCCATTCCCAAAAAGGGCTAAGCACATTTCAGTATATTTGCTTACATTTATTGTGTCCACCATAAAATAAAATTATCCCTGACAGCAAAGAATAAAGTGTAAGAAAACTATGTTGGGATTTATCAAGAGGAAAACCAACTTTGGCGGATTTCCTGACGGGAACTGTTTCCGGCAGGGTTGGGCGTAAAATGTTGTCCTTTTGTCCTTTTTGTGGATGTATATTTACACTTTTTATAAGAAACTATGCAACATTCGATTTCAAATTTCCCATTCAATAAATATTCTGATTAATGTTATTTTCCATTGTTTAGTGTATGCATATATCACTAACCTTTCAAGTTGTACATATTTATAAATGGCTTTACAACACATATCATTTTAGAAAATTGCTCGGAAAAAATGTTCAATTATAGTTTTCTCAAAAACATCTTTGTTTCAACATAATGCATTACTAGCTATCATGAAATTCCCGTATTGACTTATTCAGCGTCCAAATTTACATTTACAAAAAAGCAAAAAACATTCACATATAATCTCATAAGAGCATTAATTCTTTCCGGAAATTTTTTGAGTGCGTTGCAACAACGTCGTATTAATTTGCCCGAGCGGAACGCGAGGGCAAATTAGGACGTTGTTGGAATGCACGAAAAATTATTTCCGGATATGAATTAATGCTCGGATGCAGATTCGGTAAGAAAATCGTAACGACACAAACCCTAAAAAGAAGTAATGTCTACCTACAAAAAATTTCCAAGAAATTTTTTAGTTGTCTTGGTTACGGCTCGTGAACTAATTTTTCTATTGGTCATTAATGAGTGTCGTACGATTTTCACATATAATCTCATAAGAGCATTAATTCTTTCCGGAAATTTTTTGAGTGCGGTCCAACAACGTCGTTTTAATTTGCCCGAGCGGGACGCGAGGGCAAATTAAGACGTTGTTGGAATGCACGAAAATAATTTCCGGATATGAATTAATGCTCGAATGCAGATTCGGTAAGAAAATCGTAACGCCACCAGCCCTCACAGTTAGGTTGGCCTACCTACAAAAAATTTCCAAGAATTTTTTTTATTGTCTTGGTTACGGCTCGTGAACTAATTTTTCTATTGGTCATTAATGAGTGTCGTACGATTTTCAGTGTAATATACTGTAGGTTGTATTCTATATTAAAGTGGCGCAAAGCGTCGTCTATAAAGATAGTGTATCGAGATACATATAATTATGAGGGTGCACAAAACTAAGCTTCTAAATATCTGAAAGTGACTCCGCACCTATATTGCAGTAGGTTCGTTAATAGTATAGAGTACAGTAAAATTGTCGTTATTAAAAGAAATTTGTGCATATTTTTTCAAGCACTACAACTTTCACATTCGCAACTTTCGGAAAAAAACACCCCCACAAAGCTAGTATGGCGGAAACAGATCTTTGGTAACTTTGTTGCTCTCTACCGTTTGAAATACCAACTTCTCGGTATCGCGGCAACGATAAAAAATGTGTAGAATTTTATTTCCAACATTTTTTGCTCAATAACTTTTTCTGTGCGAGTAATGGATCGCGAGAAAAAACAAATTCAATTGTTAGCAAGATGGCGGCTGTTTGGCAAGGGGTGGGGTGACGCCTTTTTGGTTTTACACTTGTCTAATAACCCTAAACCACTGGGCACCAGGAATCGCCGCGGCCAATTTTTTTAAGGTGGCGGCGTATTTTCCGACAATTTTACTGTACTAATATCACGTTAAAATTTCGGCAAGTGTCTTAGAACAGGCTGAGAAAAAGTTAGAAATGCGAGCTGCAAATGTTTGCTCTATCAACTTATAAAAATAAAAATACTGTTAATACTTCAAATATTGTTTACCTAAATAAAATGCATGTATGTTGTTTCTATAGTAACAATAGTACAAAATTATGTTCTATGACAGTTCTAGAACCGTTATATAACGTTATATATTTTATAACGGGTCTGTTATTTTGTTATTATCATAACAACCTACAAGAATACAACGATAGTTGCACTTTCTGTCAGAGATACTAAACCCGAAAACAAGTAAAAATAAGTTCATAGCACACAAACTTATTAAACAGAAAAATTGTCAAAGTTAAGTTAATGTAAGGAGTTTATACAAATTGTTGTGAAATATGTAGCTGTAGCTGAACTATCCAAATAAAAATTTTCTCTTTTTTGAAATACATAAATGTATCATTTATGTTACCCTTTAAATAATTTATTAATCACGCTACTTAATTTTATTGCTCTGACTAGCCACCAGGTTCGCAAAACTTTAATCCCAGGGTTGAGATTTTACACAGTTGAACATTTACGCAATTGTATGATAATTGCACTAGTATAGCGAATGTTCCTTAATCAAATTTTAACCTCAAATAATAGTAGCAAAACGACACACAATCGTGCGTTTAATTTTACTTTTAATCCAAGCAAGCTGTTGATAACTACGTCACAGGTAAATAACAATGAAAATAAATGCAACTCTGTAACTATGCAAACCTGTTTATTGGTAACCAGAGATGCCGTTTGACCAACGCTGTTTCGATTCGAATTTCAAAAGGACGCCAACCTGCTTCAGAGCCTTTTCGGGCCCTCAGATGCTGGAAACTGCTCAAAATGCGCCTTTTCTTTCCACTCTGCGCAGTCGTCTGCTCACTGAAACCGCTTTGCTCCAAGATGCCAAAATCTCCTCGACTGCAATGCTTGCTGCTTGCCTGACTTCGCTGGTGCCCCCAATGTCGCTGATCTTTGTTGTACCTGCTCTCAGGCTTCGTTTACTGACCCAAATCGTCGCTGCGCTTCTCCAAATCGTGGCTGTGCGTCGAAGCCCGGAGTTTTGCTGCTCCACTCTTGATTATTGACTGATTACCGGAAACACTGCACATACACAAACTAGCCCCCGTCTGGATAACAATAATACAACCAGTTGGAACTCAAAAGGACTTTAATTACACGAAGATGTACAACAATTTTTTTAAGCCAGCACAGCCTTTTACTTAGCTTCGCTTGGGCGAGCTTTTTCTTTTCTTATTTACAAGCGTTGCTTAGTAACCTACTTAGTGACTATACATATTTGATCTTATAATTTAAATGTTCGTTTACTCAAATTGTCAAATATCTATTGTTGCTCTAACCTCACATTTGTTTGAATTCACATAATTTTCACTTTTCCGGCTTTATTAAGCACTGTCACTCTTAAACTGCTAAAGTTGCAGATTTTTACAAGTTGCTTTTTGCGCTTAGACATGTTACATAATATTCAGTATATCATTACCCGTAACTTCATTGACCACCAGCGTAGCATGTCGCTGTGAATACAAACTAAATGCAATTTTCCCTGTGACGCTCGCCACCCTTTTTACTAGTAGCATGTCTTACTTTACTTTAAATATCTGAGCACTTACCAAAATTATAGTAGCACTTATCATATTAAATCATAACATTGAATTAAGTTAAACGAAAACCCGCCGATATCGTTTTTCGGAACCCATTTGTTATTCGCAGTCTAATTAAATTATAAATTATTTATCAATTACGGTTTATAAATGTATCAATGTTTAATCCTGATAATATTTCCATCTGTAGCAATTAATAAAGTACAAATTCTATTCATGTTTAATTTCCATTTAATTAACATTTATTTAATAATAATAAAAGAGCCAGACTTTCCATAGCATTCCATCTCAATATAAACCATTCTTAATTGATTGGTGCTTTATAGCCAATACAGATTAATAGATTAAATTCAAAGATTGCAATAAAGTAAAGAAAATGGTGAACATACTTTATAGATAATATTTATTATTATTAATTTATTCTGTAGAATTGGTTCTAATTTTTAGTATTCTATGAGGGCTATTACAAATAGTAATTTTAATTCATTACTTCATATGTTTTTAACACAAACAAACGTTTCGCTAGTAATCACCGTAATGTACCATTAAAATCAGAAAATATTATTTAAATAAATTCCAAACCTTTCAAAATATTACTGAATATCAGCATATTTAGTACATGCATAATTATACGCACCATTTTACACTCACGAAATATTACAGGCTAAAATAACAATAGCAGGTCTATGCTGCGTGTTTTTTACTTAGGAAACTACATATATGGCGTAATGCTATTCTCGTAACGGCCGTCGAGTTGATGGAATACGGCAATACTCAATCCATGATTGTTTTGAAGAGCTTCGGCAGGAATTTCCAAACCTTGCGTTGCATTATAATACTTTTCCTTGTGCTTTGAATCACTGCGTTGAAGTTTTTTGTAGAACTGGATCCGTTCCACGCAAAGAAACCAGCGGTCATCCTACGCGAAGAACGGCAGAAGTAATTGAAAATGTAAGACAAATTATGGAAGATGCCCCTTGAACCTCATGTCATTTGTCTCAACCAGTTCAGTTAGCAGTTGGCACCTGCCACAAAATATTAAAGAAAGACATCCATATCTATCCCTACCGTTTGCAGTCTCTACAACAATTACAAAAAGCTGATTATCCTCAGCGTGTCAAATATTTCCAGTGGTTTTTAAATACCCTCAATAACGGTGTTGGAGAACACTTTTTCACAGACGAAGCTTAGTTTTATTTAGATAGATACATTAATTTTCAAAACATGCGTTGATGGAGTTCGGAGAAGCCGAATTTTATGGTAGAGACACCTCTTTGGCCTCAAAAAATAGGAGTGTGGGCGGCTATTTCAAGACGTAGAATAATTGAGCCATACTTTTTTAAAGGCAAAAGTAAGACAAGTGTTTATTTGTTGAAAAATTACCGCAGGAAGGTATCGAGAAGAGCTTTACGGCCCTTTTTCGAAGAGCTTCATGCCGATGAACTGCAGTTTGGTTTTTTAAAACTGCGCATACAACACATGATATCTTAAACATGATACGAGAATTTTTCGACAGAAAGATTCTTAATCAAAACACACCAATACATTATCCTGCCAGATCTTGCGACCTCTCGCCATGCGATTTCTTTCTGTGGCCGTATTTAAAGAACTCCATTTTACTGCAACCAGTACATGACCTAAATGAACTCCGACACAAAATCTTAAAGAAAATCAATAACAATCCGAATATGTTAATAAATGTCAGCAATGGGATTGTGAGAAGAATTCGAGCGTGAACGGGTGAAGGCGGTGAATATTTTAATCGTTTGTTAGAAATTCTTTTTTTATTGAAATAAATTACAGTTATTACCATTTGGTGGAAATGTAGTGTTTTAAAGTTTGTTTTAAACGTTTGCATTTTAATGCTTTCTTGTTGTTAAATCTGTTTATAAAGGTAGAGTTGGGTAAGTTTTGTGATATGTTCACAATGAACTTTTGAGGGCCGACTATGAAGTCAAATTTAAATGAACACCCTATATATTCGATATAGAAATCATCATGTTTTGGATAAATGCATAAAACACATATAGTAGATTTAAATATTTCCGAAATTTAATCCCTGTTGCAACATTTAAAGGGTCGCACTTGCAGATTTTGTTTCTCCAGCAAATAATTGTAAATTTTTGTAGAATTTTCTAAATTTTCAAAAAGCTTTAAATAAATCCTCATATGATTTTATCTTTATAATTCTTTGTTATAAGCAGACAATTATTTGTTAGAAATATACATAAGTACAGGTAGTTTTGAAAATATTAAATGGGAATTACATTAATCCTTCGTGCTTAGTCATTGAAATGGTAGTTGGTAAAGTAAATAAAAAATCGTTTTTTAGTATTTAAAAAGAAGCTGCGTGGCGCAGATGGGTTAGCGCCAGGCTTGCATTAAGCAGGTCCTCGGTTCGAATCCCGCTGGGGTCGGAATTTTTCCGTATCCTTGGCGATTAGAATCGGGCTCAGTGAGACCATTCACAGTTGGGCACCAAATTAACTGTGCTCTACTCAGAACCACAGACCTAAGAGATAGAGTAACAAGGTCAACACATAAACAGGACACACACTTCACACAATGGTTGCTGTGCAAGCACAAAAGGCGTGCTCCAACTTTGTATCCCGAATCCGGGGCAAGTTGAGCATTGTACGGCCAGATGCAAGCACATGAAGCACCAGCCTCTACACCGCAAGGTAAAATGAGGGTAATGATAATGCTTTATCTAATAGACGTGTCTGTCTGGGACGCTGTTTTGTCCGGGACGCTGTTTTGTCCGGGACGCTGTTTCAGCAGCCAAACCGTAAGAGATAGAGAAAAAAGTTATTAAAGTTATATGTTTGGAATGGTCATGTCAGGTCAGGAACCGAATTTCAGTCACGTGACACTTCCGGTTTTCGAGAAATCACAAAAAGACCGTTTTTCAAATAGAACGCGTATTAAATAAAAACTGGTTCGGCCGCCAAACGTAGCTGCGACCCTCTGCGCTTTAAATCCTCGATCGGTTAGGCAACCACTTTGACACCTTCCAGGTCTGGGTGGTTGCCTAACCGATCGAGGTTTGAAGGCGCGTTAAATGAGACATTTGTCTCACTGGACTGCTAGTACATACATAATACATTTTTAGTATTTATGCGATAAAATAGTATACGCAACGCGTAAGAAAAGTGGTTTTACTGAACTCGTGTGGTCGTTTAAGTACTCGCTAACGCTCGTACTCGAACTAGCCATATTTGTGCAGTAAAATATCACTTTTCTAAACTATTTCGTCTTGTATAATAAATTACTATTATTTTTAGAGTATCGTCAAATATCTAACTTTAAAAGAAGTGGCAAAAACAATTAGAATGAATCGAAACGAAAACAGCAAAAGTGAAAAAACCCCACATATATGGACTAAGAAGAAGCAAACGTTGAGAAAATAGTACTGTATTTGTTATGCGGGAATTATAAACTTTCCCTTACCAACAACTTCTTTGTCTATAAAACAGTACCGAAATAAATATGGAGCTACGGAGTAGGTAGTCCAGGTACCACATCTCTATCAAAAATTTAAGTAAGTATTTGGGCAATTCCAACCAACTACACTTCGAATACTAACCATTGCACACTATAGTATGTTCCTAACAGAGATCCGCGAAAATATTAAAGTAATACCTATCAGTGAAAGAAGAGGCAGTTAAGTGCAGTACGAAATATCTTCTCTTAGACCTTCCTTTACGTTTTCAACAAGACTAAAATAGTTAAGTTATGTGTACTAACTATTGCAATTGAATTGTATAAGTGAAATCAGAAGAATAGGTACCGAAAAGACGACTACTTTCACATGCTATTGTACTGTGGTAAACTTCTGTAATGATTTTAATTCTCTTATTGCTGAAATAGTAGCGGATTTCAAATAAATTACTTTTGAGAAAAATTCAAATCCTTCGGTATCCTCATTTTCTTCACAAGGCGAATTCATTTCCAAGGGCTCGAACACTTTTGAAATATCAGATAACAACTATTCATGTTTTATTACATAGTAATCATTAATAAAACACTGCTTGAGCCTGTGGTTTGAAAATATCACAAACTCGTTAAAACCCCTCACCGCACAAATATTAACTTAGTACACGGAAATTAGCAAAAATAGAAGAAAACATTTCTAATAAGCTGATATTTTCTGGATTGGCAGCTAATGGGGGTAGCAATACAGGATCGAATGTGCCTTGCACCTTGTGAAATCGAGCAAAAACCCGCGCGATGGCCATGCTCTTTGGTGGCTCGTGTTGTTTGAGTATCTAGACAAGACTATGACAAAAAAGGCTAAAGAAGAATCTCCACCTCTGGAAGGCTTAGCATTTCTATTTTACGTTAAAGGCTCGACTGATAAGATAGGACGTGTCCTGCAACGATGCAACATCAAAACTGTGTTTACGAGCAAGGAAACTTTGGGTAACGGCTTCAGATCGGTAAAAGACAATATTCCAAGTTTAAAAACCGCTGACGTATATCGCATTCTTCTTGCGGCTCGAGTTACATTGGATAGACTGGTCGTTCCGTTGATCTAAGACTCCAAGAACACAAAGGCGATTGCAAACACAAACGCATCACAAAATCAGCCGTACCTGAGCATACATTTACAAATGGGCACACTCTAGAATTTGAGCATGCCAGAGTACTTGCCAGAATACCTCATTACTTCCCGCGAGTGATACGTGAAGCCATAAAAATAGAAAAACATCCAAATAATATCAACAGGGAAGATGGCTTTAAGCTTAGTAAAACGTGGACCTCTGTGATACACGATCTAAAGCATTACAACCGCTGTGCGTCATACGGCCACGCCCCACGGATTACGTTACACTCAGATGACCAACCAGCGTTACGCCACTCCGCGCGCCTGGCACAGAGGACTATAAATAGCTCCACACCGACCTTCGGTTCTTAGTGCGACTTTCACTCTGATGATGCAAGCTGCAAGGTCTTGCGAAACGTTAGTGAATATGGATTCACAAACAGCAAAACGGCCAAATCTGCCTAAGTATCCTCGTTTTCAAGATACTCAAACAACACGAGCCACCAAAGAGCATGGCCATCGCGCGGGTTTTTGCTCGACTTCACAAGGTGCAAGGCACATTAAGCCAGAAAATGCTGGGTGTTCATATACAAATACTACGCGGTCTAAGCCGAAATTCTATGCTAAGGAGAATAATTATTCTAGTCTGTTGCTGGTCTTTGCTTCTTCCGTTAATTTCCTCCACCTGTCTCGGTCCTGTACCTTGTCCCACCATGTTTGTATCTCCAGTCTCCTTATACCCTCCAGTACCTGATCTTCCCACCTGCTTCTCGCTCTCCCCCTTCCTCTCGTGATATCTGGTCTCCATGTTGTAATTTTCTTTACTTCTTTATTTTTTCCCATTCTCCTTATATGGCCGTACCATCGGAGTCTTTGCACTTTTATAGTCTTCACTATATCTTCTCCTTTTAGAATGTCTTTTATTTCAAAATTCATTAATCTTCTGTATTCCCCATCAGTGACTTTCTTTAATCCATATATTCTTCTTGCTATCTTCCTTTCGAATATTCGTAACTTTTCTGCTTCCCGGCTTGTTAAATTCGCTGTCTCCGCACCATAGGTAACTACCGGTTTAATAGCTGCCTTATATACCTTCATTTTTGTGTTAATGCTTACATTTTTACTTTTCATTATGCTTTTGTATTTATAATAAGCTTTGTGCCCCGCCTGTACTCTGTGGTCAATCTCAATATTTCTGTTGCTTAATTATTATTCCCAAGTATTTAAAGTTTTCTACTACTTCAAATTCATAATTACCATTTTTCACTGCTTTGGTTGTGGTTCTTCTATTTCCTCTGCTTATTTCCATGTATTTGCTTTTTTCTTGGTTTATTGTGAGACCTTTTTCTTTGCCTCTGGTTCAATATTTTTAATTGCTTCTTCCAAAGTTCTTCTGTCTCTAGCTAGCACAGTGAGGTCGTCTGCATACGCTACTACTTGTGTCGCTTTGTTGATGATTGTTCCCTTAAACTTGCGCTCTTTAATTACTGCATCTAGTGTTAGTATAAACAGTGTTGTTGATAGCCCATCTCCCTGTCTCGCCCCAAGATTAATTTCAAAGTCTTCGGTTTCTCCTTCTTCTGTCCTGACTGTTGCTTGTGAATTTTTCATAGTCATTTCTCTCAATCTTATTAACTTTCCCGGTATCATCATGCTCTTCATGGCTGTTATTACCTGTGTCCTTTGCAGTTCAGCTCCATACTCATAAAACTTTTCAATTGTTTGCTTCACTATATGCACAGCGTCTACGGTAGACCTTCCTCTTCTGAAGCCCTATTGTAGTCTCCCATTTGTGTCTCCGTGTACACCATTAATCTTTTATTTATTATCGTAGTCATTATCTTATATACAGCACTGAGTAGAGTGATTCCCGTGTAGTTTGCACAAGCTTTTAGGTCGCCTTTCTTGTAAAATTATTCCTTTTTTCCACTCACTGGGCATCTTTTCTTCTTTCCAGATATGGGTTAGTAGTTTGAATATTCTTTGGCTTAAAGCTTCTCATCCATATCTTATCAGCTCATTTACGATGTTATCCTTTCCACCTGATTTTTTCCTCTTAAGCTGTGCTATTACGTCATTGAATTCTTCTTCCGTGAGTGTATCCGCTCCTTCTTCTTCTATATGGTTTTCCAAGTTTTCAACTTTTTCCTCTTCAATCACCATCTTGTTGTCTGTTAGTATTTCCTTAAAGTAATTCATCCACTCTGTGTTGCTTATATTTGTTGTATTTTTTTCACGTTTTGTTTTTTGATAAATCTATATAATTTGGTGTTATTTTTATTATCTTTTTCCATTGCATCCATTATTTCTTCAAGCCATTTTGTCTTCTTTGTTTGTATTAGTTTCGTACTGTCTTTCCTAATTTCTTGATATGCCCTATGATCTGCTTCATTCCTTGTTCTTAACCATTTCAGTCTAGCTACCTTCGTTTTCTGTATTATTTCTCGGCATTGTTCATCAAACCATTCCTTTGTCTTTTCTATGGATTTTTTGCCTATTATTTTCTGTGCTGCGTCTTCGATACCTCTTTTTATGTTGCTCCATTCTACATCTCTGTTGTCGCCTTCTGGTCTTTCTGCTAATTGTTTTTTTACTTCCTCTTGGTATAGTGCTTTCTTTTCTGTTATCATCTCTTTTTTCCATTTCTTTCTGTTTGTTTGTTTTTTCCATCCTCCTACTATTCTTAACTTAAGCTTTGCTATCACTAGAACGTGGTCTGTTCCCACATCTGCTCCTCGGTACGATATTACGTCCTGTACCATTTTTTGTCTCTTTTTACCTATTAGGACGTGGTCTATCTGATATCCAGTAGTTCTGCTTGATATTAGCCATGTTACTTTATGCTGTGGTTTATGTTGAAATTTTGTACTAACTATGTACATTTCCATTTCCGTTGCTAGGTTTCCCAGTCTGGTTCCATTGTTATTTGTTTCATTATGCACTGTTTCTCTTCCGACTACTGCTCTCCAATATTCTTCCTTTCCCATCTTTGCATTAAAATCCCCCATGAGGATAAGGGTGTCGTGCTTTGGAATTTTTTCGCAGGCCGCGCTTATTTTATCATAAAACCCGTCTTTCTCTTCTTCTTCTGCTGTCTCTGTTGGCTCGTAAGCATTTATGATTGTGATGTTAGCTATATCATTTTTTAATCTGATATATGGAATTCTCCCATTTATTCTCTTGCATTCCATTAAGTTTCCTCTTACGTTTTTGCTGATCAGGAAACCAGTGCCATTTCGCCCTTGTTTATCTTCTCCTCTATACAGCATTGTATATTTTTCTCTGTCGATCCTTCCCTCTCCTTTCCATCGTGTTTCCTGCAGAGCCAGTATTTCTATTTTATATTCTGACATTTCTCCGGCGACTTCCTCTATCTTCCCTATAGCTAACAATGTTTTTATGTTCCAGGTTCCTATTCGTATTATTGTACCTTCCTTTTTCCTCTTCCCATTTACCATTTTATTCGTTTTCCTCTTCGTTGCCTTGGCGTCATCGTCGTTATTGGTCCCTCTGCCTTTTCTTGTTACCAGTTTTTTCGGTCGGTTCTCGTAATTTTCTTCTGTTGTTCATTGCTAAGAAATATGCTAAGTAAATTTGCCGCTCAACAAGAATACGAGGAATTTGGGGCGGAAAAATGTACGAGATATATTGCTTCAGAGCAAAACATTCTGACTGAAAATCGTCAAAATTTATTCAGGCTAGTTTACATACACGCGGGATGTTCGGCGTGATTCTTTCCTGAATAAATAGATAAAATTCAGTTGGTGAAGCACCTTTAATAATCATGTTAAAATTATGCACAGGCGATTAAATTTTGACATATATTTAACCGCGGTTAAATTTTGACGTTTGAATTTGTTAAACTGACAGAAACCATAGCGATTACGCATTATTATGGATATGAAGAAAATAATCAACAGTAATATCCCAAGTGCATTAAAATAGCCGATTAAATTTTGACGTTTTCTGTCAGAATGTTTTGCTAAGAAATATGTTAAGTAAATTTACCGCTCAACAAGAATCCCGAGTGCGTAGAACGAGGGATTTTGGGGCGGAAAATTTACGAGATATATTCCTTCAGAGCAAAACATTTTGATAGAAAATCGTCAAAATTTATTCAGGCTAGTTTACATGCACGCGGGATGTTCGGAGTGATTATTTCTTGAATAAATAGATAGAATTCAGTTGGTGAAGCACCTTTAATAATCACGTTAAAATTATGCAGAAGCGATTAAATTTTGACATATATTTAATAGCGGTTAAATTTTGACGTTTGAATTTATGTCATTATTAAACTGACCGAAACCATAGTGATTACGCATTATTATGGATATGAAGGAAATAATCACTTATAATGCCATGAGTAGTCAAAGTTATGTCGACAATTTAACTGGTGTCATTGTCAACCAATGGCATTCTTCAATTTAAAAATAAACTACCAATCGAATGATTATTTTAGTGACAATATAATTTTAGTGTTAGGGGTATTTTTATTGACCATTTTTATTTTTGCTCTTCAGATTGTCTCGTTTCTGTTGCTTTAGAAAATAACGACTCGTGCAAGCACTCGTCGTTATTTTCGTCGCCGCAGAAACTCGTATCTGAATCGCAAAAATTATTGTCGGCAATATTTTGACATCTCGTCCTATTATTATTGACTATTTTTAAGGTGGTGTTACGAATGTCCATTGGGCTTTGGTACGATTAAGACGAGTGCGCCAGTACGAGTCCTAATCCCAAGCGCAATGGACATGAGTAGTGATACCACCGCAAAAATAATCTACTTAACTTTGACTAAGAATGGTATTCGATGGACTGATTAATGAACCAAACTACTTCTTCAAATTAGTTTTCAGTAAATCTAGCAACAAACTACACAATTTCTATAGTAACAGAACACTAATATTGACTTTTTCTTATAAAAATCACATTTATTGACTAGCAACATGATATTATACATTTTCGCCATAGAAACAAAATATGAAAAGTTACTCATAAGTCCCAAGGGACTTGTCAAATTATTTCTCCCTCAAACTCATGGTAACCATGCAACTACAAATAACGTCTTAGCAACGATACAATGAGGCAATCCTTGATGTCACTTACATATTCTAATTTTAAATGTCATTATGACATTTTGAAATTTCATAATATTCTTACTAATCTGCTAGTAAATAAAATATTGTATGCACCACGGGAGATATTCATGTTCTTTACCTTCGGTTGACTTACAGACCTCGGGCCAGAGGCCCTTGGTCTGTAACACATGTCAACCTCAGGGAAAAAACATATTCATATCTCCCTTAATGCATAAATATCTATTGTTTAAAATAGTCACCTGAATACCTTCTAGGAAAATATATCCACTGATATTTTTTTGATTGGTCAAGAAATGTCAGAATTCTGGATTTTCATTGGTTACTTTTTGACAGATGACAGGTGAATTGAATAGTCAGAATAAAATTTTCTATAAAACATGTCCTATAGGTCATTTGCAGATTATTAAGGGTTTTTACGTTAATCGACCGCAAACTTAGGGGTAGGTAACAAAAACGCTTTTGGATGACAACACAATATTTTTCCAGCCTTAGTAATATTCTGTTTTGTAGCATTCGGTTAAATCATATAGAATTTAATGAAAATAAAAAATAATCATTAGCGAATCAAACTCGTTTCCACATCATCCAGGAGGTAGAGTGTGCCGGCTTGTTTTTATGTGGTTTCCCCTTGAGGCCGAATCCACTAAAGACATTTATTCTTCATCAAATTCAATTTCGGTGGTACGTTCCGCATTAAAGCATCCTTGTCCGTGACAGTTCATAAACATAACCGAACATTTTAAACCAACCTTAAAATTGGTACGGGAGCTGGTGCTTCAGTAGTCAAAACAGGTATTAAAATATCACCTGATTTCTTCCATACCCATTCTTCTGGCTGTAAAAAATGTCCATGCCTAGCCTGAATTTGGTGGTAAATCCGCAACGAGTGTCGTTGCAAAGCTGCAAACGTCGGGGGTAGCCTTGCCAAAGTAACCGTTTGACTAGAATTGCCAACCGAGGTGTTAAACAGAACATACCTCTGATGATTTACTGACGTTTCGTTTTTTTCTGCTTTATATAGTGCAAGAGTAATTATTTCCCCAGCCTCAGTAATATCCTGTTTTGTAACATTTGGTTTGTTAAAGGTTTTAACAACTTCTTGTAAATTACTTCGACACGAAGTGTACGAAGTATTGAAATTCACTCATATCGAAAACCACTCTGAGTCAAATATCTCTAAAATTCGAGCCAACCGACTAATGAACCCACTATATCAAATCTCTGTCTCGGCGGTGCGGATCTTTTGGTGAAGATCCCAGCCCACTAGATCAATCCCCCGTATTGGGGGGTGCCTAAACGTGCTGTGCGGGGGATGTATGTTCGTATGTGTACACGATTCCGGTCGCCAGGAACCTTCCTGAAGTCTTGGATCGTTTTCATACGATAGGTCCTCCGAAAATGAACTTTTGAGCTATGGTCGTAGGCAACAATTTTATTTTATTTTTTTTTTTTTTTGATAAATAACATAGCATTTCATTGTATTAGCGAAACGGAGTGATGCTGAGTATCGAAGTATTCTTGGAAAGCACGGAAGGGCGCTTTTCTTGGGTGGGGGGTACCGTATATTTTGTTTTCGAGTTTAGTAACTTTGTAGTTTGGAGTTTGCCTTTTCCAAAAAAAGCAGATGTAGTGTCACTACCATTAAATGCGTGAGCAAAAATAACTGTTTCTCTTGAGTTCTTAAGGACATTTGACAACTGTAAATCTTTAGAGCTATAAATTCTTGCTTTTATAATATCTTGGGCCTCCCTTAGTAGTTTAATATCCTTTTCAGTTGACGTTAGGGCAATAATTAAGGTAAGAAGATCGACATCTTGTCCTACAATTACGACCGTTTCGGATTTAAAAAATGTTTGAATAGCAGTTTGAACTATTACTGTATCAGCATCTTCATCCGCAGTTGTAGTTTGTATCTCTTCGTTTTGAAAGGTCTGAATTAGTTGAGAAATAAATCGTTCTTTGTTGGCAAGGTTGCTTAATAATTTTTCTTTAGGGTCAGTAATTGGCGTATTTTGCTCAAAAATAACTTTGGGAGATGTTCCTGTTAAAATTCTCTGTTGGCGTTCAATACTTTTTGTGCTGGTAGGATTATTACCGTAACCATCGAAAACAATTATCACATTTTTCCCATAATGCCTTCTAAAAAATTTTGCGTATGTGCTGTAAAACTCCTTAAATGTGGCTTGACTCGGCCATACAACACGATGAATTAGATTTCCGCCATCAATTACATACAGTTAGCGACATCAAATCGACGTTCTGGTACGGATTTGAAAATTTGATACAATGATGACTTTTTGGTTTTTCTCATCAGCCCTCTTTCATCAAATATAAATGAAGGCACCTCCGCAAGTTCAAAGGCAAAACAATGTTTTAAATCAGGCGCTGTGCGCACAATCCAGACTATTCTTTGGAATAATTGAGTAGAATCAACCTGTATTATATTTTATCCTTGGTTTTCGATACGGGGTTTTTAAATGCTACTGGTTTAACCATGTTATTACGCTTTAACTTAAATGTACCAAACGTGCATCCTTCTTTTATGAGTCTATCCATATATTGCTTCCCGATTTCTCTTGCTTTGTAACAATTAATATTGTCAGTATCAACGATACCACTTGAGAGGTTATCAAATTATTGGATGTAACGAAGGGTGAGTGTTGCTTCAACCAATTTACAAATATTTGACGATTTTTTTCGTCACAATTTAATAACATAAAAAGTAATAAAAATATCGATACATACCATAGAACCTTTTTTGTAGAGAATGTTGTGACAAAACTTTTTATATACTTATGTGTTTTCCCTAAAATAAAGTGTTTAAAAGATATTGTAAAAAAACAAGTGCGGTGTCCCTAAAGGGGGCGAGAGAGGGATGAAGCTTACCCCTTGGGGGTGGGAACTTTTTTTATATGTATTCCTACACACATAAGCTAACTATCCTAGAAATTTCAGCTTATTATATTTTTTTCTTCTATTCCACACAAATTTGACTAATTTCCGTGTACTAACTCTCAAAGTAGATTCGATCTACCTATACAGTATGATAGAAAACTTTTAACCTCTAGACTCTAGAGGGCTGTGGAATTATTTTTTCAAAAAAATGTGTTGGCAATCGTGGTAGTAAAAGTCAAATTGGCATTTTATATCTGTCAGTTTAATATTATATCAGAAATGTCATTTTAACAAATATAAACGTTTTTGTTGAATACATAAAAATGTTAGTAACAAAAACAACTACAGCTGTTCAAAATTATTTCCTGCCACCGCCTAGTGTTCGGTATTAAGCATCCTGTAAAAGTTAAGTTAAATTAAATTTTTTTAAAATCCACAATCCTCTAGAGTTTACGATCATACGGTATGTTACACCATGACTATAACTAAGAAAATGCGACACATGGTGCCCAGATTATTTTTATTTATTGACTCTTAATTCCCATTAACCTTCATCTACAAATCGAAAAATGCGACAATATAAAATAAAACGTACGTAATACGTCCGGTAAATTTTTCACAGTACTCATTCCGAGTAAAAATCTTTACTTGTTACATTCCGAGAACCCACTTAACACTACAATTTTTTGCTGTCATAGCGTAGTCGACGGTGAATTTTAGCAAATAATGGCAATTATCTGTAAAACTGTAGGAAAGCTACACACGATATTTGAGGAATTTAGTTACAAAAGTCCCTGACTAGTAGGCACGTCAATCAACTGGGATAATCCCATACAAAAACGCCTGCGTGTAATCAATCATGGACTACTAATCGCCAAAGTGATCTAAAGCCCTCGATCCTCCTTGCAGCTAATGATTTGAGATAAGTAGGTACGTCATTCTGCAGAAGTTTTTCCTAGATAAATTCAGCCAAAGCATTTTTTAATGCTATTCGGGGCAATAAAACACATATTTACTAACTTCCAACCCACATCGAGTGTCTAATTCGGCAATTTGCATAAGAAATGTTAGAGTATGTCTTCAACATTTATCCAACCAGATTGATGTACTTCTACACGTTGGCAAAAATATACCTATTAAAAACTACAATTTGAACATTGCGTATTTTAATTGAAGTCACTAATCAATAGTATATTAGACAACAAGTTTATAAAAGTGATGTTTTCCTGAATAAGTATGGCTGGTTTGAGTACGAGCGTGAGCGAGTACTTAAACGGCCATACGAGTTCAGTAAAACCGCTTTTCTAACGTGTTGCGTACACTATTTTATCGCATTTTATAAGAAATGAAAAATACTAAATTGTTACATAAGAGTGACACTAAATGTCAAAACATAACCAAGTTGAGCAGAACTCGTTTCTATGTACTAAAACACAATAAGCAACTCCAGTTGATGTTATGCGTTATGTAGTAAATTATCAAATGAAATGCGATAATAGTACCTACTTATATTACACAACAAGTGTACGCTCGCTCGTACTCAATCAAGGTATATTCGTTTAATAAAACTACTTTTCTTACGAAGTGTGTATACTATTTTTTCGCATTTTGTATTAGTATTTATAAACAAACATTTATATACAAGGTGTTTCATTAATAATTGGAAATATTTTAACTGTACAATACTGGGCTCAAAATATTAATATTTAACCCAAATCACTTAGATAAAATGTGGCTCCTTACTGAGATATAGGATGTTTTATTTAAAAATTTAAAAATGATGTTTCTCCATTACTTTAAAACTATTTGACGTATCAGTATCAGGCAGGAAGTGTAGACACTGTAAACCATGCTAAATAAACGTTTGTGGTTACTACCAGAGGCGTACGACAGGGGCAAGTGATCGGTTGACCCCTCCCAAATTCGACGTCATTAGCGGAATTGCCATTTTAGCACAATTTTTCGATTCTCCAATACTTTTTATGTAAATAACATACTCTTCCTTCGTAACGATAAAGTCATTATTTTTCGAGATATTTAATGTTCAACATAAAGCTGAACAGTTAATTTGGTTTTAATGTGTATTAATTATGTCGGTGTTTTTGTCATAAGATTGCATTTATTAGGCAAATGAAACTTTAATCCGTATTAACAAAAAAACATAATGTTATTTAATGAAATTTATTGAAACGAATACATAGATGCATTCAACATAAAAACAAATTGTGGTTTTGAAAAGAACTATTTTGTTATAATCTAAATAAAAGCACAATTTTAATAACACGAAAATATCAAAAACCTTTTGTAATAAATGTTCAATGTGACCCCCGTTTACCTCAATAAGCTTATCAATTCTTTTCCTAAACGATCTTCTAACTTTAAAAAATATATTTGGCTGATTGGCAATAAAATTAGCGGAATTTACTATTTGCTGCCATAGTTCTTGACGAATATTTATTTCTTGTGAGTATACCAGCGATTTTTTGTTAATACAGATTAAAGTTTCATTTGCGTAATAAATGCAATCTTCTGACAAAAACACCCACATAATTATTTATTTATTTATTTATTTAATTCGCACTCAGCCAACAGCCGTTAGGCCAATTATAGGCGTCGCTGTGCAGTTATGAGGACTTCCAACCCCACTAACGACTGTCATGATGTTGTATGACCGCCGGGGCCAACTTTTTTCCGTGATAGCCGTACCACGAGGCGCGTTGCTTAACTCTGCTGATCGAACGTGGATGCTTGTTCAAGCTACACCACTCGGGACCCATAATTAATACACATTAAAATCAAAATAACTGTTCAGCTTTATGTTTAACTTTAAATATCTCGAAAAATAATGACTTTATCATTACGAAGGAAGAGTATGTTATTTACGTAGAAAGTATTGGAAAATCGAAAAAGTGTGCTAAAATTAGTGATGGGCATAATCGGATGATTTCAATAATCGGAATGTTCCATTTCGGAATGTTTATAAAATCGGAATATCATCCGATTATTTTACATTCCGTAAATGCAAGCAAGGGAAAACGAGCGAAACAACAACAAGCGGAAGGAAGATGAAGTGCGTCCAAATTTGCGATGCGAGCACTCGCCGTTGCGCCATAAGCCCTTATCTGCGTTGGCATCTATTGTTTGGGTTTGTTAGGACGGCCAGTAAAACAATTTATGAGTTTGAGTCACACAGTGGGATGTGAGAAAATAAATTATTTTTTCAAATTATTACAGTAGTTACCTCAAAAGACTTTCAGAAAATGGTAGTGATATTTTAAAGTTTAATGGCACATAAAGTACATAATAGATAGTATAAAACAATACATGAATTTGAAGTCTGTAAGGTGTGCTATCTAATAATTAATCTACGAAATACCACTGCCATTAGTGCCAGCATATAGCAGTCAAGTGAGTCAACACAACATTCCGTATTCCCTTCAGTTCAAATTGGCATTTCGTTTTCTCATTTTGTATACCGAATAGTAAGATAATCGAATTCCGAAAGTTCCGAATTTTGTGCACCGAATAGTAAAATAATCGAATTCCGAAAAGTTCCGAAATAATCGGAACCTTCCGATTTTTTGAACAATCGGAAACTTTCCGATTATTCATTCCGGATAGGCCCATCACTAGCTAAAATGACAATTCCGCCAGTGGCGTAGAATTTGGGAAGAGTCAACCAATCACTTGCCCTTGTCGTACGCCTCTGGTAGTAGCCAGAAACGTTTATTTAACATAATTTAGTATGATTTACAGTGTCTACACTTCCTGCCAAATATGATACAGATACGTCATATAGTTTTAAAGTAATGGAAAACAATCACTTTTAAATTTTTAAATAAAACACCCTATATCTCAGTAAGGAGATATATTTTATCTAAGTGATTTTAGTTAAATATTAATATTTTGAGTCCAGGATTCTACAGTTAAAATATTTCCAATTATTAATGAAACACCCTGTATAAGCATTATACCATTCAAATTCAAACGTATGAATAATATATTGGCGGTACGTGGTGGTAAGTCTATGTAAGGTTATCAGGTTAGGTTTTCTGTTAGTTTTGACACAAAACCTAACCTGGTAACCTCGAATTTAACACAAACTGACACAAAACCTAACCTGCTAACCTCGAATTTGACAGTGACATTACCATATAGTAAAGTGACATTTCTATGCACCAAAGTGCCACTTTATCAAACGATTTTAAAGTCAGTAAAATAGCACATTATTATACAAAATGCGAAAAAGTATATTTTGACACAATCTTGAATATAACAACCAGAATATAAAAAAAACTTTAGTAGCTGAAACTAAGCATCTGATATTCTAAATATACCAGCCACTCTGAGACCGTAATTATATGCAATAATTCTCCTAAATTTAGTTATTTATGGTACAAGTAAAGAGAATTTTTAAAAGTTAAAATATTAAAAGTTAACTGCCCCACTTGTGGCGAACAATAGTATAATACTTTACAAGGGATGTACGTAAGATTTACACTACCGAGGACCAGCAAGGTGGGAGTTTTAAAACTTAATCAAATATTATCTGACCGTTTGTTCTTTACCAAGACACTCGCATGTTGTCAATATTTTATCCACGTTGTCAATAATAGCGTAGATAATAGTAGTACATTATAAAGGATGTTTATTTTAATTTGTGGTCTAACTATCTCTTGTTGTTGTAACATCGTATGGCTTGTGGTAGGAAGCCTGGTGTCACAGCTTTAGGTTGCGCGAGCGCCTCCGACGTAACCTAACGACTGTCACCGAAATTACAACCGGGACTGACGGCTTAACGTGCTGTCCGAGGCACGGCTGACTGCTTTTACTACCGCTATAGGTCGGACACCCATCCGAGTGCCGACCGCAACGAAAGTTGCTTAAATCTCGAAACTGTTTGACCAGTCCATGCAGCTATGCAACCAGTTTTAATTAGCTGTGATTGTTGTTTATGTTTGTCGTAGCGTATTCTACACTGACTTATTTAACTACCATGAAATTATAAGCTTGTTTCCTGCTAGATCTTAAATATCAAGAAAATTATAGCACTGAAAACGCAAAATTTGGTATTAATGTAAATAATTTGTAAAATTAAACAAGAAGAGGTTGTAATTTAAATTGAAAACTTACTGGATGTTAAAAAAATGCGTAAAGTATTAGAAAAACGTAATAATTCGAGAAATTATTTTTTTTCAATTTTGAATTTGAAAACGTAGAAGTATTACAATTTTGAAGTAAATTGCAATACTTTATTCAATTTTAGGCTAATTTTGATAATACAAGTAAATAGATCTTATGATATATAAATGTTTGAAATTCCGTAATAACAATTTTTCACCTATTTTAAGCATATTGAAATATTTTTAGAATCATCAATTTAAAAAAAAACAGACTGGAACTGTCTAACACAGTTTATTTGTTTGTCAATACAAACCAGATATTTAAAGGGAGGGTATACCATCAGGGGTGGTTTACTGTAGTGGCGTCGTAGCTAGCATGTCATTTGTTTTTCGGACCATTCAACCAGAAAGAGCGATCCGAAAAACAAATGACATCCTAGCGACACCACTGATTTACTGATATCTGAAACCCTTCTTCAGTTACCCTAGTTGAAATCATAGCGAAAGGTGAACTGTATTATTTGTGTTGCGTGTTTAAATATTTTGAAGTAGTGTCGTGTGTAATTTAAAATTATAAAGCATAAAATGGTCTCAACGTCAAAGGTTCTTCGTGAAAAACACTAAATATTTTTAATAGGAAATGATGCACATCAAATTATTGTCAGTAAGTTGCCCTCAAACAAACAAGTTTTACAAGTATTTTTTTAATATGCGTATAATTAAATTGAATTTACGTGAAAGTGCAAAATTAATTATTCAAGAAGTAGTTGTGTTTTCGTAAAAAGCACGGATGCAAGCTAAGGAAAAACATCATTCTGTACAAAAGCTGGAATCATTGTACTCTGAATGGAGGAGTCGGCAAAAACGAAGAAATGAAAGAACGGACTCAAAAAAGGAAGGAACAACAATTTGTTGAAAAATTTGAAGTTCTGTTCGAGATCGCACATGCCACCGCTCTAAAATTAATAGATATAGAAGAAGATAAACAGTTTTTGCTTCTTCAAAGTCAAAAAGGGCGACCATGTAGTATGCTTGGTGTTGATATCAGGTTACATCAACAATAGAAGAGAACTGAATAACCACTAGAAAGAGAAGATATAAGGGGTAAACGAACTTACGAAGAGATGGAAAATTTAAGTACATATGTGTAATTGTTTACTTCAGGTTACAAATGATATTGCGGAGAGAATTATTAAAGTGATCGAAGAATATAATAGCTTAATTACCAAAAAAGAAGACCAAAAGCAGAACTTGCTACAAGTTGTTAGTGATTATCGACGTCAATATCCGGATTCCAGTAAAGCTCATTAGCAAGGAAAGAGTAACTATTATGATATTGTAACGACCTTGCGATCAGGCCGATCCAGACACGTGAGTCAGCGGCCGATTATTCGAGAAGCGACCTTGCGATTAGGCAGCTGCGGACGAATGAGTAATTGTTCCAGAGCTTCGGGAGGCGGCCGGGCCACTGCGGATATATGAGTCACGCCCGAGGTCAATACACGCGACACGTCACCGTTGCCGGAATGCCCTCGACGCTTCCAGGAGGGATTTAGCCGGCAATATAAATATGCGTTCGCAGGAATGGAAGTCAGTTCTCATTCAGCTCGAAAGGCGTAAGCTGCTACATAAATAGACGCGTATAAAATAACTAGCCACATAAATAATTTATGTTTAATCCAGTGTAAATAAATAGAGTGTATAACCATATAAATCATTACTGTTAAGCCGTAATTATTAATTAGTGTATCGTTGTTAGAAATAGTGCCTGTAGTTTATAAGTAATTCCTGTGTTTGTAAATAATAATAATTACTCGTTGTAAATAAATGTTTAATACAAGAAGCGTCGTAAAATTTTTAAATAGCCCGAGCGTAAAAACGTAACAGTGGCGTCAGGTGTCGGGTTATACCAGGGGCTATAAAAAAATTATTGAACAAACATTAAATAAATAAATTGTTTAACAAGTGCCGATAAAACGACGGTCAGATAAATAAATTTAAGTGTATTGTGGATGCCGGTGACAAGATCCCAGAGCGGCAAAATGGAGGCTCAATTAAGCCAACTTTTTCAGCCGATGCAAGTTGGCCAAGCGAAGGCAGAAAAGGCCCAAGAGAAGGCAGAAAAAGTGCAAGAACTGAAAGCCGCGCAAGAAAAAGCACAAGAGGATCTCAAGAAAGAGATGCGAGTTGGTCAGGACAAAGCGGAAAAAGCACAAGAGGATCTTAATAAAGAGATTCAAGTTGGTCAGGACAAGGCAGAAAAAGCACAAGAAGTACTTAAGGAAGAGCTGAAAGCCGGGCAGGAAGTACTTAAGAAAGAGCTGAAAGCCGCGCAAGAAAGAGTAGTTCAAAAACTTGAGGAAGAATTGAAAGCCACTCAAGAAGAAATAAAAGCGAGCCATGACAAGTTGGCAGAAGAGATCAGGGATATTCAGGAAAAAATGGAGAGAAAGATGGCCAAAGTTCAGGGTGACATGCTGGAACTGCAGGAACGATTTACCAAGTCACGAAGTGACCAAGGCCAACCAACTCCCTTCTGCTGGCTGCTGGCTTCCCTTCTCCTCTTGAAGTGAATCAGCATACCTTATCGCAAGTTGCTGCCCCTCAGGTTGCTCTGTCCCAAGATACTGCCCCAGTGAGGCCCGCAACATCTGGCTTGCACATGAAACTGCCCTCTTACGATGGGAAAACGCCATGGTCAACATACCTGAAGCAATTTGAAGCCGCAGCCGTCGCTAATGGTTGGGGAATGGCAGACAAAGCGACCGCATTGATTCTGACATTGCGAGGGGATGCCCTGAATGTTCTGCAAATGATTCCAGAAAATCAGCAGAGGGACTTCCAGCAATTGGTGAATCGTCTGGAACGGCGTTATGGCAATGGTCATCTTCAGCATGTGCATTGTGCCCAGTTGAAGAATCGAATTCAGAAGTCGGGGGAGACTCTGCAAGAACTTGAGGCCGACGTTGCTCGACTAGTTCGGCTCGCGTACCCATCGGCGCCGGAGGACCTCCTGGAGCAGCTAGCCGTCCAAACATTCGTAGATGGAATGAAAGACGCCGATACTCAGCAAGCGGTACGTCTGGGGCGCCATAGGACACTGGGAGAGGCCTTAACCCATGCGTTGGAAGTCGAAGCGGCAAGGAATGCCTCCAGAGGACATGGTGGTGTCCGCGGTGTCGCCACGACGGAAATGTCGCCTGAATCCATGGAGGACATGGTGCGACGGCCAACAAGCAGAAGACGAGGGAGAAGGGGCCCTGTTGCTGGAGCTGCGGAGAGATGGGTCATCTTAGGGCTCGCTGTCCGAAGAAAAGAGCCCGAGTGTCTAACAAGCCGTCGGAAAACTAATGCGGGTCAACAAGAAGGGGCGAGAGTCGACTCATGATTGCCATGCCCCGGAGATTTCCATACATGTGTCGTCCGTGCAACACCAGCCTGATAGCCTCTTCATTGATGGGAGAATAAATGGAAGAGTTCGGTCTCTGCTGTTGGATACTGGAGCGACGAAGTCCATCGCCAGGTCTGACGTAATACGGGACGAGGGTCAGCTGCTGCCCACCAGGACAGCGACCACACATGGGGAAATGGATTTGACATTGAAGATTGGGAATCAAACTCTCGAGCATCGGGTCCTGATTGCTGACATTGCGGACGAGTTCATCCTGGGAATGGATGTGGGTTCACTTTAGACCTGGGACGCGGCGTGTTGCACGTGGGTGAAGAGGAGCTTTCCCTACACCCAAGAGAAGAGATCGCAGTACGAGTGGTATTGGCGGAAGATGTTACTCTGCCGAGACCAACCGAGAGGGTTGTGGATGCATACCTGGATGGCGATCTCCGGGGCAACGCAGTGCGCATGATTGAACCCGATTATGACAAGGAGCTCACTCAGGGTATCCTGGTTGAGAAGACGTTGGTTGGTTGGGCTTAAGGTCCCAGTAAGGATGATGAACTTCAACAGGGAACCGGCAACCGTCAGAAGAAACACAATCCTGGGAAGGTGCACACCGGTCTCCGCCGTTGTGAGAAAAATTACTAGTGACAGCGGCAGCAAGGCGAAGGGCTGCCCAAAGGCATCAATTAACACCGTGATGTCTACTTGCATGAGCCAACAAGAACGGAAGAAGATCGAAGATCTGGTGGCCCGGTACCAAGACGTCTTCGAGTGCGGAGATCATCCCAGCGGCCGTACCGAAGTAGTTAAGCATAAAATCAATACTGGGGATGCTCAACCGATACGCCAACATCCAAGAAGGTTGCCCCTCGCCAAACGGGAAGAAGCTGAGAAGATTGTCCAAGGTATGCGAAACCAAGGGATTATCGAACCGTCCAGCAGTCCGTGGGCCTCCCCTGTGGTTCTTGCCAAGAAGAAGGATGGCTCAACGAGGTTCTGTGTTGACTACCGACAGCTGAATCATGTAACCAAGAAATGCAGCTTCCCTCTGCCACGAATCGACGATACCCTGGAGACGCTCTCCGGTTCTCAATGGTTCTCGACGCTAGACTTGAAGAGCGGTTATTGCCAAGTCGGAATGGAACCTGCCGACAGGGAAAAGACGGGATTTAGTATCGCAACTGGGCTCTGGCAGTTCTCTGTCATGCCGTTCGGTTTGTGCAATGCCTCCGCCACGTTTGAGAGGCTGATGGACACCGTCCTGAAGGGTCTATCTTGGCAGACCTGCCTGATATACTTGGACGACACACCACATAGTGGTGGGTAAATCCTTCAACGAGCATCTGAAAAACCTGGAGGAAGTGTTCGGTAGACTGCAAGGTGCCAACCTGCGATCAAGTCCAAAAAAGTGCCACATCTTCCAGAAGGAGATACAGTACCTGGGGCACGTCGTATCCCGCCAGGGAGTAGCAGTAGACCCGAGTAAGGTAAAGGCAGTGCAGGATTGGCCAATCCCGAAGGATAAGCATGAGCTACGAAGCTTCCTGGGCCTCTGTACTTACTACCGACCGTTTGTGCTGGGCTTTGCAAACATTGCAAAACCGTTAACCCGTCTAACGGAAGAGGGACGACAGTTCGAATGGAGTGCTGAGTGCGCGGAGGTCTTCGAGACGATCAAGACTGCCTTAACCAGTTCACCTGTACTTTGCTATCCACATCAGGAAGGCCAGTTTATCCTCAACACTGACGCTAGCAATGTCGGAATCGGTGGTGTTCTGTCCCAGGTCCAAGATGGGCAAGAGAAAGTCCTGGCATATTTCAGCAAGGTCCTGTCCAAACCAGAGCGAAACTATTGCGTAACCAGGAGGGAGCTTCTGGCAGTAGTCAAGTCTGTGGAGCATTTTTATAAATTCCTGTATGGCAGAAGATTCTTCCTGAGGACCGACCATGCTGCTCTAAGATGGCTGCTGCAGTTCAAGAACCCTGAGGGACAGGTGGTTAGGTGGATCGAGCGCCTACAAGAGTACGACTTTGAAATAAATCATCGACCTGGCACAGCCCACCGCAACGCCGATGCGTTATCCAGGAGGCCCTACCCTGCGAACTGCAGCCACTGTTCAAGACTGGAGAGTCGTGCGGTACCCATCAATCGTACCACTGTAGTCGACGACTCGTGGGAGCTAGAAGAGTTACAGAACAGCCAGGAGAACGACCCCGACTTAGGCACGGTTATAGCCTGGAAGCGAAATGGCCGTCGACCTACCTGGCTGGAGGTCTCCGCCACCAACCCAACGGTAAAGACCTATTGGGCGCAGCTGGAAAACAACGTCCTGACCAGAATCTTGGAAGACAAGGACGGTAGGCCAACGAGATCACAATTCATGGTTCCAAGGAGTAGAGTGGCCGAGGTTCCGCGCCACCTGCATGATGGCTCTTCTGGGGGACACTTCGGATTGAAGAAGACGTTGCAGAAGGTCCGAGACAGGTTCTACTAGGCGAGCTGCAAAGATAATGTCCGAGAGTGGTGCCGGAGGTACGAAGCCTGCGCTACAGGAAACGAACCGGTTGGCAGACGTACAGCTCCGATGCGGCAGTACAACGTCGGTAGTCCGTTCGAGAGGATAGCCATCGACATCGCTGGACCATTCCCCGAAACCGAATCGGGAAATAAATACATTCTGGTGTGCATGGACTACTTCACCAAGTGGCCCGAAGCGTACGCCCTTCCGAATCAAGAGGCCGGTACTGTCGCTGATGTTCTGGTAAAGGAGTGCTTCAGCCGTTTTGGAGTCCCCCTGGAGTTACATTCCGACCAGAGCCGGAATTTCGAGTGTGGACTGTTTCAGAACGTTTGCAAGCTGCTGGGGATACACAAGACCCGGACCACTGCCCTCCATCCTCAATCGGACGGCATGGTGGAAAGGATGAACCGAACCATGGGGAAGCATCTGTCCAAGGTGGTTTCCGAACATCAACGTGACTGGGACCAGTACATTCACCTGTTCCTAATGGCCTACCGATCGGCAGTACAAGAGACAACCCACCACACCCCAGCCACGGTACTCTTTGGGCGCGAGCTGCGATTGCCATGTGACCTCAAATTTGGAAGAAAGCCTGGCGAAGAAACGGCCGGCGAGGACTGCGTGGGGAACCTGAAGAAGAGGATGGAAGAGATCCACGACGCCGTACGCCGAAACATTCAGGGTGCCAGCGAACGAATGAAGGACCGATATGATGCCCGCGCTGAGGCCGGTGGTTTCCAGCCTGGCGATTTGGTATGGCTTCATAACCCCCAGAGGCGTCGTGGTCTCTCCCTTAAGCTCCAAAGGAACTGGGAAGGCCCCTACACTGTAGTTGCTCTACTGAATGACGTGGTATACCGAATCCAGAAACCTCCTCGAGGAAAGTGCAGGGCGGTGCACTTCAATCGGTTGGCCCCATAAGCCGGAACCAATGAGGAAGTGGAGGCTGTCACGGAGCAACCCCTGAGACGACTAAGGACCGGAGGTACCTCCTTCCAGGAGTTTATGGCAGCTTATGGGGGTACGAACACTGTGCGATTTGGAGTCACTGCAGAGGTGCAGCGTGACCTGTTCGACACCCTGCAGCAGTATTACCTGGCACACTGCGTCGCCCAGGACCTCCGGATGTCTAGGGGGATCGCCGCTGCCTTCCGGGAGAAGTTTGGCCGGTTAGACCAGCTGCGAGAGTAGGCACCTCAGGTTGGCAGAACCTTGCAGCTGAAGGAAGGCAACAGCTCCATTTATTACCTGGTGACGAAAAGGTTGTCTTACGAAAAACCTATTTACCAGGAGCTCTGGTCTGCTCTTTTGGACCTTAAGGAGCAGATGGTGAAGAACGGCGAAACCCGGCTAGCGGTGCCGAAATTAGGATGCGGCCTGGATTCGTTGAACTGGAGGGTCGTACGCAGCATGCTGGAAGTAGTCTTCGACCGGACCGGCATCCAGATCGAGGTCTGCTGTTGCAGCCCGTTGCGAAGCATTGAGCCCACGGTGGACTGCTACTTCTTCAGCCAGTCCGTGTGCAAGAAGGGCACTGCCTGCAAATACCGCCATTAAACCCCCACAAGAGCGAGTCACAAGCTGTAATCTTACGTTGTCAAACGTTTCTAGTGAACATCTGGATCCTATTGAGGTCAAGCTGTCTTGCATACAATGCTTGCGGTTGAAAGAACGGCGCTGCTTCTTGTCTCGCCCACACGTTAAATAGGCAGGAAATGTTTATTTATGACTCTGTAAATTTAAACAGTAACCTAAAATAAGATAATTGTGTGCCATTACATGAAAGTAGTCTTTTTTAACGAAAAATCGTAAAGAAAGTACCACTTTTTTTAACGCAAAATCCTGAAAAAACAACACTTTTTATTTTAACTATTTAATTAAAATTGTGAATTGTCCATTTGACAGTTGTAAATTCTAAAGTCCTTTTTGACACAATTTTGAGTTACAAGAGATCACTATGCAATAAATAACATGTACAACACATATGAAAGCAACTATTTTTCACTCATTTGCTTGCGTTAATCAAACTGCAAATTCATGAAAAAAAGTATGACTTCCAAAACTAGTTGTACACATAACTATTTAATTTTTTTTATTTGAATAAGTTTCAACGCTCACATTGACAGTCATAAAACGAAATTTGCACCTGCAAATTTTACTGTTAACTTTAATAAAACTACGTCTACTGTTTTTTTAAATTAAAATGCAAATAATTAATTTCCCACAACAGTTATACAAAAAGTTGGCTAATGATATGTTTTAATAACAAAAGTGTTATGGATACAAGGAAGGGGGGTTTACCTACATGTAATCTGGTCAGTGGCTTAACTATGGGGGGTGATATGGGTGTCCAAGAAGTAAATTTCAAAATAAAATTGTCGAAAAACGTCGAGTACTCGAATCACTATTAATTTTAGAAAAATAATTCTAAATTAATTTCTAAATACAATTACAATTATCCTAATGATTTGCCGCACCGAAAGGTAGAAGAGGACCGAATTATGTATGTATGTATGTATTTGCCGCACCAAACTTGCTGTATAACTTCTTAATATTTGGTAAGAAATGGGCAATAACCTTCTAACTGTCTCTCTTGTACCTGAATGCTCTACCTCAGCTTCTAACTGGATAAATTCTAGTCAGAAAACACCTACCTGGATTGTTCCCGGCCAAATCAAAGCTCGTTGTAGCTCTTTGAAACCTCTATTATGTGGATAGACAGTTCAACAGCATACCATAACTCTGGTTTTCACTGGTTTTACTGGCTTCGTAGTAATATACCACGTTAAATAGAATCAAATAGTCTTGAATTTTATATTTGTACAATATTTGTGACTTAAAGTCAAATTTTATTGTAGAGAATACTATATTGCTACTACGTATCAAATCATCAATTATTATTATGCTTCACAATAAATGGGAATTTAACCCTTAACGTGACTATTTCTCGTAGATTATCAATTCAAGTTATTTTAGTACTACTAAATATAAACAACCCTCTGTCTGGTTGCCTTTACAACCCCACTAGTTAAAACATACAACTGGTACATCACATGATATACCTTAGATATCTGGATATTATTTAAATTAAATGCATCATTCGTACGGTATGCTGCATTACAAAGCTAACTTGTTATTTATTTAGCAAATAATTATTTCTTACTTCTTTTGGTTAATAAGCAAAGAATAAATTCTTAAATGTAACTAGGTGGTCTATACTGCCAAGAAGTTGAATCAAGGCCTACCGCAAGTCCTGTAGAAATAAAATCAACTATACTTTATGGTACCTACTCATTTTTTTTTAAATTCTTATTGTAAGGTTGATCACATGATCACTCTCCCAGAATACCCCCCAGAGCAAAATTTTAGTTACAAAATAAATAAAGATTGTTATTTGATATTTGAAACATAAAACCTGTGTTTTATTTCTTTGAATACAATTCATATACAGTGTGCCCCTGGATAGGTGAAACGACTCTTGTAAAATGTAAAACATTCTGGATTTAAATTTTCACTTCTTGAGGTTCAGCCCTCCTTGGTTAAAGGCAAATTTTCAACATAATTTCAGTTTTGAACAATCAAGTAGACTATGCCGTGAAAATTTTTAAAAAATCTATTTTTCTGTAGATTAGCGTGTATTTTATGTAGTAAATACGAGAAAAAGTTATTAAGAAAAGTTGTTTAGAATCAACATCCAGGCCCCTATACCAAATTTCCAAATTCTCGGCCAACGTTGATCTCTCTCACATTTTCTTTTGTTTATTTCCCAAATCAAAGAATTTTATATTTAACAAAGTTTTTTTACTATGAAATAAAAAACTTTGTTAAAAATGTTTTTCCATGGCAGTTTTTCTTAAAAATAAAATTCTTTGACATGGGACCTAAACATAAAAGAAAATGTGAGAGATTAAAGTTGCCCGAGGATTTTAAAATTTGGTATAATAGTAATTTGTATAACAAGGCACTGAAGTATAACTTTTTATCACGAATGTGGATTTAGTTGCCGAGGCCCATAGGGCCAAGGCAAATAAACCACATGAGGGATAAAAAGGAACTTCAGTGCCGAGGTGTACACTATGTTTTATTTGAAATCGAGAAATCGTGAAATTACAACATTTTAACCAACATTTGTAGGTTATGTTCGGTCGATTGACGTTTATCTGTCGCCTCGCCACCTACAAAAAAGTCGTAAAACAATGGATTACTTCACTGCCGATTTCTCGTATTTTAATGACGATTTCGGCGTACTTCACTGCCGATTTCAAATAAAGGCCTAAATGTTGATTCTAAACAACTTTTCTTAATAACTTTTTGTCGTATTTACTACATAAAAGGCACGCTAATCTTCAGAAAAATAGATTTTTTTTTAATTTCCAAGGCATACCTACTTGATTTTTCAAAACTGAAATTATGTTAGAAATTCGCCTTTAACCAAGCAGGGTTAAGCCCCAAGAAATAAAAATTTAAGTCGAGAATTTCTTACATTTTACTATAATCCATTCACTTAACTTCCGTGACATAAAAGTCCCAATGTGTTGGTTAATAAGAAAATCCCTATTAGGCTATTAACAATTTTTAGATTTGAGAGTGGCGCAACTTTAAATTGTTTTCACTTTGACACTTAAATTATTTATTCAAGTAACTTTTTATAATTCATAATCTTTAGAGAAATGGATGAACAGAAGTACCAACGAAGTTTATTATCAAAGAGAGAGAAAGAAGCTGTATGCAAATACTGCTTAGAAAGACAGGAAATTAGCCCTCACTTAAATAAATGTATCATTTTTGAAAAGGCTGCATATATTTTCAGTAAGAATTTCTACATTTTATCCTTTATAACCACTTTTCCAATCCTACATCTTTCTTAGATCAGTGTAATTCAAGTGAAGGAAATTTTTACAACATTTGAAAATGGGGAAGATTTAGAAGACACACAAAAAGGTGGCAGAAAATTTACAATGTTGACGATTACTACAAGGTATTTTTAAAGGAGGAACTACAAAGAAACATTTATTTCTTCACAATAATGAACATTTTACCATTGATGATTTACATCTATATGCTACACAAGAATTAAACTTTACTCATGGTCGTACAACATTATATAAGATTATAAGATCCATGGGTTATCGCTACAAAAAATGCAATAATCACCTCATTTTATGTGAACAATCTCACGTTAAAACCCAAAAAATTAAGTTTATCCGCAAACGTCACAAAAGTGACAACTTATTTGTCTTTATTGACAAGGTAAAAGTGTCACTTTATATGCCTAAGCAGATAAAATAGCGACTTTTGCGTACTTTATCTGCCTAAGCACGCAAAATTGTTGCTCTCTTTCTTTCTTTTTATGTTTGTTCGCTATCTCCTCCGAAGATACTGGACCGATTAAATTGTATGATGGCTTAAAATTTTGCTAATTTTTAGACTTAGATCGTAGGCCGGTTTTTATTTTCAAAAAGAGTACAAAAAAGATTTAATTTAAATAAACCTTTAAGCAGCAGATCGGAGCATCTGTCGCCGTGGGTTATGGTGTGACAGCTGCTGTGGCCGTGTGCTATTAGCTCGGGTGATTCAGTATGTTCATATATCATTACAGCAGCGCGTTATTTGAAAAAAAGAGGTTGGCGCAGGGGTGTGGTGCTCGCCTATCACACGGGTGGCCTGAGTTTGATTCCCGGCCGATGCATCCTTTTTTTTAAAATCCATATTAATGAAATTTAGCTGAATACGTTTGCGGATAAAATAGTATATGTTATTCGGAGTAAAGGTGACTTTATGTGGCTTAGCTGAATTATTTGCCTCACTAACGTTCGGCTAAATAAACTTCAGCTTCGCCACATAAAGTAATAATAATAATAATAATAATAATGTTGTTTATTTAGCATATATAATTGCTACATTTACGTTTAACTCGATTCTAATATTTACATCGTTATAATACAAAGCATCAAAAAATTTTAAAAAATGTTGCACAGTATCTAGCTAATTTTCACTTCGATACTTCTCCCTTAATCTAATTTTAAATATCCTTATGTCACCTACGTTACGAATATTATCATCTAGTTCATTGTACCTAATAAATCCTTTCACAAACACAGAATTGTAACCCACTCCCTTAATTGCAGTTTTCACGTAAAAGTTATTTTTTCCTCGGGTTTCATATCCATACATGTCCTTGCAGTACACTAGATATCTATCAAAATAAGATGGCATACTGCCCAAATGAATCTTATGTATAAAAACTAATGTCTGGTATTCCAGCAGCTGTCTTACATTCATCCAATCCAAACACTCTAACATATCACTTATTCTGGTATATCTATTACAGTTCAATATCATTCTCATACCTCTATTTTGCAGTTTTTGAAGTCTGTCTATTCCACTATTATTACTCACATACAGCACTGTACCGCAACAATAGAACATCGGCAAAATCAATGTATTATATAACATATATCGTGCATATCTTGTCAACACATTTTTTAGTCTATATATCACACCTAACCTCTTCCCTATTTTCCTAGATATATACTCGATATGATCGTTGAAACTAAGTTTATAATCTACCATCACTCCCAGATACTTCAGCACTTCTACAAACTGTACATTTATGTCCTCAATTTTAACAAATCGTTGATTGTCCACCGCATGTCTGTAATCGCCTTCACTACTGACACACATAGCTTTTGTTTTACTAACATTTAATTTCAGTTTATTCATAGCAAACCACTCACTCAAAGTCTCCATTTCCTCATTGACAGTGTCAATTAGCTCATCCACATTGTTACCTTCCAAATAAATAATAGTATCGTCCGCAAAACAATGATATTTACACTTTTTCAAGTGCTCTTCCATATCGTTTATGTAAAGAGCGAACAATAAAGGCCCCAAAACACTTCCCTGCGGTACTCCCATCTTGACCTCCCGCGCTGTCGATTCTCGACTTCCATATCTGACCTTTTGTTTCCTATTCTCAAGATAGTTCCTAATCCATTCTATGCAGTTTCTTCCTATTCCATAAGCCGATAGTTTATCAATTAACCTTCCTCTATCTACAGTCTCAAATGCTCTTTTCAAGTCCAGAAACACCACCACCACCGAAGCCCCCTTGTCCCTATACTCCTTCCATTCTGCAATTACACACTGCAAGGCAGTTTCGCAACTGTACTTTTCTCTAAATCCAGATTGAAATCGGGATAAGATATTATTTTCTCTGACATATTTTTCTATCTGTCCATAAATTACTTTCTCTAAAATCTTTTCAACAGCTGGCAGTGTATTCACAGGTCTGAATTCTTCACAAAGTGTTGTTTTGGCCACCTTGCGTATTGGTATCACCACTGACACCTTTAATTTTTCCGGCACTTTACATTCTTCTATCGATGAATTAATAATGTGGATTAATGGGTTCTTTAATTCGTCCCAGTAATTTTTGATAAATGCGACTGTTATCGCATCTGGACTGCTCTTATTGGATAAACTAAATACAATTTTTCTCAGTTCTTCCTCTTCTATCATTCTAAAATCATCCAATCTACAACCCCTGAAAGACAATACAGTCTGACATCCAGTCTGCCTTATTGTACCCACAATTTCTTCTATGCTGTCTATAAAGTAGTCATTGAATTTTTCAGCAATCACTGCAGCTTCATCATAAACAACTCCACCAAATTTCACCACGCCAATAGTATCATCTATATTTTTACATGTTATTTTCTTCAATGTTTTCCACATATTTTTTGTATTATATCTATTTTCATCAATTTTTGTCTCATAATATTTCCGTTTTTCTCTCTTTATCAACTGTACTGTTACATTCCTCCTTCTTCTGTACTCCTCCCAATCTACTTGTAAATTTGTTAGGGAACAACGTTTATAAGTATCACTTTTACTCCTAATAACATAATCTACTATTATTCAAAGATATTTACATTATTTACATTTCGATGCAGATTACATCTGGAATTTCATTTAGGCTGCATATACTCATAGTATTATTAATAAATCCATTTTTACCTTGTTCTACTTAATTTTACGAAAATGACAAATGATTTGTCATAGCCTTACTTTTAGTTTGACGTTAAGTACATTCACTAAAAAAGTTGATAGGTTCTGTAAATAAAGTACACTCCAACATTTTCATTTGTAGCATAAATGTCACGGGAGTTAACTGAATGGATTATAGAGTCGTTTCACCTAACCAGGAACACACTCTATATAATGCAGCTAGTAAAGGTAATATAACCAAGCTAACACTGCAATATAAACGCTTAGGTTCAGTACCAGTGGGCCATGATTAACTTTATTTTAGTATAAACTGTCAAATTGGTAGTTTTTTAGAACATGTACGAGCCCAGGCCCATAATAGTTCGGCCGGGTTAATTTTTTTTATCGGTTGCAGGATATTAATCCCTTGTTTACATATACAAAAGCAGGCTGGTAACTAAATCATAACTGATCTGTACGGTAATAGTCCATTACCGTACATGGCAACCATAACCATACAGCAACCGATAAACTATTGAACAAATCACGGATGTTATGAATCATAACAGCCTCAGATGTTTTAAAATCCTCGCTCTGCGAGCTCGGATTTCAATACAACATCTGCGGCAGTTATGATACTCATAACATTCCTAGATATGTTAATAGCTATAATTGGACTATTTATCATACTTTAAAAACTAGTCAATAAACTTTTGTTTGTTAAAAAATACGAATGTATTCAAGAAACCTGAGCTTTTAACTTTTATTTACAGAAAAAATTATTTCAATATTAATATTTAGAAAATTATTATCAAAAACAAATTATAACTACCGGTTCATAATAGTTCGGCCGCATATAAAATTTGATCATAACAGCCGTTTAATGATGCAATGCTTGACAAAACAAAAGATAAATCATTACAATATATAAATGCATGTCATTAGTAGTTGCTTATAAGTTTTTAGAGCAAAAAGACTCATGGTAAAGCACTGGGTGCTCATTTACGAGAATCTATTATTAATGCCCATAAGAATGGAATTTCTGCACGAAAAATTTTGATTTCTCATTGGGTTCCACGGTCGACAGTGTAAAATATTATTAATTTGTTTAAAGAAACTGGATGTGTTACGGAAAGTAAAAAAACTGGTCGACCATAAAAAAATTCTAATGCTTATGCACGAGCTTTGAGAAGAATTGTCAAAGGAAATCGGCGTTCAAATGCCCAAGAACTCACGGATTATGGCAACGAATGATTCAAAAACAAATTTCTTTATCGACTACCGAAAGAACAGTTAAAAAGTTAGCCTACAAGTTTTATGAGATAATTTTTTTATGTGATTTCGCTATTATTAATTATTCTAAATTATTATATTATTCACTAGGCAAAAGAAAAACCGTAGCTTACCAATTTATAAGAACGCAACCGTTTAAAACGGGTTAAATCGCACAAAAATTGGACTTCACGACAATGGCATGAGGTGATTTGGAGTGATGAGTCGAATTTGATGTGTGTGTAGAGAACACTAGGAAACGCGTATTACGTACATCAGTGGAGACATACCATACCGACTGTTTGGTAAAAAGTCTAGTTTCCAGCATCCGTCATGGTCTGGGGCTGTATGTCTGGAAGGGAAGTTGGAAAGCTACAGATCGTTCACGATACTGTTAACGCCGATAAATATAAAACCATTCTTGCTGAGAGTTTCTTGCCATATATTCCGATATGCCACTTTGCCGAAGAGGACTTTGTTTTCCAGCAGGATGGTGTTCCGTGCCATACGGCAAAAACAGTAAAGACCCGGTTTGAAGAACATCAAATTCCGACTTTACCGTAGACTTCAGGCAGTCCGGACTTCTCACCAATCCAGTCTCTGTAGAGTAAAATGAAAAAGAAAACTGCCTGAGAACCCAGCACTCACTGTAGCTTACTTTAAAACAAAGTTATAACAAACATAGGATAATATACAACCACATCAATGTGCAGAACTCGTTAACACAATACCTGATAGAATTAAAGCCGATGTGGCCAATAAAGGGGACATAATGCAGTATTAAAATAATGGCCGAACTATTCTGAACCGTCAGTCATTCTTTATTTATTATTGTTAAGGTTGCAAATATTAACAAATATAAAATAATTTTTCAGCGAATCTAAGCTTCAAGTTTATGTATTATTGTAGTTTGTAGTAATATATTTTTTTGAAGAATAGGTCTTTTATTGGACCTTTGCTATAATTTAGTGAATCACCGAGTTAAAATTAATAGCCAGCCGAACTATTTTGGACCTGGGCTCGTAATTGGATAAAGAAAAATTTACAGGATTTTTGTAACAGTAATTCTTTAACAGTGGTAGGTAGATTAGTTTCTTGAAGCAATTTAAATAGATATTAAATAAAATTGAAAAATATTTCTCCTAAAAAGCACCTTAAATAAAAAACGTAGAAATTATGCAAACATACTACTTTTCAGTAAATAATAAAAAATCTAATGAAGTAATTAACATTTTATATTACTTTTTTCAGTTATAAATCTTTAGTCTTCACATAAAAAAATTTCAATTTTAATATTAAGTCTTGATATGTGAAATTTTGAAAAATATTTAAAAAATTGAAAAAATAATTAACCGTCGGCGGTTACCCCAAATTCAAGCATAGGTTTGATACCCTACATAAAAATAATATCTGCATTGATTACCTGCGCCTCAATAAAAGCTGAAACGGGCCATTATTCCATGCACCGAAGTTTTTTAATTTATTACCTCCGGACATTCGAATAATACAGATTAATAAATTTAAAACAACAATAAAATCGTTCTTGTTAAAACACGCTTTTTACAACAACGAAGAATTTTGCGTGCGCATTGACGACCTCATTGAAATCATACTTAATTTAGGAAAAATGCACTTTTCGGATTTTGACAAATTCGAATAATGGATTGTAAAAAGCCTTTGAGTTTGCCGATCCGTGCTACTTTCTTAGAATGCAGCAACATGGGCAATTTATCTTCACGCTGGATTGACTTGATGGTTTGTGCCAGCTGATTTCAGGTAGGAAACCCAAAAGGACATCTGCTTTCTGCACATTAATTCGAGAAATGTTGGTATGCAACCCATTTAACAACATATACGTTGAAACCTATATAGCTGAGCCTCTTCTCATTATATGCTCTTTAGTAAAACGTAGAACCACCCTACTGTACATATAGCATACAGTTCTTTGTATTTTTATGTAACTAAGAATTTTCATGATTCGAACATGCTACAAATGCAATATGACTAAACTCATATATGTGCAAGCTAAAAACTAACCTGCAATTATAACAAACATTCTGTTACAACATATTAGACCCAACATTGAAAGAATCAAGTACATATTTCCTGAAATTTTATTTTTTATGCATACAATTTGAGATTATCGACAGTAATTAGTTTGCAGTTACAGTGAACGACTAATAAGTAAGTGTTATGACACTAAAGCAAGAAATATGCTATTTTATAATTAAAGATATTCCAAAGAAATTTGGAACTGTTTAAAAATACAGAAGTACTATGGTAAGGTAACTAAACAGCACTAGGATATCTTGATACTTTACAGTTTTAGAAACTAAAAATTTTTTGAGAGAAAGGATACGATACGAGAAATAAAACATCATCATTTGAGGAGAGAACCCTTTACTTGTCTGCATAATTACAATAATAGTGCACTAATATAACACAATAAAAGATTTGGGTGGGCCTATTCTAACAAACTTTAAATATATGTAGGATAAGTGTAAAAAATTGATAAGAAAGCCTCAAGGTGTTTCACTCCAAAAATGTATACTATTAATGTCAACATTACTACAAAATTTACAGCTAAATGCAGCACATTAATGAGTGTAACGAACTGACTGCCACCTTATACTGCTACTAAAACTAGACCTAGACTAGCATACCCTTATATTTTTTTTAATTTTAAAAGCTACTCTACTAAGAGCACTTTTATGGACAGAAAATTCTGAGATTCATGTTAATATTTTTACATCACTTTTTAATTGATCAACATATAGATACTCCATTTCGATAAATTAAAATGCAAAAAAAGACGTTAAACCTTATCTATATTGCAGCCGCATGGTATTTAATTTTCAAACGAAAGTAGTTTCAAAATATATTTAGAGCAAATATGTAAGTCATCAAAATATCATTAATTCGAGTGCTATTCTTCTTGTAATAATCTAGTAGCTCTTTTACAAATATCACAGAGAATATAAACAGAATGTGCTTTAATAAAGGCTGAAATGCTTTTTAAAATTCTGTATCACGTCAAACTTTTGAAGTGCATACATTAATTTGCAACCGATTTGTGACATATAAATTTTACTAGAATACACAAAAAGCTAACAAGAACAAGTCACTCAGTGATCATTTATTTAATCAAAGTATGTACGAAATCGCTTTTGATAATCACTGGAAACGGCAAATAACTAATAAATGGATTAAAAATAAGACGTTATTAATATCAGACCTTATTACTGTGTATAGCATAAATATCACATATAAAAAACAATAACATAAACATATGATAAAAAGGTTAAAAATATGAACAGATCTATATACATCAGCATTGCAACTTGAATTATTATTAACGCTGCATTATACATTCATAAATATCAAATAATTTCTGATCATTTTCGTTTTTTAATGTCTAATTGATTTATTTCATATTTATAGTTAACCCCAGTAAAATAGAATTCTGTTATACCAAAATTAATATTATCAATATTTAGCTTCTAGATACTACTACAACATAGGAATACAATTTGAAATTAAATCACTAAATCGGGTCAAAAACAATGTCAAAATCTAAAAATCAAATAATTACCTACACATTACAATTGGAATCTACCAGCAGAATGCATCGTTCTAGGTAAAAATGAAACAATTACTTGTCACTGACCAGCTTCTTACATAGAGAAATAGCTATCTACTTAGAAAAAACTACAGATTAATATAGCAACATTACAGATTCATGAAACATCGAATTATTTCAACTCTGAATTTATAAAAAAAAACAATTGAAATATTATCAAAATCAAAAATAAGTATTTAAAATACTTGCAATACGTTATTGATTAAAATTTATTTCTAAAAACCTCAATTAACGTAAACACGGACACATGACAAATTCGACATATTTTCAGATCAAAATATATTTCTGACACAGAAAAGAACATAACTAACATTTAAAAATTTAAAGCGTATGATAATTTCGCTCTGTACGAGCCTTGTAAAATTTAAATGCAACAAATCCTATGGCCATCAAACCGAAAGCTAATATAATACCTCCAATGAAGCTCGGACCATCAAATTGTCGATTGTGATGGGGTGCTGGTGCAGCTGTTGTAACTGGAATAGCAGTTGTTACGTTCTGCTTAGGCGTTGTAGTAATAGGCGGCTTGACTGTTGTAGTGGTTGAACTAGTAGTTGGTGCAGTCGTTGCAGGACTGGTTGTTGAGGGAGGTGTTGTTGGAGTTGTACTGCTACTAGTAGTTGGGACTGCAATCAACACAGCGTTAATTCGGTAATTTCATGATAATAACTCTTAATTTTATTACAAAATTAGCATTTATGGTCACCAAAATGCTAATTATTTTAATGTGTGTTAGAGCAATACCCTGAACAGGCAAGGATGACTTATTATCTATTCAGAACGTGCCACATGAAATATGGAAAAATTTCACCTATTTGGAGAAACAACACTTTCATCTTATCCTAAGGTGTAACAATTAGAATAGCTTCTATAGTTACCAAAGATTAAAAAATCTTACTGCAATGTGTAAGATATCCAATTGAGCATCATTTAAAAGTATGTATACTGCTGTTTGGGACTCAAGTGGTTCCTGCACTAGTTGTCAGGACTGTTTCAACTTACGATAGGGGTCCCTTCCATGACGAGTTGTCATAACCCTGCTAAGATGGCTTAGAATGAAATTTCTAACTACTTTAATTAGCCTTGTTGGAAACTGTTTTTATTTAAAAACTGGACACACTGCCTTGTAACCGAGTTTAGGAGCACAGTTTGAAACTTTTACAATTTTTTTGGTAGTTTTAAAATGAACTATCTTGTCCATCAAGCAGTTTGGGTGTGCTGATTACCCAACCATACAATGTACGTAGTGGTTCTGGAAATAACCTGTAGTGGGCAGAAACAGCCTGGCACAGGGCACAGCGGCAATAAATAACCTCACGAAAAAGGCTGAAGGATGAAGTGAATACCCATCAAGAGTGAGCAACTTCTGGTGAAGACCTAACCGTCAAGGTGCTGTGGTCCAGGCTTCTGGAATGTGATGTACAATTCCTTGTTAAATTTAAACTACAAAAGCCAAACAAAAGTGATAGCTTTTGCCGACGATTTGGACATCTTGATAAGGGGAAGAAATGTCGCTGAAGTAGAAAATACAGCAAACATCGAAATACAGAAGATACTCAATTGGGCAAAAGAAAATAAAATCACCTTTAATGAAGATAAATCAAAAATCATGTTAATAACAAAGAAAAGAACTTCACTAAAACAAAATGTAACAGTATACGTTAACTACGATGAACTGGAACAAGTTAAAAGTCTAAAATATCTAGGAATAACTCTCGATCAGAAATTCAATTTTAAAATACACCTACAAAACATAACAGACAAGTGCTTGAAATTGATTAATATTAGTGATCGGCCGATACGGATTTTTTTTGCCGATACCGATAATCGGCCGATACCGATATTTTAGTTGCCGATACCGATATAATATCGGTATCGGCACTACATTTTTAAACGGTCTGTAATTATTTAATATACGTTGATATAAGTAAAAATTGGCAACTCCGCATCGATGCGGACGTGACATGAACCAATTTCGGTAAGTCCCCGACAGTGTCGTGGTGATTACCCGTTTTACAGAAAGTGGGTTGTTTTATTGTTTTGCGCCAGTGCACAGTGCTGCTGCAGTTGCTGCTCCGATAACGATTGTGTTGTGAGGTATTATAATCTTTTGGGATTCAAATAAAAATACAATGGGAGAAAATAGCGATAATAGTAAAAAAAAATATCTACATATTTTAAGCCAAAAGAACAAAATAGTTCACAAGAAGTTATACCCAAAGCCGCTGGAGTTTCTAGTAAAACGAAAGGGAAAAAAAGTTCTCTATGGAATTTTTTTGAAAAGAAGGCGACTGCTAAATCTGAAAAAGATGCCGCTATTTTGTAACATCTGTAAAACTATAGTATCCTTAGGAGGAACTGGGCGAACACATAGAATTTAATAATAAAATGGTTGATCTTAAATTTGCCGATATATATCGGCAAAATTTCGCCGATACCGATTATCGGCAAGATTTGCCGATATTGCCGATACACCGATATTTATATCGGTATCGGCCGATCACTAATTAATATACTGTCCAGATCTGCCAAAATATCCTGGGGACTGAAGCATGAAGCTTTGAATACCATTTATAAGGGAGCAATACTGCCGATACTCACTTATGGCGCAGCAGTTTGGAAACCAGCTCTAGATAAGGAAATGAACAGAAGAAAAGTGAAAAGAGTACAACGACTGATGAACATCAAAATTATAAAAGCTTTTAGGACAATCTCATACGAAGCATTGTGTATCCTAGCGGCAACTACACCAATAGTAATAAAACTCGAGGAAAAGGCAGAAATTTACGAAAGACTGATAGAAATGAGGAGGAATGAAGTCCGAGAAATAGAAGAGGAAGGAACAACTAACCAAAATGACCAAATAGTTAATAGAACTAGAAAAAAAGAATTAGTACGAGATGTGGAAAAAAACAGTGAGGTGAAGTGGCAATCCGAGTGGTCGCGTAGTGATAAAGGTGAACTTACAAAATCATTTTTTCCAACGGTGTCCATGAGAGTAAACTGTAAAATTTCTCTCACGTCAAAAATGACAACTATTTTAAGTGGTCATGGCAAATTAAAGAGTTACTTTTACAGATTCCGTATAAGCACTGATTCGATGTGTATATGTAATTTAGGTGAGCAAACTGTAGGCCATGTGATTTACGATTGTCCTATACTAGAAACCCAAAGACTGCCGCTAAAAATCCAAGTCCTAAAAAATGAGAACTGGCCGGTAACTAAAATTAAATTAATACAAAATTATCTGAAATGTTTTGTCAAATTTATAAATAGTATTGATTTTGATAGTATAGTTATAGTTTAAATACAAAGTTTAAGTTAATAAATAATAAAAAAAAAACATGAAAATAATGTAAATAGGTTTAAATGTAATATGTAATTTACTTAAGTACCTCTTATGTAAATGCTTGTAAAACAAACTACATAGTTAACAATTTGACATGTTAGTTAATATCGTTACTTATAGTCTGAAATAGAAAGTTAAGTAATTAGTATTATAAAACATGTAATGTCATGTATTATGATGGAGCATGTTGAAAAATAAATGTGTATTAACACATAAAAAAAAAGACCTAACCGTCGTATATCAGTAGGAACAACTAATGCAAGCACTAGAAATTAACACACCCTGCTGAACTGCAAGGGTGTCGAATGTGCACTGCAGAGAATCCTATCTTGCCAGACGGTCTATTGCCACAATAGCACAAATAAATCATAAATTTCGAATACAATTAATATTTACAATATTTACCTTACTTCCACATTTCAAAATAATTTGGTACAACAGAACTTGCTAAAACTTCTATTTGATATGAAGATGCACTTACTAAGCAGCGATATAGTATATTTTCAAATTAAAATTTCATCAATTACATTGAACAAACAAAAGAAGTAATGCATACAATCCAAAGTTAATATGTAAAATGAGATAAAAAGAAACAATGAGCCAGCATAGTGTTTACGTATTAATTAAATAATTTTACTAAAGCATGTTAGTGAGAAATGTGTGATATGACTATTACAATCTATGTTTATTACGATATATCTATATATCATGCATACACAGATCTTATTACAAAATCGTTTGTTATTGCGGTTTATCAAGTTAGTGTTACATTTATATACTAGCTAGTACTTATCTCTATGATAAGTGTTCAATGTGAAACTAAGCAGACACAGTTTCGTTATGTTCCCGATCGCAGAAATCGTCTTTGCTAGCAAATAATTTTATGAAATACAGAAGTTGTATGGAAGCAATTTACCTACAATAATGAATTATTTAACAGCAATCTTTGGGTAAAGACATAGTAGTTTCTTACTCTGCAATACAGGCAAACCTCCCCGCTCGCGGGGGTTACGTTCCAGAAGATTGCCGCGAAGCGCAAAACCACGATGTGCAAGTAAACACATAAATGATAAAAACGGGGTTAGGTTCCATTAACTAGATTTATTTATACTATGCAACCTCAAAAAACCAAAACTTTTCTGCATTTTTTATATGGCAAATCTGAAGCAGAAACTTTACGCTTTGACGACATGGTTTTCCCTGTTTTAAAAATTAAACTCAATTGAATTTTCGGCAGAAACGCTCGAGAAGACAGTAACGTTTGAAATAAAATTCCATACGTAACATAAGTCTGCCACTTAAATCTAAAGCTCGAATGTCCATTTGTTTATTCAAGTTATAATTTTACAATTTATTTCAGGTCCAATTTGGTAATAAAGAGATTCAAAGGAATAGGCTCGATAAGTGTGTTTACAAGTTTGTGATAAATAATGTTATTTAGGTGTTCATGACATAAACTGCATACGTCTGCTTTATGTAATGTTTAAATTATTTTTACTACTACTACTACCTTCATTATGTAGGTAGGCTTACTTAGTAATAGTACAGAACACATGTTTATTTTCGATTTATTTTTGTAGTTATAACTATATATTGTTATTAGGGTTTTTTGTTGTTCACTGGAATTCATGTATTATCGATTGTTATTAAGAATTTGATTATTTTTTGGCTGTGGTTTTATACAGGTTGTCTAAAATTGTATGGGACGTGGCAATTCCGTGAGTTCAAAACGGTTCAAATACTATTTGCCATTAAGAGTAACCGAAATAGAAAATGCAATAATTACTTTGGTAGCTAGGCAACAAGTAGGTACAATAGTTACTTGTTGCTTAGCTACCAAAGTAATTATTGCATTTTCTATTTCGGTTACTCTTAATGGCAAATATTATGTGAACCTTTTCCAGCTCATGGAATTGCCATGTTCCTTGCAATTTTAGATATCCTGTATAATGATTAAGTTATTTTTACTACCACTACTACTATAGTGAAATTTTTACCCCAGTAGAAAATGTTATCTCAAAAAATCACCAGAACAACTGATCGTCGTAACTTAAAACAATTAACGACAATTCTCAGTTTGACACTGTCAGCATTTCCATTTTCATTTCAAAATGAAAAGAATTTCGAATGACTCGAAAACACTTATTTTAAATGTTATAAAATACTTTGACAATGAAGAAGGTAATCATCATCGAACAATTGAAAATGCTTCATAAGCATTTAAACTTGCAGAGTATTTTATAAAAATTGAAGAAAGGACGGAGAGCTTGCGATAAAGAATTCACGGAAAATATCTTGTAGAAAGTTGCTGTTGCCAAAACTAAAGTCGATCCTTGGATGCTAAACCATATTCGTGACATTATATATAAAATGTACGCTGACCGAAAACCAGTCACCACAAAAAATATACGTGAACAACTAACACAAGAGTTGCATGGAGCAACTGTAATAGAAAACTGCCTTTTGCCTATTGGACAACTTTCAGAAGAGGCGGAATAGGCACTTCCGGTCTTATCGTTTATCCAAATCTAGAAGGTTTTCCAGGGAGTCGTGTAATGTTGATGTATTGAACAAGCTTCTCTTGACATAAAATCCTCTTTTAACTAGAATAAGACCTACCCCAAGAAAAACCACTAAGCCTTTTTTTTAAGAGACTTTAGGACTATGCTACCTTTTGAAGCTTCAATTATAGAAGATACCAGCGAACCCAAAGAAGTGTCATTTTCAAGTGAAGGAAAAGCAAGTTCTGATTGAGAATACCGGGAAACTCTAATTCTGATGAAAATGATACGAAAATTAAATGTAAATACAAATAAATGTAAACTCACAAAAACATTATTATTATTATTTTAAAAGTAGCCTATCCTTTCATTAAAAATAAAATTAAAAGTTATGAATCATTAAATGCAAATTTGTTCAAATTAGAGCTAATTGCTCTAACTTGATTATAAATTACAGTTGAAACTATTAAACAAAAACTTTTTAATATATTATTTCTTAATTAGTAGAAAAATTGCGCATCTGCCCTAAAAAGTTACATTACATTACATATTTCGTTGTTATTGAGGTATTTTCTCCAGAAATATGATTTCTGTCACCACCAACTTTTATAATTTTCATATGACCTCTTAAATTAATGAATCAGAGCATTTTGAAAGCGAAAAAGTACAGATATAATTTTGGCCAACTTTTCGACCCATGCGACGTATGGATTTTATTGGTATTTAGTATCACAATTAAAAATAAAGTAGAACAAATTAATTTTTAATTCGCACTTTTGTCAAGTTACAACTTTATATAATTTGTTATCAAAACTGTGATATTTGATGAATTAATAATACACGTACGTTTAGTAACTAAAATTAGAGTTAGGCAGTTGTTTATTCCGCTGGGGTAACATTTCTACTATACCTTTATTATGTAGGTAGACTTACCTAGTAATAGTACAGAACATATGTTTGTTTTCGATTTATTTTTGTAGTTATAACTATATAATATTTTTATTACGGTTTTTTATTGATTACTAGAACTCATGTATTGTTTACAGTTATTAAGAATTTTATATGATTTTTTCAATTGGGTGTTATAAGGGTGTATCGTTTTAATTACACAATATGCCAGAAAATAGTTTGTTTTAATTAAGTATTTTTGATATTTACCTTGCTACATGTTTTGTTTTATGAATGACACAAGAAAAAAATAACAAATTTTGTCTCTGCAATAAAAAAATCTATTTGTAAAAATCAATGATTTTGGGAAATACGAAAACAATATGTTGTGAAAGGTAATATTCCGAGGGTCGTAGAGGTTACTAAGCATACTAAATTTTCTTTGCACTACTAAAAATTTTAATAGATGAAAATAGTTTGAGCATTTCATAAAATTACAGAGAAAATCTTGTGATATTTGCGAGAATCGCGAGAATTCTTGGGAGATATGAAGGAAATCTCAGAAGTTCTGGGTAAATCTGGGGAGATCTTGGGAGATCTGGGGGATATCTCGAGAGATATGGAGATATCTCTTGGAAATCTAGGAGGTCTAGCGAGGTCTGAGATCCAAAGAAATCTTTTACGCAAGGATATCTCCTGTACACTTAAATCCTTGGTGATTGACCCCTCGATAAAACCTTAGTGTTAGCATTTTCCCCATGGACACCATGTCTAAGTGCCCCATACAGTTGCTAGCTGTTCTGTGTATTAATACGAGCACATGTGTTGACCTTATAACTTATGTTATGTTGACATACTTCATGGATGTGGTTTTTACATGTTTTCAGCGGTATTGTATAGCTACTTCCGGATTTCATTACTTTAATCTTGCTGTACTATAACGGTAAGATAGATGATGAAATATATTTTCAATTGTACGATAGTTATTTTTTTCTGATGCCATATAGGCTGTTGACGGCTGGGAGGCTAGCGCCCCTTTGCCTCTAAGGTGCAACCGCCAATTAATCAATAATGAAGAAAACACTCGGTTGTACTATCTTAAGTAATATAAGCCACGTTTTGAATGGTGAATTTGTTGAGAACCTTGATGTAGCCCCTAATGTTATTGAAAAATTGTATGTAAATGCTCCTTGTACATTGTTCCAGAAGAATGCAGCTAAGCGCAAAACCGCGATGAGCAAGTAAACACATAAAAACGGGGTTAGGTTCCATAAGCTAGATTTATTTATACTATGCAACCTCAAAAAATCCAAAAATACATAAACGTGCATATACAAACTAAAATTCCATACGTAACATAAGTCTGCCACTTGAATCTAGAACTCGAATGTCCGTTTGTTTATTCAAGTTATAATTTTACAATTTATTTCAGGTCCAATTTGGTAATAAGAGATTCAAAGGAATATGCTCGTTAAGTGTGTTTACAAGTTTGTGATAAATAATGTTATTTAGGTGTTCATGACATAAACTGCATACGGCTACTTTATTTACTTAGTGTGTGAAAGTTGAAACAGTTAACATTAGCAATTCCATCCGCGAACGGCAAAGAAAAGGGAGCACATAAATGCCCCGCGTAAAAAAAATCAGCGAAACGCAAATCCGCAAACGGCAAGGGTTGCCTGGTATATGACTTCAGAAATGTGATATATAATTTTCATCCCACTGAAGGATGTCAAGTTACGATTTCTCAATTACTAAATGAAAAGTTGAAAAATGATTTTGATTTCCTAGGTAGTACATTCATCTCTAAATAACATTTTAAAAAATATTGGTTACGTTAGTGGAAGCAAAAGAACTCAAAAGTCCAGTAGAAATTTCTAGAACCAAAATCAGTACTAAACAGATTATGTGTGAAAATTATAGTTTGCTATGATACAACTGTTTAAATTATGCAACACAGAATAATCATTGTTTTGTCTGATATAATAATTAATTGATTATTGATTTAATTGCTTCCTTAATCATGTATAAATTCCTTTTTTATTTTTCATTCTGTGAAAATGAACACATAGCTAAACATCTATTTTGCTAAATATAAAAGTTGAAGTTTGACTTCCAGCAGCAACATCTGTGCTATTACTCGATATATAAACTTTTTCTTCCTAGAAACGCAGACAGATACAGAAAAATTAAACAAGAAGTGCCAACAGACTTGCTCATTATATAAGTCAGTACGATGCAGTGCTACCTGTTTGTCAGTTATTTTTTGACAAATGCAAAGCCTTGAAATCTCTAACAGTTCTTTGACTAATTTATATAAAATAATCGTACAAGATCATAGCATATATGCATCAATATCAAAATGTAAGCTTTATAATATATCTCCATCAAAAATGTAAAAGGAAATTTCTACAGCTTGAGACAGACACTGAACAAAAATAATAAACAGCTGATGATTATATAAATACACTTAATAAAATGTTGTTTTACTAAACCGCCAGTGAAAATGCTACACAAATATACAACTACCACGTGTGTTTATCAAAGCTAAAGACTGATAAAATGTAATTTCATGTGTAACAAAGAATAGTTTTGTTAAAAATTCACTCTTTATTATAATCTAATCAACACGAAGTAATGAAAACTGGCAATAAACCTTAAGTAACTTATAAAAATAAGTTATATTAGTAAGAATAGTATCTTATGTAATTAAGAGTTAAAGTGATACTTTGTGTTTAGACCGCATGCTCAAACTAATATAAATAAATTTATATATCAAAAATTACGATTATCAAGAATTGACATCTACATCAGTTCCCGACGCTTAAGAAGATAAATGTCAAAAATATTCGAAAGCTAATCAAGTTTTGAAGCACTTTTACTAGGCCTAATAGTAATGCATGTACCTTGTCTGTCACATCACATAAGTTGTCACTTTTATGGCGTTTGAAAATAAATTAATATATTAATACAAAACCGATAAAATATAATTCAAGAAAACGGATTTAAATAAAAAATTACATTGATATGTCAAAAACAAAAGAGATTAACTGGTTTAATACAGAATCAATACCAAACACCTGTATTATATAAACAAACATAAACTGTGAAAAAAGTTAACAGCAACATTACAACAAATTAATACTTAGTAAAAAACTATAATGAAAAAAAATCTATGTTGCTTAATGGTTGTGCCTTTGACCAGTGTAATGTGTACGATCTGATATTTTGTCAAATATTGCTAAAATATTATTGTTTTTGTTATAGTTTGAGAGTTAAGGCATGTGTGTGTGCGCGAGTAGAGCGGGGACCTTAAATTGTGCGCCGGTGTGACTTCGGTGGTAGGAAAAGACAAAGATGAAAGCGGCAGAAGCGAGAGGTCAGAGGACAGCTGGCATCCCTTGTGAGATGTGGGTGATATATTTTTTCACCTGGCCCGATCCTTCATTTCGATGTGAGAGGAAGGAAACAAGTGTGAAAAAGTGGAAAAATTGAAGTAGTGACGAAAGCCTGTTTTTATCCAAGCACCTATTTGGTATGAATACAATTAGGCAAATAAATGTTACAACAAAATTGGACATAAACAAAGACGTTAAGCAAACTAATCCGAGGTTATTAGGTTAGGTTTTCAGTTTTGACACAAATGACGCAAAACCTAACCTGCTAACCTCGAATTTGACACAGTATTTTTTTCCACCCTTCAAGGACGAAGGGAGCTAAAACCACCACCGCAGGCTTGCCAAACTTCGGGTTCCCTTCTCAGCATATTCAAAGGAACCATCCATACCAGTTACACGCTTGTTAAAAGTACCGTAAGAAATCCGTTGCTGATTCTTGGACTATTAAATTCTACTGCTTGATTGAACACTGACTGAAAAACTGACGAAGTAAATAACTGAAACGTTAAAAAGCAGCGAAGTAGATATGAATACAAATCTCCAACAATGTATCGCTATTGCGAAATAGTTTTATCAAGCGCAAATGAGTCACGCTACCAGAATGACGGTACAAATAGTGCAGAATCATTCGTATCAAACTTATGCCTCTTGAGTAGCTTCAGGCATTTTAATACACATGAACTAATTTCAGTAGTCTACTTAGATGCTGCATTGTTGAAATTATTTTAATTTAATTTTTCTTTACTAAAGCGCCATCTCTTAATTGCCGCAAGAAAAGCGGCCGGGGTTTTACTAGCTGCTCTGTAGAAACTTTTTTTTCCTCGAAAATAAAGACTTTCCGCTTTGACATGGCGATTTCTTATGTGCTCACAGTTACAGGATGCATTAACAACAAATACCAACAGAAATACCACATCATCAAGCTTCTTTACCGTTTCTGCAAACTTTAGTAATTCCCCGGAAGCTTTCTAAAATTTTTGTACCACTGGTCACTATATACCACAAATTGTACCTAATTTCATCCCGGTTTTCAGTTGTTGTACCAGTTCGGTCGCAATATCTGATGTCATAAGAAATACATCTATAATGTATTTAATATTGACTTTGGCCAGGACTTGAAATTGTCGTCTTTATAACCAATATGTCACTATATCCAATATGGCTATAATCGATATCTAGTGTACAAACTAGGATTTAATTTTTAATGATTTCTATTCTGCACCAATTAATTTTCAACATTACCTAACATTAGAAAACAGAAATACATTGTTATATTGCAGAATGCACATTAATTGCAATTATAAAAAATCAGTTATGCAATGTCTTTTTAAACCAATTCAGGCATTCATATGCAAAGAGAAAAAAAGTTTTTGGTAATAAACAGGTCTCTGAATGTTTCAATTTGCAATTAAGATTTTAATTATTTACATCAGCTTTAATTATTCTCATTATTATCGAAACTAGCCACTATTAATAGAGTGATAAAGAATTTAAAATATAAATAAAATCCTGCAAGCACTACACAATATCTTGCTGGAAGTAGATTCATAATGGAAAATTATGCAAAATTTCTTTGTTGTACATTTTCTCGATGCAATTTTTATTTGCAAAAGTGTCAGGTTAATAAATCGTTGATATTTTGGCCACGTATCCTTTGAATGGAACACAATTTCAGCATGAAGTGGCAGACCCAGCAATAACACTATATCAGAAATTACCTGTAGTAGTTGGTGGAGTAGTTGGTGGTGGTGGTGGTGGTGTTGGTGGAGTAGATGGATCAGGGTCTGGCCTCACAGTTGACGGTGTAGGAATTGTAATATCTCCAGGATCTGCTGCGGAAGAAACGATATCTGGTTTGACCGTTGTAGGTGCTGGTACAACGGTGAGGTTCACATTTGGCTTAAGAGTGGTAGCTATAATTGCATCTGGTTTGACAGAGCTACTTGCATTTGTAGATACATTAGGTACTACTTTAGTAGTGGCTACGATGGCTTCGTTAGGGTTTGGACTATGAGTTTGATTGTGTATTTGGTCACCTACAGCAATCCGAGGATCTGTAATTCAATCGACGTTAGAACATGCGTTGCAACTCGAATTAGTACTTATAACAAGTACTGTATTTGCTGCGTAATTGCTTACAAGGTTATAATAGTTTAAAGAGGTAAAAACAATTATTACTTACCATCACCTCTGCAACTAATTAAATACGTTAAAAAGACAAACACTGCAAAATGACAGTATGAGGACATGGCAGCAGCTTAGCAAACGCCTGCTACTTCGGGTGGTTTGAAATTGGTAACAACTAATATATCGCAATATCAGCTGGAAAACTAGAAATTAATTGTTGAAGGTGAAAGAGGAAACGTAGAAGGGGTCGCAAACCGGAAAACCACTATGTCAAGTTTCGTATCATAGAAACAACACTAAATTGAAATGTTCCTAAGAGGCAAAACTGTCGTTGCACAATAATATCGATCGAACAGTACTTATACTAATTATTTAACACAACGGCCTATTACAATTATATTTTTAGGACATTTTTCTCGCATGAGCCGTACAGCTTTGTCACGAAATTTAACTTTAATATTATAAGATTCTTGTCGTAGACTGTAGAGTACATCTCGGATCTTTATGCAATTCGCTTAACCGGAACCAGAGTGTAAGCAGGCAACCAGGTAGTGTTGCCAATCGCCCTACGTCAAGAAACAAAATAATGTACTTATAACAAATAAATGCTTCAAATCGGTTCTATAGTCTGTTTTTTCAACATGACTCGAAGCAGACCATGACCATCATAGGAAATATAATCAGAATGACCATACATTTTTGTAAGAGTGTAAATAAAGATTGTCAAAAATTTGTTATTAAACTAACAAAAGCAACAATGAATCGATTGTGTTAGCTTATCTATTTTGAAGGTATATTTTACAAACTTCTGCAGTGTTCAAACAGCTGTCAAAAGTGACGTTAGTGATTTTTTAAAGATTGGGTTAGTACCTACACTGTAAAAATATTATAAGTAGCCTGCCCTGAGTCATGTTGGAAAATGAAATAGTATATTAAAGTATGAGTGGATAACAAGGCCTTTAAAACACGCGCGAGTTTTCGAGCACGACAGCGTAGCCGGAGTGCTCGAAATAGAGCAAGTGTTTTAAAGATCAGTTATCCACGAATACTTTACGCTATTTTTTATTATACCTGCAATACTGGAAATAAATTACGCACTAAAAACTTAGAAATAATTTTTGTCGTCATAAATCGAGAGGGCATAATAATATTGCTACTATAGTTACGAGAATTGTTTACGTTTTTGTCGCGTCCATGTCCGTTGTTGCATTCAGTCGTGTCAGCAAAATAAAGATAGCGATATATATTCCAAATATTGCTATCCTTCTACACATGATATCCATATGTATTTTAATAATGCGTTCGTTTATAACATCCCACTTTATAAAGTTCCTTTTTTTCTAATTAAGAGTGCTACTCCTCGTTTAGGTCTATCCTCTTTGGGTACTCATGTGAACAATAGCATAAATTTATCGATTTCTTCGGTTTCCCAACCTTTCTTTTTTATTTCCGTTAACGCTGTAACATCTATTTTCAGTTTCCTAATTTCATCTACTACATCGGCCACTTTTGTTAGTATTCCTAGCACTTTCAGGTTGCCATACTCATAGTCCGTTTTCTCGCTTTATTACGTCGTATATATTGTTTCCATCCAGATTCGAAGGCCCAAGTCTATTCTTGCTTGCCAATACAGTTGTTTTACAGAAAATGAGTTGCAGGCCCATCGCATTCGAGGTTAGCAGGTTAGGTTTTGCGTCAGTTTTGACACAGACTGACACAAAACCTAATCTGCTAACCTCGAATTTGGCATAGACTTACAGTGTCACCAACAATACATTTAAGTATTGCCAACTGATTCAGGCTATTCAGGGCCTGCTGCAATTGAGTTTTTAAAAAATCATACTCTATGTATAATCTATTCCATCTTTAAAAAAACGATAGGTTGCCATGCTTTTCTTGTCCTAAATTGGCAGTACTAAGGAAAGCAGTAGTTATATTTCATTTCTTTGTGGTGGCAAACTTTTTCTAACTAAATTTGAAATGCCGTGTTGCCAATGCTACCAAACCAAAAGACAAGAAAATATGTCAATAAATGTTATTGTGACACTTTCCTAACCTCTGAAAAATAAAGTGATAGTGTAAGTGATTATTGCGAAAAATTTAATAAACAGCATGCCCAATGTTGTGTCTTCGGCGACGAAAGCAGTGTGTTAAAGTGCTACACACATTTCAGACGAGATAAAAACCGATCTAAAGCCTGTATGACACGACGCTAAATTTTGTGCAAAATTTACTTGTAAATTTTCAAATAAATTTACTGATAATTTTTCTTTCAAAAATACAATTTCCTGTTTGCAACGTGTGCTAAATTTGATGTTAAATTTGGCATGCGCACATGCGTAGTAGCAAATATTTTAAGTGGAAACAGTACCCTCTAGAGGGTATTGGTTGAAGTATGCGGTTGTTTTCATGTTATTTGTCGTTTGTTAGCTATTTTCTGAGGTTGGGTTAAGGCATTTATCTTAGAGACCCTTAAATGTATCTTAGATAGGAGCGCCAACATTAAACACGTGGTTAAACAATGCTAATAGGATTAAGGTTATGTTTTATGTTTACATTTCTCGCCATGCGCTGCAGTTCAGTCTGATTACGATACTTCTGCGCATTTTTACACGCATATTTACCAGGAAATTTAGAACAAGTTCTAAATAATTTACATGAAAATTCAGCCTAAAATTTAGCAGCCAATTTTCTGTATGCAACGGTGCTTAATATTTTTATGAAAATTTACAAGTAAATTTTGCATAAAATTTAGCGTCGTGTCATACATGCTTAAGCAATGATCAAATTATTAGTAGATTGATGAACATTTTCAACGTGAGTACACTGAATTCCTATTCCATAAAAAAATTATCTTAAAAAGTGCATCATTTATTTATAGGTAAGAAGATCTGTTATCTATTCTATAATTACTAAAAATAATGTAGCACATTATGGCAACATCGGGCATTCTGAACCTTCAAAATTCCTAACCTAACTTTACCGCAGTTTTGTCAGTTCATATACAGAGTGATATCTGTCAGATTGTCATGGCCAACCATCGCTTTTTTAAAGATGGAATAGATTATATGTTTGTTTTCTATCTCCTCCGAAGATACTAGACCGAAATTGATTGATAACTTAAAGTTTTGCTAATTTTTAGACTTAGATAGTAGGCCGGTGTTTATTTTAAAAAAAGTACGAAAAAGTAAAGTAAAATTAAATTATATTTAATTCTACTACTAAACCCATAGTTTTCATATACCGTTATAGCAGCGTCTTATTCAACGAAGCATCGTTGGTTCAGTGGTAGAATGCTCGTATGCCACGCGGGCGGCCCGGGTTCGATTCCAGGCCGATGCATCCTTTTTTTAATTTATATTAACGAATCTCTTAAATTAGCGAAGCGAAGCGTAGCTCGGGTGGTTCACTAGTTTCACTTAATAGTATACATATATAAGTGCTAAGTCGATCTATTTTCTTTTTATAGATTTTCAATTGCCCAGCAAGGAAGATTGCCTCTTTTTTTCGGTGTACTGGCTTCTATCATCACTTTCCGGTTCCCAATCTTGATTTCCACAATTCTCGGTCCATGCAATCATTTTCGTTCAGCCCTCTTGCTTCCACTGCTTTTTGTATCTATTTGTGGTTCCCATTCCACTCTAGAGGTCTGCTTCGTTTTCTTTGTTCGTCAGGCATCCAGTTTATAATTTTTGCGATAGCCATCCTTCGTTTGTTTTTTACCACACTAGTTGTCTTCGCTCTATTTATTCTATTATAATTGTTTCTACGTTAATTTTATTGCAATTTTGTCGTTTCTTACATGTTGTTTCCGTGAAACACGCGTCTAGTATCTCTAGAAATCCAGTGATTGCACTTGATTGTGTTCTCAGAAGAAATTTAATAAGTAGTACACTTATTATTTATGTTTTTTAAAATAAATATTATGCTTTTATGCTTAAAATGCATGACCTAACCTAGAAAAATCAACTGACATTTCAAATTAGTTCATTTGACACGCGAAACAAAACCAATTTTATTTGTTTGTTTGTTTGTTAATGGACAAACTCTAGTCATGCAGAGTACCAGGTACCTTAGACACCGACTGCTTTTGGTCATGTGGTCAAAGTCCTACTTAGAATTTTGCCGAAGCTAAAGAGTTCCAACCCTAGCAAGGGTTCTTTTACATGTTACACATCGTAGTAACATGGGACCCACGGCTTTACATCACTTCCGAATGATGGTATTCTGTTGAGGCTTTCATCTGCATTTCTGTATTTTTTAAAACCTCACTAGTTTTGGTCGTATCACATCTAAAATCGCCAGTCGCTATATTGTCAGTATGGTAGAAGGTCCTCTTAGTCAATGTCCTAAATTTAAAAGATGATAATTGGCAAAAAATTAAACGAATTATATTCTCTTTGTAATATTGCCCAAACTTTTGAACCATATAGAGTTATGCTTTGTTTTATGTTATTATGGTATCATATAACTGTTTTTTTGCTTTTTTATGATATTAATATCCCATAACATGGCATTTAAAATTTTTCGATGGCCAATTTTGTTGTAGTTCCTTATTTATTGTCAATCCCCACTTACTGTATTCTTCAGACAGTATATCTGTCATATATTTCAAGTCATCATAATTTATAATCTTGTTCCAGTATGACCGGGTAGTCCCCAAAATGTAAAAAGTGTATCATGTCGTCTTCTATTAGCATTTTCTATGAAAAGGAAATCTAAGGTAATAGGAATGCCAATAGAAGAATGAATATTGTGTGTATTAAAAAGACTATTAGGTTAAAAGCTAGCAACCAGTGAGACAAATGTCTCATTTAATAAAACAAAAAAGACCGTTTTTCAAATAGAACGTGTATTAAATAAAAACAATAATATTTTTTAAAATCACGTGACTGAAATTCGGTTCCTGACCTGACATGACCATTCCAAACATATAACTTTAATAACTTTTTTCTCTATCTCTTACGGTTTGGCTGCTGAAACAGCGTCCCGGACAGACAAGTCTATTAGATAAAGGATTGCTGACATTATTGTAATACTAGCAGACCAGTGAGACAAATGTCTCATTTAAAAAAACAAAAAAGACCGTTTTTCAAATAGAACGCGTATTAAATAAAAACTGTACCCAGACCTGGAAGGTGTCAAAGTGGTTGCCTAACCGATCGACGTTTTAAGGCGCACAGGGTCGCAGCTCCGTTTGGCTGCTGAAACAGTTTTTATTTAATACTCGTTCTATTTGAAAAACGGTCGTTTTTGTGATTTCTCGAAAACCGGAAGTGTCATGTGACTGAAATTCGGTTCCTGACCTGATATGACCATTCCAAACATATAACTGTAATAACTTTTTTCTCTAGCTCTTACGGTTTGGCTTCTGAAACAGCGTCCCGGACGGACCAGCGTCCCGGACGGACGGAAATCACGAGATTTCTCGAAAACCGGAAGTGTCACGTGATTGAAATTCGGTTCCTGACCTGAAATGACCATTCTAAACATATAACTTTCATAACTTTTTTTTCTATTTCTTACGGTTTGGCTGCTGAAACAGCGTCCCAGACGGACCATCGTCCCAGACGGACGGAAATCACGTGATTTCTCGAAAACCGGAAGTGTCACGTGACTGAAATTCGGTTCCTCACCTGACATGACCATTCTAAACATATAACTTTCATAACTTTTTTCTCTATCTCTTACGGTTTGGCTGCTAAAACAGCGTCCCAGACTGACCAGCGTCCCAGACAGACACGTCTATTATATATATGGATTTAATATAATATACAGGGTGAGTCAGTAGAAAGGTATCAAATTTCGGGAGGATATACTATACATAAATGTATGACTAAAAACCGTATTAAATATTTAAGTTTAAATAAGTAGGTTAGAGCAATTTCAAAATTACATTTTAAAATTTCACAATGTATTTTCAAAAGTATCTCAATGAACGTCAAGAAGATATTTTCTGGTTCATCTGCGAACGGCACTTACCCGTTGCTCTCCTGGGTTCATCTAGATTTTTTATGCTAGCTGCAGCATCCAAAATGTGACGTTTTTATTGACAATCATTTACGTGTAGTATTTCGTTCACAAATAAGAACTCCAGATTGAAAAATGCATCAAACCTCCCTTGTGCCTCCTCGCCCCTATCTTAACCGGTTAGCCAGTGGGATACTTCGTAAGACTCAGACTTGTATTATGAAGGACAAGGTGACGACAGGACGAATCGGGGACGAACTGCGCTCGATCGGTGACAATCTATATTTCTTATATTGTTGTCACAATATGCCCAACTATTATGTATTTATTCTCTAACACCATGTATGCACTAAGTGCTAATTGGAAATTAGCTGTAGTATTAACTACATAACATACAAAAATTAACATAATATGCCAAAAGCAACTCATTTAAATTTCAGAACATGCTAAATGGTTGGTTAATATTATTTGCTTTTCCGAGAATTTTAGTTAATTTTTGTTTTTATAGAAACCATAGTTTTTATTGATTTAAAACTCTTATGTTGAGGTATCCACTGTGTAGTAATAAAATATTTTCAAAAATATGAAAACGCTATCAAGCTGATCAGTGATCACCCTCTTCCCAAAATGTTATTCTATAAGCCATGTTGCCAAGTGAATAATTCTTTCGTACATGGACGATAAAGCAAATATTTTGTATGGATTCCAGCCGTTAAAGCGTTGTTACTTGTCAGTTTTAACAATCTCATAAGATCAGTAGAATGCATTTGAATTTCAATGGGAACGTTTTGAACGAATATGTAATCTTTTGTGCACTACGTGCTGATTTCTGCTTTTAATTTTTGGGGTTTTTATGAACACTCCAGCGCAAAACTGTGGTTTTTGCAACAAAGAGAATTGCGTGCAAATCCGTGTTGTTATATTCCTACCGTAGATACTTTCAGGTTGTGGATGTTGGTAACACGAAATAATCCCCACCCAAAAAGTTGTGTGTCCTTCGTCGTGCAACGATAAAAGAAAACAACCTAAACAATCATTGCTGAAAAGATTGATAATTGTTTATTAGTAAATAATCTTGCGATAAAAAATACAATCATGTCGACCGCTGACGAGAGGACGGTTTTCGCCAAATTAGAAGCAATAAAAGAAATACGGTAACCATTTACATTTGTATATATTTTTGTGTTTGTGAACATAGCACTTATTAAAAATCAATAATTTTAACAGAGCAAAAACTATACAACTGGAGAAACTGAAAGCAAGAATTTTATTTGAAGTAGAAGCTTTAGATCAAGAAGAAAAATGCTTGTCAGAGTACAAACAAGAAATGGATTTATTATTGCAAGAAAAGATGTCGCATGTAGAAGAATTAAGACAAATTCATGCCGATATAAATGCTGTATGTATACTTCCAGCATTTTGTAGTTTTTACGTAATTTAATCAATTTTGATTGTAAATTGTGTAAGGATTGGCAAAATTCAATTGTTTGACTCCATTATGGAGTTATTGAACCCTGAGCTGCTGCAGCTCGACCCGCACCACACTATTAAATTATAATAAAATCTGGCACTAGTAACTAAGTTTACAATGGGAAAATATTAAATAAAATTAAGGCTTTTGTTGCATTCACATACCTATTTAATTATTAGAAGTATTGATGGTGATTTGGCTGCACAATTTTGAATGGAGATAATGCATTTAGTATACTATTATTTTTATAAATAATTATTTAGAATAATATATCGTTTTTTTTTTCAATTTGCAGCATGATAAATCTGGATCAAAATAATGGCATCATGTAGAAATTCAATTAATTTTATTAGGTGACTAGCTGGCCCGGCAAACGTTGTTTTGCCCAAAAATAATTTGTCTCTGACACCCCGTTTAACCACTATAGAGTTTTAATTTTATATCATGTTCATCGTCTTGGACTTAAAAATATATGCTACTTTCTAGCTGTACCCGCGACTTCGTAAGCGCGAGGTTCGTTATTTCTGTATTAAATAATGACTAATTAGTTTCTGTCATCCCAGCCCATCTTATCCCATCCCATCCCCGTCCCCGTCCCGTCCCGCCCCGTCCCTTCCTGTCCCTTCCCGTCCCGTCCCGTCCCGTCTCCTTCTCTACCATCTCATCCCATCCCTGCCCGTCCCGTCCGTCCCGTCTCGTCCCATTCCTTCCCGTCCCATCCCGTCCCGTCCACTTCAGTCTCGTCCCGTCCCGCCCCGTCCCTTCCTGTCCCTTCCCGTCTCGTCCAGTCCCGTCCCGTCCCTTCCCGTCTCGTCCAGTCCCGTCCCGTCTCGTCCCTTCCCGTCCCGTCCCGTTCCGTCCCCTCCCGGCAAACGTTGTTCTGTTCAAAAATAATTTGTCTCTGAAACCCCGTTTAACCACTATAAAGTTTTAATTTTATGTCATGTCCATCGTCTTGGACTTAAAAATAAATGCCGTTTTTGCAATCAACGTCCTAAAAAACCTCAATAACGACACCCATTTCGATTTTTAGGCTTATTTACCCCATTTCACCTCTTAAGGGGTAGCGAACCCGACAGACGTTGTCCTGCCCGAACATTGATTTGCCTGCTATTAGCGTGTTCAGCAAACGTTTTTCCGATATTCGAATTTTCGATTTCTTTCATTTTAAAAACATGCTAATAGCTACAACTATTTTCATTATCCGTAGCGCGCTGGTCATCATTGCGGTTGGCACGTAAAGTAGATACCCGCGCAGCTGACTGTCTTCGACGACCTATGTTAGCTCGTCGTGCCTTTGGCATTGTAACGGACACTATAAAACGACACCGAATTGTTTTCACAATCACTTGTACACAAACCAAATTTGAATGTCTGACTGACTGACTGACTGCGACGACCCTGCATTCGCTTCGCCCCCTGTGGGTGCAGGTAGCGGCTAGGCCTCCCAGGTCAGAACTGTCCTTCCGAGAATTGTCGGCACAAACAGCACAATAGCTCTGATGCGGATTATGACATGATTTTATTTTCTGGCTTTCCCTTTGGATTTTTCCGAATTTTCTTTTTTGCTAAACCACCTCGGGAGTAAGACGAACACAACAAAAGAAAAATCATCCAAATCGGTCAAGTCGTTCTCGAGTTTTTGCGTTACTAACACACTAACGCACGGCGATTCATTTTTATATATAAGAAGAGGGAATTTTATACCACAATTTTATATGTAATTGTACAGTTATCATCGTTTCAACATTTGGAAGATTTTGTGCCTTGCCATTGTTCAAGCTGAATTTATTGTGTGTAGATGAAAAGTATCATTTTTATACTGACTTATAAGAGCTCTGTTGGCTTGCTTTCATTCAAATAAAATAATTACTGTTAGATATAAAATTATATAATAGTCATACAACCCGAACTTAACGTTCCTCAAATTGAATCAGTAACAGACACTTATAAGAATAACAATTGTTTTATTAAATTACTATAAATTCCCATTCATATTATCATATTATTTTCTGGTGAATGAAAATTTTTCCATACATGACATTGTTTTCTTATTTGGTTTTACTTTTCTAGTTTCATACAATGTTCAAGCTCTATGCTCTACGCTCTTCGCATTTTAACGCCGCGAGTTTTAAACTGAACTAAATTGAAATAGTACCTACTCGCCAATTCAAACTGCAAGTCGTCTGTTATTCGTAAATATTTTCACACTTCCAAGTGCTATCAAATTCGAGTACATTACTTTTTATCTGAAATTGGTAGCAGCATCAACATCACACAGAGGATATTATATGTTACTTTAACTTCAATGGTACTATTGACGAGTTGAATATTTTCGTATAGGATGGGTTGATTCTTGTTATACTACATTGTTGTGTTTTTCTAGAGCTTATTCCTATTGTTTTTAGTTTTTATCATCATCTTCGAAAAAGGCTAACTTTCTGGACATTACATAATTTACTAGTTGGGTACCCGAGTCCTGAAAATATACCCGGGTTGACTATTACCCAGGTTGGCCTGGGTACCCGCGGACATCCCTACTAATTATCATATAAAATTTTACAAATGTCTTTAAAAAATCTCAAAAGTCAAAATATTAGGTTACTTTAAAACACTGTATTGCATATTTAATAGGGCTGGGCCGATATCTCGATTCAGATACCGATACTTCTGATTGAAAATTAACAATCTAGTTTCTTCTCATACACGTTTTTAGTTTATTATTCAAATATACAGTAAGTTTATTTTATTATTAATTATAACGTTTATTTCAGTTTAGAGTTTAGCATATACCAATTCTTTTTCAAAAAAATTAGTTGTACGTGTTCACTAGACAAACTAGTTCGAGTAGGCCCTACAACATGCCCAGTCTCTGAAAAAATTTGTTCAGAAATTACTGAACCTGCTGGGATGCACAGAAACGTTCTTGCCACATTTTCAATTTTGAAAAATGCATTCCTCCTTCCAATAAATTAAAGGATTCATGTCAATTGCTACAGTTAGTTCAGATAAATAGACTTCTACTTCTCTAGCAAACTGATTATAGTGAAAATCGTACGACACTCATTAATGACCAATAGAAAAATTAGTTCACGAGCCGTATCCAAGACAACAACAAAATTTCTTGGAAATTTTTTGTAGGCAGAAATTACTTCTTTTGAGGGTTTCTGTCGTTACGATTTTCTTACCGAATCTCCATTCGAGCATTAATTCATATCCGGAAATTATTTTTCGTGCATTCAACAACGTCGTAATATGCCCTCGCGTCCCGCTCGGGCAAATTAATACGACGTTGTTGGACCGCACTCAAAAAAATTTCCGGAAAGAATTAATGCTCTTATGAGATTATATGTGAAAATCGTACGACACCCATTAATGACCAATAGAAAAATTAGTTCACGAGTCGTAACCAAGACAATAAAAAAAATTTTTTAAATTGGAAGTAGCATCGTTTAATGGAAATTTTTTCATCTAACAAAATTATGTTGGTCATTTTGACTTTTCCTTTGACGGAAATTAAAATTATTTTTACACACTTGATAAAGCATTTATTTTCTTACGAATATTAAAATAATAAATCTGGCAATGTGGTGGCAAGAAAATGTCGAACAGACACTGACAGAAAAAAAAAGTTGCATCCGCTACATCACCGAATCAGTTAGTCCAACATGAAAAGAAAAAATTATAGCCAACTCTGTCCCAAAAAGGTCGTGAACGGATTATAGATAGAACTCTGAAATTTGGTATAGAAGTAAAACATACTAATATTCGTGGTTCCAATTTTTTTATCGATCGTTACGACTGCAGCACGACCAACTTGATTATTTTTTTAAATTGAAGTGGGGGTGGAAAGTACCATCATTAGAAAGCTGTTTTTGTGTAGAATCTGATGTAACACTTGATATGGCAGTTTTGAAAAATAACTTCACTATACCAAATTAAAGGTTGTAGATAAAAATTTATTAGGTTACTGAAACCGATAAAACAATGCCACTGTTGTTTAACAAATATTGAACGTCAAAAATTAGAAGTGTTTGAATTTGCATAGTTAGTGAGAAAGCACCATGGAAAATCTTACAGAAAGGGAGGGAATAGAGATTCTCATGATAATAGGATATGGTGATAGGAGACGTAGTGATGCGGAAGTATGTAATTTATTTAATACAACATACCCTAATGGTTAAATGGGTATTCTTCATAAATGTACTGTTTAAAGTTGAAAAACAAAACAAAGCATTCACCGCCAACTAAATTTTTAGCATATCTAGCAAGCCGTTGAAAGTAATATTCTCAAAGTTTAATTTGGTATAGTGACGTTATTTTTCAAAACTGCCATATCAAGTGCTACATCGTTGGATTAATACTTAATATACTCACTGTATACGGAATAAATGCATTTTTCCGGGGTTCTTTTTGAATATCTGAAGTTCAGATATTTGTATCTGAATTTTTTAGCATCAGTGAGTATCGGAAATATGCCAGTATCGCCCGATAACCGATACCGATACTGAGTATCGGTATTGGCCCAGCCCTAATAAAGGGTTTTCCAATAAGAATGATATGATTTTGTAATGATCTAGTAACCATGGTAATATAGTTATACCTGTCACTAGTTGTTATGTATGTTCACTAAACTCTTAACAATTTATTATGGCTAAATACTCGCTCCAAGAACGTTTGGTTATTGTCCAAAAATGTTATGAAAATCGTGGGTCTTATATGAACACTTTTCGCGCACTTTGCGAAAGCTTTGGTTTAAATAATCGTCCTTTTGTGCTTTCCATTCGTCGCATCGTTAAGAAATTTCAAAGTAATTTTACTCTTCACGATATCTAAGGTTTATGCAAACAGGCCACAAACACTTGATGCTTTGAGATTGAACATTAAACGCTGCATTCGTGAGATTACGCCCGATTTATTGCACAAAGTCGTCGAAAATTGGATTCGTCGAATTCCCTCGTGTACACGAAGAGGTGGACATTTAAACATAAACGTTATCGATTGTACTTCAAGATAATATAAAAAGTGTGGTTATATCGGAAATCATTTCTATTTTATTTCATTTTAAAATCATGTCGTTCTTATTGGAAAACCCTTTATTTATGCCATAAGTTACATGTGATAATCTAAACAAGTCTCTTAAATCCTAGTAAATTCCATTAGATAGCTGAATTATTAGAAAAGTGGACACTGCAAGTCGTCTTGTTATTCGTAAATATTTTCACACTTCCAAGTGCTATCAAATTCAAGTACGTGACTTTTTGTCCGAAATTGGTAGCAGCATCAATCAACATCACACAGAGGATGTTTATGTTACTTCAACCCATACTGACGCAATTTAATGGTACAATTGACGAGTTGAATATTTCCGTGCAGGGGATTTATTGCCTTCCTTAATATGAAACAAAAACCATTATGTGGTATGCGATTACCCCATCCCATTCTTGTTATTACTGCATGGTTATGTTTTTCTATCGCTTATTCCTATTGTTTTTATCATCTTCTCCGAAAAAGGCTGACTTCCTGGAAATTACATAATTTACTAGTCGGGTACCCGGGTCCTGAAACTACACCCGGGTCGACTATTACCCGGGTTGACCCGGGTACCCGCCGACATCCCTAATAAATTCAAAATGATTGTTTGAATATGGAATTTTAAATTTAAATGGCACTGTGGTATGCTGCAGACTTGACAAAATTCATTTATTCTCCTTAGCATAGAATTTCGGCTTAGACCGCGTAGTATTTGTATATGAACACCCAGCATTTTCTGGCTTAATGTGCCTTGCACCTTGTGAAGTCGAGCAAAAACCCGCTCGATGGCCATGCTGTTTGGTGGCTCGTGTTGTTTGAGTATCTTGAGAACGAGGATACTTAGGCAGATTTGGCCGTGCGACTTTCACTCTGATGATGCAAGCTGCAAGGTCTTGCGAAACGTTAGTGAATATGGATGCATAAACAGCAAAACGGCCAAATCTGCCTAAGTATCCTCGTTCTCAAGATACTCAAACAACACGAGCCACCAAAGAGCATGGCCATCGAGCGGGTTTTTGCTCGACTTCACAAGGTGCAAGGCACATTAAGCCAGAAAATGCTGGGTGTTCATATACAAATACTACGCGGTCTAAGCCGAAATTCTATGCTAAGGAGAATAAGTCGAGTAACCGCGAAAGCCTCAAACAATACAAAATTCATTTAATTTTGTCTTTCTTACGCTAAACAACACTTCATGTGTAAAGGAGAGATTGACAATCACATTTTCCTAGTGAGCTTCAACTTTACCTTTCCCTTTATCATTTGTTTCTTTTAAATTCAACAAAATCCACTCATCATTGTTTGAAAATATACAAGATTGTCATGCATATAATCCAAGCAATTGTAGTCATTTTTTTGCCTAAACTACTAAATAGGAAAATTGCTCTTTAAAGTTGAAAAGGGCAGCTTTTAAAGTGAAATTTCTACTGTTAAATTTCTTCTTCTTTCTCAGTTAAACCCCTTGTCCTAGGGCGTAGGATCCTCAACCCACTTCCGGTACTTCTTTCTGTTGATTGTCATCTATGTGAGCTCCCTGGTGTTTTTTCTCCATTCCTCTGCCAGTTTTCCTATTCCTTCCTCCTACTGCTCCTCGGTCTTCCCTGCTTTCTCTTTCCCCTGGCTTTTGCCTCTGTTCTATCATTGCCCATTCTTACTAATGACCGTACAATTTAATTGACTTTTCTATGGTTATTAGTAGTTCATCTCTTATCATGCTATTCCTAACTCTATCTCTTCTTGTTTTTCCCATTATGTTCCTCAAATACCTCATTTCCATTGCTATTATTTTACTTTTGTGCCTTACTTGCATTGTCCAGATTTTTGCTGCATAGGTTAGTATCGATACGTATATGCTCTTATACACCTGTAGTTTTGCTTTTGTAGTTATTCCCCTTTTGCTTATCACTGTCTTCTGCAACTGATAGTATACCTTACTTGCTTTTTCTACTCTACTTGTTACTTCTTAATCTATTCTGCTGTATTTGTTTAACATGGTTTCTAGATATTAATAGCTATTTACAGCTTCCAGTTCTCTTCCCTTTATTGTAAATATATTTTGATCCTCCTCTGTTCTTGTGATGCGTAGTATAATAATAATAATAATGGTGAGGCACTAACACCCCATGAAGGAGCTTGGCCTGCAAGGCGGAAGGTTAGAGCTTCCGTATCCTCGCTCTCACACCCGGCTGTCGCGTGTCAAATTCATGACACGTGGTGATGTGGTGAGCACCACGCATTAGACAGCCGCATTATTACCCTTTGTTCTTTCGAACGCAGGTTCCCAATTATTTAAAGCGACTGGGTAGGCCGCCCGCCAGGCATCGATCTTGGATTTGAACTCCAGACTTCCGCGCCGCAGTCCGATGCTCTAACCATCTGAGCCACGCTGGCGCTTTGTGATGCGTAGTATTTTACATTTATCTACATTGAGCTCTATATTCCTCTTTTCTATTTCTGCTGTTCATTCACTTATGGATCTCTTGGATTGTTGCTTATTATTACAATATCATCAGCAAATGCTAAGCTTTGCAAGTAAACGGGAGTGAGATTCCAGTGTCCTATGTGAGCCTTGGGTTTTTTCTCTTTTATTGATTTTAGCATTTGTTCCGTGTAAATTACAAATAATAATGGGCTAAGACTTTTCGCCTGCTTAATTCCTTTCTCCATAATGCTCTCTTCTAATTCCTGTCCATTCTTACTATTCACCTTATTATTTTGTATAGGCTTTCCACTCTTTCTCTTAGTTGTTTTGCCACTCTCATTTACTCTTTTTGTATCAAGTTTTCTCCCTCTATCTAGTGTTTTCTCTATTGCTTTCGTAGCGCAAATATACAATCTTGAGTTTGCTTCTTTCTTATATGCTGCTTGCTTTTCTTGCATCTGGTATTCTATTTCCTCGTCTTTCTAATATTCTTGAATAAATTTTCTGTGCTACTTATGATAGACAGATGGCTCGATAATTTGCACTTTCTGTAGTTTTGTCCTTCTGTATAGGGATTATTATACACGCACACCTCGCCATTTGCAGCTTTGCGGTTTGCTGATTTGATTTTACGCGGGGCACCTTTGTGCTCCCTTTTCTTTGCCGTTCGCGGATGGAATTGCCAACTGTTTCAACTTTCACACACTATCGACTGGTCTGACGTTAACTTTAATTCGCTGTTAAAATAAACAAAAACGCATAAAATTTGTTTACTAATGAATATGTCATAAGCGCCGACGTTTTGATGAGCTTTTGTTTAACAGCTATTTAAAGTTAACGTCAGGTTAGTGACCTTCAGAAGACCGGCCATAAGTAAATAAAGCAGACATATGCGGTTTATGTCATGAACACCTAAATAACATTATTTATCACGAACCTGTAAACACACTTATCGAGCCTATTCCTTTGAGAATCTCTTATTACCTACCAAATTGGACCTGAAATAGATTGTAAAATTATATCTTGAATAAACAAATGGACATTCGAGCTCTAGATTCCAGTGGCAGACTTATGTTACGTGTGAAATTTTAGTTCAAAGCTTTACTGTCTTCTCGGCTTTTCTGCCGAAAATTCAATTGAGTTTAATTTTTAAAACACAGAAAACCATGTCATCAAAGTAGTATAAATAAATCTAGTTAATGGAACCTAACCCCGTTTTTATCATTTATGTGTTTTCTTGCTCATCGCAATTTTGCGCTTCACGACATTCTTCTGGAACGTAACCCCCGCGAACGGTGAGGTCTGCCTGTATTGTTGTCCTACTCGTTTGGTAAACTTTAAAATTCCAAGTCATATTGGTTTAGGCCCTCCATACTTTATTAATTCTAGGCTAATTTTGTCACTACCTTTGGCTTTTCCTATTTTAAACTTTTTTATTGCTTCTTTTATTTCTTCTTTGTTTATTTTTCTTCCTTGTTCCTCTTTGTCCATTTGGCTATTGTCGTCTTGTTCTTGTTCATGTAATAGAGTTGTTTCTTTCTTAAATTTTTCTTTATAATTGTTTTTCCAGGTTTTAAAATTTCTTTTTTTCTTATACTAGAGTGTTCTCTTTCTTTATAATGCTTCTTACTGTCTTCCCATATTTTCCTCTCTTTCTCTTTCTTTCTCCCCTTCCTTGTACCCTTGCGGGCATCGGATTTGGGTTGCTTATCCAGTCGTCCATTTTTTCCACTCTTTTCTGTTTTCAGCTAGTTCCTTCATCTCCTTCACTGTTTTCCCTCTATCTTTTCCTATTTCTGCTATTTGTTGTATCCATTTCTTCCTAGGTCGACCTCTTCTCCTTTTCTTATAGTGTTTTGTTTCCCATACTTTTCTAGTCAATCTGTCTGGGCTCATTCTTGTCATGTGACCGAACCAGCTAAGTTGTTTTCTTTGTACCTTACTCGGTATTGACTCCAGTTCTACCATTTCCCTTATTGTTCTATTGGTTAGTCTATCCCACTTTGTTTTCCCAGCTATTCTTCGGAAGTGCTTCATTTCCATAGCTTCTATCTTCCCTGCGTGTTTCTTCTGTATCGTCCAGTTTTCACATGCGTATAATAGTGTTGGGATAGTTATTACATTATGGATTCTTTCTCTTGTTTCAGTTCCTTCTTCGATAACAGTGGTCTTAATGCATAGTAGAATTTAGTTGACTTCCTCCCTCTGTTTGTTAATTCTGCGTCTATGTTGCCATCATTTGTTTATTTATTTATTTATTTATTTATTTATTTATTCCACGGGAAAACCCCATTACACAATATAATAGAAACAAAAAGTAATAACAGTAGTAAACACCTAAACTGAAAAATAACAATGATAAATGTTAAATGATTGGCAACACAGTATAAACAAACTTATAAACAGACAACATATTATATAAATACAGCTGAATGAAGCTTACATTATTACGTATATACATAGTGTATCACATATATAATAAAATCACAACCATCTAGATCACAAATATATCAGTACAAATCAATGACCTTAAAGTAATTTTAAGTTACATTTGAATTGGTTTAAAGAGCCCTTAAACAAATCTAGATTATTTCTATTAATCACTTCCAGAGACCGGTCAATGGGTGAATGTCTGCCATAATTAGTGCGATGAAATTTAACATAAAATAAGTTGTTTTCCCTTAAGACACGGTTTGGAACTTTAAAGCTAATCAAGGCAAGTAGATCAGGACAATCAATATAAGAGTTAATTAACTTATACATGAAACATAAATCTGATATCATTCTACGATGTTCTAATGATGTTAAACAAACTTCGGCTCGAATTACTTCATAGTTATGGTCAATTACAGGATTACCTACTTTAAAGGCACAAAATCTTAAAAATCTTTTCTGAACATTTTCAAGAGTATTAATATGAATCTGATACTGTGGAGACCATATCATTGAAGCATATTCCAGCTGTGAACGAACCAAGGCACAAAAAACACCTTTAATAGATGGTACAGACAATTCTTTACAGTTCCTTAATACGAAGCCAAGTAGCTTTGACGACTTAATGGAAAGAGTGTTTAAATGTTCGGTGAAGTTCAACTGATTATCAAAGATCACTCCCAAATCTTTAATAGAATCAACAGACTTAAGTGCACTGTTACCAATAAAATAAGAGGTATCAAATTTTTTATTAATTTTATAAAAGCTTATTGCGTAACACTTGTCAGTATTTAAGTAGAGGAGGTTCTCGTTACACCAATCCATCAAATTATTGAGATCATCCTGAACTAAGGCTGAATCAGCATAGGATGTTATTTTTTTATACAACTTAAGGTCATCTGCAAAAAGCAGAAAACTACAGTGATTTATAACATGACTGATATCATTGACGAATAGATTAAATAAGAGGGGTGCACAGTGGGATCCTTGTGGGACGCCTGATAATACTGCAATTTCTTTAGAGCAATAATTGCCAAACTTCACTTTTTGTTTGCGACAGCTGAGGAAACTTTGAATCCAGTGTATTAGTCCCTCATCAAAGCCTATCAGACTCAGTTTTTCAGTTAGGATTTCATGATTAACCCTATCGAACGCCTTGGAAAAGTCTGTGTAAACAGAATCCATTTGACACAGATTCTCCAAGGCGTCCGATATAGAGTTCTGATAAAGTAGTAAATTGGTTACTGTAGATCTACCATGAGTAAAACCATGCTGTTCATTGATTATTAAACTTTTGCAAGACCAGCTTAGCTGGTCGTACACTAGACTGTCAAATAGTTTGGGGATGGAGGACTGGATACATACACTGCGATAGTTCCTTACATTCTCTCTTTCACCTGACTTAAAAATTGGCATAATATAAGTATCTTTCCACATGGTAGGAAATACACCAAACTTCAATGAGTTATTAAATAGAATCGTTAAAGGCACCGTTAATGAATGTATACATTTTATAAGTAATATATTGGGAATACCATCAGGTCCCATAGTGAGTCTATTCGGTAGATGTGCAATTTTATTATAAACATCAGTAATTGACAGCTTAGGACATGAGATATGAATGTTGTTAGCCACATTATGTGCCACAGGACGATTGGATGCATGATGATTCGAATAAACTGTAGCAAAATGGTCTGCAAAAAGATTAACAATATCTTCTCCGTTTGAACTAGTGACGTCATCAAGAAACATACTCTTGGGTAAACTACTTGGTAGAGATTTCTTACTATTTACAAATTTCCAAAACATTCTAGGATCGGCTTTCAGAGAATCGTCTACTTTATTAATATAGTTGTTGTAGCACAACTTCGACAATACTTTACACCTTGATCTTAGATTTGCAAATAGCAAATAATCAGCATCATTTTTCGTAGTTTAGTTTGTTATTAGACTCCCTAAATATTCATAGGTTGTCACTTCCTCCAATGTTGTGCCCTTGCACTTTACTGTTGTGTTGTCTTCATGCTTCTTATTTATCACCATTATCTTACTTTTCTCTGTATTTATTTCCATTTTCATTCGTTCTATTTCTTCTGTCCATATGTTCACTAGTTTCTGCATCTTCTTTCTTATGTCTGCTATTAACACTATATCATCTGCGTACATTAGTGTATCTACTTTTACCGGCTCTAGACTTCGATACCCTATTAGTGTTTGTAGTTGTTTTGTTCTTTCCCTTGTGTTTTTAATTAATTTACTCATTACTATTATGTACAATAGAGGGCTGAGACTATCCCCCTGCTTAACTCCTTTCCTCCATGCGAATTCATCTGACCTTTCTCCTCCTATCTGTACCTTTCCTTTAACATTTTTGAACGTGCTACGTATTACTTGTATGAGTGTTTTCGTGGTACGAGTTTCATTCAGGCATTTCCATACTACTTCTCTATCAATCGAGTCAAATGCTGCCCTGAGATCCATAAATGTCAAGACGAGTTCTTCCCCGTTTTCTAGTACCCTTTCCATCAAGTTCCTTATAATGAATATGTTTTCGTCTGTCTGTCTCCCTGGCATGTATGCTGCCTGCTCTTCGACTATTTCCTCCTCTACAAATTGTCTCGTTTTTTTCTCTATTATTTTTGTGTAGATTTTAAAGCATATCGGTGATAGGCATATGACTCTGTAGTTTCCACATTGTGCTCGTTCCCCTTTTTTGTATATAGGTACTATCAGATTTGTTTCCCAGTCCGTTGGTATTTCTCTTGTTTCCCATGCTCTTCTACATAACCTCCATAGCCAGTTTATTCCATCCTCTCCTAAGTATTTAATCATTTCCGGTTCAATTTTGTCTTCCCCTCCTGCCTTCCCTGTTTTTATATTTTTTATTGCCTGTTCTATTTCTTCTAGACTTATATTTTCTACTTGTGCCTCTTCCTCCTCCTGCTCATTATTTATTTCCTGTTCTTCTGTTATTTTGTCAAACTTATCCTCATAATATTCCTTCCATACCTTAACAATGCTGTTGATGTCTACCTGTAGATTATTCTCTTTATCTTTTATTCCCATTATTTCTTTTCCTTTATTGCCTTTCATTGCTCTTATTCTTGCCCAAAAATTCTTATTGTTTGTTAAATAACTTTCCTGCAGTTCCTTTCCGTACTCTTCCCATGTTTCGCTTTTTCCTCTCAGTTTCTTAATTATTCTCACATATAATCTCATAAGAGCATTAATTCTTTCCGGAAATTTTTTTGAGTGCAGTCCAACAACGTCGTATTAATTTGCCCGAGCGGGACGCGAGGGTAAATTAGGACGTTGTTGGAATGCACGAAAATAATTTCCGGATATGAATTAATGCTCGAATGCAGATTCGGTAAGAAAATCGTAACGCCACAAACCCTCACAGTTAGGTTGGTCTACCTACCAAAAATTTCCAAGAAATTTTGTTATTGTCTTGGTTACGGCTTGTGAACTAATTTTTCTATTGGTCATTAATGAGTGTCGTACGATTTTCCAGAAAGTTTTCTAGTATCATGGAGTTTAGTTTCTACTTCTGTTCCACATTCTTCCCATGTTGATGCTTTAGTTTCTTGAACAGGTCGTTTTGCCTCACTTCTTTTTTGATATTTTACGTGCTTATCATTTTCTCTATTTTATTATAGATTTTTTTACGCTTTCATTCCACCATCTTGTAATTTTCTTTTTGTTTTTGTTGACTTTTATCTTTCCACAGACTTCTGCTGTACTGATTATATTTACTTTTAGTCTTTTCCATCTTTCCTCTAGTGTCAGTTCTTGTATTTCGTCTATGCTCTCTAATTCTACCAGTTTTTCTGTTAATTTATTAACATACTCAACTTGTTGTTTTTTATACACACATCAAAAAAGTCTAAGGAACACAAGATTTAATCATATATATTTGTAGTTTTACTGTTTCTAGAATAAAACTGAAATAAGATTTGAACATATTAACATAGTGGCCTTAGGTAACAACGGTAAGCTATGTTTCGATGCTATTTTGTTTATCTTGTTTGTTTACATTTATGCTGTGAAGTTATACAGGCTATAGTGCTGCTTCGAAAAGTTAATGTTTTTCTGCAGTTTCATTTTTATTTTGCAACAATTGCTATCGGTTGTGTGTAATAGTGATGCAGCGTGATCAACAACGCCGTCATTTAAGCCAGGATGAGATGTTTCGGGCAATTGGTATTATTGAAGGTGGTCGAAGTCAGGCTGATGCTGCAAGAATTTTGGGAACATCAAGAGGAGTAATTCATCGATTATGGCGACGTTATCAAGAATCTGGACATCCACAGGAACAGCACCCAGGAAAACCGCGAATTACAACGCCGATTCAGGATAGATTTATAAGGCTAAGGGCATTACGGGAACCTTCAATAAATGCAACTGCTCTGGTTAGTGCTCTACAAAATACACATGATGTAACTGTTTCCAGTCAAACTGTCAGGAACAGATTACATGAAGCCAATCTTCGTTCTCGTCGCCCTTTAAGATGCCCAGCAATTACTCGCGGTAATCGAGAAGCTCGAAATGTGTTGTGTGGTGTGCAGAGCATGAAAATTGGAATCAGCAACAATGGGACACAGTTCTCTTTACCGACGAGTCGCGGTTTGGGCTCTGTCCCGACACAAGAAGAACTCGTGTTTGGAGACGATCTGGCAATGAACAACGGCTACGTAATGTTCAGCAAGTAAAAAAATTCCAAGGCGGGACGATCATGGTATGGGGAGGAGTAATGACTGGCAGAAGAACAGAGCTCGTTTTAATTAACGGATCATTAACGGCAGATAAATATCGGGATAACATTCTGCAGCCTGTTGTTCTTTCTATAGCTGAAGAACTTCATCCAGATTTTTGTCTGATGCATGATAATGCAAGATGTCATGTCGCTGCTACCGTTTCTCAGTGGCTGAAAACGCACAATGTATCCATTTTACCATGGGCTGCGCAGTCGCCAGACCTAAATCCCATTGAGCATGTTTGGGACATGCTCAAAAGAAGAGTTTTTGTTGATATGGAGAATGTGCAGAACAATTTAGATCTTTTTAGATGCCTTCAGCGTCATTGGAATGCCATACCGCAAGAAGAAATTGACAATCTGATTCTGTCAATGCCACGAAGATGTCGAGCAGTTTTAAATGCAAGAGGAGGTAACACTAGTTACTAAATGGCGTTTGAATGTTAATTTCATGTGCAGAATTAGAAATTACGCAAAAATTACAAATTAAGTTAATACTGTTTCATTTCGTTAATTTTGTCTTCAAGTAATTTTTAGTGTAATAAAAATGTTCTGAAGAGAGTTAAAATAACTTAGTATAGATTCAGAAGTTACGTGTTGTTGTATATAATTGAAATATAGCTAAGCACTAGTCATTACTTAGTATTTTTAATTAAAAAACCATGTGTTCCTTAGACTTTTTTGATGTGTGTAGTTTCCTAACTTGCATTCTCTCATATGGTTTTTTGTTCTCTTGTTTTTTATTAACATTTGATTCTCTATACAGAATTCAAACGTACGTTCTCCATTCTTGTTTCTTGGAATTTACCCATATAACCATATTCTCTTCGATGATCTATTCTGTCATTCCAATCTCCTATTATTAATGTATATCTGCTTGTGTTTCTTGATTTTTCTAGGGTTGTAGTTAACTGTGTAGAATGTTTCCTTTTCTATTATTTCTACATCTTCAGGTGGTGCATAGATTTGAATTACTGCCAGTTTTTTCTTCAACTCTAAATCCAATTGATAATTCGAAAACTAATTGCCTCCCAGCTTCTTATTCTTTCATCATGTTTTTGTGTTACTAATATACCTACCCTCATTTTTGCTCCTCCTCCTGTTCCTGAGTATCTTGGACATACCCTGCACTCAAGATCACTTCTCCAATTACTTTCTTTTTTTGGCTCGCTAAGTCCTAGTAATTACAGCTTATACTTTCTCATTTTCTCTACTAATTCTGTTTCCTTTCCAGTGAGTGCTCGTACGTTCTACGTCCTAATTCTTTTTTTCCTTTTCCATTGCTTTGGTCGTGTTTGAAGGTTGCATCCAGCTCCAAGGGTCGTTTCATTTCTCTGAATTAGTTTACAATGCACAGGGAATTATCCCAGCTAATTTTAAAAGAAGTAAAACCAAAAATATTCCCCATTCACTCCATTGTGGTTTAGTAGAGAATTTTAATTAATGTTTACTGTAAAATTGTTCTTGCTACAAATTTCTCTAAGAATGAGAATTTTCCACCAATTTATCCATCTATTCCCAAATTTAATTTACAAAGGCTTTATAGCTGATTATATTATAGATGGAAGGTGTAATAAAACATGGCGAAGAAAGCCGTACCAGATCCTTAAGCACAGCTTCACGAATACATGAAGAATATCTACCACTGAAGTCAGAAATAGATCGATTGAGAAGAGACTGTTTGGGGTTAGAACGGCTACCAGATTTACATGAAGAAGAAGGCACAATTATTACACCAGAGTAAGTGTTTTTAAATTGTCGTATAATTTAAAAATATTTTTAGACGTTCTTTCAGACGATTTGCTCAATTTTTTTCTCCAAGCAAGCCAAATTCGCAAAGTTATACGAAGAATAGTGAGTGGACTCGTCCTCTAGCTCCAACCGACAACCCCATGAGTACACTAGCTCCACCACTACCGCCCACTTTTCTGCCACCACCAAACCCTCTGAGACTTGTTACTAACAAACCGGAGACTGGTCGCCCAAGCAGCCTGACACAACAAACACATCCTGGACCGCCTACTCCAACCTTCAGGTCGGATTTTGTTAGCTTAAGGTGCTTTTATTATTTTTTCGTTTGATATTACAGTAGCAACTGATTTGAGTTACTATGTAAAATCAACTACTGTTTTAGAATATTATGTAAAGGACTATTAAAAAAAATATTTAAATTACTTTACAGACAACAACCTCCTCCGATGAAATCATGTTTAAGTTGTCATCAGCAAATACATCGCAATGCCCCAATTTGCCCATTGTGTAAGGCCAAATCGCGATCTCGAAATCCAAAGAAGCCAAAGAAAAAGGATCATTAAACATTTATAACGTACTGTGTATCATTTAGAATTTGTATTCAGTTAGAGGATAATATAAATGTAATCTCATGGCATTTGACTTAATTTCTGTGACTGCTTGTATAATAGCTTTATTGAACTGTGTAATATTAATAAACCTATAAATTAATTTAGTGTACACTTGTCTATGTGCAGTTAATAAAAATTTATATTTGTTTATATTTCTAATGTAATACTACTAACTTTAAAAATTGTACTGACTTGTGGAAATACATAAATTTAAATTTTTGCTATTTTTTTTAAGTTTAACCTGCATATACAGTATGGTGGTTCTAATTTTGCAACCTCGGAATTTTGTTATTTGCACCCCCTAAAGTCGTTCCAATGCGAAAAAAACTAACCCATAAAAATTTTGAGCCCAATCGAACAATATTAACACGTTCCACCGAGCCTCGGAAGTTTCCGAATTGCAGATTTTAATTGAATTGACTTGTTGTTAATTAATATCTGGCTAACCGGAAGTCCTATAAAAATGTTCATAGCATAAATAAAAAGAAATTTAATTATGCAATTTGTTTGCAAATTTACTGGATGTTAAAAAGCGCATAAGTATTAGAAAAACGTAAAAATTAGTGATTTTTTTTCTTTCTATTTTTAATTTGAAAATTTAGGACTATTACAATTTTGAAGTAAATTGCAAGCCTTTATTCAATTTTAGGCTAATTTTGGTAATATAAGTAATATATTATGATACACATAGGTCACTTATTAAATAAAAATTAAAAGAAATACATTTGGAAGATTAATACAATCAAATTTAGAAAATTTTGAATAAGATTGTTGGTTAAGTTGAATTGAGTAATAGAAATTAAATTTGAGACAATTTATAATTAATTTTGTTAAGTTATAGCAATTGAGTATTCAATCAGGGTGGTGAAAGTACTACTAGAATATATCATGTAATAGGTGAAAATCAGAACATTTCATTTTAAAAAAGAGTGCATTAATAATTGTAACTAGCATAATTTTAAAATTTGTTTAAGATAGTGATAATAAACTCATAAAATGTAGACATATTTTTGAAAAAAAAATTGTATTAATAAAAACTGGAAATTTAGCCTTTATTTGTATAAATAATTTGGTTGAATACAAATAAAAAGGTTTTTAACAAATCTGCGAGGTGAAATTAAGTGAAAATATAATTATGAAATGATACAAGTGTGCAGCCATTGAAAAGATAATGGAATATGGTTTAATTAGATGTAAATAAGAAGAATAAAATAATATTTAATTAAAATTGGATGATTTACTAAATACAAGGAATAAGTTATACTAATTACTGGATTTGGTGATTATATGGAGGACGAATCAATCATTTAAAGGGAGTTGTCGGTGTAGCTGATTGATTTGGGTTGGTTACTACAAGGTAGGAGCTGAGGACAATGGAAAATTAGTTTGGATACCATCTGTTAGTGGAAATTTACCAGGAAGCTGTTAGATTGACGATCGCGTACAGGAGTTGAAGGAGTGAGACTGTATCTGCAGGAGCCCAGGGTTTTGATGTGTTGGAGTTGGTTGCGTGGTTGGAGGAGCATCGAGGTTAGGCTGTCAATGAGCTTAGCTGTGAACGTTAGGAGCAGTAGTGTTTAATGTGAATAGCAGTGAAATAAAAGGAAATCAGGTTGGTCTTAATTAGTTCTATAAAAGAATATTGAATAAGAAAAACAATTAAATGAGTGAAATAAAAATAACACAGTACTTACTCTGGTGATTTGAGTCATTGATTTGTAAATAGAAAGAATATTTGTCAATTTTGATTTGATTATTATTTGATAGTTGTTTAAAGTCAAACTGACATTTAGTAGCAGTCAATAATTAAAAATCCATATAAAATTAGAATATCAAAAAACAGATAACTAGATTAACGACTCACACCCTTTTACGAGTCTCAAATGCATTACATAATATTAAAGTAACTAACTATAGGATTTAAATGTAGAGAGGTGCAACCATTCTAATATATTGAGATATATAAATGAAATTCAGTAATAACAATTTTTTACCTATTGTAAGTATCTATATTAAAATATTTTTAGAATCAGTTATTTAAAAAGACAGGCTCGAACAGTCGAACACAGTTTCTTTGTTTTGTCAGTACAATCCAGATGTTTAGAGGGAGGGTATACCATCAGGGGTGGTTTCCTGCAGTGGCGTCGCTAGCATGTCATTTGTTTTTGGTACCATTCAACCAGAAAGAGAGATCCGAAAAACAAATGACATCCTAGCGACGCCACTGGTTTACTGAAATCTGGAACCCTTCTTCAGTTACTCTAGTTGAAATTAGTGCTAAAGGTGAACGGTAATACTTGTGTTGCGTGTTTAAATATTTTGAAGCAGTGTCGTGGGTATTTTGAAATTATAAACCATAAAATGGCCTCAACGTCAAAGGTTCTTCGTGAAAAAAACAAAATATTTTTAATTGGAAATGATGCAGATCAAATTATTAGTAGTAAGTTGCCCTCAAGTACTTTTTTACTTCCTTTTACAATAAAGGAAGTATTGGATTCGAAATTGAGTTTTCAACAGATCTTCACGTTTTAGAGTCCCCTGAACCCAAAAAACATATTTTTTTTCATTGGTCTGTCTGTCTGTGTGTGTCTGTCTGTGAACAGAATATCTCAAAAACCAAAAGAGGTATGGCGTTGAAACTTCATATATAAGTTTTGTGTACTATGTAGATGAGACAGCAAGCTTTTGAAGAAAATCGCATAACCGGAAGTAGGTGTTTACTCTTGTGATTTTTCAGTTTTTTTCGATTTTTTCAAAAACGATTTTTTTTAAATTTACGTTTTTATTTCATTTTTAATGTGTATTGATGTGTATTGATCCTATTTTAAATAAAACACCCGGTATATTATTATATTTTTGAATTTACCTTAAAATTCTAGAGAAAATTTGTCTCTTCAGCTAACGCTCTATTTTGTACCGTTTTTGTAGAATTTGTAATTTTTGAAAATTTTTGACAAATGGTTAAAAATTATAAATGAAATTTTTGGCTAATTATAAGATCACTGTAAAAGGAAGTTGTGTGAGTGTATCACACCAGATTTTTCTTATATGCGTATAGTTAAATTGAATTTACGTGAAAGTGTAAAATTAATTATTCAAGAAGTAGTTGTGTTTTAGCAAAAAGCGTACATTCCAGCTAAGGATAAACATCATTCTGTACAAAAGCAGGAATGATTATACTCTGAATGCAAGAATCTGGAAAAACGAAATAAAAGAACGAACTCCAAAAAAGAACAACAATTTGTTGAAAAATTAGACGATCTGTTCGATATCGCACATACGAACGCTCTAGAATTAATAGATGTAGAAGAAGATAAAAAGTTTTTGCTTCTTCAAAGGCAAAAAGGGCGACCAGGTTGTATGCTTGGTGTTGATATCAGGTTACATCAACAAGAGAAGAGAACTAAACAACGACTGGAAAGAGAAGATACAAGGAGAAAACGAGCTTACGAAGAGGTGGAAAATTTAAGTAAGTATATGTAATTGTTTAATTCACGTTACAAATGATATTGCGGAAAGAAGTAGTATTAAACTGATTGACGAATTACCAAAAAAGAGGACCAAAAGCACTAAAAGCAGTACTTGCTACAAATTGTTAGTGATTGTCGGCGTCAATATCCGGATTCCAGTAAAGCTTTTTTAGTAAGAAAAAAGTAACTATTGTGATATGTATTTCATTATTTTACATATAGGTATCTTGCAATACTTGTTTTATTCTTAAGTTTGTAAATAGAATTCTTTAAATTTATGTAACTTCAGTAATTATTTGATATGGTTCGTTCGTATACATACCACGGTGAAAAGTTTCATTCCTGTCTCGAGATAAAGTTAACCTCGATGCTACGTGTCTCGGTTAACTACTTGTCTCGGTTAACTACTTTATCTCGCGACAGTAATGAGACACTTTCCACCTCGGTATGTAATATACTATTCCCGCTGCTGATCATGTAAGTCAGTGATACAGCCTTAGTAACAAAACGTGTAAGTCGGTGATTATATTTGTTTGCTGCTTTCGCTTGACTACGGAACTTAATATTATTATTAAGTTCCTAGGATAATAAAATTAACAAGGCAAGATGCAGACTTAGACGTTTTGTTTATAATTGCAAGTGTTTATGTGACATGTAACACTCACAGGTGGCACGACTCACGAAAATTAATTCTGGTGACAGGTGACAAACCAAACGATTTTTTTTTAAATCTAGGAAAATTTCCATAAGCAGAGGGAAAATATAATAAGATAACTCGGAATCTATCGTCTATTAACTTTTTCGGCAGGCAACAAGCCGCGGATTTGCCTTGGCGTGTACTTGCCTACCTCAAATGTTAATAGGTCCTTACATTCCTTGTTACTTTAATAGCTGTTGCTTAATTCTATTATACAGGGTGTAGAAATGCTTTAGGCACCATAGGGATTTCAATGTTAATTTTTTCATATGAAAATATTTGCTTCCCTAATTATTTTAGAGCTAACTTGTACGGAAGTTTTTTGTAGAGAAAAAAATTCTGTATCCATTTGTGCCAGCATTTGACATTTTACATTTCGGAAAACCGAAAATTTAAAGAAATAAAATTGCTATTTTTAGACAAATCAGTGGTTCCTTGAAATTATTGAAGCATCTCAAAGCATCAACAAATTAGTTTGCTGTTTATTTGTTTGCATCTATCAAATGTAGCTGCAACCATGGCACTTATTGCGCCTGATCTGCTTCCAGAATACCACCACTTCAGAATTTGCACTGATTTTTGAAAAAATGATAATTCTAGTTTATTTCATTATTAGGTTTTCTGATGTAAAATGACAAAAATGATGGCATAAATGGATGCAGAATTGTTTGCTCTACAAAAAACCTATTTACAAGTTTGCTCTAAAATAATTAGGGAAGCAAATATTTTCATATGAAAAAATTAACATTGAAATCCCTATGGTGCGTAAAGCATTTCTACACCCTGTATATTTAATTATTAATAAAAAAACGTAATTTTTCAAGAATTTTTATCATTTTCTAATAGGTACTTAACGCATATTTTTTGAAATTCCAATAAGTATACGAAGAAATTGCTTATAACAAAATTTGTAGCAAATTAAATTTCCTTTTAGTTATTTTATTATCAAAATTTTGATACGACTTACTGTTCGCGAGATATTAGTTGATAATGAGTAAAAATCAAGTATACCTTGGAAATGTTTAAAATGGCTATTTTTGTATCTAGAATGCGAAATGCTACTTTTGCGTTCGAGAATGGAAGTTATTTTGCCGAGCTTTAGCGAGGCAAAATACCCATTTGAGAACGCAAAAGTATTTCGCATTCGAGATGCAAACAATGATTTTTCGAAAACTGCAATAAAACTAATATAAGAATAAAAAAAAATTAAATAAGGTAACTGTCAACGTTAATTGACAATTTTATATTTCATAAACAATTAATTTATGTTTGAACCACGGCCTGCTGAATTGTTTGACAAACGTCAAAGTGACGTATAAATTTAACTGACCGCAGTATCGGCACCTTCAATTTACATGTAGTACAACATAAATTAGTCATGTTTATAATAGTTTATAATAGTTATTAGTATCTATTGAAATTTTAAATTACTTCATAAAAAACTAATGTAGGCTACTTAATTAATAAAATCATAAATAAGTTCCTAAAAAATGACAATTTTTTTGACATTTCTTTTATGTTCTAGAACGCTAAAGAATTTTGCATTCTAGAACATAAAAGTATTTCGCAGTTAAGTGACAAAAAAGAATCACTTTGCTTACTGAGAATTTAACGAAAATGTCAACATTTGATGACAGTTTTCGAAAAAACCTATTTTTCTGTAGATTAGTGTTTCTTTTATGTAGCAAATACAACAAAAAGTTATTAAGAAAAGTTGTTTAGAATCAACATCTAGGCCCTTATACCAAATTTCAAAATCCTCGGCCAACTTGATTTCTCACATTTTCTTTTATGTTTAGGTTCCATATCAAAGAATTTTATTTTTAACAAAAACTGCCATGGAAAAACAAATATGTTTAACAAAGTATTTATTTCATAATAAAAAAACTTTGTTGATTTGGGAAATAAACAAAAGAAAATGTGAGAGGGATCCAAGTTGGCCGAGAATTTTGAAATTTGGTATAGGGGCCTAGATGTTGATTCTAAACAACTTTTCTTAATAACTTTTTGTCGTATTTGCCACATAAAAGGCACTTTACTCTACAGAAAAATAGGTTTTTTTCTACGACTACTACTAAAAGTAGACCTTTTAGCGCTAGCTTTTTTCACTAAAAATTACGTTTTATAATTCAGCTTGTTAAAAGTGAAATCAGCTGTTTACTTTTAGCACATGTGTTATAAAGTAAACAGCTGGTGTTGATTTAGAATTTTGAACTGGAAGTGAGGTTGTAAAGTTATTCTAGTTACTTCTTTGGTTAGAGGTAAAGTGTTTTTTAAATAATTCAAGCATTATGTAATGAACAAAGTAAAATGTGTACTATTATAACTACCTTTGATAACTAACTTTGACAGCTACCGGCTGTAGAAACAGTCACCTGCGTGTCAAGGCCATCTCTTTACTATGACATAAATTATAACTGTAATAAATGTAAAACTTTGTTAAATCGACATTTATGGATTAATAACAGTAAATTTAAGGCCGTAGAAAAATATTGTATGTAAACTCGTGCTAAAAGTGTTTGTGCACAAGACATGCTAATTTTCATGTCTCATGCATAAAAATCCACTTTTAGCACTTGTTGCACAAATACCTATTTTGAACATTTCCAAGGCATACTTGATTTTTCAAAACTGAAATTATATGTTAGAAATTCGCCTTTAACCAAGCAGGGCTGAGCCCCAAAAAATGAAAATTTAAATTGAGAATTTTTTACCTTTTGCAAGAGTCGTTTTACCTATCCAGAGACACACTGTATACAAAATAAAGAGTAGAGCGGTTACATGCTTGTAAATTTACCTTATGCACTAGATCAGTGTTAATGTGATTATTAATATAGAACTGCAATAAATACAATATCTGAAACTTTTTTGTGGTGCTTGATTATCCATGTTGCTCTTTGGATATTTCGGTAGAATACGAAATCTAAAATATGAACGTTTTGGTAGACAAATCTACTTTCATTTTCAACTAATTAAACTAAAAACTATGAACACTTACAGCCGTATTCATAGTCGTTCGCCAGCGGCTCGCCGGAGTTTCGTTATGAATAGTATGTTGGCGGCACTGTACGTCTATGTCAAATTCGAGGTTATCAGGTTAGGTTTTGTGTCAATTTCTGTCAAAACTGACGCAAAACCTAACCTGCTAACCTCGAATTTGACATAGATGTACAGTGCCGCCAACATACTATTCATAACGAAACTCCGGCAACTCGCCGGCAAACCGCTGGCGAACGACTATGAATACGGCTGTTAGTTTATTTTACTTCAGATGCAGTTTTCCATTTGACTACCTAAAGATATCTTGCCATGTGACATGTCCGGTCCAACTTTATTTCTTCGCAATGTGACATCTTCCACCTTGTTCTATGTCTTATCTCTGCATTAGTAGCATGGTCTCTTAAGGTACGTTCAGAAAGAAAACAGGTTACCTGCTTACTGGTTATCGGTGCCGGTCTTCCTCAGATGAGCAATTACTAATTGACAATCCTTTTTTAAAAATGAAAAGGAAAAGTGCAGTATACATCCTATAAATCGAGACCGTTCAAAATATGGTGAATATCACCACCTATTTAAGCAACTGAAATAGCACGAACACTAAGGCTGCCAACTATTGATTGGTACATTCAATCGTACGAATGCATTTTATGGCGAACGAGTTTTTAGAATCTATCAAATGTCAAACGCGAAATAAAACTTCACAGTTTTCGTAGCAATATATTTCGAATGTAAGAATATACTAATGAATGCGGGAGTTGCGGGACACATTTAACATTTTGCGAGATGATTTCAATGCATTATTTGAATGCGAGACGAGTACTGCTATTGCGGGACCGTCCCGCACAGATTTTTCGAATATATGCGGATGAGTCTAGGTACCTTCAACTATATTTTGCAATTAGTGTAACATAAGTTAACAAAAACTTGGTGTACCTAATTGGCATAAGCAGCCGATATTACCAGAAGAAAGACTTGATTTACAATAAGGTAAGTGATATGATTATATGAGGGATCTAGTTACAAAAGTCACATTCTCCCACATAACCAAATTTTGGGAAATTAGATAAAACTTCTGTGCGATTATTATAAAATGTTATTGTTACAATTTTATATCCCAAAAATTGAGAAAAAATAACGAATTTGAGAAGTGCCTATATATTGCTATGGTATATAGAGGCCATGTATTACATTAAATACAGTTATTTATTTACATGAATCAAAAATGAAAAGTTCAATACAGTAATTATACTAAAACGATAAGATGTGGAAAATTATGATAATGATTGCTTATTTAATTGAATAATAATTGAAACTCAATGATTCATTTTAAAAAGAAAGTTATTTCAAAATGAGTACGACTTGATGATGGTAATAAAAATTAACAATAAATACAAAGTTGAATACTGCATATGACAGAATAAAATTCTATTTGTAATAATTTATAAAGTGAGCACCATTCAAATTGATTTATAACATGTAGCAGGCAGGAATAATGGTAGTCTAGGATAGCAATAAAAAATTGGGATCATTATTAGAATAACAACTTAAAAACAACAACGAAAAATTTGATATAAAATGGATATAAACATTTTGTAATTGTGTAAATACATAATAAAACCCATTAAAAATAACGAAGAATTTTAATAAAACGTAAAGGGGTATGTTGGTTGCATATTACAAATGAAATAAATAGTCCAAGGCAAGATTTTTGGAATATCAAATACAATAAAAACTGGGATTGAAGAAAGCAGAACTAATTGGGTGTGTAGCAGAGGTCCAGTACATTGCAGGGAAGGTGCCATTGTGTGAGCTGCGAGGGGCGCTAGTCCGAGGCCATACACAAGTTTTGGTCTGTTGCGGATTGTATAAACTTGGAACGGGATCACTGGTGGAGGCTACAATTTGTCAATTAGATATGGATACATTGTTAGATGGTGGAGATACAATAAATACTTAGGCGTGATGGAGATGCTGTCAATGGTAAGAGGTCAGAGGCGTCTATAGGGCTGCAAGGTATCGCATTTTTGTTGGAGTTTGGAAGTGTCAGTGCAAAGTAAGTGGTAAAATTGAAGGTATCTGAATAAAAAGGTGATTAATTAATATTAAGAAAGCGACATTATAAAAATAAAGTAGGTACTTACCCAGATTACAGGGACGATGCTGTCAGTTTGACATTTAATTTAAAATTTAATGACAGAAGTATTTTAAATAATATACCTATGCAAATTTGAATCTAAATATCATACAGTCAAAACCATTGTAAAGGATTTTATTTATGTCATATTGATTGGGGGATTTCATTAAACACTGATTGGAAATAATAGTTGACAGCAAGTGACATTCAGTAATTGCAGCAACAAACAACTAACTAGATTTCGGCGAACCATACCCCGAGAAAAAGGAGTACTCATGTAATTTGAAATAAATTCAATTTAATTTTATAAAAAAAGAAAAATTTACAATACTTGAATTAAATAAGCATACACACGTATCCATTGCATAATAATATATATATAAATTTAAAACATGCAAAAAGCAGATATTTTAAGTTTTTGATTGGAGAATGCCAGTTTTGTAATTGACAGTTGGAAAATGTGAGTTTAGTAACTGACATTTTTGGAGAATGTAAGTTTTGTAACTCCCACGTTAGTACAGTCAAAATAAATGTAGAGCTAGGCAAAATTGCAACACAAATGATTCTTTTTGTATTATACTGTTAAAAGTGTGTATTTTAACATACTCAAAATCCCCATTAATCCCGGCCCGGCCCGGAAAATCAGTCAAAATCCAAGATGGCGACTGAATTTGCCGATTTTTGCCTTTCTCTCTATTTTACTGCATTTATTGCCGTAAAAAAGATAGTGTGTACTCAAAATAGGTACTTATTATGTACTGAAGTATGCCATTTACATCAACTCAAAATCCGCATTAATCTCGGCCCAGGAAATCAGTCAAAATCCAAGGTGGCAGCTGAATTTGCCATGTTTGAAATAACAGAGCTGGGTCAATAGTTGCCTCCTCTTTCTTGAACTTAATTAATGATACAGAAGAAATCGTCCCTTGTCATTTCGTTTCATTTTATACTCTATTCACTTTGGTCCCGGATTGTCAAAAATGACGTTTTATGGTAGCACTGTTAAATTTTGATTGGTTTTTTTGTTACTAATAGGTTGGACAACGCAAAACCGTCATTTTGAAAATTTGATGTTTGTTACCTGGCAACTTTTATTTATTTTTGCTTAAGTCAGTTCGAAATATAACCTATAATTTATAGTTTTGACATTAGTAGCTTAATTAATTGTTTCTAGTTACCAATAGCTTGAATTAAAAGTATTAACCATGATATAAAGGATTGTTTTTAATTGGATTTTGACATTGACAATCCGGGACTATAGTGAATAGAGTATATAAGAAAACACCCCCTGTCCCTTCATCTTCTCCACAATCTCCATACCAATGGTTTTAAATGTTTCAACATTTACATGTGCAGCTGCTGTGACACCAGTACCAAAGTTGGATCGTCTGAATAAGGTGAAATCAATCGCAGTAGCTGAAGTAGGTATCTTATCTAAGTCTTCTTTGTCTCGTTTCTTTAGTAATGGAGTCATATCTTTATGCTGTTCGCTAGACTCGTATGAAACGTTTGTCAGCTTCTGCATTGAGTTGTATTCCGAATACACAGGAATTGACAACATCCAAGTAATTTTTTGTATTTCGGACATACCACTACCTCTGATGAGACCGTCACTTGTCTTGAGTAACCTCATTAAACACTGCTCTATTACCAAATCTGCTGGCAATCCCACCCATATTTTATTTGTACGTCGTATCACATGACCACCTTTATTGAAAACAGCATAGACTTCAGGATGAGTGTTGTGAAGTTCAGTCATGTTCTGTAAGTAAAGGTAAACTGATTTTGCAGATGCTGCAAAAATGGGCAGGGCTTCTGTAAGAGACTCAAGTAGCATAGGAAATGATCCTAAACTACTAGCCCTGTTAATGAATTACTGTTACAAAAATCCTGTAAATGTTCTTTTACAGTTGTTTAAATGAGGAGATTTTCCTTTACCCAATTACATGTTCTAAAAAATCTCCTCATTTAGACAACTGTAAAAGAACATTTACAGGATTTTTGTAATAGTAATTCATTACAGGGCTAGATTAGAGTTTCTTGAAGCCATTTAAATAGATTAATTATATTTGAAAAAGAAGTATATGCGGAGTGTATCCGGTGCATATGCAACGTGTATGCGGAGTGTAGACAGTGTGTATGAGACGTGTATGCGGAGTGTGTGCGGTGCGTATGCGGAGTGCATGCGGAATGTATGCGGTGTGTAATCAGTGTCTATGCGGAGTGTATGCGAAGTGCATGCGGAGTATATAAAGATTGAATGAGGAGTGTATGCGAAATATATGCAGAGTGTATGCGGTGCATATGCGATGTGAATGCGGCATGTATGGGGAGTGTATGCGTATTGTATGCAGAATGTATTCGTAGAGTATGCAGTGTTTATGCGACGTGTATACGGAGTGTATGTAAAGTATATGCGGAGTGTATCCGGTGCATATGCGACGTGTATGCGGAGTGTAGGCAGTGTGTATGCGACGTGTATGCAGAGTGTGTGCAGTGCGTATGCGGAGTGCATGCGGAATGTATGCGGTGTGTAATCTGTGTCTATGTGGAGTGTATGATATTAGTACGCAGATTGTATGCGGAATGTATTCGGTATGTATGCGACGTATATTCGGGGTGTATGCGGAGTGTATGTGGTGTGTAAGCGGTGTCTATGCGGAGTGTATGCGAAGTGCATGCGGAGTATATAAAGATTGAATGAGGAGTGTATGCGGAGTGTATGCAGAGTATATGCCGAGTGTATGCGGTGCGTATATTGTACCCCCTTTTTATAACTTACCTTGGAAGGCTCACGCGTCTCCGACTAGCTCAATACACGGCTGCTATTAGGGTCTAATGTCTGTGGGCTTTTAGTTTGCTTCACTTTCTCATAAAGGTATTAGTTCAGTAATAAAAAGAAATGGGCGCCATAACTTTATTATCAAGTGTTATTTTTTTTTAATACTTACAATCGGTTGTATACTCAATCTTACAATTCATTAATTGTAACGTTTGACCCAACTCGAACGCGAGTTCGAGTAATTAAACATAATTTCACGCATTCTCCCTGGGCTTGCACCATGTTAGGTACCGGAACACCGCGCCGAGAGTACAACGTGACGCCACCGCAAACAATCGCAGTAACACCTCTTCGCACTAGACCACGAATCCCCGCTCCAGCGACCTCTGATTACGCCCGCACCAGGTATAAAAGGAGAAATCGAAGCCTCAACAAGACAGAATTTCCTAGAATTTGCCTAGTCCTCTCCTTGCTTACGCTCTCTCAGGAGTGTCTCCGGACTTTTCAAGAGGACCCCGACCAGTTACCCGAGCTCCTGGACGCTAAGATTGTCGTCAGACTCTTCAGCGTTGTTCCCCGAGCTCCTGGACGCTAGGATTGTCGTCAGACTCTTCAGCGTTGTTCCCCAAGTACCTGGACGCTAGGATTGTCGCCAGACTCTTCAGTGTCGTTATCCAGACACCTGGACACTAGGATTGTCGTCAGACTCTTCAGTGTCGCTCCCCAAGCACCTGGACGCTAGGATTGTCGTCAGACTCTTCAGCGTTGTTCTCCAAGCACCTGGACGCTAGGATTGTCGCCAGACTCTTCACCGTCGTTGTCCAAACACCCGGACACTAGGATTGTCGTCAGACTCTCCAGTGTCATTCTCCGAGCCCCCAGTGACCTAGAAAGTCTTCTCAGGCCCGACGACGACGACGTCGAACACCTAGTTACAAGGAGAGCTTTGCCAAACTCGCCGACGACGTCCTCCAGAGTTTGGACACCCGGGAGGCCAAGTCGAGCTCGCCGGTGACGACTCCGTCCGTGAAGCAAGTTTCCCGGCACCAGGACAGCCCCGCCGAACGAGCCAGAGGACGTTGCCCATAAACAGTGCATATTTGATCGAAATTCACTTACCTGGGGCAGTAAAACAGCTGGCAGGTAAAACAAATTAATTTCGTCGTCCACCAACTGAACACTTGGAGTTCCACCGTTAAACACAAGACGCACTAGGTATGCATACAATTTAGTTTGATATTGACCACAGTTTCGTATATTTAACAATTTCATGACCGAGTGTATTGTTATTGTCCGCCATTACGTGGCGGTCCGCTAACCTGTCATATTATTTGTTCAGGTCCGACGCAATGCCTACACGACACTGGAACTAATGTATATACAAGCTGTCCCGAAATAGAGCGTCACCGCCCGATTACCAGCGAGCGAAACGCCCCGTTAGAGGAATTAATTAATTTTTATAAACATCGTTACATTTTATTATTTCATGTGTTTTTTAATACAATTTAATTTAATGTATATAGTTAAAGATTATTATACAATGGTAGAATGTTGGTCTGTGTTTCATTCCTACGTTACTGAGTTTATCACCTGGATCTTGGCATTTTGAGCAAACCTTGGGAAGCCAGTTTCAATCTGGCAGTTGTAACAATTAAATTAAATTAAACTACCCCGTCAGGCTAAAGCTAGGAAAGTTAGTGATCGAAGAGCAGAGCTCGATAAGATGCCCATTTAGGGCAGGGAAGCTCTTTTTATAGGGGTCCGTACTCCCACTGCTTCCTTCCGGCTGTAGGTTTATTTAGAGTGGGATGAATTTCGTTGCTTTAAGGGGTGGTTTGTTACTTTATTTATTAATTCCGGGTTTGTGCCTTTATTGTTGTTTGTGGATTTTTTAATGCCATTTTTCAGACAGTTGGTCTCAAGGCGCGTCTATTGATATCCCACTTGCCTATATTGGAAGGATTTTTTTGTATAGCGCGGCTTTTAATTAATTCGCGGGTGGGTTTTGATTAATCCTCATACGCTGGGAGCGGGTGTTTTCACCTTTCGTTAATGCTGCGTCTTACGTGGCCTTTTGTCCGGCTGTCGACTTTGTAATCAGCTTAGGGGCCGCTGACCGGCAAGCTATTTGTGTTTGGGCGTAGAACTTTCCCTTTGAGCGATGCGATATTTCAAAAGTTATTTATTTATTTGTAGCGTGCCGGTTTTTGCCTGGCTCTTACAAGTTTATAAACAATTCCCTACAGTTCTTTTTCTTCTTAGTTATTTATTTATCGTGATCCTCGCGTTTGTGGATTGGAAACAATTTGTAAAATTGTTTCTATTCTTTTGGGTGCGTAAATCGGCCGGCGGACGGCTGGTTTTGATTTGATTTCTGCTTCGCCCGCGTTGTATATTTCTTTTACGCTAACCTCACGTTTCTCAGTGTTAGATAATTAACGGCCAGTTAATGCTGGAAAGTCTGTTTATCCTTTACTTAATTAGCTGCATTATCTAACTGTGGTTCCTTCGGCCTCATTTTCTGGGGTTTTTCCGTAGTTGCTTAGGCGAGCTAGGGCCGAGGCGTTTTTATTAGGGGGCTTTTGTCGGCGGCTTCTTTTATGGTCTTGTTTTGACAATTTCGGGAGAGGTCAGCGTTTATTCTGAAATCGCGGGGTGTTCGCGATTTCGTTTGTTTTAAAAATTAAGCGGCGTTGGGACGCGATATTGACGCTAATCTCTCTAGTATGGCGGCTTATTTTCGCCCTCGAGGAGGTTTAGCGTAGGTGAATCATATCAAATCTATATTTGGTTTAATTGAAGTTACTCCAGGTAGTATAAGAAAAGTCCCTTATGGTTAAAAGCTTACTACTGTTACCAAACATTTCTTGGAAGGCCAGCCTTCAGCTGGCCTAACTATTTTTATTACCCTTATATCGATTCTCTGGAAATGTATGTGATCATATTATGTGTATGTGTTTGTAAAATGCTCGCGCAAGCATTCTAAGATTTCTAAGGCATTCTGTACCAAGATTTGAATCGAAATACACGTCTTTATAAGTTGATTATTAAATTAGTGCCTTCCACCCAAAATCTTATAACACTACATGACAATTGATATATACTAACTTGACAGCTGCAAAACTGCTCAAGTCCCCGTTCAGGATTATTAGGAGGTAACAATTCTTTTACTTTGAAACTAGTTTGTTATCTATTAGCATCATGGCTTATGCCCTTATTTAACGATATCCAAGCTATGACGGTGGTCTAATTATATAAACAATCTCTAACCAATTTTAACTCATTTAGGATTAACATACGGTTAATGCAGAGAACCCTTGAATCTGGATCTCTTCATCTTCCCAATATTAAGAAGAAAACCCCATCGTCGAACCAAAGAAGCGGCCTTTGATTGGTGAGTAATCTTCTAACAATTAATAAGTTTTTTAACAAAGTTCTCCTTCCTCTTTTATTTCTCCCCTTGCGTCCTCCCAATCATCTTGGAGCACATCAATACACCCCTCCATGATGAACATAGAACTAACCAGGAGCTGGGAACTAGTGAGGAGGCCTAAGAGCTGAACCAAGGTAAACCCCCTGATTAAGATTTGTATGTATTAGCTTCCTAGTTACCTACCAGTTAAATAATAACTGCCCTTTTCAGAAAGAAAATGTTCATTGGATTTATCCTATCTACCTGAAAAATTATTATATCTTAATATAATGTTGAATTTATTGATTAAAGCCTTACTATTTTCTCTGTATCCTTCTTAAGCTGGGATTTATAAGTACCTAGTATCGCTTCTCGTCGACTCAGAGAAGCTTCTTTCAGATTTCTCAACCAAACAGGAAGTAATAATTTTTGTTATTTATTGTTTTAATAATATAACCACGAGCCTTCTAAAATATTTACTCTTAATTTAATAAAAGGGTAGGCAACCCCTTATACTGATTCTGCACTTTAAGTTGCCTATCTATCAGGTTTTAATAATACCTAGCGGTATCCTTGTAGTAGTTAAGCTATGTACTGCTACAATATGGTGCATATGCGATGTGATTGCGGCATGTATGGGGAGTGTATGCGGAGTGTATTGGTAGAGTATGCAGTGTTTATGCGGAGTGTATCCAGTGCATATGCGGTGTGTGTGCGACATGTATGCTGAGTGTAGGCAGTGTGTGTGCGACATGTATGCTGAGTGTAGGCAGTGTGTATGCGACGTGTATGCGGGCTGTACACTAGGGTGGAACGAAAAAAACAAGTTTTCATTTTTAATTTGTAATAGTGCGGAAAAGTTGCCTTTTGGTGTAGATAAGATTACACAAAAATATGAAAAATATTGGACCACGCTTGAGGTGCCTCAAGGACGATCAAGTTTCATAAAATTGCAATTTTCGCTATATTTTTAAGGTTTTTTTAAGAAGCTGTCAAATATTTTTTTTTATTTCAAATACTATCAACAAAGTAGTTTTTAATATAAAAAAATACATACAATTTTTTTTTAACTTTTTGCATTATGTTTTGAGGTGCCGCAAAGTTTTATAAAAACACACTTTTTGCAACTTCTTTTATGTGTCTCGATTATGCAGTAAAAAGTTTCAAATAGGTGTTTTAATATGAATAGAAAGATAAAGACAGTTTAACTATTGCATTGGCATCCGGGAGCATGAGTCATGGCCGGAGCGAATGTTGGGAGGGGGGGGAGACTTGGATGTAAGCACAGGGGAAGACAAAACCAAAGTAATAGACAGGATAAAAATTAGACGAGCAAGATCAAAGAATCGAAGAGATCTCTATAATGACAGCCTTTATGATCAGATAAGCAAAAATAGAGGATTATTTTTTGAAGAAAGAAAAGGCAAAACAAGTGTTCAAGAAAAGAAAGGAACTAGTGCAAAAAAGTTATTTCAGAAGAGCACGTTTCAGTAATAAGAGGAACCAAACTCAAAGTTTTTAGGCCACATAACACCTAAATCTGGCACTGGAAAAGACTTAGCAGACAGTATACCGGAGTTTCTTGAAGATAGAGGAACACAACGAACAACTTTTGAACTTTACTGCTATTGGCTGTGATGGAATCGTTGTAAATACTGGACATAATAATGGTGTGACTTCTTTGATGGAAAATGAAATAGGAAGACATTTATAATTGTTTGTTCCATGGAAATGAGCTACCTTTGCGACATCTTTTTTGTAATTTAGATGGTAAAACAAAGAGAACCAATGAGTTTAAAAACGAAATAGCTCAGCAGCTGGAAAACTGTGCTAATCTTCCTGTGGTTACTTTCTTGCCAATTGAAAATAACCTTCCTCTTTTGGAGAACATAAATGATTTAACTACAGATCAGTAGTATTTATTGGATATCTATATCGCTGTATCAAGTGGAAATTGCCAGTTAGATTTATTTTTAAAAAACTCTGGAAAACTTCCTCACTCTAGGTGGCTTAGCAAACCGTTTACTTAGATTGTATGTGGCAACTACAAATCCAACTGAAAACCTTAAGAACGTTCTCGACCCGGTTATTCAAAGAAATGGGTACTTTGCTGCTGCAGAAAATGTCCTTTTGTCCATGCTATGTGATAAGCACAAACATGTAATCGAACTTGGATAACGACGTGCTTTAAAAGCAAGAACAGAAAGTAGAGGCGGAGTCAGGAAGTTTAAGGTTCCACAGATAAACTTTGACGCAAAGGATTACATCGACATGATCTCATGGGCTGTTTCCAGTCACTCTCTCAAATACTTTATACAGAAGACATCTGAAGCTCAACCAAATAGTAAAGTCGACTTTCCCCGACTTCCTTGTTACACGCAAGCAGCGGAAAAAACTGTGAAACTGGTGACCGAATCGGCTCAAAATGTCTTTGATTCAATCGCAAGAGAAGGATATACAGGGTGAGGCACATAAAGTGTTACAGAGCAATAGCACTCAAACTATTGATCACATCCAAAAATGTTTCAGACAAAAGTTTCAGTGTTCGAGAATGCCGTCATACTGGACCAACCTATTTTTTTATCGGTGGAGGCGCTGAAGCTACGTCAAGGTCAACTCCAGATTTTTAAATGGAACTATGTATTTTTTTTCGGTGACATTATTACCGATTTTAAGACAAATTCAGCTACCTGCAACACAAGGTCATTCTAGTTAGCAAAGTATGAAGATAGTCAAAAAATCGAAAAATATCGGAATAATCACTTTCAATGGATCCACTAACCTTGATTTGGTTCTACCTACAGAAGATGCTCGAAGTGATGACCCTCGACTTGTAAGCACTTGTTAATTCGCTGATGAAAAGACCGTCTAACTTCAGCTAACATTTGTGGTGTAATTTCGGTACATGCTCGTCGTATTCTGTCTTTCATGTCGTCAGGCATGGTAGGTGCTACCGCCATTACGCGATCTTTGACAAAACCCCATAAAAAGTAATCTGCTGATGTTAGATCTGGCGATCGAGGTGGCCAAGCTATAGGACCGCCTCGTCCTATCCACTTTTCGCCAAAAATCTCGTTATCACTTGTCTTAAACACAGAGCATAATGGGGTGGTGCACCGTCGTGTTGACTCGTGTTTGTGGCACTGTTGCATTTTTCGATTTTTTGACTATTTTCATACTTTGACACATGACAATTGATATATACTAACTTGACAGCTGCAAAACTGCTCAAGTCCCCGTTCAGGATTATTAGGAGGTAACAATTCTTTTACTTTGAAACTAGTTTGTTATCTATTAGCATCATGGCTTATGCCCTTATTTAACGATATCCAAGCTATGACGGTGGTCTAATTATATAAACAATCTCTAACCAATTTTAACTCATTTAGGATTAACATACGGTTAATGCAGAGAACCCTTGAATCTGGATCTCTTCATCTTCCCAATATTAAGAAGAAAACCCCATCGTCGAACCAAAGAAGCGGCCTTTGATTGGTGAGTAATCTTCTAACAATTAATAAGTTTTTTAACAAAGTTCTCCTTCCTCTTTTATTTCTCCCCTTGCGTCCTCCCAATCATCTTGGAGCACATCAATACACCCCTCCATGATGAACATAGAACTAACCAGGAGCTGGGAACTAGTGAGGAGGCCTAAGAGCTGAACCAAGGTAAACCCCCTGATTAAGATTTGTATGTATTAGCTTCCTAGTTACCTACCAGTTAAATAATAACTGCCCTTTTCAGAAAGAAAATGTTCATTGGATTTATCCTATCTACCTGAAAAATTATTATATCTTAATATAATGTTGAATTTATTGATTAAAGCCTTACTATTTTCTCTGTATCCTTCTTAAGCTGGGATTTATAAGTACCTAGTATCGCTTCTCGTCGACTCAGAGAAGCTTCTTTCAGATTTCTCAACCAAACAGGAAGTAATAATTTTTGTTATTTATTGTTTTAATAATATAACCACGAGCCTTCTAAAATATTTACTCTTAATTTAATAAAAGGGTAGGCAACCCCTTATACTGATTCTGCACTTTAAGTTGCCTATCTATCAGGTTTTAATAATACCTAGCGGTATCCTTGTAGTAGTTAAGCTATGTACTGCTACAATATGGTGCATATGCGATGTGATTGCGGCATGTATGGGGAGTGTATGCGGAGTGTATTGGTAGAGTATGCAGTGTTTATGCGGAGTGTATCCAGTGCATATGCGGTGTGTGTGCGACATGTATGCTGAGTGTAGGCAGTGTGTGTGCGACATGTATGCTGAGTGTAGGCAGTGTGTATGCGACGTGTATGCGGGCTGTACACTAGGGTGGAACGAAAAAAACAAGTTTTCATTTTTAATTTGTAATAGTGCGGAAAAGTTGCCTTTTGGTGTAGATAAGATTACACAAAAATATGAAAAATATTGGACCACGCTTGAGGTGCCTCAAGGACGATCAAGTTTCATAAAATTGCAATTTTCGCTATATTTTTAAGGTTTTTTTAAGAAGCTGTCAAATATTTTTTTTTATTTCAAATACTATCAACAAAGTAGTTTTTAATATAAAAAAATACATACAATTTTTTTTTAACTTTTTGCATTATGTTTTGAGGTGCCGCAAAGTTTTATAAAAACACACTTTTTGCAACTTCTTTTATGTGTCTCGATTATGCAGTAAAAAGTTTCAAATAGGTGTTTTAATATGAATAGAAAGATAAAGACAGTTTAACTATTGCATTGGCATCCGGGAGCATGAGTCATGGCCGGAGCGAATGTTGGGAGGGGGGGGAGACTTGGATGTAAGCACAGGGGAAGACAAAACCAAAGTAATAGACAGGATAAAAATTAGACGAGCAAGATCAAAGAATCGAAGAGATCTCTATAATGACAGCCTTTATGATCAGATAAGCAAAAATAGAGGATTATTTTTTGAAGAAAGAAAAGGCAAAACAAGTGTTCAAGAAAAGAAAGGAACTAGTGCAAAAAAGTTATTTCAGAAGAGCACGTTTCAGTAATAAGAGGAACCAAACTCAAAGTTTTTAGGCCACATAACACCTAAATCTGGCACTGGAAAAGACTTAGCAGACAGTATACCGGAGTTTCTTGAAGATAGAGGAACACAACGAACAACTTTTGAACTTTACTGCTATTGGCTGTGATGGAATCGTTGTAAATACTGGACATAATAATGGTGTGACTTCTTTGATGGAAAATGAAATAGGAAGACATTTATAATTGTTTGTTCCATGGAAATGAGCTACCTTTGCGACATCTTTTTTGTAATTTAGATGGTAAAACAAAGAGAACCAATGAGTTTAAAAACGAAATAGCTCAGCAGCTGGAAAACTGTGCTAATCTTCCTGTGGTTACTTTCTTGCCAATTGAAAATAACCTTCCTCTTTTGGAGAACATAAATGATTTAACTACAGATCAGTAGTATTTATTGGATATCTATATCGCTGTATCAAGTGGAAATTGCCAGTTAGATTTATTTTTAAAAAACTCTGGAAAACTTCCTCACTCTAGGTGGCTTAGCAAACCGTTTACTTAGATTGTATGTGGCAACTACAAATCCAACTGAAAACCTTAAGAACGTTCTCGACCCGGTTATTCAAAGAAATGGGTACTTTGCTGCTGCAGAAAATGTCCTTTTGTCCATGCTATGTGATAAGCACAAACATGTAATCGAACTTGGATAACGACGTGCTTTAAAAGCAAGAACAGAAAGTAGAGGCGGAGTCAGGAAGTTTAAGGTTCCACAGATAAACTTTGACGCAAAGGATTACATCGACATGATCTCATGGGCTGTTTCCAGTCACTCTCTCAAATACTTTATACAGAAGACATCTGAAGCTCAACCAAATAGTAAAGTCGACTTTCCCCGACTTCCTTGTTACACGCAAGCAGCGGAAAAAACTGTGAAACTGGTGACCGAATCGGCTCAAAATGTCTTTGATTCAATCGCAAGAGAAGGATATACAGGGTGAGGCACATAAAGTGTTACAGAGCAATAGCACTCAAACTATTGATCACATCCAAAAATGTTTCAGACAAAAGTTTCAGTGTTCGAGAATGCCGTCATACTGGACCAACCTATTTTTTTATCGGTGGAGGCGCTGAAACTACGTCAAGGACAACTCCACTTTTTTAAATGGAACCATGTATTTTTTTTTTCCGATGACGTTATTACCGATTTGAAGACAAATTCAGCGACCTGAAACACAAGGTCATTCTAGTCACGCAAAGTATGAAAATAGTCAAAAAATCGAAAAATGCAACAGTGCCACAAACACGAGTCAACACGACGGTGCACCACCCCATTATGCTCTGTGTTTAAGACAAGTGATAACGAGATTTTTGGCGAAAAGTGGATAGGACGAGGCGGTCCTATAGCTTGGCCACCTCGATCGCCAGATCTAACATCAGCAGATTACTTTTTATGGGGTTTTGTCAAAGATCGCGTAATGGCGGTAGCACCTACCATGCCTGACGACATGAAAGACAGAATACGACGAGCATGTACCGAAATTACACCACAAATGTTAGCTGAAGTTAGACGGTCTTTTCATCAGCGAATTAACAAGTGCTTACAAGTCGAGGGTCATCACTTCGAGCATCTTCTGTAGGTAGAACCAAATCAAGGTTAGTGGATCCATTGAAAGTGATTATTCCGATATTTTTCGATTTTTTGACTATCTTCATACTTTGCTAACTAGAATGACCTTGTGTTGCAGGTAGCTGAATTTGTCTTAAAATCGGTAATAATGTCACCGAAAAAAAATACATAGTTCCATTTAAAAATCTGGAGTTGACCTTGACGTAGCTTCAGCGCCTCCACCGATAAAAAAATAGGGTGGTCCAGTATGACGGCCTTCTCGAACACTGAAACTTTTGTCTGAAACATTTTTGGGTATGATCAATAGTTTGAGTGCTATTGCTCTGTAACACTTCATGTGCCTCACCCTGTATAAGAGCAAAAATTGACTCACGTGAGAACATGCCAAAATTTGATACAAAAAAACAGTTTAATATGTCAATGAAGTAGAAACAAACATTTTGCAGCTGTAACATTTGTAATTATTAAAGGTTTTTTTAAATCATAAAAAAGGAACTTTCAACGTCTTTAAAAGTGTATTATATTTTTTACGTGTGCTCTAATAAAAAAATATATAATTGATTTGATGAGTTTTTATTTCAACCTTATTTACTACTATTTGCAACAACAATAGTTCTCAAAAGTTTCAAAATTAACAAAAATACAAACTTTTTGATATTAAAAGATATTATTTTATTATTATATTTTGTAATTAATAATTTTTTCCAATTCTAATGCTTATATATGTATTTACAACTATCTTTTCTAACATTATATGTACGACAAAACCATAAAAAATAATTTATCAATGTCTATAATTTTTCAATTTTTAAATTTTTTTTACAAACTTTTAGCTCTTGGCGGCACCTCAAGATGTTGTAGTATAACAACCAAATTTTGTTTTCTTCTTTTTGAACCTAAAAGGCAACTTTTGCCCACTATTACAAAACTAAAATTAAAAAAAAAATAAAAAAGGCCGTTTTCGTTCCACCCTAATGTACACGGAGTGCATGCGGAGTATACGATGTGTGTATGCAGAGTGTATGCAAAGTGTATGCAAAGTGTATACAAAGTGTATGCGGAGTGTATGCTGTGCTATGCGGAGTGTATGCGACGTGCATGTGGAGTGTATGTGGTCTCTATGCGGAGTGTATGCGGTGCTTATGCCGTGTGTATGCGAAGTGTATGCGGTGCTTAAGCGGTATGTATGCGGAGTGTATGCGAAGTATATGCGGAGTGTATGCTGTGTCTATGCGGAGTGTATGACACGTGGATGCTGTGCCTATGCGGAGTGTATGCAGAGTGTATGCTGTGTCTATCCGGAGTGTATGCGACGTGTATACAAAGTGTATGTGGAGTGTCTGTGGTGTCTATGTGGAGTGTATGCAAAGTGCATGCGGAGTGTATGCTGTATCTAGGCGGTGTGTATGCGGAGTGAAAGCGAATTGTATGCGGAGTGTATGCTGTGTCTATGCAGAGTGTATGCGACGTGTATGTGGTGTCTATGCGAAGTGTATGCGGAGCGTATGTGGTGTCTATGCGTAGTGTATGCGGAGAGTATGCGAAGTGTGTGAGACGTGCATGCGGAGTGTTGTATGCGGAGTGTATGAGGCATGTATGCGAAGTGTATGTGGTGCCAGCCTCCTGGAATGGATAGCTGTATATGATCAGCAATGAAAGGGTTAATATTATACATTGAGGAAATAATCAATGGGTTATATTCCAGCATGTCATTATATACAGTGCCTTCATAAATGATCGAACATTTTTGAATGATCATTATTTTGGCACCATTTATTTATGTTGGTGGCACTGTAAGTCTATATCAAATTCGAGGTTAGCAGGTTAGGTTTTGCGTCACTCTGTGTCTAACAACTTGCGAACTTAAGCAAGGGTTTGTGTAAATGTTATGTTCTTTGATGGCTCGTGAACTCTTACCCATGATTTGGTCCAGAGCAACTTTGACTCTGATGATGCAAGCTGCAATGTCTTGCAAAACGTTAGCCTATATTGGTGCACAAACAGTAAAAAGGCCAAATATACCTAAGTATCCTTGTTCACAAGGTACTCGAATAACACAGACCAAATCATGGGTGACTTGTAAGTGTTCATGAGCCACCAAAGACCATAACGTTACACAAACTCTTGCTTGAATTCACAAGGTGTTAGGCATATTAAACCAACAAATGCTGGGTGCTTATCTACAAAGACGACACGGTCTAAGCCAAAATTTAATTCTAATATTGACAATGTGAGTAACCGCAAAGGCCTCAAACATAAAATTCTAATAAATATATTAGTTTTAAAATGTAACTTTTTGGATTAACCGTGAACATTCCACAACTGAATTTTATAACTGAGATCCTTCCATGGAAAAATAAACATTACATCACTATTTATTAATAGCAGTAGCAAGATTGCAAACCCATTTGAAAATAAATAAGTTGAGTGTCCATCATATACATTTCACTTTTTATAATCTTTCAGACTTACAATTCTAAATACAAACATTTTTATGTACCCGTGAATACCAATTGACATTCTATGAAATAATATATACATCTTTCAAGTAAATATTACACCTATGAATTATAAATAATTGGTACCAGTTTTTAATTTAATAATTACACCATTGACAACATTCCATATCAATAAAAAGTTGGAGCAATTACAATTTTCTGTGTACAAACCAATCTGTAAGCATACAGTTTCAATGTATTAAATGTAAATTAAGCAACTCCTTTTTGTAAAGGTTCCCAACGTACAGTATAAGGTCTAAAATCTTGCAGGCTCCCATTGGCAACAGTGTCTTTAATCCATTCTACAATAACATGCCTAGCACTTTTTGGACATGGGATACTTTGTTCTGTTACGGAATCTTCTAAATGCAGCACATGTGTTGCTTTCTCCCAGTTGTCGGATTTTAAAATCAACCCACCATATGCAGTAAAATACCGCATCCACTCCGCAAACTCCTCCTGCCCCCCATTTTCAACCAGCAACTTAATATCTTCAAATATGTTTGGTAATGGATTCTCAGCTTTTGCCACAGGATCTGGTTCAGCCACCTTTTTCTTTTTAGTTTTTACTTGTTTAGAAGATGTAAGTACCTCTCTAGTCTCAGACGAACTACGCTTCAAAGGAAAATTGGGTTTTGTAACAAAATTTGACAAATCTTTTTTAATGGGTTTGTTAGGTTCTAAGTCTTTTTTACTGCTACCTTGTTCGTCCTTTTCGATTAGCAGCTTTATGTCAGTACTTTCTTTGGATTTCTGGAAGAGATTTTTTAATTCATCTAAGCTTGTGGCCGTTTTCCAATTTTTGTCATCCCTTATCTTAGTTACTCGCGGAAAACGAATTGATATGCCATCAGCCGTATGTACTTCGTGCTGGGTAAATTCTGCGCCCGTTATTTCCCATACGGGTTGCTCTTTGGGATTTTTGGCTACAAAATCAGGAATCATTGTTTTCGTGCAAGTCAACCAGTTCGGAATTTTACCTGGATCAGAACTAATCTCAACCATTTCTAATTCGGTTTGAAGCTTTTCCAAAGTTTTATCATCATGACCGGTATGGACTTTTGTAACCGTACAGAATCTGTCAATATTTTTATCATAGCAACCCATAAGAAACACCGACATCATGCCTGCTTTTCTTCCTGTTCCATACCACGCCCCCAAGACTATTAAATCAGCTGTATCTGCTATAGCCCCATCATGGAGATAGTCTTTTTTAACTTTTAACCAGTGTCTTTTCCCTGGCTCATAAATACTTTTGATGTCTTTGAGAACCAAACCCTCTAGGCCCATTTCCAATACTTTTGCGATCATACTGGACAGCTGCTTGGGTTTAGTTATTGTTTCCATTTCAGAAAAAACAATGCGATTTGGAATTTCGGTCATATTTTCCTTTAAAACCTTTTTTCTGTACTCAATAGGTTGCTTGACTAGCGACTCGCCGTTGTAATAAATGCAATCAAAAACAAACAAGCACACATTGGCATCCTTAAATTCTGACTTTTTATGAATGCCCAGGGAACCGAACGGCAGTGGCTTGCTCGTTGCCGTGTCTACCATTAAAATTTCACTGTCCAAGATCAAATCTTTTGCGTGAGGAAATGCCTTAGGGATGTAGTCTTTAAAATGGGAAACTTTATGTGGCAGCACAGGTTTCAGACTTCGGGAAAAGTACTTGAAATCACTTCCATGTTTATGAACCTGCACTCTTTCCCCGTCATATTTTATTTCGGAATACATTCCATTAGGGCACTTCTTCATCGCTTGCTCGATCGACTTACAGGGTTCTGCCAACATGGGCTGCACTGGAGTCATAATACTTATGGACGCTTTTACCCGAGCAGGATTGTCCTCAGATGTTTTACTGGAGCCCCCCAAGCAACGGCTAATCACAGTATTTAAATCTCTCGACGCTTGGTAAGCTTGGTAGGCGTCTGGATGGACACCCTGCAAAATGTGCTTTGCACCTGCATTCATTCGCAAGTCATGCTTCACTAGCCGTATGATAATCTTTAGATCATTGGATGTGCATCTAGCAGCAAACTGTTTGAAATGATTCAACTGATCGTCTTCTTTTGTAAGCTGAGATAACGCCTCAAGAAAATCATCCACTTCTTGCACAGTCAACAAGCTTTTTTTGGCTGGTTGGAACTTCTTGCTTTCCTGAAAAAAGTGCTGAATTGTTTCTCCTATGTCGTTTTGTTTCAAATGCTCCATCATCATTATTTGGTCAGTGTGGAATATTTTGCTGAAGAGTTTAATCAGCTGTTTGCTTTGCAAGTTATATATCCGCTTGACAACCCCAGGGAGTAGCAGTCGACACCACTGCGTTATATTTCCCTTAAAGCCCTTTCCATCACTGCCTTTGGTAAAAACAGCGTTGACCAAATTAGTCTTTTCTGTATAGCTGTTAACATTCGATATATCTTTCACAAGACGTCTAAACTCCCTAAAAAACAAATCTTTATGTACGGCATCTAAATCTTTGCTACTATTAGAGATGTCTGCCTTTGAACTACTACTCGATGTTCTTCTAACCGGGCTCTTTTTTTTCGGTAAAGGTTTTGTCAGAGCAGCTGGCTTCTTCGGTGAAACTTTGATCCCATACTTAACAGAAATGGCCTTTTCACTTTCCTCGATCCTTTTCAGAATGTCCTCCTTGTCTTCATCCTTCAAATCGTCCCAACCATCCATGTCATCAGACGATTCAATTCGCTTGGTGGTTACGCGCTGCTTTAAGAATTGTTCGAAGATGCAGTCCAGGTGGTGCCAATTTTTCATTTTGCCACTGCCAAAGGGGCTTGGTGCAACTTTGGCTATTCTCAACTCCCCTTGCAGACATTTTTCTTTGCATTTCTTGCAAGCTGCCCTCCCTTGCTTAGCACGATCCACACAAAATGGCTTTTCTTCCGTAGTGGCAGCTTCCGTGTCCGACATCCTGTATCACCTGTCAATTTAAAAAATCAAATGTAAGTGATTATGACTTGCTAGTAATTTTGATTTTTAAGCTAAAAACTATGTTTTCTGAGCAGTTACAATTGTTTTGTATACATGCATAATGACTATGAGTTATTTCAATCTGTGTCAATTACATCCTAGCAACTTTTCCCAGATTGTTAATGTTTGGTAGTTTGTTATGGACAAGGTCTACTTTAGACACTGAGTGGTTAATTAGCAGAGTTCAAAGGAAAGCACTGGTTAGTTTTTCAAAATTCCAAATGAAAACAAAAATTTACAAAATGGGTGTGCATTTCTGCATCCATTCACTCAGATCAGATTATTTTTACTTCCGTTTACAATAAAGGAAGTATTGGATTCACCCCAAAAATTCGAAATTGAGTTTTCAACAGATCTTCATGTTTCAGAGTCTGTCTGTCTGTGTGTCTGTGTGTGTATATATGTCTGTAAACAGAATATCTCAATAACAAAAAGAGGTATGGCGTTGAAACTTCATATATAAGTTTTGTGTACTATGTAGATGCGACAGCAAGCTTTTGAAGAAAATCGCATAACCGGAAGTAGGTGTTTGCTCTTGTGATTTTTCAGTTTTTTTTTCTTTTTTTAAAAACGGCTCTAACCATTTTTTTTTAACTTTACATTGTTATGTTTAATACAAGAGTTTTTATTATGTCTTCTTGTACACATAAACTTGTTATTTTATAACTCATCTAACTCTATGGTAACATGAACAACTTACTGGATCTATATGTTACATGTTCCCTTATTTTATACATTAAACGTAATCCCCCAAACTGATCTCTTAAATTACATTTTGTATTTACAAGACAGTCTTTAAATCTAACCGGCAATTGAATATTTCTTCTGGGCCGCGTACACTTGGCAGTTGTTGATGAACGAATGGTTGGTGAAACTTTTGGAGATTTTACTTCAGAGGTTCTCTCTTGGACTCGCATTGGTTCTTGCATCCCAATGATCTTTGATGAACTACTTACTGGAGTTGTTGTAGCAGATCTTGACAATGTTGATGAATTTTCTTCTAAGTGCGAATCATTATTTGGTGTTGATGGTTTTGTCATGTTACTGTTTTCTCCTTCAATCCTATCTTTTAAATGTACCTATTCTGTTCCTGCGGTATGTAGCTCCATTTTCAGTTCTAACATAGTATGAATTTGGATAGTCCGTTGCCTCAAGTACTTTTCCTGGTATCCACTTTCTCACACCCTTTTGAATATAAATCTTTTGACTGGGTTTAAGTACGCTTAACGCTCTACTTGAACGATTTGCGTATTTAATCTGCTGTTGCTGGTGTTTCTTCAATAACTTCTTGTTTTGTACTACATTAAATTCTGGTTTCAGGTTTATTGTAGGGATTTGGGTTCTAAGTGGTCGTCCCATTAACATTAATGCGGGAGATGGTAAATCTTGTTTTGGAGTATTGTTGTATTCCATAATAGCTATATTTGGATCATTTTCTGCTTGGATGCTTTTAAGAATTAGCCCTTTTACAGTCTGAATAGCTCTCTCTACCATACCATTTGATTTTGGGTAATGAGGACTAGATGTCATGATTTTCGCATCGATTTTATCAGCAAATACATGATATTCTTTTGAATCAAAAGGAGGCCCATTATCACTATGTATGACTTTTGGTATTCCATGCGTTCTAAATATTGACATTAATGCTGCAGTTACAGCTTTAGTAATTTTGCTATTTAATTTGCGAATTTCTATAAATTTGGAATGGTAATCTATTACAACCAAATAATCTTTTTCTATTAAATGTAAAAAATCGACTCCTACCTCATTCCATGGAAGTTCAGGTATTGGATAGACTGTTAAAGGTTCTTTGACGTTTGATTTTGAATACCTCTGACAGATGTCACAGCTTTGCACCCTTTGCTCAATATATTTTGCCATACCTGGCCAAAAGACCGCATTATTTGCTTTTTGTTTACATGATATTATACCTTGATGTGCTAAGTGTATACGATTTAATACTTCCTCCCGTTTTGCTTTTGGTATAATCATTTGATTCCCACGAAAAAGTAATTCATTATATTCATGAATGGTACTTCGATATTGCCAGTACAAACGAATTGATGCTGGTACATCTTTCTTGTGTTCTGGCCACCCTGTTCGTATAGTGTTGCAAATTTTGCATTTCTTCATCTAATTTTACTGCTTGTACGTACTCATCTGTTTTTTTATCGGACATAGACACCACTGTATTTACTTGCTGTGCTGCCCCTTCCAAGTAACTTGTATCTACAGATGTTGTTCCTGGAGACCTAGACAAGGCATCAGAAACAAACATTTTCTTACCTGGAACGTAGCTTAAATCAAACTGGTATCTTAACAGTTTCAGTATCATTCTTTGTATTCTGGGCGATAAAGTGTCCAACGGTTTCTTGATAAGACCTAATAGTGGTTTATGATCTGTTTGGATTTCAAACTTTGTACCATAAAGAAAATAATTAAATCTTTGACAACCATTAACAATAGCTAAAAGTTCTTTTTCAATCTGGCTGTATCTTTGTTGACTGTTAGTTAACGTTACCAATGCATACGCAATTGGGTGTTCATCTTGTAAAATTACTGCACCCATTCCATTCTGGCTTGCATCGACTGATAATACCGACTTTTTTAATGGATCAAAAAACTTTAAAACCAGTGTTTCTGTAACAAGCTTCTTTAATTCTTCAAAACACTTTTGCTCAATTTGTTCCCAGATAAACTTATTTTTAATGCTAAGTAGTTTTCTTAAAGGTGCTGTTTTTTCAGATATGTTTGGCACAAATTTTGCCAAATAATTTATCATTCCTAAAAATCTCATAAGCTCAGTTCGATTTTCTGGAGCTTTGTAGTCCACTATTGCCTCTACTTTTGATTCATCTACTGCTATTCCGTCTTCTGTAATTACATGACCTACATATTTCACTTTATTTACACAGTACTGTACTTTGCTTTTATTAAATTTAAGTCCATTTTCATTTGCTCTTTTTAATAATTTTCGCAATCTTTCATTATGTTGTTTTTCAGTATTTCCAAAAACCAAAACATCGTCCATAAATGTACAAATACCTTGTAATCCTTCAGTAATTGTGTTAATTGCGCGTTGAAATACCTCTGGAGAACTACTTAAACCAAAAGGTAGACGAAGGAAGCGATACCTTCCAAATGGTGTAGCCACTGTACATAACTTTGAGCTTTCTTCATTTAACTTTATTTGTAAAAATGCCGATGAAGCATCTAACACTGTAAAATATTTTGCTCCTTGTAATTCTCCAAATATCGTTTCTTGTGTTGGAATTTGGTAATGCTCTCGTTTTATATATTTATTTAATTCACTAGGATCCATGCAGATTCTAATTTTACCTGTTGGTTTCTTCACTATCACAATTGGATGTACCCAATCTGTTGGTTCCTGTTCTTTTTTTAATATTCCAGCATCGACCATTTTGTTTATTTCATTTTTTACTTCGGCTATTAAAGCTTTCGGAATGACTCTAACATTTGTAACTTTACTTACAGCTCCTGGTTTTAATTTAATTTCATATTGAAATGGTATTGTCCCTAGTTTACCATTGAAAACATCAGGAAACTCATCTATTATAGGAAATGTTTTTACACTATGCACTCTGTGAATCAACTGTAGTTCTTGACACGCTTCCAATCCTATTATGGGTTGTATAGACTTTTCTATTATAAAGAAATCGAGATTTAATTTGTCAACTTTTGACGTTTGACATGTCAGTTTGCAAATACCTAAAATGTCAATTTTATGCCCCGTGTATGACGTAACTATTTTATTGGTATTATTTATTTTAGGTTTTATACGGAGAGCATCATATTTTGACTTTGGTAATACGTTGCAGTCTGCCCCTGTGTCGAGTTTAAAGGATACTATGGTTCCATTCACTTTGATAGATTCTCGCCACTCAATTGCATCCACTGAACATCTCAATGTATCTAACATGAAATCATGTTCGATTTCTGTTTCCTGCATTACTGAATTATCTTCATCTAAAGTATTTATCCATTTTGCTTTGCATACTTTAGCGAAATGGTTACGACGTTTGCACTTTTTGCAAAATTGCCCATATGCGGGACAGTTTCTCGGATCATGGTGATAGCCACAACGCAAACATTGTCTATTTTCCCCTCTGCTTTTAAATTTGTTCATTCTTTCTTGACCATATTCACTTTTATTTTCATATTTCTTGCTTGTTCCCATTACTTCTCTACATTTCTGTTTGTTAAGTACATCCACTGTTGTGCCTTTTTCCATTTCTTTCATCTGCGATTTGCTTACCTCGTTAGCTCGACAAAAATTTAGTGCTTTTGTCAATGATATTTCCGGTTCTCTTAAGAGTCGTTCTTGTACTGCTTTATCTAATATTCCTAGAACAATTCTATCCCGTAAAATACTCTCATGCTGATCACCAAATTCAGTTTGTTGCCAACTTCTTTAAATCAGTTAAATATAAGTCAATAGACTCACCTTCTCTTTGTGCACGACTAAAGAATTTAAACCTGTCAAAGACAGTGTTTTTTCTAGGTTTACAAATAGCATCATTTTTTTCTATGACAGTTTCTAAACTTTTTACTGTACCTTCAGCAAAAGTAAAAGTATTATAGATTTCCAATCCTTCTTCTCTAATCAAATTTAAGAATATTGCAATCTTTAAATCCTCTGCCTTATTCTTTTTCTCCGATGCCATCATGAAAACGTCAAATTTTTGTTTCCATTTCTGCCATAATTCTGCTAAATTTCCTGATTTGAAATCAAGAGGTGCTGGTTTATTAAATCCTTCCATTTTGACCACTATGCTGTCACCATGTTATGTTTAATACAAGAGTTTTTATTATGTCTTCTTGTACACATAAACTTGTTATTTTATAACTCATCTAACTCTATGGTAACACGAACAACTTACTGGATCTATATGTTACATACATTTTATTACATTTTTAATGTGTATTGATGTGAGATAGGTGATTATCCAGTTGAGTACTTCTAAAATGGGTTTCTTTTGTTTTTTTTTTCAAATTTTTTTATTAACTCCTATTTTAAATAGAACACCCGGTATATTATTACATTTTTGAATTCAGCTTAAAATTTTAGAGAAAATTTGTCTCTTCAACTAACGTTCTATTTTGTACCGTGTTTGTAGAATTTGTGGGTACTTGGTAACTGGTCTAAAGTGAGTTAGACCAGTTTACACTTTTGTGTTCTTAAAACTGGTCTAAAATGAGACTGTAAGAACAGAGCCGGATTAAAGGGGGGGCTAAGGGGGCTGCAGCCCCGGGCCACCGAATTTCGGGGGCCTCGAAAAGATTCGAAGGTTATAATCTAGTGCGGTTTCTAATAATTTAGATCCCTTTGTACCCGTTGCATAAATAGGAATGGGGCCTCTAAAAAAATTTAGCCCTGGGCCTCACATATCCTTACTCCGGCTCTGTGTAAGAAATGTAAGAAGACTGCATCTGGAGAGAATATCCCTTATGCAAATTTAGTTGGAAATTTTCCATGGTAACGGCGAAAACTGATAATCGGAAATTTACCGGAAAATTTCCACTGTCACTGTCATCACAAAAAACCGTAAACTATTAGTACTCAGATATTAGTTTCGTAATTTTTTTAATAAAAATGTTTTCTTTACTGTGTTTTTTCATTCGTGATATTCCCTATCAAAATATAACGTGTGCTTAAAAAATTTCCCTATGGAAATATTTCAAGCACTTGTTATATTTCTACTGAAAATTCAACGAATATAACTGTAAAAATTCATTTTGAGAGCAATTTATTACGTGAAATTTGGATTGTTGTGAGTTCGTTTCCATAGGAGCAACCAAAGCGAAAAATTATAATAACTGTCATCACAATGATAATGTCAAAAAATTATGTCGCCAGGATCACTAGTGGTTATGTAGAAAAATGATTGGCTGAAAACAGAACAACGCTACATTGTCATTGGTCTAGTTGAATTATTCGACAGATGTGTTGATATAAAAATATTACGCACAGTTGCATACAGAAAATTGACTGAATTTTCATGTAAATTATATAGAACTTGTTCTAAATTTTCTGGTAAATATGCGTGTAAAGATGCGCAGAAGTATCGTAATCAGACTAAACTGCAGCGCATGACGTGGAATGTAAACATAAACATAACCTGCATTTTATTAGCATTGTTTAACCGCGTGTTTAATGTCGGCGCTCCTATCTAAGATAAATACTCTAACCTAACCTCCGAAAATAGCTAACAACGACAAATAACACGAAAACAAATGTAAACTTCTACCAATACCCTCTAAGAGGGTACCGTTTCGACTTGCTACTACGCATGTGCGCATGTCAAATTTAACACCAAATTTAGCACACGTAGCAAACAGGAAATTGTGTTTTTGAAAAAAATTATCAGTGAATTTATTTGAAAATCGTACGACACTCATTAATGACCAATAGAAAAATTAGTTCACGAGCCATAACCAAGACAACAACAACATTTTTTGGAAATTTTTTGTAGGTAGACATTACTTCTTTTTAGGGTTTGTGTCGTTACGATTTTCTTACTGAATCTGCATTCGAGCAGTAATTCATATCCGGAAATTATTTTTCGTGCATTCCAACAACGTCCTAATTTGCCCTCGCGTCCCGCTCGGGCAAATTAATACGACGTTGTTGGAACGCACTCAAAAAATTTCCGGAAAGAATTAATGCTCTTATGAGATTATATGTGAAAATTTACAAGTAAATTTTGCATAAAATTTAGCGTCGTGTCATACAGGATTTAGATATAAAACCTCATCTTCTCTTAATATTATTTCTTGATATTTTTTACTAGAGACGCTTTCCATAAATTTGGATTTAGCGCGCTATATTAAGCGTATCAGTAAATCGGATGCATGGAATGTAAGTTTAGTAACATGCACCAATTTTTATCAGAAATATTTTCTGAGAAATTCATAAAAAAAAGATTCGCATTCTTACAAAATTTTAGCAGACTTTTAGTTCCGGGGCGCCCAAATTCGATCACCCTGTACAAGTGTTGGATCTTATCCAGTGCAGTGTTTTTTAAACACAATTTTCTCACACCTTTTTCCAAAAGAAATTAAGAAACGATCATGTGATGCAGTGTTGTTGGTTTTTACTTTTAGAGGGCCATGCTGGATACCATATTGAATAATTCAATTTTCTTAATGATTAGCGTGTGGCATCAAACGATTTCCTGCAATATATTTCCTATTAAACAAAAAAGAAACGTAAACAGCTTTCTAAACTATTATGAACATCCAATCACGCTGGTCCAAACACGAACGTGTCATGCCCATTTACGCCCAATAAAACCACATATCTCAATCTCCCGAAAATCAATAAATAAGAAAGCCATTACTCCATTCAGGCTCTGATCCGCTATTATTAAAGGCCCTCTATATCACTTTTACAGAAACGCTTCGTCTTCTTACGTCCCGACCAGATGTAGTCTTCTTACATTCCTTACAGTCTCATTTTAGACCAGTTTTAAGAACACAAGAGTGTAAACTGGTCTACTCAATTTAGACCAGTTTTGAGTTAGACCAGTTTTAAGAACACAAAAGTGTAAACTGGTCTAACTCAGTTTAGACCAGTTTTCAGTTAGACCAGTTGCAATAGACCCGAATTTGTAATTTTTTAAAATTTTTGACAAATGCTTAAAAATTAAAAATGAAATTTTTGACTAATTATAAGATCACTGTAAAAGGAAGTTGTGTGAGTGTATCACACCAGATTTTTTATATTTGTTTTTGGAATCTCTAAGCAATGATAACTTGAAAATTATAATAAAATAAGGTCAACTAAATTGAAATAGACTTAGAAGTCATGCTTCCAGAAAAACTAAACAATGGGGTAGTCATTTTGTAGTTAGCACTTTTGTAACCAAGGCAGTATGCACATTATGTACTATCACAGACAAATGTATTTGTCAGTCTGCTTCTTACAATTTCTTGCATAGACATCCCGCTTTACTGAAGAGCTTAAGCGGTTGCCAAACATAGCTTTTAAAAATTTTAACTGTTTAACATAGAGGTTGGTAGTACTGTTACAAATCCATAGCCAGAATCTCAAATTATCATACAGATAAATAGCGAGTAATTTGAGTTCGTGTAGGGCAAACGAATGCTTTTAAGTTTAGTAAAAGATTTATAAAGGAATAACTCAATACATATTTTTCTGCATTATTGTATAATTTCAATTAGTCAATCATCGAACATTATATTAGAATATAAAAAATGTATTTTTGTTGTAGTAATGATTCACTTTCTTTGCAGTGTTTTAAACACATTGGTGTAATTTCTTTTCTTTTTCTTTACCCATGACAATATCAAATTAATATTGAGAGACACTCGGAAAGTAAATTACATCATATATTATTATTATATTTGTTTATAACAGCTGTGTTTTAGGTATATTCAATATTGTTTAGGAAAATTAGTCAGCTAATTATCTTCTTATAATAATATATTTGAAGTTTCGTCAGCTCAGCTGACTTCCTCAGAAAATACACATTACGTTAAATACAATAGACTTATGTAATGTCGATTGAAATTTTGAGATTGTAAAGTTGTACAATGTTCTAAGGTTAATAATAATTTTATATCTACGAAATCTTTTTAAATATTCTTTTCAAGTTATATTGTAAGAATTATTATTAACCTTAGAACATTGTACAACTTTACAATCTCAAAATTTCAATCGACATTACATAAGTCAATTGTATTCAACGTAATGTGTATTTTCTGAGGAAGTCAGCTGAGCTGACGAAACTTCAAATATATTATTATAAGAAGATAATTAGCTGACTACTTTTCCTAAACTATATCATATATTATGATATTGAATACTACAAATTTGGGCTTTTTATATAACGTAGAATAATTTAGATGGTGTATTTGTCACTATGCAATGCAGCATACAGGATGTATGATACATTTAATTTAAATATTTATATCCAGATATCTAATGGATAGCCACCTACCCGGCCTAAGGGCAAAGAGGGCTCATAGAACCAGTTTGTGGTTATAACAGGCCACTGGCCTACAATAAGAGGAAGAAGACATCTAATGGATATCATGTGATATAACAGTTGTATGTTTAACTGGTAGGGTAGTAAGGGCAACCACAAGGTTGTTTTTGGAGTAACAAAATAGCTTGAATTCAGAATTTACGAGAAATAGTGACGTTAAGGGTTAAATTCCCATTAATTGTGAGAAAATAATAATTGCTAATTTGATACATACTAGTAATAAAGTATTCTCTACGATCAAATTTGACTTCAAGTCATAAATATTATTCAAGTACATAATTCAAGATTATTTGATTCCATTTAACGTGGTATATTCTATTGTAAATATTAGAATAGTATGAAGCCAGTAAAACCAGTGAAAGTGAGTGTTGTGGTATGCTGTAGAACTGTCTATTCAAGTAATAACGTTTTCAAAGAGCTATAACGAGCTTTTGATTTGGTCGAGAACAACCAGGAGGGGTTTGCTGACTAGAATCTGTCCAGTTAGGAGCTGAGGTAGAGCATTCCGGTACAAGAATAAACGTTCAGAAGGTTAGTAACAATTTCTTACAAAATAATAAGAAGTTATAAAGTAAGTTTGGTGCGACAAATCGTTAAGCTAGGTATTGTAATTATATTTAGAAGTTAATTTTAGAAGAATTATTTTTCTAAATTCAATAGTAATTTGTAGAGAGCGGAATTATAAGCACAAAAATTTAAAAAAAAGCGCTTACAAAAGCCTCTAATTTAAGCAAAAAAACCATTTTAACTTTTACAAAAAAGCTTTATCATAAAAACGCCATACATGAAAAAAAACTATTTTATTGGATTTGTATTTTGTATTGGTTTTTACATGTGGAATGACTTATTTTTTTTGTCGCACTGATGAATCTAAAATTTCAGTACTTCTTCTTCTTCTTTTCCTTATACCCTTTCAGGGTGTCGGATGTGAGGTCCAGTCCTGAAATCATTTTAAAAAACTTTATAAACTCTTACCATCTTAATACAAGTTTTGCAAAATAATTTATTGTTTTCATATTTTAACAGAGAGCAAACTGAAAACTTAAAAATAAGTACTAATAAGCACAAAAATCCGAAATATGCATAAAAAGGCAAAAAAAGCATAAAAATGTAGTGTCAAATACTTCAATTTCCTGCAATTCGTAAACATTTTTAGAAATCATTTTCCTGCTTTTAATTTGAATATTCAGGATAAGCTTAATGCTTAAAATCCACTCTCTAGTGATTTGAGTATCCAACGTTTTTGACATTTATATTTTGAAATTTGAACATTTTGGAGGTAGAATAATATTTAGAACTTTACATTTAATTCAATCAAGTTTGGAAATATTAACAATTGATTAAATTACTCTTTGACAATCTGCATTTTATTCTGTAATGTCAGATCAAACTTCTATGTTTTATTAACAAACTAAACGTACGAATTTAAATTTATGAAGTACCTGAAACTTGTATTTGATTCATAAAATCAAATAATTATTATATTTTAAAAGGAATTCAGTCTTTAGGTATAGAGGAAGTTATTAATTGAAGGTTAATCCATTCAGCTGGGAATCAGGAGTCTCATTGCTCATAAAACTAACTAGTCGTGGCTTAAACAATAATAATTACACGACATAATTTCAATTGCCAAATTGATTTAGGAGTTACGTCAATTCCTACTTATTGCATTAAGAAATAAGGTTGGTATATAAATGAACTGTAAATGATAGTATTTCTTTATAATGATTAATAAGAGTGTATATTTCATTTGATACTACAAGTGTGGTTGATAAATATTACAATTAACACCGTAAGTGGGACTCGAGTTATGAAATATATCACAATTGGCTTACAACGTGGAGCTTAGATATATTTCAATTGGCACCTCAAGAGTGGCTCAAAAAAGGGTTATATTTCAGTATTGAGTAATATGGCTCTAATTTTACTATCAACTAGCAGATAATCCCGTTCTTTACACTGGATATTATGTTTGTTTTTTTTTAATAAACAAACACTGAGGTATTATCCTTATGTGACGTAAGTGAATTTTGTACCCCAAGGGATTGGGGAATGATTTTGGCAATTTCGAGTTAATTTTTTTTCTTCTTCTTCAAGTGCCATCTCCATTCAATGAAGGTTGGTGACAATTTCGGCATATTTATTGCGGTCTAGAGTTGTATGAATTAAAGACGATGTGTTCATACCAGTCCAGTCGCGTATATTTTTCAGCCACGAATGTTGTCTGCGACCAGGACCACGTTTTCCTTCGATTTTTCCTTCAATTATCAGTTTCAGGATGTCATACTTGTTGTTACGGTAAATGTGGCCCAGATAAGCGGTCTTTCTTCGCTTTATTGTAGTAAGTAGCTCCCTTTCCAATCCCATAAGCACTTCCTCATTAGATACATGTTGTCCTAGGGATGTGCGGTACGATCCGATATTTTGAAGTACCGGTACTTTCTCTTTCGATACTGGATATTTTGTACCGGTATTTCAGTCAGCGATCCAATCCAATACGATTTATTTTTGGTCAGTATCGGGTTGGCAGGACCGATCCTGGATTTTTGCCGCCTGTCTAGAAATCATTCATCTTTTGACTATACCGATGAGGCCACAATTATATATAACAGCAATAAGATAACATGAACAAGAAAATAACACGTATTGCTTGAGTAAGAAAGAGATAAACATAGTAGCAAATATTCGAGTAGGCCTGACGCACATTTATTTATGACAGATGTCAACCACACATGCCTACTAAAATATATTTTTTTCGTATGGTCGTCTCTTACTCAAGCATTCTATTTTGTTGTTCATGTTATCTCATTGCATAAAGTTTTAAAACTATAAATTTTGAAAAAACCAATGGGAAAAGGTCCAAAATATGCCCTTTTTCTTCAAGGGTAAAAAACCTAAGCCATGTGCAAATATTACTTTTATTGAAATCTTAAATGGTCGAAAGTAGATAACTTTCAATAAGTCATTTTCAGCTTCTACAAACGCAAGAACAAAAATCAAAACAAAATCATTTTGCTGATCCGAAATGTTTCTGTTTAATCTGTGTATGTATTACGCTTCGGATTTCGACTGGTACAGCAAAAAATTGTAATTAATGAATTGTAAAATAATGACTAATTCTGGTAAACTGGAGCTCTCATGTATCACAACAAATTTTATGGTGATGATTAAATATCCAAAGAGAACTTTATTCAGCTTTCAGCTTAACTATTTATAACAGCAACTTCTCACTAGGATATCGCAGCGAAATTCGGTAAATCCCCGAGAAAAATTGTATACCCGAGATTATAAAAAATTGTGCCTATAAGGCAATTGCCACAATTGTGTCACTCGTCACTCCATCGCGGTCGCCGTGGTTGTTCGGCAAATTAATTAACAGTTCTGTTTTTATTATCAGTTTTCTTTTATTATTCAGTGAAATTGTGGTTTATATTGTGTTTTTTAAACAAATATGCCATCTTCAACCAGTAACGTTTGTAAAGTATTTATTAAGACAGATTATGGAGGAAAATGCAGACTGTGTCAGTGTGAAGTTAAAAGTTCAGACGGAACTGCAAATTTAAGAACAGTTCGAAAACGAAAAGAGAAAAATGGCCATAATTTATGTATTTATAAAAATAACTAGATCAAGTGGTATATCGTTAGAATCTTTGAATAATTGCCTTTTTTATAGAATTTTTGAAAAATTGCCTTTTTATAAAGTCATGGCCGACCATGGTTTCCATTAGAAAAAACACAAGTTTGTGTCATAACTCAAAAATTATAGCTTAAATCAAAAATTTGGTTGGACTGTGTTATTAAGCACATAATTGTCTACAACTTTTTCCTTTACACATTTTTTCTAAAGTCAATAATAACAGAGCTATAGGCATCGAACGAAATTAGAAAAAAATCATTTCTGCGAAATATCTAGTTAGCCTTGCATTTTTTCCAAAAAACAAAAATCTCATTAAATTTCGTAAAACTGCAATTCTTTCCCCATTTAACCGTCTCTCTATCTCCAATACTTTCCGAGATCCCCATGCTAAACATTCAAATACACTCGCCCTGTATACTTTTAATGTTTCAGTTATTATATTTATGTTAGTTTTAAAGTTTTTGAATGTTTATATGTATACTATTTAATAAATGTATTTCTAATATTGATTTTTCAATTGTTGATTTCTTGATTGTTACGTCACTATTATTGCTAAACTTATATTTGCTATACTATCGTAGAACTCGAAGTGTGGCATAAATAAATTTAGAAAATATCCCGGATCGATTGTGCACCGGTATTTCATGTACCGGTACTTTTGTATACGATACTGCTCCGAACCGGTACTTTTAAGTCGATACGATACGATACGATGGTACCGGTACTTTTCGGTGTATCGAACATCCCTATGTTGTCCATGATATTTTTAATAATCTGTGGAAGATCCACATTTCAAAAGCCTCGAGTCTGTTCATGGTATTCACTTTTAGTGTCCATATTTCTGCTCCATACAAGAGAACTGAATGTACGTATGCCTCTACGAAACGGTATCTTAATTTTAAGTTCAAAGTTGGGTTACATAGTAGGTTTCTCATCTTTAGAAATGTGGCTCTGGCTTGTTCTATACGTGCTCTCACTTCGATGTCAGGGTCTACGTTTGTCGGTATGCAGCTGCCAAGATATTTAAATTTGTCAACTCTCTCTATTGCGGTGCCATAAATGTTTATATTTAGTTGTGGGTTTAGAAGTCTTGTTATGGCCATTATTTTTGTTTTTGTTACATTAATTTTCATGCCTAGTTGATCCCCCACATCTACAACTTTGTTGATTAGACGTTGAAGGGCTTCTGGATTGTCCGCAATGATAACCGTGCCGTCTGCATACCGTATATTGTTTAATGTTCTGCCGTTAATTTTTATTCCATCCTTGTCGTCGCCTATGGCTTGGTTAAATATGTGTTCAGAGTACATATTAAACAGTATTGGTGACATATCGGTTCTGATGCCATTTGTCCCTATCAAGTTGTCGCTTCTCGGTTCCAATAAAGATTTCTAATGAACTCGATATCCTATCTGTCTAATCCCTTTCTCTGTAGTAATGTCAGAAGAATGTTGTGATTGACTCGGTCGAAGGCTTTCTCGTAGTCTATGAAACAAACACAGACATCTTTCCTCATGTCTCGACATTTCTGAAAGAGTATTGATAAGCTGGCTAGTGCTTCCCTTGTTCCCAGAGCTTCACGAAATCCAAATTGGGTATCACTTTGATCGACTTCACATTTGCGGTAGATTCTAGCTTGAATAATTTTAAGTAAGACCTTAAGCACTTGGCTCATCAGGCTTATCAGTCTAAATTCATCAATTTACCTTGTCCATGGCAGCGAATTGTTTAAAATAGTTAATAAGGTAAATAAATAAATTAGTTGACACTGACGCTTGTGTTGACAGATTCATTTGTAAAAACGAATTCTAATGTCTCGATTTGGAAATAATTTCTAATGCAATTATCTTAACTGAAATACGAAACACCATACCAACAAAAATCAGAAAAGGTAAGAAATCTATTTGGAAAAAATTTGACGCTTTTTGCAAGAAGAGAAACTTTGATTTAAATGGAGCACAACGGCTTGAAAATGCCACAGAAATTTTAATGGATTGGGCTTTCAACATGAAAAAGAGGAATGGTGATGATTACAAAGAGTATGTAATAAAAACCATATGGAATACTATGGCTAAAATGATGCAAAATATGTACTTCAAAAGATTTAATATTACTTTTGATCCCTTATCAGATATATTATGTATCTAAGAGAGCTCGCGATACACAAGACTTGGCTAAAATTGAAGGGTTGGTTGTCTGTCTCACTTCCTTTGTGAGCCCCCAACTCATAGCCGCTAGCAATATAGTAAGTAATATATATATGGTCACTAATTGTGTTATCATTGTTTTTTACTAGATGACCATTGTTTTTGTGATCATGATTACTTGATAATTGCACGTGTTAATAACTACCAAAAACCTTTGATGGGCATTTTAAGGTAAACGGTTGCTTTTAGGCTTAAGAATTAAGAGTACATTATTTTTGTGCTTTTTAATTCTCTTTCAGATAATAACCTAAAATTTCAAAAAATATTACAGCTAACGAAGTTATAATTAAAAAAAGATTTCAAAGATAGGTAAAGTGCCTCTTACAGTCAAGTGTAATTTATGAAAAATGTTTTATTAGTGCAGTACATAATAGTAACCATGTATACCAAAATTCAAATCGATATCTCTACATTTGTGGAAATTAACAAAAAAATAAAAAAATAAAAAATTGAACTTCAAGGTCCTATAACTTCTTACTGAAGGGACTTTGTACTAAGGTATATTAGTTTAATCAATTTATTATAACGTAAGGAATCTATGACTAATCGGTGTCCCATTATTTTAGAGACACTTGTATAGTCAAGATATTTTTTTTAAATTTGGCACTGACAGTGCGGATGTCAAGTAAATGGATAATATACGTGAATTTTTTGGTCTGGGAGCTATAATTTTAGGTTAGCTGCAGTTTAAGATTTGTGTACGTAGTATACAATGTTCTATCATTTGTGTGGAAACCACTGCTTTTCGGAGGTTTTCTACGCTTCCACGGCAAACGTCAAACCCAGTGGGGACGCAATACTGAAGTTTTCCCCAAGACTTAAAACAGAAACAGTTATAGAATGTTATTGAAAAAAGAAGACAAAGTTCAGTGACATTAGCTAGCGAAGAAATTAATAAAATGGCATCTTTATGGAATGAGAATGAAAATATGAATTAGCCTGGCGAGGTAGCGAGGCCACAAATTGCAAATATTCCTTCACATCAGATGCTTAAGCAACTGTAGTGGTTTTCTAATAGTAAATATATTTTTTGGGATTGACTTGTGACGATTTTTATTCAAGAAGTAAATTTAAGATCGTAGAAAAAATATTATAAGCAAACTCATGCTAAAAGTATTATTGTACTTGACACGTTATGAAACTCAGCCTATGGCTTCGGCTTTGCTTCATAATTTTCATGTCTCATGCAATAAACAGTCACGTTTAGCACTTGCATCATAAATAGCTATTCTAATCTATTCATAGTTTTAGAAAATATCTGGTCATTACACCATTTGATTAGTGGGCGATATCGCCCCTTGGGGGGCGCTGGAACTATCCAGGGGGGCGATAGTAGCCTCGGGTGCATTTGGGAGGCGGTGAATAAAAATAAGGGGGCGGTGAACGCTTAAAGAAGGAAGAGAAGATAAGAAGATTTAGAAAAACCATTCGTACATATTTTATCTCTTGTGTAGCATAGTGTAACATTATTTTCAAAATAAACACACAAAATGCAAGTTACAGATTTATTTATTCCATGAAGACTATTTACCTTTAGTAAATGTTCTTATTCTTCTTCATACCATTTATTACTTTATTTATTCAGTCTGTTTATTCTCCGTTTCTTTAATTTTACTTTATCACACCCTTTAATACACCATCCAGAAAGTAAATACCATTATAATAAAGGGCTTTTATTATTCAAATTTGCTTTTACTCAACATACAGGTTACAAATTCAGAAAAGATTTGTTTATTTTAAAAATATCGTTTTCTCTAGCAATAATAATTTATACAAAATTTCTATATGGTATATTTTATTATAACATTTCATAATTGACTTTTTCAGATAATCATTTGAGTTTAGCTTTCACTTTAGTTATTCTGATTATCATGTTAATACCTACAAATTAAAATCTAAGCTCTGATGTTACCAAACAACTATCCCAACTAAATCAACTTATATGCTGGAACCTTTTTAATAAACTATTCGCAATTTAACAGTAACTGTATCTAATGTATCATTCATTAAACAATTCTCAAATATTTATGTTGTACTTTTAATGTATAAATCTTTCCTTGTACTTTTTACTTGCTAATTAATTTATTCTTTCAAAATAATTTCCTACCTAGAAATACTCTTATAGATAATTATCAGTCCCAAGAAGCTACTACTACAATATCTTTCTGTTTGTTCGCTTAAGTAATTCGCTGAGTAATTTTTTTTTCTGAAAAGGGGGCGGTAGGCCAAATAAGTTTGGGAACCACTGGTTTAGACCATTAGACACTTATTTATCAGTGTCCCCAATAATTAGCTACAATTAATTAAAATTGTTGCATCTAACCACCCATATATGTAACCACCCAATGCGGTAACATCACGAAAAGTGGGGTTATGTCGCCCCGAATAAACAGAGCAAGTCGACTGCAGAATTTACCTACTTGATTTCCAAAACTACCGCATCCAGAGCGACGTATTAATCAAGGTGCGCGGAAAATGTCATTTCACACACACAGAGTCTAAACGTCACTTAGACATTTTCCACAATAGCAAAAATTCCGATTCGTGAACACATTCGCTCTGCGTTTGCCCAGTGTCAGGCGAAGACAATACCTGAGCGAGACAGACGGCGGCTTGCGCAGTCGCGTGTGGCGCTTGTGGTGTGTAGGGCGAATAATCAGCTGTCCGCGAACTGCGGCCCAAAATGCTTTCTTCAATACCTCGATCCCTTATGTGAGTAAACCCCAGAATTTTTATTCAGCTTTGTAGGTTGATTTTCGCACTTCGGCGCCCGCAGTTCACCTAACGTATATTTATAGCACCGAGTTGCATCTGCAGAACCCTAAAATAGCTCCCGCACTGAGGGCTGAGATCGATATTTAGCGCGCTTTCAACTGCCTTTTTGCCCTCAGTGGTAACCATTTCGAAAACATCGGCGGTTAAAAGCTGAGAAAATTTCATTTTAAATTATTAGCCCCAGTTCGTTTCGGTCGCGTCCAATGAAAGATGTTCGGGTTATTTTCGCGCCACCCTTAACTTCCAATTTTTTCCTACTATTATATTATTAAGGTCTAAAGAGCTTTATTGCAAGCCAATTTGATGGCAATTCAAATGTATCACGCTAATCCGCAATTATTTACCGTATAGATAGTAAAAATTATACACATCTGGTTATATTGTCCCAGCAATTAGCATTATTATGTACCTACTCGATTATGTAAGTTTGAATGGCACCATGTGTGTACTTAACTACGTACGAGAGTATTTGTTAATAAATTAGTTAATCCCATTGCAGTCGCACATTCGGACATAAGCAATTATTGCTAAAAAAATTGGGGATTCTCTTAGTCTTACTTTTGAAATTATTAAAATTTGGCCCCAAAACAATAGGATTATAAAGAGAAGTAGAACAAGAAAATCATTAATGGCGTTGCACATGCGACCCATATGATGCCAAAGTAGGTTTAGGTGGCGATGTGGTTGGCCTTGAGCTCGCAGTTCCTGTTTCCTTCTGCACGTCGCGAAAATGATGCTCTTGCTCATCTCATATTTCGGGCGTTACGTAAGCTTCCAGGAAGGTTTTATGACACGGAAGACTGGAGCCGAAAAGACCCTTTCAATTTGTAAAAAAAGCGCCAATTTTTGGCAGTAGGTAGCTTTATACACAATTAAAGACGATTCAACCGGAATCGCTATTATTACAAAGAAAACTGTTCTAGGTCAGAATCGATTGCCTCCAGTTCGCTAGCTCCTTGTTCTCGCTTCGATAATTTCTCTTCGACAATTCATCAAGCAGTCAAGCTTGAAATAGCCCATCATATTTTTGGAATAATATTAGTACTTAACTGGTTAATCAGAAACAAGGCGAATTCAAAGTCGATTAACACCCACGTTACTTGTTAGTGTGTATAGCCGCCGTAATCAATAGAAAGTTCATACTCCTAAATTCATGAAATCGATGATCGCACTCGTGGATAGTTACGATAAACACTTGTTTCATATGAACCCAGGCCTGTAACCAGGTTTTGATTTCAGAGGGGGCAGCAAAACTTTTAGGGGGCAAACTGATTTTAATTTATGTAATCATTAAAATCACGAGAAGGTCAAAAAACTTTATTTTCAAAATTAAATAATGACTAATTACAAAAAATAAAACCTTAACAAAACACAAAAACATATTTAAAAAATACATAAGAGCACATTTAAGTAAAATATAAACCAAACTGTAGCTTAATCAACGGAAAACGGACACGGCAAATAAGGGTAAACCATTTTAATATAGTAGTTGAAGTTTTCTGTTCTTTCTGTTATTAAATTTGTGCAAGAACACCTCAAAGTTTATGTTATTTGTCTGCCTACTCTCAAAAGCTAAATATACAAGATTGGCTTAAATTAGTTTTTTTGTGATTTTATGTAACTATGTTTTTTTTATATATAGTATATTTTTTATGATATATTTTTCTTGTAGACAAGACAATGATTTGAATGATTAATTTTATTTTCTAGAGTGGGCAACTTTTTCTTTCAGAGTGGGCATTACCCACTCTGCCCCCCCCCCCCCCCGCGCTAGCTACGGGCCTGTATAAACAACTCAGTGATTTTGACAATAGAATCAAGATAAGAATACAATTGTATCTATATTGAGTGTTTTAAGATATTATATGATAGCAGAAGTGATAAAAGGGTAATTGATATATTGCAAAGTTGTTTCTAATTTACTACCACAGGTAAGTATGTAGACAATGTTGAAAAATCCACGCAGGATTTTCAAAACTTGTGATAAATAAGCAAAATAACGATCATAACATAACTAATAAGTATATACAGTGTGTCCACGGATTGATACAAGAGGTACTCATAATTGAAGAAACATTTTTGATTTCCAATTTCATATTTGGATAATGTCCCTGCTTGGCTTGACCCTAATTTTAAATATATTTTCGATTTTGTCAAATCAAAGAGGCCGTGAATGTAGATAAAATAGTACATTATACACCAAGGGAGAGAAAAGTACGATTTTTCCCAAAGTGTAATTGTGTAAGTAAGCCATCGAGGGAAAAATAGCGTTCTTTCCTGCCGTGTATACAGGGTGTCCTGGTTTTTTCCTGTACATTTTTTTATAGAGAGTAAATGTTAGTCTGATCAAAAAATTGTAGGTAGACTTATATTTTTTTCGACTCCTTAAATGTTACAGTATGTTACAAAAGAAATACGAACATTTATTAATGTAATAAAACAAACAAAAAATTTACAAAATAGTTAACGGCTTTGCAAAAGAAAACCAAACACATTGAACAGATCCACAACGGCCGATTCAGTGCTGATTGTAATGGATGTTTAACCCGCCTCTCACCAATCTGCATAAAATAAGCTGGAGCACCATCTAACTGAAAGCATCCATGTTGACGATGATAAATGGGCACATTATTGATTTATTTAGATATTATTTTAATATTTTAAAATTGCCGTAACTTGTTAAGGAGTCATAGGAAGGTGATCGGTCATGCTTTTAGCGGAGATGCCTTGATATGAAGCAATAAAACTAAATAGTCTTCTCCACGAACATTTATTTTAAGATTATGGGTGCCGACATGTTTCAAAACCAAACTGGTTTCATCTTTAAGCCATAATGATCATTAATAAAAGTACATAGTTAAAGCATATGGTAAAGTGAGGTTAAGAAAGAGAACGTTGAAGACGATATAGGAATTATATTAATGCCGGTTGTGGAAAACACATTTTTTATCTACTCCTACTGTATAATGGCCATGAATTATGATTCACAGTTCACGGTTTGCAGCCAATCATAAAATTCTATTTTCATAATTCAATAGTTTGCAAGTTGCAACCAATTAGAAAATTATATTTTCATTATTCAATAGGTTGTAGCCAATCACAAAATTCATTCTTATTATTAAATGACTTTTGAAGTTAACAGCTGTCACAAATGTCATAATTCGGAAATATGAACACAAAACTGCTATTGCATAGGAGTAGATAGAATATCGTATTACATTCGCGATTATGGCCATTATTCACTCAGATGACTTGCGCCACGCGTCTTCGGCTTGTGGCGCAAATGTCATCTTCGTGAATAATGGCAGTCATAATCGCTCATATGCGCGATTACATTTTGACGTTTTCTGTCAGAATATTTTGCTAAGAAAATTACCAAATACAATTTTCGCTTAACAAAAATCCAGAGTGCGTAGCACGAAGAGTTTTGGAAACTTTACGAAGTATATTTCCTCAGAGCAATCAACATTCACAAACAAAATAATAAAGACCACACAGCTAAATTGGGAGATTTAGTATGATCAACTGATTTGCAAAAAAGAAGTGAACTATAAGTACCTACCTATACATATTTTCAGTGTTCTTTAATTTCCTCTATAGAAATGCAAGTGACTATACATATACCATAAAATATAAAGAGGAAAAAGACAAAAAATACTTTTATCTACTTTGATGTTACAATATTGTTATTATAACACCGAAAATAGCTACAGTGGAGTCCATTATAGCAGTTTTTTGCATTTTTTTTTTCATACGAAAAATGTTCTTGCCTACCTTGTTTCAGACAACAAACAGATTGTTATATTTATGAAGTGTCAAAATTCAAAGCTTTTTTATTATTTTTATGCAAAGTAGATAAAATAGTATATTATACTCGTTTAATAAGAGGCGTTGTAGCACTCGTTCCATTGGAGCACTCCTCGCTGCGCTCGTCGTACCTCAAACTCACTGGTGCTTCAATAGGCCTCATTATTAAATTACTATAATAAATATACTATTATGTACGGCTATTGCCGTAAAAATCTGGGACACCAAATTTTTCCCTTTGTGAATACGACTGAAATAACATAAGTATCATAGCAACCGCTAGATTTAAAGTAACCGTCACTGCTATCACTAGTCCCTCTTTATAAGCTGTCAGCCCAAATAACAATGTCCACAATTTTTAAATTCAAGTCACTAGATTTTCGACCTTGTGGCAGATTTTTAAGGCGATAGCCGTACCATCGATCAATAAAATGCGTTTTTAGACGTATTTTTTCAGCGACTGGCGTAATTTTAGTTATTATTTATAAACACTTATTAATTTAACCCATAGCTACAAAGATAATATTCAGCTAAAATATCTGTAAAAATTACCTTGTTTACTTTGTATTGGCAACGATTTATAACAAGAGATCAATAAAAAAACCAATTGGGGTAGGCTGTGATATGTGTTATACGTTTGGCAGTACTGAAGTGTATTGTCAGTCTATGTCAAATTCGAGATTAGTAGGTTAGGTTTTGTTTGTTGTTTGACACAAACTGACGTAAAACTTAACCTGCAAATCTCGAATTCGACATAGACTGACAATACACTTCAGTACTGCCAAACGTATAACACATACCACAGCCTACCCCAGTTGGTTTTTTGATTGATCTCTTGTTATAATCTAGATCCCCTTTTACTTCCTTTTACAATAAAGGAAGTATTGGATTCACCCCAAAAATTCGAAATTAAGTTTTCAACAAATCTTCACGTTTTAGAGTCCCCTGATCCCAAAAAACATATTTTTTTTCATTGGTCTGTCTGTCTGTGTGTCTGTGAACAGAATATCTCAAAAACGGAAAGAGGTATGGCGTTGAAACTTCATATATAAGTTTTGTGTACTATCATTGACTAATCCTTTTAATAATCAATGGTACTATGTAGATGCGACAGCAAGCTTTTGAAGAAAATCGCATAACCGGAAGTAGGTGTTTACTCTCGTGATTTTTCAGTTTTTTTCGATTTTTTCAAAAACGGCTCTAACGATTTTTTTAAACTTTACATTTTTATTACATTTTTAATGTGTATTGATGTGAAATAGGTGATTTTCCAGTGGAATACTTCTAAAATGGGTTTCTTTTGTTGTTTTTTCTATTTTTTTTATTAACTCCTATTTTAAATAGAACACCCGGTATATTATTACATTTTTGAATTCAGCTTAAAATTTTAGAGAAAATTTGTCTCTTGAACTAACACTCTATTTTGTACCGTTTTTGTAAAATTTGTAATTTTTGAAAATTTTTGACAAATGCTTAAAAATTTAAAATCAATTTTTTGGCTAATTATCAGATCACTGTAAAAGGAAGTTGTGTGCGTGTATCACACCAGATTTTTAAATAAAATTTCAATCGTACATAAAGTTTTGTATGCACCTCAGGCGTAACCAGCACCTAGTGCCATAAGTTTCACGCCACCGCCCAAGAACGCATGCTTTACGCCCTTGGTACGTAAATAACTATTTTGCACGATCGGACGTTTCTTTATATTTACATGATCTGTTTACAAACACAGTAAGTTATATTTACCAACGCAACGTCGACATTGATAGGATTGCTAAGGCCTCACCGCTCAGCAGGCGGTAGGTAGTTATAAGGTTATGAATTACAATATAATGCGAAATCGTATTTTTTAAAAATTTTTATCGTTAAAAAATTAGTTATTAAGGCAACTAGTGTTTTACAGAGGGTTTAAAAATCGAGGCCGATCATGTTAAAATTCGAGCGAAGCGAAAATTTTATGATCGACCGAGATTTTTAAACTGTAAAACACGAGTTGGCTTCAATATTTTTTCTACAACGGAAGAGTTTGTTAGCTTAAATACCCTCGGGGCTTCTCCCCTCTCCAAAGCGGCCCTCGGGGCTCCACCCCTCTCCAAGAGGGCCCTCGGCACTGCGCTCCTTTCCAAGGGGGCCCTCGGAGCTTGGTCCCTCTCCAAGGGGGCCCTCAGAGCTTGGTCCCTCTCCAAGGGGCCTCTTGGAGCTCCACCCCTCTCCAAGGGTGCCCTCGGGGCTCCTCCCCTCTCCAAGGGGGCCATCGGGCTCCGCCCCTCTCCAAGAGGGCCCTCGGGACTCGGCTCCTCTCCAAGGGGGCCCTCAGGGCTCGGCCCCTCTCCAAGGGGGTTCTGGGAGCTCCACCCCTCTCCAAGGGTGCCCTCGGGGCTCCGCCCCTCTTCAAGGGGGCCATCGGGCTCCGCCCCTCTCCAATCGGGAACTAGGGGCTCCGCATACAAATCGGTCCGATATAATAACTGTACTTTTAATCTTCACAAATAAGGTTTTATAAACTCTTACAGTACTCCGGCGTTTTATGGACAACATAAAGCACGCCGCATATGACCCTTGGAAACAGTTTAAAATCACGGCTGTAGAAAATAGTATATTAAAGTATGAGTGGATAACAAGGTCTTTAAAATACGCGCGAATTTTCGAGCACGACGGCGTAGCCGGAGTGCTCGAAATAGAGCAAGTGTTTTAAAGACCAGTTATCCACGAATACTTTACGCTATTTTTTATTATACCTACAATACTGGAAATAAATTACGCACTAAAAACTTAGAAATAATTTTTGTCGTGATAAATCGAGAGGCCATAATAATATTGCTACTATAGTTACGAGAATTGTTTACGTTTTTGTCCCGTCCACGTCCGTTGTTGCATTCAGTCATTTCCTTGACAACCTTTAAAGCTCGGCGAGCTTTAATCGCTTGTTTTCGCACGCTTTTAAACGGCGATTCTGATGCAGGTATAATAAAAATATATGTTTTAGGATAGGTATTTAGGTTGCGGACAAGTGCTAATGCACTTTTGCAATCCTTTATTCTCATTGAGTGTATTTTGTACTCAATAAAATTTCTGAATTTCTGAATTTCTGAATTTGGTTGTTATGTGCCTTGTAAACTGCATTTACCACCTGTACTATTTAAATAACTATCATTGCCTTTATTTTAATTACAGAAGTATAATTTATTACATAAGGAAATATGAAAAGGTAAAACCTAAACTTTCACCTCTTTCTCTGAAAATTAAATTAATTATTGATAGTTTTAAAATTGAGAAGTGAAAATATTTCGTGTTCAATTGAGAAGTAAACTTTTAGTTTACCGAATGTCCTTCCGCAAAATACAGAAATAACTGAAAAAATCTAGATATGCAACTCTATAAATATATTTAAATAGGCACTTTCAAGTTTCAAGCCAATTTTTATAAATAAACTCTAAAATGCCAAAGAAGTGGACTGTAGCAGCCATAGATGTTATTTGAAATGTGTAGTTTGTGAATAGAAATCAGTATTTAATAAGGTATTTGGCATGGTTTATTTTCACCGCTCATTGTTGAAATGTTTTTGCCAAATAGAAATTAAATTCCTCTGAAATACACACGAGCTCAACCTAAATACTTATTTTGTTCAAGTTCTACATTTACAGTTTTGATAATTACACTGAAGAAAAGGTTTTGGCCAGGATCTAAACTAATTTACGGGAAAAAATCGGAGAAATGATAAAATTTTAAATACGTTATTCCAAATTCAAGACTACGAATTGTTAAGACATTACAAACGGCAATGGCGAGCCCCTCATAGACATTTGCGTGCAAAACAAATTACATATAAATAACTCTTATTTTCCGCATAAGCCTCAACATAAATATATACATGGTCAAATTCGGGAGGTCAAAAATCAATAATTGAGTAAATTATAAATGATCAGAATATACATCCCTTAAAACTTAAATCATCGACATAAAAGAGTTTTATCAACAGCCAATGTAGGCATTGATCATAATTTAGCACTGGGAAAAATTAACTAAACTGCAACTATTTCAAAGAAAACCACCGTTCAATATTGAAAAACTTCTATTGATTTTCAATTCAAATTATTCCACCAAGCAACTATGTATATCAAAAACGACTAGCAGAAAAGATATTAAATAAAATAAACAGCAATGACAATGTGGGAGAAGAGTGGATGAAATGAAGTTCAAATATGACGACAGCGGTAGAAGAACCGCTGGGAAAAATAAGGTGTTAACAAAAGACATTTTTCAAAACCGTGGTTCATTCAAGAAGTAAAGGAGCTGGCGCCGAAAAAATTTTGTATCTCCAAAATATTTTAATTTTTCTCCGTAGCTATTCAGGACAACTTCAACTTTTTTAGTCATACATATTTAACAATTGAAAATTAATAAAATTAGTTGTTAATAGAAAATTGAAATACATTTTTGAAATTTGGCTCTTTCTTATTTTGTAATCTTTATACACTTATATATAATTCTTCTGTATTTTTTAAAATTAAAATCTTTATATATATAATTCTTCTGTACGTGTGTATGTGACTGAACTCCTCCTAAACGGTTTGACCGATTTTGATGAAATTGCTTGTGTGTCTTTGAGTGGGTCCCTGGATGGTTTAGATTCACAATTGAACCCGGTAGGTGGCGCTGCAATAGGTTTCTAGGATTTTTTTAAAACAAATTTTGGGATTTCTTGCATATCAGAACATATAACCCCAAAATTTCATCCCCCACCACCCCCCAATATTTTTTAAAATGAAAAAAATCGAAAAAATTGAATATCGAAAAACGTTTGCTGAACCCGCTAATAGCAGACAAACCAACGTTCGGGCAGGACAACGTCTGTCGGGTCCGCTACCCCTTATGGAGTGAAATGGGGTAAATAAGCCTAAAAATCGATATGGGTGTCGTTATTGAGGGTTTTTGGGAAATTGATTGCGAAAATGGCATTTATTGTTAAGTCCAAGACGATGGACATGACACAATTAAAACTCTATAGTGGTGAAACGGGGTTTCAGAGACAAATTATTTTTGGACAGAACAACGTTTGCCGGGCCAGCTAGTTTTGAAGTAAAATACAAGAAAGAATAATAACCATGACTATTCAATTCACCTGTCATCTGTCAAAAAGTAACCAATGAAAATCCAGAATTCAAACGTTTCTTGACCAATCAAAAAAATATCAGTGGATATATCTTCCTAGAAGGTATTCAAGTGACTATTTTTAACAAATGCTATTTTTATTAGAAAAAGTCAATATTAGTGTTCTGTTACTATAGAAATTGCGTAGTTTGTTGCTAGATTTACTGAAAACTAATTTGAAAAAGTAGTTTGGTTCATTAAATAGTCCCTCGAATACCATTCTCAGTCAAAGTTAAGTAGATTATTTTTGCGGTGGTATCACTACTCATGTCTATTGCGCTTTGGATTAGGACTCGTGCTATCGCACTCGTCCTAATCGTACCAAAGCGCAATGGACATTCGTGATATCACCGCAAAAATAGTCGACATAACTTTGACTACTCATGGTATTATAAGTGAAAATTTTCGAACTCGAGATTTTTACGAAAAATCAGTTTTTATTAAAAATTCGTTGATTCCAGTGATTTTTGGCTAAAATCGGCCAACCCAGTAAGACTAGGGTTGCCTATTTTTTGTAAAATATTTAAAAATGTTAAAAGTAATTACAAAAGTCAGTAAATTTTGCTCAGATATGCAGTTTTATATCGTCAGAGAAAAACAAACATTTATTTTGGCTTTATACAGGGTGTTCGGTAAAGAATGGTACAAACTTCAGATATAGTTAACTTCGACAAAAATAATCTGATTTAACCCAACTTACCTTTGTCCAAAAGTTAGTACTAACGGAGCTACAGGGTGTCAAAGTTGAAAAAAATAAATCACATGCGCGCTAGAAGTAACGGTTTCCCAGAAAAGCGCATCTGAAACTGATCATGCGTGTAAATTATCCTAAAGAAAAGTCAAATTATTGAATAAATACTTTGAAATCCTGTATCTTCGTTATTATCGACTTTGGTACTAGGGTAAGCTGAAGTAAATCAACTTATTATGGTCTAACTATTACGCTGTTGCGGTATGGCCCATTATTTAGTCAACAATCTGGCTTTACTTTAGGATAATTTACATGCATGATCAGTTTTGGATGCGTTTTGATGGGAAACCGTTGCTTCTAGCGAGTTCAATAAGATATACCTTTTTTAAGCAGAAAAGATAGGGAAAAATATTTTTCCAGTCGAAAATGACATACACCGCGGCACAAAAAAGTTGCAGCGGTTTAACAGAGTCCTAATGGTCGCTTGTGGCGCCCTCTAGACGATACAACTTAATCGTTGTTAAATTTGAATTTCTCATGCCAAAAAAACCCAGATACGAAATTTTGTGAAATTAGCTGGAAGTGATCGAAAAATATTAAAAAAATGTGATTTATTTTTTTCAACTTTGACACCCTGTAGCTTCGTTAGTACTAACTTTTGGACTAAGGTAAGTTGGGTTAAATCAGCTTATTTTTGTCGAGGTTAACTATATCTGAAATTTGGCCCATTCTTTACCGAACACCCTGTATACCGCACGATCTAAAAAGAAAACAGAGCAGGCCTTGATCAGATAATTAAACTGTGTATCACCTACAGATCTTCGTGCTTTACTGGCTAATGTTTATTATTGTTATTATGTGATTATATTTGTAACAGGTCCATAATAAATATACCGGATCAGGATCAATAGCACGATCTGCTCGCCTAATTCTTTTTTTGCGATCTTGCAGTATTTTTTTATAATCGTTGTCACTGTCAACTGAGATTTGGACGTGGAAGTTTCGAAGTAAAAGAAAATCGTGTGGTGACCACACCTCATTTTTGTTTGTCTTCTTTTGTTTTCCAATTCTGCATCACGTATTATCAGAACAATCAAACTAGAAATGTTATGAGTGTTTTTGGAGCGAGTGCATTCTTCTTCAGATTATCCACGCACTCGTCAAAAGAAGTTGATCATTCCAGTGATTTTATTTCCTCTTACGAATTCTTGAGATTTAAGATGGATAATGACAAATGAATAACTCCAGTCCTTGAAAATAGATATTTGTGGGACTTGAAAGATAAATCATATCAGAACATATATCTATATCGCAAAAGTAGATAAAGTTCAACCGCCCTTCATTTCCATTAAAAAATCTGTAAATGGGTTTACACCGAACTTCCCTCACGCGAATTAGATCAATTTGCAAATTTTAAAAAAATGTATCTCGCTGGGGTTTGAACCCGCATCTGCATAGCGATCATAACCGCACCTGCGTAGCAATCGTAACTGCTTCGATAAGTCGAACTACGCCATCAAGCCTAATTGAAATGTGTGCGGCGCGCGCCTCAATTTAAGGGAACGGTCTTATTGTTGAAACGTTTCGACTCTTTTGTGACATTATTCTGTATCTGTTGAGTCCTATTTTCGGCAAGTGTAAAGCCTGGCCCATGTGAAAATTATTACTTCGTTCTATTTTAAAATTTACGCAAAAATAAGCAACAATTTGTTTTTTAAGGTGTTCACCCTGTATATATTTGTCTGAAATTTTCGATTTCATGCTATGTATATACAGTGTGTCTGCTTAAGTTCGCACCATATGGAAAACTTTTTTATTATTAATTTTACGAAAAAAAGTTATTCTTTATAAAAAGTTCTGCATTGTCCAAAACTTAAAATTCAATCATCAGATATCAATTTTTTTAAGCCGTATACCAGGAATGTCAAAAAATATGAATTCTGCTCAAGAGTAAAGTGCCTTTATTTGTGACAATATCGAAAATTGTTATTAAGAAAAGTTGATTAGAATCGAAAACTACGTTGAAATATCCAATTACACCTATCTCCGACGAAAATCAGGTTTTGTTATTTTTATTTTTTTTAAGTTGTTTCATATGGTAAAAGAAATCAGCTGTTTACGTTTAGCACATGGGCTAAAAGTGAAGTGAGATTATAAAACTACAATTTCGAAGTAGAAGTGAAGTTGTAAATTTATTCTAGTTGCTTCTTGCGTTACAGGTAAAGTGTTTTTGAAATAATTAAAGCATTATGTAATGAATACAGTCAGATGTGGAGTATCAATAATTACATTTCGTAACTCACCTTGACAGCACTGGCGTGGCAAACAATCGCCCGCGCGGCGTGGTCTACTGTTTATTATGACATAAATTAAAAGTGTCGCAGATGCAAACCTTTGTTAAATCGATATTTATGGATTAATAACGGTAAAATTAAGGTCGTAGATAAAATATTGTATGCAACGCGTGCTAAAACTCGTTTATGCACGAGACATGTTATGAAACTCAGCCTTCGGCTTCGTTTAATAATTTTTATGTCTCGTGCATAAACGTCGACTTTTAGCACCTGTTGCATAAATAGCTATTATCTTACAGTAGCGAGTTATATTATGACTAGACAATGGCCCCCTGTGTAAAACTGCAAGCTTGCAACCTTGAACAATAATAGCTTCTTTGTGTGAACTGCAAGTCTGCAACCTTGAACGCACGTGGCTTTCTGTCTCACGCTCTCCCTTAGAGATAACGCTTATCTTAGCTGATTAGACATAGTATATATACAAGTAGCCTGCACCTTTAAGATAAGTTCCAGTTAGTTCGTAGCTAGATGTAAGAAATTGTCTGGCAGCTAATCTGTGTGCTTCCAATGTTATATTTCATTGTAAAATAAAAATAAACGTTTTTTAAAAAGTCGTTTCGGCGGCCTTTTAATAAAACTGGCGCAGTCGGTAGGATTTGTGGAGGAAAACCTGGAAAACTACAAACATCGAGTCGACCAGCAACTTTCCTTGAGGTTCAGCTCTTTTCCGCAAATCGAAACCTGCCACCCAGCGGATCTTCGGACATCTCCAACAGGGACAAACATCGCCCGATCGTGAGAAGCGCCCGTCGACCCAGCTCCTGCTCCTCCGTGGTTATTGGAACCATCTGGTCATTGGGACCACTTGATCATTAGGATCAGTCTCTGGTTTGGCAACGTCAACAACGACGACCCCAGGACAACGTTTGGATGACGCTCTAGCGTTAAGCAGACCATCCAAAGTCGGACTTCAGGACCTAGCTGTTTGCAGGCCAGCCGACATCAACAGGATCGACGCATCTTTTTTGAAGACAACAGGACGTAGCAGATCGCACGCCGTTCGTCAATTTTAACGCACAATGTAAGTGCATATTTTTATAATTCAAAGAATAATTTTCAAGCTTTAGAGAAAAAGCAAGGTATATTTTAAAGGCAACAAAGTAACGACTATTAAAGCGTTCGCCTAAGTAATAATTTTCAAGCTTCAAAGAAAGCAAAATAATTAATTTGCAAAAGCATCAAAGTAATGCAATATAATTTTTAAAATCAAGTAATAATTTTCAAGCTTCAAAGTAAGCAAGGTAATAATTTTAAAGGCAACAAAGTAACGTAATATAATTTTCAAAAGTAATAATTATTAAAGCGTTCGCCTAAACAACAAAGTTAATTAATATTAATCAAATTTTAAAAATACTAACATAGTTCTAATATTTATTTATAAGTTCAGGCAGAACGTAGTAAGCCAGACCAATTGCTGCACATATTAGGTGTGCTTAATTTGCATTTGTGCTTGCGTTCCTGCGCGTAGGGTACCTACCCCCCTCTGTTAGGAACCCCCTAGTCATATAAACTTTACTAACATAAAACAAAATTAAAAATCAAGTGAAACAAATAAAGTAAAATTAATTTTTGTAGACAAAAATTCTTATGTTAAAGGAGAACGAGAATCCTTAAGTAAAAACACCTAGAAATTTTTTTTTTAACAATTACAAAATTTTTATGTTTAGATCACCATTATCTTGAAGCATTAGATAAAAAATTATATTTTTAAACAATTGTAAAATTTTATGTCACGAGATCGATCACGCTCACCAAGGCATTCTATCCCTAGAATTTTATTTTTAAATAATTGTAACAACCCAAATATGGTTGAACAAAGTACATCATTGTTTCCCTCACATTTTAACGTAGCTTTATTAAATGAAATTCCCACATACGATGGTAATCAAGCCACTCTTTCGGAATTTGTCAGATCCGCAGAAATCATTGCAACCAAATTTTGCACAGAAAATTCAAACGATTATACCAACCAAGTAATTTTAAATTCGATAAGGAATCAATTAAAAGGTCAAGCGTTAGAAGTAATTACAGGTTACCAGTATAATAACTGGAAAGACTTAAAAAATGTCTTAATTGAAAAATTTGGCGACCAAAGGTCAGAATTGAATCTTTTAATTGATTTAACTAAATTAAAACAGAATAAAGACTCTCCCATAGAATTCTTCCATAAAGTTAGAACCCATTTGGCTATTTATAATTCTAAAGTTTCTCTGAGTCGAGAATCAAAAGACATTATCACTTATAAATTAAAGGCTAACAAAGATTTAGCACTTCGCACTTTTACAAGTGGACTAAATGAAAATTTAGGAAGCTTCGTAAGAAGTAGAAACCCAACTTCACTAGAACAAGCCTTAAGCATAGTAAAAGAAGAAATCGATATCAGATATTCTCAAAATCAAAATAAATTTTAAAGTCAGAAATTATAAATCAAATTTAACTTCCAATATTCAAACAAGAAATTCATATCAACCTAAATTTAATAACCCAAATTTTATGCAAAGACCATTCCAACAAAATCGAAGTAATTTTAACCAAAATCCTAAAAGTAATTTTAATCAAAATCCCAACTATTTTAAAAGTCCAACAAATTTTAACAATCCTAATAATTCTAGAATAACTAAAAATTCAAGCTTTAATGCATTTGCACCTAAACCAAATTTTTCACCAACAAATAAACCAGAACCTATGGACTTTAGCACTATAAAAAGACCAGCTACTCAACAATCAAATTTCCCTAATAAATATCGAGCAAATTCTCAGAACGTTAATAGAAATTTTAATCATTTAAATTAACATCAAGAAAAACCTCCGGATGAATATGAAGACTTAACCGAAAATTTATTTGAAAATGGAGAATTTTCAACTCCAGAAAATTTTAACGAAAACCTTCAGGAATATTCTGACCCTGATAATTCACAAGACTTAGATCACACCCCAGATTATTTCGAATATCCAGATCCAGACGATACTGTAAATTTTTATTAAGAGCCTCGGAAAAGAATATTTTAACTTTTAATATAAATCCAAAATCAAACCTTCCTTATATTATAATTCCCGCCACCGGCGATAAACTTTTAATAGATACAGGTAGCTCACAAACAATAATTTCCCCGGAATTTGTACAACAACATTTCCCAAATTATATTTATGAAACAGAATTCCAGATAATTACATCTCATGGAATTTCTCAACATAATTTAGCCGCAGATTTACCCATTCCTAATCTTTTTTATGAAAACGGAACACATACGTGTTATTTATTCAATTTTCACCAAGACTATGTAGGACTTATTGGATCCGATTTACTTTCAAAATTATCAGCACGAATAGATTATAAATGGATGCACATTCAAACAGAAAAAACAGTAATACCGTTCTATTATAATCCATCAAAAACTAAACAGGAAATTCAAAAACGTAATGAATGTAATTTTTCCAAATTTAAAAACTCAGATTTTGTCAGAAAACTTGTAGTACCTCCGCGTACAGAATGTTTTGTAAATTTACCAGCAGTAGGAAAGAATGGAACTAAAATAGCTCCAAAACTAAAATTTAATGAAAAACTAATTATGCCTTCAGCATTAGTGAAATTACACAATAATTGGTTTAAAACCAGCGTAATTAATATTTCAAACGAAACACAATAAATAAATATTTATAATCCTTTATTTTTAGAAGACTATGAACCCGATAGCAAAAATCAACCTATCAGACTTAACAACTTTAATATAAAAACTCCAAACACCAAAAGTATTTTAAATAACAATTTAAGATTAGACCATTTAAACGAAGATGAAAAAACTCTTTTGACTAATTTATGTTTTCAATACAGAGATGTATTTTACTCTCCTGAAATACCTTTATCCGTTACGAATTTGACAAAACACCACATTTGGACTAAAACCAATGCACCTATATTTACGAAAACATACCGTTATCCCCATATTCACTGCGAAGAAGTCAAAAAGCAAATAAAGAAAATGTTAAACGAAGATATTATAGAACCATCGGAATCACCGTATAATTTTCCTATTTGGGTCGTCCCAAAAAAGTTAGACGCCTCCGGAAAACAAAAATGGCGCATTGTAGTTGACTATCAAAAGTTAAATGAACAAACTATTGAAGATAAATATCCATTGCCCCGTATAGAAACCGTATTAGACAATCTTGGCAGAGCTAAATACTTTACAACTTTGGATCTTGCCTTTGGCTTCCACCAGATTGAAATCGAAAAGAAAGATCGCGAAAAAACCGCTTTTTCAACCGAAGAAGGCCATTTTCAGTTTAAAAGAATGGCTATGGGTTTACGTAACCGTCCTGCATCCTTCCAAAGGATGATAAATACAGCCTTGATTGGACTCACTCCAACACAATGCCTAGTTTACCTAGACGACATTATAATTTTCGGAAGTTCTCTTCAAGAACACATGCAACGTTTAAAAAATGTATTTCAAAAATGTAGAGATGCTAATGTAAAGATTCAGCTAGATAAATCAGAATTTTTACATAAATCTGTAAAATATTTAGGTCATATAGTTACTTCAGAAGGAATAAAACCAGATCCATCTAAAATATCAGCAATCAAAAATTTCCCAGCACCTAAAACAAGAACCGAGATAAAATCATTCTTAGGACTATTTGGCTATTATAGAAAATTTGTCAAAGACTTTGCCAAAATAACTAAATTTTTAACCGTATGTTTAAAGAAAGAAAATAAAATTGTACACACCCCTGAATTTTTGAAGAACTTTGAGTATTGCAAACAAATTTTAATGAATGAACCAGTACTTCAATATCCCGATTTTGAAAAACCTTTCGAATTGACTACCGATGCATCTAAATTTGCGATAGATGCGGTATTATCCCAAGATGGTAAACCCACCTGTTATGCCTCCAGAACCCTTAATAATGCAGAACAAAATTATGCTACAATTGAACGAGAACTCCTAGCCATAGTTTGGGCAACCAAACAATTTCGTCCATATCTGTATGGAGTAAAATTTAAATTGTACACCGATCATAGACCGCTTGTTTGGCTCAAAAATTTAAAAGAACCAAATTCCAAATTAACTCGTTGGGCACTTAAATTAGAAGAATACGACTTCACCGTAAACTATCTACCAGGCAAATTAAATAAAGTTGCCGACGCTCTATCACGTGTTCAAATTCACCCCATGACTTTAGAAACACCCGATAGACTTCATACACCAATACCAATACAAGGTAACGAAAACTTAATGGCAAGTAGGGCAAGCACCCCCGACATACAAGACTTTTTTTCAGTACCGACCATCGGACCACCAAAATCAGAAACGCCTAAAGTAAAAGTTATATCCGACATTCAAATAAGACCACCAAATAACGACGATAATAAATCCTATGTCGAAACAATACATTCGCAACAATCGTCTACCCCCGTGATCGATATTGCCGAAAAACCTCTACAACAATTTAAATATCAAATTGAATTTGTAATTTCTCAGCTACCACGAGATATCGGAATCACTAAATACGACGGAATTACACATTATTCGGTATCCCTAAACAATACAAATAAAATTGACGTATTCAACAGGCTATTAATTGAACATTGTGAACCTAGAACACATTACCATTGTTATTTTCCTAACGACGAACTTTGTTTAGATTTTTCTAATTTTCTGCAAAACATAATTAACGATAACACACCCAAATTTCATCGATGTATGTCACAAGTGACTTACGTTCTAAATCCACAAGATCGTCAATATCAAATCCAAAATTACCATCTAGGCAAAACCAATCACCGTGGTATCAATGAAACAATTGAACATATAAAAAGAAAATATTATTGGAAATCAATTAATAAAGATGTCACCGATTATATTAATAATTGTCATATTTGTAAAACGCAAAAGTACAATAGAAACCCAATTAAGCAGCCTTTACAGCTTACTCCTACACAAAACCAACCATTTCATACTATACACTTGGATATTTTTCAGATAGGTAAGAGAAGCTATCTAACAATAATAGATTCATTTTCCAAATTCGCCCAAGCATATTATATTAAATCTCGAAATTTAACAGACGTCATTGAACAATTACTTAATTATATGTGTACTTTTACTACACCAAATATCATTATAGCTCATGGAGAATTTAACAAAAATATTTTTAAAGACTTCATAGCTTTACATAAAATCCAGTTGCATACGACAACCCCACATCACCATCAATCTAATTCCCCAATTGAACGATTGCATTCGACAATAATTGAACACTATCGACTATTGACGGATGTACCTGAACAAAACAAAATTCAATATTGTATTCTTGCATACAATCATACGATACACTCTAATCTCAATTTAACCCCTTTTGAGATTGTATTTGGTCATACTGAATGTAGAAATCAGTTCGATTTAGACTATACAAAAACCTACTATCATGATTATTTATCTGGTCACAAAATCCGCATGAAAAAAATTTACGAAATATTGCAATGCAAGCAAATTGATACTAAAGAGAAGCGAAATTTAAAATTAAATCCAACTCGGAAAAATAAAACATTTCAATTAAACGAAAAAGTATTTGTTAAAACTAATTCCAGAAGCAAAGATGAACCAAAATTTATAGGACCATATACAATATCCCAAATTCTAGAACATGACATATACGAGTTAATACCCCATAATGGATCGTCCAACATTAGACGCCATGCTAATGAATTACTACATTATTCAGACTTATTACCTTCATCGTCTGTATCTTGATTAAATATTCAATCATACACGGCGATATAATATTGTAAATATTTTAAAATATAATCCAGAACTATATTCTTTAAATTTAGGCAATGTAGTTCTTAAATAAAGCAAATAGACGCTTATTAGAAATATATATGATATTCCTATTTTTATTCGTCATGATACACTTAGAAACAATTTAATGAAAATCGTATTGCTATTTTATTATTCAGTATAAAAGAACCTCAAATAATATTGCTAATTTAAAAGTTTCAAACATTGACCGCTTAATAATTCCTGAATCGAATTCATAAATGTCTCGAAGATTGACTTGATACCAGTTGACACCCAGAAATTGGTTGAGGGCAGAATTAAGCTTAATAAATATGAAAATTTGTTAAAACCTGTTAATTATACTAAATCCGATAACCTAAGTGTGTCTGCGATTATATTTACGCTATTTACTATTCTTATATTAATCATTTTTGTATTGTATTTATATTATAATAGGAACAATGAAGATTAAACTTATTAGACTTCTAAATAAAGATTTTGAACCAGTTAACGTAAATAGGTAAGTTTAATTTTCTTTTCTTTTTTGTAAGTTCAATAGAGGCATATTTGAATCCCGCTATTGAACATTTTATCGGCGGACGAGTTATATTATGACTAGACAATGGCCCCCTGTGTAAAACTGCAAGCTTGCAACCTTGAACAATAATAGCTTCTTTGTGTGAACTGCCAGTCTGCAACCTTGAACGCACGTGGCTTCCTGTCTCACGCTCTCCCTTAGAGATAACGCTTATCTTAGCTGATTAGACATAGTATATATACAAGTAGCCTGCACCTTTAAGATAAGTTCCAGTTAGTTCGTAGCTAGATGTAAGAATTTGTCTGGCAGCTAATCTGTGTGCTTCCAATGTTATATTTCATTGTAAAATAAAAATAAACGTTTTTTAAAAAGTCGTTTCGGCGGCCTTTTAATAAAACTAGCGCCTATTATCATACATTATACAACTGTTTTCAGTGACTAAAATGAAGTTTTATTCACAAGTGAGTTTTCATTATTTATACTACCGCATTGTTGGTAGTACTGTCAAGCTATGTCAAATTCGTAATTTTCAGGTTAAGTTTTGCGTCAATCTGTGTCAAATAACAAACAAAACCTAACCTACGAACCTCGAATTTGACATAGACTGACAATACACTTCAGTACTGTCTAGCGTACCGTCAACTGGGGTAACTTTGCACGAATTTTGAGGTTTTTTTAGCAGAACTTTTTTCTACAGTAAGATATCAATCCAAATTTAAACTATGTGGCACATTTATTTTTTTTCTACGCAATTTCAAAATTTCAAGCACAAAATATTACAGGAAAGTTTTTTTTTTAATTTTCAAAACTTTGGCAGTTTCCCCAGCTTCGGGGTAACTTTTCCAGCACGTAAAAATCGTCTAAAAATGCAATTTCTTTTATTGTTTCAACTTTTATTGTACAAACAACAACTAAACTTAAATTTATTTAAACTTTTATTGTACAAAAAACTAAAGATAGATTTATAGAAACTTTAACCTTATAAAAAGTAAAAAGAAAATACACTCGTAGTATAAAAACGTAACGAAACTTAAAAGCAGATAGATCTAAATCAAAACTTAAAAGTTGCCTGGATGATGAAATATTTCTTGGGTCAGGCAATATTTTTACTATTTCATTTTTAGAGACATGACTCATATCTGGTACATCAGGAAAAAAATTTTTTTTAACTTGCATCTTAAATATTTCACTTCATAAAAGTTGTCATTGTCTTTTGACAGAATTACAGCAACAAAATGTTTTTTATATTTTCTTACTACAAACTCGATTATAACATATTTTCCTTCTGTTAAGAACTCATCAGAAATTTCTTCTGGTAAATCTTCTAAGGCAGTCTCTTGAACAGTTTCAGTCTCGTGTTCAAAGTCTTGGAAATCCATTTCAGTCTCGCCCTCTTCTATATCTTCAGTCATTTCATTTTCTTCAGTCTTTTCATTTTCTTCGGTCTTTTCATTTTCTTCAGTCTCTTTATTTTCTGTAGTGTTACTTGTTTGTGGTTGAGTCATGTCTTCCCAACTAACAGATTTGCCAGGTTCAATGTGTATCATTTTCTTCCTTTTCTTAGGAGTAGATGTGGAAGGACTTCTAAGGTCTTTTAGATAATTTAACAGGGTGTCATCGATTTTGGTCCCAGCTTCCTCAAATCTTTTATTTGGCCTTCTTTTCAGTACTTCATTTCGATCTAATGGGTAGATGCCCGCTGTCCGGAATCCACTTGTAAAGGGTTTTCCAATAAGAACGATATGATTTTAAAATGAAATAAAATAGAAATGATTTCAGATATAACCACACCTTTTATATTATCTTAAAGTACAATCGATAACGTTTATGTTTTGAATAGCACGTCGTTTAAATGTCCACCTCGGCTTCGTGTACACGAGTGAATTCGACGAATCAAATTTTCGACGACTTTGTGCAATAAATCGGGCGTAATCTCACGAATGCAGCGTTCAATGTTCAATCTCAAAGCATCAAGTGTTTGTGGCCTGTTTGCATAAACCTTAGATATCGTGAACAGTAAAATTACTTTAAAATGTCTTAACGATGCGACGAATGGAAAGCACAGAAGGGCGATTATCAAAGTTTTCGCGAAGTGCGCGAAAAGTGTTCACATAAGAACCACGATTTTCGTAAAATTTTTGGACCATAACCAAACGTTCTTGGAGCGAGTATTTAGCCATAATAAATTGTTAGAGTTTAGTGAACATAAATAACAACTAGTGATCGGTATAACTTTATTACCTTGGTTACTAGATCATTACAAAATCATATCATTCTTATTGGAAAACCCTTTAATAATGTTAACTTCATTAATTTTAATATTATCCATTAGTCGTTTGAGTAAAATAGGAAAAGTCGATTTATTGAGCACACTGTCTTTTGGATTTTTCATTTTATAATTCTTCAAAATGTTTCGCCAGCATATTTTAAGTGGCCTAAAAAACTGATATCAAGTGGTTGCGTTAAATGCGTCGAGTTTGGGGGCAGAAAGATAAATCGTATATTATGTGTCTGGGATTCTCTTAAGACTGTTATGTTTAAATGGAATGATAAATTATCCCCCACAACATTTTTTTCCCTTCATGAGTCTTCGCCCATGGGATGACTACCCTCTGAAACCAATCCTCGAAGCAGTACGAATCGAACCAGCCAGATTTCGATCTATTATATCCGGTGTTTTTTGGGCCACCAATACACCAAGCATCGTATAATTTTTCTGCTTTATATACTACGTATGGTGGTAACACCTCACCAGCTGCAGTAGCCGCAAACATAATTGAAATGGATGTTTTTGTAAAATTTAAAATTCGTTCTGGGTATTTCGTACTTCTCCTAAATATGCATTTGTTGGAACCAGGTTCATCCGTGACATTAGTTTCGTCATAGTTCAGAATATTGGTAGGTGGCACATTTTCCAAATTTTCACATATAATCTCATAAGAGCATTAATTCTTTCCGGAAATTTTTTGAGTGCGTTGCAACAACGTCGTATTAATTTGCCCGAGCGGGACGCGAGGGCAAATTAGGACGTTGTTGGAATGCACGAAAAATTATTTCCGGATATGAATTAATGCTCGAATGCAGATTCGGTAAGAAAATCGTAACGACACAAACCCTAAAAAGAAGTAATGTCTACCTACAAAAAATTTCCAAGAAATTTTTTAGTTGTCTTGGTTACGGCTCGTGAACTAATTTTTCTATTGGTCATTAATGAGTGTCGTACGATTTTCTTCTAAATTATTAAAATAATTGTTTATCTCGTCATCAGTTTTTTCAGCCCGAACCCTTTTTATGTTTTGGCAGTGCCGATTTGTTACACGATCTTTGTGCCGCTGTAAAAATAAGCGACACCAATCTTCTCCAGGCATATTGTTTGCAAAATTTTGGAATGCGAATGCTTTCTTTGTCTAAGTAGGTTTCTAACACTAATCGGAGGTCTAACATAGTGAGAGGACAGCCAAACTCTGCGCTGGCAATTAAGACATCAACTAGGCTTCGTTCAACATTTTCAGGGATAGATTGTGGACATCCAACATTTTGTGTGTGTTTAAGTTTAACTTTGTTAACCAAAGTTCTACTTGGAATTGAATACATTTCAGAGGCTTCTCTATAAGTAAGACGTCCATTTTTTATTGCAGACACGGCCTTACGGACGCTTTCTTCAGTATAATTTCTATAGGACCTTGATCCCAAAGGCGTTCTGTAGTTTCGAGGCATTTCTAAACAGCTATAAAGAAAAATCGTAGTTTTAAACTTTATTTAAAAAGCCGGGGTAACATTGCCAACGCCAAAAATAAATCGTAATATTTGAGTAACCACACTTTTGTAATGCCGACAATACAACCTTTAACTCATATAAATTTCGTTTCCCTACGACAACTAATATAGACATGACAAACCTTAGCAGTTCACCATTTCAAAAACAAGCAAAATTCTTGATTTTACTTACGTTTTTCTAACAGGAACACGACTGCAATATTTGGCGCCAAACTCTGCCAGACACACACAACATCCATGCCGGTTATACACTGTGAAAATGGACACTGACAGCATTGCCAATATAACGCAAAATAATTTTAAAGGTAGTGGCTCGTGATCCGGCAAAGTTACCTCAGCTAGCAAAGTTACCCCAGTTGACGGTATATCACAAATCATAGGCGATTACTTATAAATTTATTTCGCGACATATTCTGACTGCGCAAACTAGTTAACAAGAATTGCTACTGTAAGATAAAATGTCGTATATCACACGTGAGCGAAATGCCATTATAAGCTCGTGAGAAATTGTATCGCTCGTGCTGGAGCACTCGCGATGCAAAATTCTCACTCGCAAATAATGATGAATTTTTCTCACTTATAATATCCTTTATCTAATAGACGTGTCTGTCCGGGACGCTGTTTTGTCTGTCTGGGACGCAGTTTTGTCTGTCTGGGACGCCGTTTTGTCTGTCCGGGACATTGTTTCAGCAGCCAAACCGTAAGAGATAGAGAAAAAAAGTTATTAAAGTTATATGTTTGGAATGGTCATGTCAGCTCAGGAACCGAATTTCAGTCACGTGACACTTCCGGTTTTCGAGAAATCACAAAAAAGACCGTTTTTCAAATAGAACGCGTATTAAATAAAAATGTTTCAGCAGCCAAACGGAGCTGCGACCCTCTGCGCCTTAAAACGTCGATCGGTTAGGCAACCACTTTGACACCTTCCAGGTCTGGGTACAGTTTTTATTTAATACGCGTTCTATTTGCAAAACGGTCTTTTTTGTTTTATTAGTAGCTTCAGCGTACTTATGCGAACGTTTTGTCCGTCCGTCTGTCTGTCTGGATTGCCTGTAACTTTCGAACGGCTACAGATATCGAAATTTTGAAAGGGGGCAAAGTTGTTGCTAAGGTCCCGAGCACCTTCATGTGCTATTTGGTTTTGGCGAAAGGTCAACCGTTGGCGACCTATGTCAAAGGTCACTTTATTTTTCAATGGCAACATCGGTCATATGGGGTATCAATCGAAAGCTATGGTCAAGGGCTACATATACTTAATGTTTTCGCAGTGCTGAAGCTACTCTTTAGACCTGTACTTGAGAAGTTTATTAAATGAGACATTTGTCTCACTGGACTGCTAGTAATCTACTATTTTACTAAAAGTAAAGTGTTATCATGCGGTTTATTCTCTGCAATAATCACTGACGTACTCTACTATGTGCTCTCGCTAATATTGAAGTTACATCCGATTAGCATACACTAAAACTCCAGTTATTCAAGCGTGATAATCTTGTTATACACCTCTTTGCTAGTTGTGGACACCTTTGAGAATCAGCTCCACTATCTGATTATGACTTAATGAACTAACGTAATCGTGATATAGTGTTGTAGTACAGTCATGTTCATTAAAGTGTTGTACAGCATTTGTGCTTTGTGAATTTAAATTAACTACACCAAGTGTTGAAGCATCATATTTAATATTTACTTGATTATTTTTTTCGTAGCGATCTCAACCAATCAGAAGGCTGGATTTAGTTAAGTTATCTTGTATAATTTCGATTATACAAAATCGATTATACTACAGTAACTTCACTAGGCAACGCAATACATAACTTTTGTCAACTTGATGTTGTTTTCATGGAGATAACGTTCAGCTAGGTTAATACAAACAAATCGAGCTGCCACTAAAACATTTATTTGATCCTAATATTCAAATTTACTCAAAAAATAATCAAATCGAATACAATGCGTACTTCGAACATGTTATACGTCTCAAACTTCCTGCACAATAACAAATCGTGTCAGTTTGACAGAATACTCCTCCCGCTGACGCGGTCGGACTATTTAACCTGTCAAACTGACACTCTTTTATTATTGTGCAACAAGTTATCGACATATAACCCGATAATATCGAAGTACTTAGAGTATTACTTCTGAGAATAATCCTAGAAATTGTTCGTGGCATTAGGAGCTGCAGCCAGGTTAATTTAAGTTTTGCTCATCTCCTGCTGTCCAGCAATCTATCATACTTAAGATTCTAATCTTGGATTTGCATGTCATTTGTAAATACCATCTGCAATTTAAGACGGATGTCATTAGTTTATTGTTAGAGCTTTCGGCGAAATGCAGCTCTCTCTTGCGATGGTCAAGCATGTCCTCCCCCCTACCCATAAAGGGGTGGTTTAACGAGTGTCCGAGTTTTCTTGGGCTCGAAGAGACAGACACGACCAGAGTCACGTTTAAGACACCGAGAGATATACATCTCTATATTCCGTACCGGCAATTTTAAATTTGTAATTATACAGTCCGCTTTTATCGTTCTTAGTGTTACATTGGTGTATATATTGTAAATAAAGTGTTATTACAATTATATTCGTTGTGTTCAATCATTCACGACGGCGACGAGTTGCGTGATTCTCCGCCGGTATTTTGTTGTGCCCGTAAGGTTCGGGTCGCAACACCAAGTTCAAAAAGTGTTGCATATACAAATATTTTGAGAGTATACATCTAGGTCTACCTAGTTAATGATACAGTGTGGGCCTTTGTTGAGTAATGACACAACCAGCAATAAACTTACAACTGCCTGTTCATTGGATTGGAAATACATTTTGACAATTTGTGGGTACCGAATGTGCGGAGAAATAGATTGCCAGAGACAACTATATAGAATTGTCCACTGCAGCTGTTGGGCAAATTGCCAACAGGAGTCCTCGCATTTCCTTCAAATAATTTTTTCCTGGTAATAATTTGTTGACAGTTATTCTCACGTTTACTCTAATAGATTGATAAATTTTCATTATACATAGCATTGCAAACTCGTGTTAGGTGTAAAGGATTTAGAACAAGCTTGTAAATTGTAATATTTCTTACCCTGAAAGCTGTTATATAGTTGTGTACTTGATTTCTGGGGAGAGCTGTTGGCTGCGATCACGAAAATTTCGAGAGTCTTTATTTTCATATTTCATATTTATAGCAATGTGTATATTTCGTTCATGATTTATTTTAATTGCGTGAATTACTGGAATTGAAGATCTAGTATTTATGGAAGAGTATTTATTTTTAACAGCTCTCTATGTAAGTACATATCCAAGCGATATGTAAAGGTATTTCTATTTCCCCCAACTGGGGGTGGGCCTCTATAAGAGCTTTGCGTTTCTCATCAGCCAAAAATTGGAATTACAGGATGGGTGAAAAATGGCCAGGAAAGGTAAACCAGGGGCAACTCTAGCTCTCCTACCGCCCGGGTGCAAAGGCTCAGGTGCCGCCCCCTCTTATTTCTTATTGTATATATTTAACTTTTTTAACGTTTAATTAGCTTACTAGCAATTATAACACTAATAGTATTTTTCTGTAGAATAATATTAACCGTGTCCATGTCGTCCAAAATATTATTCTAAAGTACTAAATTTCTGATCAGTAATTTCTAAAATTTGTTTAATAGGTTCTTTTGCTCCGAAGTAGGTTTCTTTATTTTTATTTAGTTTTAAAGTTCTTTTAAAGCTTCTAAAAACTTTGGCAACTCTTTGAACACCGTAGATATAGCTTGTATTTTTAATCATAAAGCTGTTTCAATGAACTGCTGCATGCGACATAAGTCTATCCCACCTTTCAGATGACGAAAAAGATACAAATAAATGTTAAGTAGTGCCAATAACTGTCATTTTTTGTGATACGCTAGCAGTGTGAACTCCTACTAAGTGTAAAGGGTGTGAACAACAAGGTAAACAATAAACAAATTTATTCACTTTGATAATTTGGACTTGCACTGCTTTACACCATGCGTTTAAAAAGAAATTGCATATGGGTTGGCTATAAAAAACAAAAGTAATGTTAACAGCAAGTTTTAGAATTTCCAATCACGAAATCGGCTTACAATTTAAACTTATGACAACAATATTGATACCAATTAATGAATTCTGAAGGTAGTTGTTGACATTGCTTTTATTTTCTATGGCCAACCCTTATATGATTTCTTTTTGAACACATAGTATTTGGCTTCCATATTTGCGGCGCGGCGTTGCAATAGCATTGTCAGTCAGTAGTTTATTCAACATTTCTTGATCTAGCTCATCTCCTTTTTTATTTAATGACATCGGGAAACCTTTCTTCAAGAGTTCTTCTATTTACTACAATCTTGACATCTTTCTATTTCAGTAGTTTGTTCTTTGCAAGCTGTTTCTGAAGTACAATCAAAAGCAATCGAAAGTACTTTGTTTTATAAATTTAATTCGATATTATTTTCTTTTATTTATTAGAAAGCTTTGGCACTTAATTTTGAATATCACTTGAAAAGTTAAATATGTCTTCCTGGTTGGCTTACTGCTTCTACATGACAACGTATTTTTGGGTCATGTTTTGCAATTAACTTAATAGTGTTTAATAAAAAATACCGCAATATGTAACGTTAACCCCTTTCGAGGACTCCTCAATGCTAAATTGTTCTTAGCACAATGAATAATAGTATTTATTATACTGCTCTTAATATGTTTCACCATATCCTGTTTTTGTCTGAATATTTTTTCAAATTCAGAACTATTGACCTGATTCCAATGGATTTTCAAGTTTTTTCCTATGTCCAAAGGAATTGTCATGGTAGGGAATTTTTGAATATAACCTTTTTCCAGTTTAAAAGCCACTATCTGGATCATCTAACTTTGGACAGTGGTTGTGAAAGCTTCCAAATAATAAACATGCAATGCAAAATAATAATGCACAAGCCAGCCATAGTTCAGCATGCGCGTGACGACTTGCGATCACCTTATCTCATTGGTTACGACGCTTTATCTTCACCTACAGCGTTACAGGGGAATTCTAAATGTCGAAAAGAATCGGTTAATGCCTATTGTCGCCCCCTAGAACCTGCCCGGGTGCTGTGTACTCCTTCACTCTCGCTAAAGACGGCCCTGGCCCCGACATTCGCCTCAGAGAAAAAGGTACTGTGTTGACTCAGGAAAAACACCTAAGAATCGAATCAAAAAAGACAGCCGCGGGAATCAAACCAAATACCTTAATACTTAGAATATATCAAAGTCAGTTGCTACGCTTGCTAGCACTTTTTAAAATTAAAATTTATACATTTTTAATTCAGTTTAGCTCTTGATCTATGTCGCCAATTTTTAAATTAAAAACTTAACACAAATCCAATAGTTGTATATCTAAAGATCTAGTTCGTAAGAATTGTAAGTTGTAATTCCGGAAAATAAACAAAATCAACTAAAAATAATATTTCATATACACATTGTGTATTTTATTTGCAAATTCCACAAGAAAATCAATTCTCTTTTGTAATCACTTCGCGCGCATGCTGCTTTCTAGATTTAATGGAAATACATGTTTAGATTAACTCGCATACCATAATTTTGTTTTAAATGCAATTTTCCAAATAGGATAAACCAAGGATTTTCGTAGAAATATTTTTTAAACTTGTTTTTCAAAAAATTAATTGCGGATGGGCTACTGATTAATTGAAGTGTCACATCGTTCTGCTTTGCCAAGAATAAGCTTCAGCATAAGTCGTAATTACAGCAGTTCGGTAGTTCAGTTTGTAACATATTGTACCTTTAAGTGAATGTTGCGGTCAAGAACTGCTATAACGCAATTTGCCTTTTGATTGCACAATCGTATTATCGAACGGTTCTTTGGACTAATTAAAATGGCAACATCAAGAATGTATACTGCAAAATCGCATATGCGTTTTGATATTTAATATAACAATATTAACCATATATTAACCATATATTAACTATTTTAATTACTTTAAAATATGGTATTGTATAATTATTGACAAATTGCATTTGAAACTACTTTAAAACACCTCCAACTAGTTCAACGGTGGCGGTAGAAATGGCGGTAGTCAAAGGAGGGAAGGAGGCGTTACCCTCTACTAAATAGTTGATTAATAGAGGGAACGCGTAGGCGGCAGGTGCGGGCGATGATCGTCCTCTCGGGGGCGGCGGCTGAAGTGGCTCGACGTCCTGGGAACGGCGTAGGCGGCAGGAGCGGGCGCTGATCGTCCTCTCGGGGGCGGCGGTGGATGTGGTTCGACGTCCTGGGAACGCGTAGATGACAGGTGCGGGCGATGATCGTCCTCTCGAGGGCGGCGGCTGATGTGGCTCGACGTCTTGGGAACGCGTAGGCGGCAGGTGCGGGCGATGATCGTCCTCTAGGGGGCGGCGGCGGAAGTGGCTCGACGTCCTAGGAAGGCGTAGGCGGCAGGTGCGGGCGATGATCGTCCTCTCGGGGGCGGCGGCTGAAGTGGCTTTGGAAAATATTCTCATATTCACGTTTATGTCGAGAAAGTAAATGTTTTTTTAGGACAGTTGTATTTCCGCCCTTCATTTTAATGCTAGTAACTTTTCCTTTGCACATAATACATACGCCAAGCTTCACACCTTCAGTAACTTCAAATTTAAAAAAAACTGAAAATGTATTAGTCTTGCTCTTAGCCACAAATATACTAGAGCTAGGCGTGGCTTTGTCGATGTTCATAGAAGTTTGCGCTACCACTTGTTCGTCAATCGACTCTTCGTCACTACTAGTTGATAAAATTCTTTTGCGTCCCTTCAATTATGTTTGCTCCATTTTTAACACGTAAAAGAAACTAGATGTAACCTTGCTTCGTATACCGATGTAGATGACGTTCTACTAATCGCAAATTTTAAAATAGAACATATTGTGTGCGAATGAGGTGATTCATTAGTCGGTACTTCCCCCAATTCGATTTTTAAATCAAGTCAGTGCAGCATTTTTAATGTATTTCTCGCGCCTGCGAATACTTGCCCTCGGTATGCAAATGGTACACATAACTGCCTTTTTCCGTATAACTTAGAATAAGTAATTTATTAAAGAATAAAATGTTAAAAAAATCGAGACTCTCGACGAGACCGAGACCGGGACCGCTCATGTCTCGGTCTCGGTCTCGAAAATTTTAACAAGTCTCGTTCTCGGTCTCGTCTCGAAATTCCAGTCTCGTGGAACCGAAGCACTAAGTGGCTCGACGTCCTGGGAACGCGTAGGCGGCAGATGCGGGCGATGATCGTCCTCTCGAAGGCGGCGGCTGAAGTGGCTCGACGTCCTGGGAACGGCGTAGGCGGCAGGAGCGGGCGCTGATCGTCCTCCCGGGGGCGGCGATGGAAGTGGCTCGACGTCCTGGGAACGCGTAGGCGGCAGGTGCGGACGATGATCGTCCTCTCGGGGGCGGCTGAAGTGGTTCGACGTCCTGGGAACGGCGTAGGCGGCAGGACCGGGCGCTGGTCGTCCTTTCGGGGGCGGCGGCGGAAGTGGCTCGACGTCCTGGGAACGCGTAGGCGGCAGGTGCGGGCGATGATTGCCCTCTCGGGAGCGGCCGCTGAAGTGGCTCAACGTCCTGGGAACGGCGTAGGCGGCAGGTGCGGGCGATGATCGTCCTCTCGGGAACGGCGGCTGATGTGGCTCGACGTCCTGGGAACGCGTAGGCGGCAGGTGTGGGCGATGATCGTCCTCTCGGGGGCGGCGTCCCAAGTTCCACGAAGACGGCAGGCGGCTGTGTTCGGCGACGGCGACTAAGTTCAGCGTAAGCGGCAGAGAGCTAAGTTCAGTGGGTCCAGAAGGGCAGCGTTCCCCGAGTTGATAGAGTCCCGGCCGGGTGACTTCCTTCTAGGTTGGTTGGACTCCCGGAGGCGGCTGCTGATCCTTGGAGGGCTGTTGGCGGCTGGGACTCGGGACCGAGTGACTTCTTCTGGCCTGGGTTTCTCTATTTAAAGGGGCCAGCGCCTTTGTGCTCCGCTCCCTCGATGCTTATTGGCCCGTGGCGTGAAGACACATTTCTGGGGGCGTTCATTTAGGCGATTGTGCAGTGCGTGATGCTAATTAATTGGCGCGTCTAATTCGCGGTTTGATTTTAGCCGAATTGTCTTGCTTGACAAAAAACTTAAATTTTAAGCCCAAACACGACCTGGTTTGATCAAGATTTCTCGATGTTCAATCACTACGCGGCGACTGTATGAATTAATTTAATTAGTGCGTCCCAGCAGCGTTTTGATTTTTTTACCGTTTTGTTTTGCTCGAAAGAAGACTTACATTTTGAGGCCAAACACGACCTGTTTTGATCAAGATTCCTCGATGTTTAATCACTGCGCGGCGACTGTATGAGTTAATTTAATTAGTGCGTCCGAGCGCTTTTCTTTGAGCAGCATCGACTTGCTTGCTGTGCAATGGGCCCCGGCAGGTATGCCATCTTCGATATGTATCTCTGCTAATCGCGACGCGATTAATTAATTAGAGAGTTCGGTTTTAGCTTTTTTTCCCTCATCTACATGCGGCTATTTATTGCGGCGCTTTTAAAGATGCAAATCGTGTACTTGCTTCGACGTTTTTTAAGGATACAATCCGTTTGTTCGGAGTGACGGTTAACTGCTTGAGTTTTATGCATTTATTGCTTCCTGTCCCTGCTTTCTTGGGCTACAGAATGATTTATGCAGAGGCTGGTAGAGTCGTTTTTCTCGGACGTCATATTGTGTTAAAATTAGCAGCTCTCGGTAAACGGCAATTCGAACTCCTTTCGACGACATTCTTGTCCTAAAAGCGAGGCTCGAGAATTGTCATCTTGGCTCGTTTCTTTAGAGTTTTGGCATTTTTATGGCTTACTAGCTGCTACCCGCGACTTCGTACGCGCGAGGTTCGTTATTTGTGTATTAAATAATGACAAATTATTTCCTGTCATGCCATCCCATCCCATCCCCGTCCCAGTTCCTTTCCCCGTCCCCGTCCTCGTCCCTTTCCCCGATCCCGTCCCCGTTCCATCCCGCACCGCTCCGTTTCCTCCCCTCCCAACCCATACCATCCCTTCCCGTCCCGTCCCGTTCCGTCCCGTCTCTTTCCGTTCCGTCCCGTCTCTTTCCGTTCCGTCCCGTGCAGTCCCGTCCCGCCCCGTTTCCTTCCCCCCTACAATCCCATCCCTTCCCTTCTCCTCCCGTCCCGTTCCCTCCCCCCCTTCCAACCCATCCCATCCCTTCCCTTCTCTTCCCGTTCCGTCCCGTCCCATCCCGTTCCGTCCCGTCCCGTCCCGTTCCGTCCCGTCCTGTTCCGTCCCGTCATCTCCTATTTTCACCTTCAGGGGACAAATTTCCAAAAACTTTGAATGACTTAGTTCAAAATTTGATCTTACAAAATTCCAACCTCTTTTTTACCCCTTTAAGGGTTGAATTTTAAAAAATCTTTTTTTAGCGGATGCCTACTCCCTTTGAGAAATCTGCCTGCCATATTTTAAATGCCATTTTTGTAATCAACGTCCCAAAAAACCTCAATAACGACACACATCGATTTTTAGGCTTATTTTCCCCATTTCACCCCCTAAGGGGTTGATTTTCGCAAAATCACGAAACACGTGTTTGGTTATTTGTTTTTAGGAGTACTCCTACAAAGTTTCAAGTTAAAATGTATTTAATATTATTTTTTCATACAAAATTTGAACCCCCATTTTACCCCTTTAGGGGTTGAATTTCGAAATATCCTTCCTTATTCCTTGTATACATCATAAAAGGAAAGTCTGTGCAAAATTTCAGTTTTCTAGGTCCAAGGGTTTGGGCTGGGCGTTGATGAGTGAGTCAGTCAGGACTTCTATTCTTATACCGTGTGTCCACAGGGTTTCGCACCATGGAATCAGAACAACGTTAATTACTCCCAAAGATCAGCTCTTGCTTTTACGAAAACAGCTTAACAACAAACCTTATTATATTTATTTTTCTATGGCAATAAACGATTAAGTGGTATTCAACTTGAAGTGTGGTGTCAAAATCGAGGTTAGAAAGTTAAGTTTTGCGTCAACTTTGACACAGACTGACGCAAAACCTAACCTGATTACCTCGAATTTGACATAGACTTACAGTGCCACCAACATACTATTTATACGTTGTATAATCATGACCATTCAAAAACGTTTGATCATTTCTGAAGGCACTTCATTTGTTACTTAGAAATTCAATTTTAATGGTCAATGCTTAGCAACCGTTTGACTATCAATTACCACCGGAAGAGTAGATCTTTAAAATAAACTAGCATCACTCCAGCGCCATGGTGCGTAGTCTCGTGGACGCACGGTATATAAGATTATTTACCATCGATACGAGCGCTGGAGCAGCCGTTGTGTGATGAGTTAATTTTTAATTTCGGTCGACGCTCGTATCAACTTAATTACCTAAGTGTTTTGTATTCTATCTTTTATATTCTCACTCTTACATGGTATGGCGATACAATTATTTTGTTGTTCAGAAAGCGGTTAAAATTAACTTATTAGCCATGTGCGGTTGAGAACATGATTTATTTAATTCTGACATGTTTTTGTATTACGTGGTATACATCTGTGCAATAACGAATATGTAAAATTGTCAGCCTCAGAAAAATGCAAAAACAATTTATGCGAAACGCTGTTTGACTAAAAAACAAATAACCAGAAGCTAAAGATGTAAAAAATTCGTGATAGCTGTAACCGATCTTTAAGTAATTTAACACGTTCTCAGAGAAAGCAATTGATCAAAATGTGTATAAAATATTTATTAATACAAATTAGTTTGAAATATAAAAGATTTCCTTCATACAGCCCATCACATGCTATATGCAAAAGAACATTAAAAATAAAATTCCCATTTTCTCGAAAACAATTACGTTTTTCATTTTTCAATTAGAAATCATGTATATATCTGAGAACAAAAATTCTTTGTATTTTATGTAGCTGCATAAACAAAACCATATTAAATCTGTAGTTATATTTTTTAAGAAGTATACGTAGTTATAGACAAAAGTTATCGTTTATTTAATTTCTCTAGCGCTGGCTATTGAATACTGATGGTGCCATTCTTTTAAAGAAGGGCACATGGATATAAAAAATTATCACTAATTATACTAAAGATACCCTGAGAAGCGAGAACCGAGAGAAAATTGCTTTTATCGGCTAGAATATTGATGACAGAAAACAAAATAAAGAAATAAGAACTCAACGCCAATTTGATGTCAACATAATTGTATAATTCCTTTACATTTTACTTAACCACTTATAAACCATGATATTTTTCTCTTTAACTGCGCACCTGTTATGATTTTATGCAGATGTGATACTGTGAATTTTACTAGAGTAATGTAACGCTTTTCAATTCCAGTATGGTTTTAAAACATTCATATATATATATTGTAGCTGAAAATAGGAATTGTGAACAAATTATGCTTTACAGAACGAAATTATAGAGCTCCACATTTACGAAGAAACGCTATAGTTTTTAAGTGGACAATCCCTATATATAAACGTGTGTTGTACCTGCACTGCGTCATTTATAACGCAACGATAAGCATGTGCATTTATCTGGTCTAACGCATAAGGTGTCTGCCTTCAAATCAAATTTTCTCTAGGAGCTTGCTATGATTACAATTTCATATTCAAGTCAAGGCTAATGTTATTTTTATTACAATTTCAACTTCAAATTATTTCAAGGCTAATGCTATTTGAGTACATTTTTAAATTCAAATTATCACATTTATGGAATATTTTAAATTGATATTTGCAATTCTTGAATTATATTAATTCCCATCATAATTGTATTGGCTTAAATTGTGGTTATCGCAATATTTTTTGTTCTTTCAACGTATGTTCTTTAGTGCGAAATTAAAAAAATGTTGCATTAGAAAATCATACTAACTAGATTTCCGTAGTGACATTTTGTCTAATTTCCAAATCTAAATAACGTTGTTGGTGTGGTATCCATGATCTGCTCATAATATTCGGTTTGGAAGTAGTTGTATTGTGGGATACTCATCTGCAGCACCGTTTCATTGTTTGCTTCAGCTTTCTCCATGCAGCTTGTCCAGTTGTTCGCTTATTGTTTAAGTTGCTGTTTTTCTTGATGATGAATCGTTTCTTCATATTCCGCAGCATTTCTTCTACGGATTGACCCAGATCTTGTCGTTCGAGAGCGACTTCATTTTCCCCATACTGATGTTACGGTTAATCGTATGGACTGAGAATGTACCAGTGTTAGTAGATGGATCCAGCACTAGTACAGATGGCCAGTCTAGATGGATGAGATATCAATACGGTGCTGATGACCAAGGGACTTGGATGCTTTTCGTATTAATACTGAATACCAGGCGAGATAGATGTCCCAGGGCAGCGGTGCTGATGACCAGGGAGCTAGATGTTTCTCGTATCCGGTGTACACAACCAAACGACGTAAATCTCACGGCGGTACTGATAACCAGGAAGTTAGATATTTCTCGTACTTATGACGGAATAGATGTTCCAGTGGTACTGGTGACCAAGGGAATCTTCTCACATGATGTAGATGACCAAGTGAAATGTCTTCCCGGCGGTGACGGTGTCCACAGTGGTTTTAATAGTTCACTATATGGACGTATCGAGTCCCCGGATGATGGACGTCTTTTATTTAGTCGTTATTAGTTTTAGTTTAATTAGTGGAGGTGACTATTCTCCATCCAATTCGATTAACCATATGTACTGATCTGGATTCCAAGTATCGGCATGACTTGTATATGTTAATAATAGGAGATCGCCGGTCTCCACCCTCGGAGATCTAAGTAATTATGGCTTGGAAAGCATACCCTTGTGGATGTTGAATGAGCAGTCATTGTTAGAGACGAATATTGCTTTATTAATTGATCTCAACTTTTAACATTTTTGGCGTAAAGAAATATTAACAAACATTTGGTAACCTACTTGCTGACCTATTATTAATAGTAAATGCGAAAGGAATTACTAACAAACGATGCAGTTCATCTACACGTTGTAGATGGAATTTGCTAAATAGTGTTGCGTAGTAGTAGCAGTAGTAGTAGTAGGCAATCGAGTACTCGTGCGGGTCAGGAATGCTGGCTTGCTATTGCAGCACATTCCCGAGCTAACCAAACCAAATGAATTGTTTAATAATTTTAAATAAAGTAAGATGAATGTTTAACAAGATTAAACAGCATGCATCGAATTTTAAGTTTAGAAAAAGTTGTTTTCGTATTTTACTATGTTGACATTGAATAAGCAACGTCGAGTATTCAAAATTCATCGTGTTGTGTTCCAAATAATTATATCGCAAGTGATTTTATCATTTCCGATTTTGAGTGTAGTGAAAGAAAAGTGACTCTTCAAGTGATTTTGTGTAAAAAATCGTGTCAACGCTTGACCTAAAGTCCGTTATTTAGTTCTCATCCAAGATAGAGCGTGCATTTTCGAACGTGTTCAGCTATAATCGAGACTGCGTCTTGAAAGTTGTATTAGGGCTAGATATCAACTTTTCCTACGTTAGATATTGTTGTATTTATTTATGTTTGTGAAATGCAATACAATAAAGCAATCCCTTAACTAACCATTAATAATGTTCCACATCTTGAAATGAAGGACTGTAGGTCATTTGAAATATTCTCCATAATCAATTGCAGAATCGCTCCCCTAATTTATGGACCCATCTTCCACACATCTAACGCACACAACAGTAGTTTATGTAACTAGTCCTCAAAGCAAGGCTTTAGGGGACGAGTCGTAATGTTTCCGGACGAGGCGGAGCGAAGCGCAGCCGAGTCCGTAATATGAAGATGAGTCCTCTAAAGCCATTTGAGAACGTGTTGCATACAACGTTTTTTTGTATTAGCTCTCCAAACATTATAATATGAAGTTTCAATTACCGTTAAAGCGGCATTATATTAGGAGGCCGCGCGAAAATGTATTTTTCGCTCCCCAAACTGGTTACTTTGGAAACTGTCTAGGATCCTCAAAATGGCCATTTAGAGGCCTTGTACTTAAAGTCGTCATGGCAACTAATGTTTGAGTCCGCTAAAATGTTGCCCTGACGACTTTAAGTACAAGGCCTCTAAATGTCCATTTTGAGGATCCTAGACAGTTTCCAAAGTAACCAGTTTGGGGAGCGAATACAAAAAATATGTTTTTGGGAATTGTACTGATTGCTTGCTATTACTTTTGATAACAGAAAATGGCGTGCGTTTGCCTAGATCAATTGCTAACTAACTTAGTTTGATGAACAGTTACGTATACTCATTTTAATTATTGAAACACAAAATTGAGCAACATAAAACGTAAGCCATTTGGTTGTATGTAATAGGAAGAAGATGTAAGTAAATTGACCCTTGTGATTGTTTGACTGTGACGTTCCATTTGCTGTATAAAGTAATTCATTTTAAAGTTAACTAATGATGTACATATTTTCGTTTCGTTTTGCTGTACCATAATTTTATATTAATTCGGTTTTAAATGGAAACTAAAGTGAAATAGTCAAAACATTTATTAGCACAAATCTACTAAGTAATAACTTATGAATCACTATTCGTAAACTTGCGGTGAAGTAGTAAAAGTCATGTGATAATGATTAATAAAGAAACATTGTGTTTTATGACGTATGAACTTATCTTATCTCCTCTAAGAAAAACTACATTTGTTTAACGGCGATAAAGAGAACGTAACAATGCGTTTGTCATGATTTTTAATTATAACAAATTATTTATTTGTCGTATGTTACTAATACAGTTATTTCTTGGAAAATTGCCTTTAAATTATATGTTCATTCATTTTATGAAAGCTGGTACATATTTTTTAATATTTAACCGAATAGATGTTATTACTTAAAATGAATTACACAGAAACATGATCAATATTAAGTGAATAATTTCGTTTTTCTTGGTACTATTAGTACAATATGCGAGTTTAAAAAATATGATGGACTTCCCGATTGATAGTGCATAGCTAGAAGAATGCAAATTCTATTTTCGAAGTCGGCGCTATAATGTGGCCTTCCAATCTATTTTTATAAAGTCAGTACTTCCCATTTATGTCATTTATCTTCCTTTTGGTATGACTTTCCAGGCGACTGCGATTCCTAAATAAGCGTCATTAAAATACTAACAAATTAAAAATTATTCTACATTTGGTGCATTCCGTTGCACCTAAAAATATATAGGACAGCTGTTAATAAGCATTTTATTTTTATATTTTTCACTTCCAAGTGTAACAGGTGTTTAATATTTGAAAAATATTAAACGTATAGTAATACAATTATATTTATAGCTGCTAGGCAGCAACATCTCACTGGAAAGAATTCGATTCAACGTCGATAAAAAAGCTTCGGAACTGCAAAATAAAGTTAATAATAGTATATTACATACCGAGGTGGGAAGTGTTTCATTACTGTCGAGAGATTAGGTAGTTTACCGAGACGCGTAGCGTCGAGGTTAACTTTATCTCGAGACAGGGATGAAACTTTCCACCGTGGTATGTATACTATTTTATTTGCAATCGTCTAATTTTAAAAATAACTACAATTGAATTCTGAATAATAGATATCTTGATGTAGCTAATATTTTTGTTACCATGAAAACAACCCACTCAATGTTTTGTTACCATGGAAACACCCCACTCTTCAGGTATGTAATATTTTTCGGGGTATGTAATAATTTCCTGGCTAGTTTCAAGTAATCATCTAGTTCCCAGCTGTTGTCATGTCATGAAATTGACACATTACAATGTGATTGCGAATAAATAATATTCTGTACCTATTACAACTTTTATTTAGGGCGACAAGTTTTTCAACCTGAATTGTCAACAAGTTTCCCCTCTTACGTGTCATAATTATGATTAGGAACTCATTGAACATAATAGACTGATAAAAGCTAATCGAGCACTATCGTCTATAAAAAATATTTGCTATACTACAGCTAAAGTAAGCCAGACTTCTAAAAAACTAATTAAAAATCGCTCGTAAAAGAAAGCATTGTGCCGGTTTTGGTGTACAAAAACCGGTTTTTAGAATGTTATCTGTTCAAAACGATCTTGTTAATTAATTATTTATCATCCAAGATTAGCGGTTTTTGGCTAAATTATGTCCTGACGGCGAACACGTGTGTGAATTAATTAATGGAAATGGGATTGTAAATATGCTGCTGTAGTATAAAAATAATGTGTGGAGTGTTCGAGAAATGTTCATTAATAGTTATCGAACAAACAAGTAAGCGAGAGAGTGATAAATAATCGAGACATTTTAACGCGTTCGCTAGCGCTACGTGTTAATTTAGAACGATGATTGGTTGTCCATTTATCCATTAACGCACGGGTTAGTTACAATATTTTTATTTCATTGTAAACTGGAAAAAAAAATTTTCTACGATCGTTTCAGAATGACAACTTTTTGCACAATTTCTAGTGTCAAAAGTGACTTTTGTAGCACTCTTAATATTAGCGCTCGAATTACGTCTTTTTTGCACGTTGCCATTGGTGGCTTGTTTAGTACTATATTAAAACACGCTCTGCCATAAAATTGAATGTCAACATAACCTAAAATGCCTAACACAATGTGACGGAAAAAGTGTCACCGAACTAAGTTTTTATATTTCTGTTACGATCGTAGAAAAAATAGCGTATGATACACGTGTATAAGTGCCATATACAGAAAACACACAGTAAAAGTAAGATGCTTTTTTAAATTAAAAAAAATGTTATTTCATAAATTACAATTTCATTATTAAATAAGCTACAACCAATTCACCATAACAAAAATATTCACATTAGGTGTTCGACATGCTGACCCTGCATTTCACCGCACTTTTGCGCTTTTTTGGAAATTGTTGGTGTAACTGCTCTGTTGCAGCGTTGATGCGACGGCGCAATTCGTCGATTGTATCAACTTCGGTGGCATATGCCAATTCTTTCATAAGACCCCATAAGAAAAAGTTCAATGGGTTGAGATCTGGACTGCGTGGGGGCCATGAAATGAATCCACCCCGACCAATTTATCTTTGCGGAAAGATGGTGTCGAGGTAATCTCATACAGAATGTTGACTAAAATGTGAAGGACAGCCGTCATGCATAAACCACATGGTACGGCGCGCATCCAAAGGAACATCTTCGAGGAGCTCTGGCAGAACTTCTTGTAAAACCTTCAAATAAGAATGGCCATTAAGGCCTGCTGGTAATTCGTAAAGCCTTATTAAGGTGTTGTTCCAAATAAAAGCCCACAGATTCAAACTAAAACGCTGATGAAAGCTACTCTGACGAATCGCGTGTGGATTTTGATCAGCCCATATGTGAGAATTGTGAAAGTTGAGAATACCATTCCTAGTAAAACAGCATATATCCGTCTTTGCACCTATTGCAGATCATAGGGGCACAAACCATTGCTGCTCAATGTGCGCCAAACAAAGGACGAAGAAACTGCAACCTTGTGGGAAATTAGGCGTGTATTTGTAGTTGGATCAGCATCAACCATTTCTAGAAGTTGTTCCTCCCACATTCACCCCAGGTTGATTTGATCTGCCGCCACCATGACCTGTCCTAGGTTGTAAATTTCCAGTTTCTCTTCCACATTGAAATACTTAAAGAAAATTATTTTAGGAAGGCGTTTGACAATCTGGAAATCTTTCCGAATACATACGTCTTGCACGTGCACCGTTTTCTTCAGTAGTTTCATATACGGATGGGGCCATAATTATATATAACAGCAATGAGATAACATGAACAACAAAATAGAATGCTTGAGTAAGAAAGAGATGACCATACGAAAAAACATATTTTAGTAGGCATGTTTTGTTGACTTCTGTCATAATTAAAATGAGCGGCAGGACTACTAGAATATTTGCTACTATGTTTATCTCTTTCTTACTCAAGCAATACGTGTTATTTTCTTGTTCATGTTATCTCATTGCTGTTATATACAGTGCTTTCGTAAAGGAGTGGATAAATTCGTTAAAAATTCAAGGAACAACTAAATTAAATGTACAAATTGTGCACCGTTGCCTGCCTGACAGTAAATAAGACGACCGATATGTTTTTTTATTGATTGCTGTCATTGATAAAAGCGTAAAATCATACTTCTTAAAATCAAATTTAGTATTTTCTAAATTTAATTTTTTTCTTAATTTTTAGTAATGTGACCTATACACAAAAATTACCTTAGTGTAAGAAAAAAGATGCGTTCTTTCAGATTCCGTAATAAAAAAAGAGGGTTTCCATTTAAAAAAAAAAACATCCATAACGCCATACCTCATACGCTACTTTACGAAAGCACTGTATAATTGTGGCCCAATCGGTATAATAATTAGTGATGGGCTTATTCGAATGAAAAATAACCGGTTATCCGGTTATTGAAATAACCTATGTAACTCGGTTTTCGTTCCAAGTATTCGAATGAAAAATAACCTCATGCTGATACGTACTACGCTTTGAATATAAAACCTCTATTTAAAGGTACTACGTGCCATATCTCAGCCACCTACGCAGTGCTCAAAATTCTGTAAATATAAATACGTCATAACTCATAAACAAAGCAGGTTGTACTGAAAACACCATTTCGTTATCATAAAAAATATCAAATTATCAAATTCTGGGGACCTGAAACCTGAACCCCTAAAAACTGCAAACGCATCAAGCTATAAAACAATTTTTTATTTGCTTACATCTCCAAAGGTTCAAAACAAGAGGCGGCGCCCGATCGATAAAGAAACGTTTTACCACTGTTTTTATTGCGATAGCAAGCAGTCCCGCATATTTCTTTCTTTCTACACTTCTTAATAAATACCTCATAATTTCCAATACATAACACATAATGTACGGTCGGCGCCTTAGAAATCGGGCACTGCCGATGTCGATGCAGATGACGGTGAACCGCAAACCGGCAAACCGGCTGACTTAATCGAAACGAATCGAGAGCTAACATTTATTCGAATGATTATTCAAATAATCATTCGGTAATTAATATCATTCGAATGCAAATAATTCGGTTATGAAAATTGACCGGTTATGCCCATCACTAATAATAATCATATCTACGCAGTCTTCGTTACTGTAGTTAGCGATTTAAGTCGAATTAAACACTTAATAGCTGATGTATCTTAATTTTGACGGTTAAATGAATTAACACTCAAAACAAATTTCTACTGCTGCTTGTTTTTTTATATTATTATTAAATAGTCAGCGGTTCTCCATCAAGGAACACCAATTTTTAAGCATTTAAAAGAAAATTTAAACAACCGTAATTTTTATGTTATTTATTTTTTATAAATTTTTTTACTCAACGCTGTTTAAACTCTCAAGTATCCCCTGCTTGAACTTAAAACGTAAATTACTACAGAGGTTTGAATACTCATTAATTTATTCAACTTTAAATTGCTATAACTTTCTTGGAGCTGGGTTTTGCTCAGAAGTTTATTAAGAAAATAACTTTATTTTCGTCCCCTCCAGCTGCACTTTGTTTCCTCCGTACGTTATGAAACACCCTGTATATACAGGAAAACTGAACAAAAACCACTCTTCTAAAGAATAAACAAAGTCCAACATTTAGTTTCAATTTAATTGTTTCAAATTATCAACAGAACAAGATATGTGCGAGGTGCATACCAAATATGCGTATTATTTGATTGTAAAGTACATTTTTTTCTCTAATAATTTTCAAGGTCAACTTTCTAGGGCAGTGGTTCTCAAAGTGTGGTACGCGTACCCCTTGGGGGTACCCGAAAATTTTTAGGGGGTACGTGGCAGGCCAACAAATAATAAAACAAACCTTTAAACTTAAATAGGGGAAAAATTATTTGTGTGCTTAAGACCACATGGGAGAAGTGTAAACTTCTATGGCATTGGGTATAATAAAATTCTGCATAAAAAATGACCTTTTATATCACCCTGTATAATTTTCCACCAAAAAAATTAAGTTTTAGCGAAAATATAAGGTTTTGAAAATTTTGAAATTTTTGACTCGCCTTGTATAAGTCAAAAATTATATATAGTGGTGGCGGGACGATAGACGGGTGGACAGAGTGCATCAGCTGATGTGATGTACACCCCTCCCCCCTTTTTGTTTTTAATATAATAAAAATGTATGTAAGCAATATCTCTTTGTTTTATTTAAACATGAGGCGTAATTGAGTTACACAGGTTAAAACTATACCTACTAAATAAAAATCTGGTGTGATACACTCACACAACTTCCTTTTACAGTGATCTTATAATTAGTTAAATATTTAATTTTTAATTTTTAAGCATTCGTCAAAAATTTTCAAAAATTACGAATTCTACAAAAACGGTACAAAATAGAGCGTTAGTTGAAGAGACAAATTTTCTCTAAAATCTTAAGCAGAATACAAAAATGTAATAATATACCGGGTGTTCTATTTAAAATAGGAGTTAATAAAAAAAATAGAAAAAAAAACAAAAGAAACCCACTTTAGAAGTATTCAACTGGAAAATCACCTATCTCACGTTAATGCACATTAAAAATGTAATAAAAATGTAAAGTTTGAAAAAAATCGTTAGAGCCGTTTTTGAAAAAATCGAAAAAAACTAACAAATCACAAGAGTAAACACCTACTTCCGGTTATGCGATTTTTTTAAAAAGCTTGCTGTCTCATCTACATAGTACACAAAACTTATATATGAAGTTGCAACGCCATACCTCTTTTCGTTTTTGAGATATTTTGCTCACAGACAGACAGACACACAAGACAGACAGACACACAGACCAATGAAAAAAAATATGTTTTTTGGGATCAGGGGACTCTAAAACGTGAAGATCTGTTGAAAACTCAATTTCGAATTTTTGGGGTGAATCCAATGCTTCCTTTACGGTAAAAGGAAGTAAAAAGGTTTAAGATTTTTTTTTATATTTCAGTTAACTTACTGATAAGGGGTACCCAAAACTTTTTGTTGGTAAAAAGAGGTACAGTGTCTAAAATAGTTTGAGAACCCCTGTTCTAGGGGATAAACTGCATTCCTGCAGGGTCTCTAGTTTTAATAATGTTGATACATAGCTTTTTAGTTCTTTTTTTTCTACTAAAAAATGATTTGTCATTTTGACAGATATGTCATAATAGTGGGTAAAACTAACAGCATAGTAAAATATTTATTAATTATTAAACTTCCAATATTTGCAAATAATGAACGTTTGATTCTATGTAAAAAAATGAAATTTGCCAAGAGATCAAATTAAGTAACTTTGACATTCAAAATTGACACATAACCATAATTTTGAAAAAGTTCTACCAACACGAGGTATAAAAATTTCCTAGGGCCGGTTGCAGAAAGCAATGTTAAAAGTCTGGTGTCAGCTAACGTCGCGTCAAAGTGAACAAAATCGCATCAAATTTTGTTTACTAATGTATTAGTTACCATAAGCATTTGAGATTTGATTCGTTTTTGTTCACTTTGACGTCGCGTTAGCTAACACCAGACTTAACATTGCTTTCTGCAACCGGCCCCTAGTGTTTTACTCACATATCTACCAACATTGTTACACTTTGACAGTTATTATAGAAAAAAAAGTACTTTATTTCATAAAGTAGGTTAGGTACATATTGTCTGTTCACTATACATAAAAACACAAAGTGGCCTGTGATTTCTAAAATTTCATGAGTGTACTTCCAAAATGCATCTTTTGTCTAGGAATGTACTTACAAAAAGTTACTAAAACAAATAGGTTAAGAGTGTGACATTTAATTAGCATCTGTCATAACTACTTTAAAGGATGTTAAACAAATACTGGGTTGGATACTATTGATGTAGCATTTATTAATAAGTATTTTTATTACATTTTATAAAAGTTCAGATAAGAATTTCCAGAATAGTATGTACTTTGACACTGAATTAATGATATTTATTAATTGTCATTTTTAAATTCAAAGTCACCTTTATGCAGGTATGGAAACCTTTGCAAAAGAAAATACAGAATCCCTAGCAGACAAATTTTACGTATATGCCAACTTCAGAAAAATTTATATGTTTTTGTGTTTACTGAATGCCCTATACATGTGCTACTTTCATGTCAGGTGAAACGTCCAAATTTTGTCTTTATATGTCAAAGCTTGTCGTTGTTTAAGTTTACAAAAATTACATAATATTGAAGTTTTTGAATGTGCCTTAAAATGAATTTTAGTGTGGAAGGGCAAAGAGTGAAATTGAAACTCTGAATGGCCCTCCCTATTCACTAGATCTTGCTCCTAGCGAAGATAGAAGATTGAGAATCATATATATTATGTTGAAAAGTAGTAAATACCAGTGGCGGCTCGTGATACTTGTATTTGGGGGATTCTTAATTTTTAACAATAACTAAGAGACCTAAGAGATAGAGTAACAAAGTCAACACACACCAAGACACATAAGACCATTTTTATTGTAAATTAAATTTAGATTAATTTTGTATAAGGTAAAATTTGCGTTAAACCTCATAGTTAACGAGATATTTTCGAAAAACTGTTGAAACCTACCATTTCACCACCTTTCCACCCCCCCCCCCCCCCCCCTCCCGCCTAAACCCGAAGCGCAAGGTCGTGCAAATTTTTACCACGTAGCAAGAGGAGAATACTGAACAGTTTGCAGCAGGGTAGAACTTTTTTTTTATGTTTGAGTTTTGACAATTTTTGAGCTATCTTTACTGTACTATTAGTTGTAATTCATGTGGATGATCAAGCAGTTTTTTTTAAATAAATAATGCTTTTGAAATCTGTAGACCGAAAAGCGTGTTGCTAGAAAAACTAAAATATAAATTTTTTCAGGAACCATAACTTCCCATACTGGGAAATCAATGCATTTTATAAAATTATAGAAATTTAGTTGTTAAGCCCTAGAAGCATTAATTTCATTTTTTAAATGTATTTAGTAATTCAATCGTGCTGTATAATAACAAAGTTTTCTATTTATGAAATGTGTTGAATGCAAATAAATTTTGTACAGATATTGCAACACAAAAGCTACTTCAATTAAAATGTAATTAATTTAGGAGAACGCTGGAACAAGACTAATTTCTTAAATGCCCCGGTGTAATAAACAAAAGAACTCACCTGTAAAATTAATTGCAGAGGGAGCAACTCGGCTACCCGTTCAACCGTATCTGTGTGCAGTGGTGCCTTCCGGACCTTAAAATTCTTGGAGCCTGATCAAGCAAGCACCCAGAGCAAACGTGACTACCAGTCTGCGACAGGGGACGTCATATCACCTTCCCAAGTTATGGGCATTGACCATTTACGAGACCCCCGGCTCAATAAGGTATCGATCCTTCATTTAGGTAATTCTTTTTGTTTTTACAAACAGTTTAGTTTGTAGAGTTTTTCAGGTTCTTTTTAAATAACTGGCAGGGTAAGATATGACTTATGATCTCCTTGGTTTATTTTGTTGTAAGTAGTAGAAGTTGTGCTTCAACTATTCAAATTCAAAAATTGTTTGGTAATGCATTTGCCAAAATATTTGAATGGAAATCTTAGTTTATCTAGTTTCTACAAACTTAACTATACTCGGGCCGCCGAACAGATAGAATGGAGCAGGCAACCCAAATAACATATTACAAAGGTCACTTGATAATATTTTAATTATAATTACCAAAAAGGATCGGAGATGCCGACCCTTACAATTAGAACTAATTTCAATAATTGTCATTAAACAACTTTTTGAGGTTATGATGCAAATAGAAATGTCAACCAACTTAAAAGTCAAGCCTGACATTTGTGCACTTGTAATTGAAAATGTTTAGGCCTGTGGCATGGCTCTTCCTAAATCTCATTATTGGCTGCGGCGTCGAAACCAAAACACGTTGCCCGTGATATGGTTAAGTTTGTAGCGTTTTTTCTTTGGAGTTCCTTTATTCAACCATTTACAAGGACTAAATTGTGCATCTCTACTGCTGTTTTCAAAGTTACATGCAAGTATAAAATATTGACTTGTAAAGTAGTCTCTTAAGGAAATTTTAATTATTCATAGAGCTGCCTGCATTATGGGTAACCGTAAGAAACTAATTCGTAGTCAAGGACGTGAAAGAATCTAAAGCGACTATTGCAATTTTTCTCAGTCGTTTTGCAAGAACGAGTGACTAAAGCAACCGATGTTGGCCTAAATACTATTAGAGGAGCCCAACAAAGTGGCGGAAGAAAATTTACTTCTCCAAAAAAACAAATTACTAAACTTACCCCAGGTCATCTGTCGATCAATATAAAGAAGAAGTAATCTCAAGTGTGACTTTGCCATAAAAAGAGACCTACAATGAAAGCTGTATTCGAAGTCGAACAAAATGAAGGGGGGTGTTAATTTCACTGAGAAATTACATTCCTTTGGGCGAGTGGTACATAAAATGGGTTTTCAATAGAGAAAATGTCAAGACAATAGGCACGTTCTAATAGAAAAGAGAGAAACTCTGACAAAACGTGTTGATTTTTTAAGAAAATGTAAATGTACTCTTATCTGATTTACCTAATGAAGGTTTTGGTTCTCAAAAGTTTTGTCTAGACATGAATGCAATTTTTTCTATATGTGATTAATTTTAGTTAAGCTATTACTGATGTTATTATACACTTATTTAATTTAATGACCATACATATGAATTAACGTTTATATGGTGTTTAGTTGTATTTTAGCACTTCTAACTTTTTTTATTACTTCATTGGAGACCATATTAGATGAATTAGAAAGAGTAAATCAGAAGCTTTTCATAAAAACTGCATTAAAGGAACTGCGAAGTTTCCAAAGGGGATTATGATTTGCGGCTGCATGTCAGCTAACGGACTGTTAATTTATTTATTATGTACACACTGGGACGTAAATAAATCACTATCAAAGTTTTATTGCTCCAAATAATGTTTAAATAATAATTTACCCATTATAGAGGGGTACTACTGAAATACTTGATCAAATTATATCACAATTATTGTTTTAAAGCATAAAACAACTAAAAATTGTATTCCCCTTCAAAAGTTATAATATTAATAGTAGTTTATTTATCTAGAACGAAAAGTGGCATTTTAAAGACGAGAAAGTTGTTTACTTGAATTACTTGCGAGGACCTTTAAAAACACTTTTCGTTCGTGGTGAATACAACGGTTTATTTCATACTGCAAGTTTAATGAATTTTAAATAAAAAGTAGTAAATCATTTCAAATTTTATGTCAACAACTGGCAATTTTAAAGTACTTGAACTTTAAAATTTTACTTTAAAGTACTAGGACTTTAATGTTCTATTTTTTGTACAATAAATAAGTTTTAAAGTACTTGAACTTTAAAATTTTACTTTAAAGTACAAGGATTTTAATGTTCCATTTTTTGTACCATAAATAATCCGAAAATAGTAGTTTATGTAACTAGTCCTCAAAGCAAGGCTTTAGGGGACGAGTCGTAATGTTTCCGGACGAGACGGAGCGAAGCGCAGCCGAGTCCGTAATATGAAGATGAGTCCTCTAAAGCCATTTGAGGACGTGTTGCATACAACGTTTTTTTTGTATTAGCTCTCCAAACATTATAATATGAAGTTTCACTTAGCATTAACGCGGCATTATATTAGGAGGCCGCGCGAAAATGTTGGATTCGGCTCAGTACAGACATTGTGATACCATGCATTATCGATGACCAAAACCGACTTTTTTGAAGATTTGCTAATAATTTTTCTTTCAGGCAATTCACATAATTTTAATGGTTTATTTCATCCTGGCAATACTCTGTCTCTTAAGTCCTGATTTAAACATCAGGAATGAATTTGGTACGAAACCTTTTCTACCTCCGGCATAAAGAATAATCAGTGCTTGCTCTTTACTGACGGGGGATTTTAAAGAATTGTTGGTACCATCATCACAACATTTAGAACAGTATGGAAGCTATGCAAGTACGTTTCATCAGTGTAGGTACACAATATTTCAGCATTCGGCTTTATATTTTATCTTAAAAATTCAACACAATTTGCTATTTCTCTCTTCTCTATTAGAACGTGTGCCTATTGTCTTGACATTTTCTCTATTAAAAACCCATTTTATGTACCAATCGCCTAAAGGAATGTAATTTCTCAGTGAAATTAACACCCCCCTTCATTTTGTTCGACTTCGAATACAGCTTTCATTGTAGGTCTCTTTTTATGGCAAAGTTATAGATCACACTTGGGATTACTTCTTTATATTGATCGACAGATGACCTGGGGTAAGTTTAGTAATTTGTTTTTTTGGAGAAGTAAATTTTCTTCCGCCACTTTGTTGGGCTCCTCTAATAGTATTTAGGCCAACATCGGTTGCCGTAGTCACTCGTTCTTGCAAAACGACTGAGAAAAATTGCAATAGTCGCTTTAGATTCTTTCACGTCCTTGACTACGAATTAGTTTCTTACGGTTACCCATAATGCAGGCAGCTCTATGAATAATTAAAATTTCCTTAAGAGACTACTTTACAAGTCAATATTTTATACTTGCATGTAACTTTGAAAACAGCAGTAGAGATGCACAGTTTAGTCCTTGTAAATGGTTGAATAAAGGAACTCCAAAGAAAAAACGCTACAAACTTAACCATATCACGGGCAACGTGTTTTGGTTTCGACGCCGCAGCCAATAATGAGATTTAGGAAGAGCCATGCCACAGGCCTAAACATTTTCAATTACAAGTGCACAAATGTCAGGCTTGACTTTTAAGTTGGTCGACATTTCTATTTGCATCATAACCTCAAAAAGTTGTTAATGACAATTATTGAAATTAGTTCTAATTGTAAGGGTCGGCATCTCCGATCCTTTTTGGTAATTATAATTGAAATATTATCAAGTGACCATTGTAATATGTTATTTGGGTTGCCTGCTCCATTCTATCTGTTCGGCGGCCCAAGTATAGTACAAATGGCAAGAAAAACCTTTTATACAATTGCGTAACTACTAACAATTTTATTGAAGCACTTGTCAGTAATTCTTTGTATGAACATAATAAATGTGGCTATCATATCATGCTTCACTGTGTATAAAAATGAATAATTTTAGGGATTGGCATTCACCCTAGAAGAACGCCAAGCTCTAGGAATCCATGGATTGCAGCCTCCAAGGTACAAGTCAATGGAGGATCAATTGGAGCTGTGCAAAATATCAGTAGAACGTTACCAGGAAGATCTTAACAAGTACCTTTATCTATCGGAACTTAGTGACCGCAACGAGAAGTTATTTTACCGTTTACTAGCTGAAAACGTCGAACAACTGATGCCTATTGTATACACACCAACGGTAGGTCTTGCTTGCCAACGGTTCGGCTTGATTTACAGAAGGCCGAGAGGCCTTTTCATCACCATCAACGACCGAGGTCACTGCCTTGATGTTCTTAATAATTGGTAAGTAGTGTAGGTTGCTTACTAGAATATGCAGAATTGAATTTCCACAGAAATGTGAATTGTAGGCCAGAGCCCAATGTACGTGCTGTCTGTGTTACGGACGGTGAGCGAATTTTAGGTCTTGGTGACCTGGGGGCCTCTGGAATGGGTATTCCCATAGGAAAATTGTCTCTTTATACCGCACTGGCAGGTATTAAACCCCATCAGTGCCTGCCCGTCATGTTAGATGTCGGGACTAATAACCAGGTAAACAAGTTTCACAGTAAATATTAATTTAGTTTAAACCTGCACCTTTTCAGAAATATTTAGAAGACCCCACTTATGTAGGACTTCGCCAGAAACGGGTGACTGGCCCAGAATATGATGACTTCATTGATGAATTTATGCAATCTATTGTAAAGCGCTATGGACAGAATACACTAATACAATTCGAAGACTTTGGCAACCACAATGCATTCCGTTTCTTGGACAAGTACCGAGGGCAATATTGCACTTTTAATGACGACATCCAGGGCACAGCCAGTGTCGTAGTTGCTGGGCTACTAGCTTGCAAGCGCATCACTAAAAAAAGTATAGGCGAAAACAAATTCGTGTTCTTGGGTGCCGGCGAAGCAGCAATTGGCATTGCCGATCTCTTGGTAAAAGCTATGCAGGCGGAAGGAATTTCAGTGCAAGATGCTCGTAACAAAATTTGGATGATGGACATTGATGGGTTGCTCGCAAAGGGCCGACCTGAAGGCCAACTAGAAGGCCATAAGGCCTTCTATGCCAAAGACCATGCTCCCTTGAAGGATCTGCAATCAATTGTGACTGAAGTTAAACCTTCTGTATTAGTAGGTTTGTATGCTTGTGATAATGACTAAATTTATTAATGAACATGTCCATAGTAGTAGTACTGTTATTATTATCAGAAATTATATTCAAACTAACCTGTTGTCCCAGGATTGTTGCAATAAGAGGACGGATGAACCAAAAATATTTCAAGTTTTTTTTTTTGTTTCTTGGACAACAAAACTTTATCTATGTTTCGGTTAAAGTGCTTTTTTATTGAAAATAGGGGAAACAATTATTTTAAGAAAAGTTGCTCGGAATAAAAATTGCAGCTCAACCCAGTGTACAGTCCTGTTACTATGTAAAAGGTTCCTTTCATAATAGAATACATGCTAAATGTCACCTCTACTGCAGTATTTAACTACACCACCTTTAGAAACAGTGCATAAATAATAGTACCTGCGAAAAGGGTACTAAACAAAAACAGCATCATTAAAGATGTATACTCTTATTTGCATTTTCCTTATTGCTTAGCTTTTATTTGAGATTTTTGTATACTTTCATTTTAAACCAATTATGCTTCTAGGTGCTTCTGCTTCAGCTGGAGCTTTTACACCTGAAATATTGAAAATAATGGGAGCAAACAACAAAACTCCTGTTATATTTGCTTTAAGTAATCCTACGAGTAAAGCTGAATGTACCGCTGAGCAGGCTTACCTTCATACTGAGGTAAATTACAAATAATTTTGATCTTAACTTGAAAATCGTACGACACTCATTAATGACCAATAGAAAAATTAGTTCACAAGCCGTAACCAAGACAAAAAAAAATTGCTTGGAAATTTTTTGTAGGTAGACCAACCCATGGTGTAAAGAATACAAGGTGAAACGTTCCCGGAAATGCGCAGTCATTTAGAAAGTAGAGGGGTGATGTCAACCAATCCCCCATGGGCCTACACAGGAAATCTATTATGGCCGCGATCATGGTGTAAACATGGACGCATTCGTATATTGTTGCTGGCACTGTCAGTCGATGGCAAATTCGAGGTTAGCAGGTTAGGTTTTTCGTCAGTCTGACACCAACTGACGCAAAACCTAACTTCTAATTTGACATCGACAGCGTCTTCAACAATACACTTCAGTACTACCAATCGTGCCATTTGTGGGCCCATGTCCTATTGGTTGAATTTGAGGTCCGCCCACATTCTGCGGAACGTTACACCTTGTATTCATTACCCGATGGACCAACCTAACTGTGAGGGTTTGTGTCGTTGCGATTTTCTTACCGAATCTGCATTCGAGCATTAAGTCATATCCGGAAATTATTTTTCGTGCATTCCAACGTCTTATTAAATTGCCCGAGCGGGACGCACTCAAAAGAATTTCCGGAAAGAATTAATGCTCTTATGAGATTATATGTGATAATTTCCAGATGCATAGTAACAACAAAAAATTTGCATTCAGGATGCCTAGAAGTTAATAATTTAATCTTAATTGTCTTTAAAAGACAATTTAACTGGTGTCATTGTCAACCAATGACATTCTTCAATTTAAAAAGAAACTACCAATCGAACGGTTATTTTAGTGACAATATTTCGAGGAGCTTTATTACAGCGACAATTTTTTCTGTAATTTTTCATGAAAAATAACGGATTGTTTAGAAAATTTTGTTTGTAAAAATGTTGCTAGGATCGGTTACTATTTTATAATTTTATTGTTACCAGTATTTTTATTGACCATTTTCAATAATTTAATAGTTAAATTGTCAAGACGAATAGAACTCTAGGTCAAAATACTGCCGACAATTTTTGCTCTTCAGATTGTCTCATTTCTGTTGCTTTAGAAAATAATGACGAGTGCTTGCGATATCAAAAAATGTTTCAAATAAAATACATGTCTTATAAAATTATGTGAATGATGCCCTGCGTACGCTTTTATAGTCACTTGCTCCCCAGCAGGAATTATTTTGCTTTGGACGCATTTTGTGAGTTAAAAAACTGTGATGGCTTTCTCATTTCAAAAGATTTAATGACACCTGTTTTCAAATTTAAAAGAATCTCGAACTGGTATCACAGTCGAGAAATGAATAGATAAACAGAAGGGTCTCAGAAAAACCACCAAGTTGAGCTTTTGTAGATTTGATATTCCAACCATTTTTTCTGTTTTAAAATACACAGCAACCATTTCCGTTTACTGGAACCAAAGATGAGTAGTTCTGCTCTTTATTACATTTCTCACTATTGTACTAATAGACTATGCTTTCGAGTAAAGGTGGCGATGTCCTCACTTGTATTCCCAACTAGTTGAAAAATAGAAAATCACCTGGCATTAACACACATTAACATTAATCATATTGTTTTACAAAGCTGTTTAAATATTTTTTTAAACTATAAATGTTTGTAATTCTTTTTACATCTTGTGGAAGTGAATTATAGATTTCCAGTCCCTTATAATACAGGGTGTTCACATAAGGGTACGGAGCGGCTGTATGTGGACAATGGTAAGGCCTAGAGCAGGGGTACTCAAACTTGAACTGGTGGCGATCTACCTCAATATTGTTAGACTACGATCGATCGACTCTGAGAGGCTGCAAGTATGTGTGATGCAGGATTGTCGTCTAGGTAGGGTGTATCGTTGCATAGATATTAGTTTTCCACACAATACGCATTTTTTTAGTCAAGGTCTGCTCTAAAATGTCAATGAAAAAAAACACATAATTATTCAAAATTGCGAGTTTATTGGTTCTTACAAAACTAACGAGTTCTAGTGTTTAAACTTAACTAGAGAGTGACTTTGGATGTTGAAGCGTGGCACTGCATATCCTCGGCATACTTTTCATAAGATGGTACGTAATTACCGAGTGCTAATCGCAAGCATGATGACATATGATCGTCAGTTAGTCGATTGCGATATTTTGACTTAATTACCTTCATTTCAGAAAATGCAGACTCGCACAAGTAAGTTGACCCAAACATTGCCGTCAGCTGAAGGGCGATTTGCCTTAAATTCGGATATTTATCTTCAGATATAAAACACCAGAATTTTGTATCAGATGCTGTGGCTTTGAGATGTATATCTGATATAATCTGCACTAACTCATTTTCAACAGAACATGATTCCATGTTAAACTGACTTGCTATTTCAGTAGCTAATTCCTCAATGTTTTTACACGAAAAAGGATAACTCATAAATGATGCGATATTTGCCAATTTACTGAAATCATAAAAACGTTTTTCGAATTGTCCCAAAATATTTGATAATTCTGCCTCATAAATATCATAATTCAACTGAGGAATCCTTGCTTTCAAAGACGGAAAATGTTTCAGATCCTTTCTTTTCAGTTGATCTATTATAAGTTGCAATTTACTTTTGAATGCGTTTATTGCGCTAATCATCTGAATAATAGTTTTTCCTTTACCTTGAAGCTCCAAGTTAATGGTGTTTAAATGCGTTGTGATGTCTGTCAAAAATGCCAAATCAGTCAGCCATTTTCCGTTTTTCAGCGTATGAGTGTCATCACCTCTTTCGTCCAGAAAAGCTGTTATTTCGGGCAATAATTCTTGAAACCTTTCTAGGAATTTTCCGCGACTCAACCACCTGACGTCCGTGTGAAGAACTAAATCAGTGTGTTCAGCTGACTCATTAGCTTCCAACTGCAATTTAAAGAGCCGTCGTTGCAAGCTATGTGCACGGATGGAATTCACAATTTTTATTGCTATGCCCATAATCTCCTCCATGTTTAGAACACAAAACTTGTTGATGTATAATGCAATGGAAGGAGAAAAATGAAGGGAAATCGTCATTAGCTCGACACAATGCCACAAAACCGTTTTTGTTTCCAGTCATTGCTGGTGCTCCATCGGTTGTAATGCACACTAGTTTATATATTGGTAGCTTGTAGTTTGTTACAAAATTGAAGAAAACGTCATATATATCTTCGCCACGGGTAGTTCCTTTCAGAGGAATCATTGTTAAAAACTCTTCCTTAGCCGACATGTCATTGAATACCATTCGAATAAAAATACACAGCTGGGCAGTGTCTGTCATATCGGTGGATTCGTCGAACTGTAAAGAAAAGTACGTACATTCCATGATATCATGTTTTAGTTTATCTGCCAAGTCCTGACTCATGACTTCAACACGCCTTGTGACAGTCGGACGAGATAACTGAAGTTCTCTAATAGCAGACATAATCTCTGTTTTATTTTTAAAATCTCCAAATAAAGTTTCACCCGCTTCAATAAATGCTTCCTTCACAACCGATCCATCTTCAAATGGTTTCTTGTGTTTCGCCAATATATGAGATATTTTAAATGATGCGATCGTTGCAGCTTTTGATTGTTTGGTTGGTCTTGTGAACATGGTTTGTTCTTTTTTCAAACAAGTTATCAAATCACGTACTTTTCGTTTTCTTAATTCACTCTGTGACGGAAAATCCTTTTCATAGTTTTTATGAACCGTTTTATGATGCCTCTCTAAGTTCCCACGCTTAGGTATTGCAACTGACGCACGGCAAATGAGACAAATGCACTTATCCTTTACCATGCAAAAGAAAAATTCTTCCTCCCAATCGTTATTAAAATGATACGTTTTACTTTTTTTCGCCGCACTCATTTTGTACTATTTATTAATAAACTTTGTATCGACGTATCGCCTTCAAGTTACATCTCAGACTGACCCCTATTCCTGCAGGCACAACATTTATATCGGCGTGAACAAAGTCTCAAATGTTCCCGCCAAACACGCCGCCCGAAGTTTCTAGAATAATCGGCGGGAATCAAAAACGCGGCTTTTCTTTGGCAAGTACCGCGCGTTCCTTTGATAAAGTCGCCTTTTGCCGCTAGCAGGGGGTTATTACGATAAAAGAAAGTGATGAGGGGGTTATTCTGGTCTAATTGTGGATCGAATAAATTTTAGTTGTTTATTCATTACATTTTGTTTTAGTTACCTACCTACTAAAACAAAATCTGTGAATAGTTCTATATCGGAATTTTTTTCTCGAGATCGACTCAAAAAGCACTCGCGATCGACTTGTCGATCGCGATCGACCGTTTGAGCACCCCTGGCCTAGAGGTTTAGGAAAAAATCCTTATAAATAAAGTGGGCAATAGAAATTGCTGGAAATTATTTGCAAGTTCGTAATTCGACCGCTAGGGGGCGTAACTGCTGTGAAGGAACATAAAAGTCACGTTATCTAGGAAAGTTAAATGATGAGCTATAACATCATTAGATAGCTTGGGCAATACTGCATCATTTTGCTTTGTGACATTTTTTCGTATCTGTCATAATAAGGAAGGGGGAGGCCAATATATTTATCATAATTTACATTTTAATACCTCCTGAACCATTCAACCGATTTGAATATTTTTGGTCTCGTTTGAAAGAACATTTTATGGTTTTTAAAAAAAAAAATTTTGTTGAGTCGTTTTGTTTAAAACAAAGAAAGTAGAGGGCGTTATCTGCAGGGATTACACATTTTTGTTATTTTTGTAGGTAGGGGGGAAAGTCTCCCCGAGGGGATGAACCGGAGCCACCCCTTGGCGCCAGCTGATAATTAATAAGTCGGATACGCATAAATAAATAGCTAAAATAAAAAGTAATATTTCGAACATAAATCAAAACCTGATTTTTAACTTTTTTTTTTTAACATAACATAAATAAAGAAATATAAAACCTTTTGCACCACAAATAGTCCACAATGGTGAAGATTTTAGAAGAGATTAACACCAAATTAGACAAATTAAACGATTTAGACACCAAAACATAGGATATAAGTACTAAACTAGATCAAATACGCAAAGAATTACAGCAAACTAGATTAGAAAATAAGGAATTGAAGAGAGAAAATGAAAAGCTGAAGATACAACTAGACATTTAAATTTTGGCAAGTGCATTTTTAGTTTGAGAACAAGCAGGGTTTATTATAAAGAGTGATTTTTTTTTTGAGAAACCAAATATAAACTTTTTTTCCCTTTTTGTATTCAATCCGGGGACATACTGTATATATATTTCAATGTGTGCCGTGTTTGCCGTTTTGAACTGATAACCTATTGTTACGTTTTTACGTTTCAAAAATTATACGCCGCTTCTTTAACATGCATTTATTTACAACGATTTATCTTAACTATTTACAAAGCGGGGTAAATACGCGACGTCAGCAAGCTGTCACACGCAGCCCTGACTCGAGCGAAATAATCGTGATATTTAAAAGCAGAGTGAGTGTTAAAGTTTGTGAAGTGTACAGTCGCTAAACCCAAGTGCAGAGACATACTAGTACGAAAAAACCTAAAGTGACAAAGTGAAACGAACGCGGAAAATTACAGCAAAAGCGCGGAAGGTCATTGTGGTTTGGGTTCTTTTTCGCGGATCGCGGACGAAAGGCCAGACGCATACGTCACGGCACGCGTCATAATCTAAGTCAGCAGAGATTGGTGCATTCAATTTCGTGCCGGCCAACAAGAACGTAGGAAATTTCCGTAATAAACACCGATAGGATAACGGGTAGGTCGTGAATTTCTAGTGCGAAGACGCGCAAACACGTAAAAACGACGAACAAGTATAATCCTTAAACTTAGCGCGGGAGCCCGAAACCCTCAACAATAGTTAGGAGAAACATAGAACAACAAGAAAACGACCTTCCTACAGATATGGAGAACCTAGAAAAATTAATAAACGGAATAGCTGAACAATTGAAAGAAATAAGACAAGATACCGGTAGTACAAAAACCGATATAAGAACTATTAAGGAACAAATGAAAACTTATGGCGAGGAAATTAGAACCCTTAAAGAGGAAATGATAAAGAAAGAAGTGGAATGGGAATCAGAAAGGAATGAGCTACGTAAAGAAATGGAGATAATGAAAAGGAAATTAGAGAACCAAGAAAAGTATAAAAAGAAAAACAATTTAGTTATTAAAGGAACAAGCTTCAATGAAGAAAATAAAAAACAAGAAGTTGCTGCATTTCTACAAAATGAATTGGGCGTGAGGACAGATGTAGAAGAAGCTTTCAAAGTGGGGAAAGAAGAGCAGCAGGTTACAATAGTAAAACTCAAATACTTTGAACAAAAATTAGAAGTTTTGAAACGTAAACCCAAACTAGGAACTAAACGAATATTTATAGATAACGACCTGACCCAAGAGGAACAAACTGTACAGGCTGAAATACGGAAAGTAGCCAGAGAAGCAAGATCCAAAGGCAAAAGAACCCGCGTAGGCTACCGGAGATTAGAAGTTGATGACCTCAAGTACGAATGGTCAGAGGAGAACGGAGGAAGCCTAAAACGTACCACGGATAAGGATCCAAAAAACTACCGAATAAATTAATAACTAAAAGTATGAAGGACGGACTAACGGCAACAAAAATAGGCATGAAAAAGGATCTGAAGAAAAACATAAGAAGGAAAACAAGTAAGCAATTAACCATGGCCACTTGGAACTTAAGAGGCATAAACGAAGAAGGAGCACTGAAACAATTAACAAAGGAACTAGAAAGATATGAGATCGACCTTATTGCAATACAAGAAACAAATATTAAAGGAAACCAAATCATGGACATAGACAACTACACATTAATGAACAGCGGAGGATTAGAAAACAGACTAGGGAACGGATTCCTAATAAGAAAATCAATAAGAAACGCACTAATAGACTTCAAGGCAATAAGTAACAGGTTATGTTATTTGAGAATCAGAGGGAAATTCCGGAAAATTAGTATAATTAACGCACATGCTCCTACGGAAGAAAAAGAAGAAGAAGAAAAGCAACAGTACTACGAACAACTGGACACAGAATATGAAAAAATTCCAAAATATGACGTAAAAATCGTTTTGGGGGACTTCAACGCGAAAGTGGGAAGGGAAGAAAGGAATAAGCCAATGATCGGAGAGCATAGCAAGCACCTAAACACAAATGATAACGGGCAGAAGCTAATAAACTTCGCAGCTGATAAAAAACTAGTAATAAAGGCAACGTATCTTAAGCACAAGGAAATTCATAAAGGAACATGGAGGAGCCCAGATGGTAAAACTACCAACCAGATAGACCACGTCCTCATTGAGGAAATCCATACAACCTGCATAGACGACATAAAGAGCTGCAGGGGTGCTGACGCAGACTCGGATCACTATATGGTACGTATAAACCTCAAACAATGGATACCGAAGAGGAAGGAGGAAAAATCAGGTGGGAAAAGAAGATGGAACCCAGAAGAACTAAAAAACCAAGCAGTAGAACAAAAATTTATACAACAAATAGAAGAACACCTAAGAAATACAAACGACGCCACAGAAGTAGAAGCAGAATGGAGAGCGGTGAAAGAAGTAATAATAAAGGTAGCCCAACAAGAACTAAAGCCGAAGGAAAAAGAAAAAAGAAAACCCTGGTTCGACAAAGAATGCGAAAAAATCCTAGAAAAAAGGAGAGAAACTAAAGTAAGAATGATTGGAAACGAGACGAGAGAAAACCAAGAAAGATATAACGAAGCAAGGAGAGAAGCTAAAACGACCTGCAGAGCAAAGAAGAGGGAATATCACCTATGTATGCTGAAAGAAATAGAAGAGTCACACAACAAGCTACAAATGAGAACCTTCTACAGAAAAGTTGGGGTCGTAAAACGAGGTTACCAACCAAAAGTATCCATGTGCCGAGACAAAAGTGGTAAGATTATAGGAGGGGAAGAAGAAGTTGTGGACAGGTGGCTTGAATATTATAGAGATGTACTGTCGACAATAGAACATACAGCGCAAGAACTGGAGACGGAGAACCCTACACAAACAGAAAAAGAAATACCCCCGCCTACAAAAGATGAGGTGGAAAAAGCAATAAAAGCAATGAAAAATTACAAAAGTCCAGGAGCCGACGGGATTCAAGCCGAACTTATAAAGCATGGAGGACCAATGCTAACAGAAAAACTCTTGGACCTAATAAAAAAAATATGGGAAAGAAAAAATATGCCAATGGAATGGAGGGAAGCAGTGATAAGTCCCGTACACAAGAAAGGAGACCGACTGAATTGTGAGAACTACAGGCCTATCTCAGTACTAAATGTAACATACAAATTATTGGCAACTATAATTAACAACAGACTGAAAGGACTAGCTGAGAGTGTGTTAGGAGAGTACCAATGCGGATTTCGTCAGAATAGATCGGTGATAGACCAAATCCACGCCATGCGCCGAATCCAAGAAAAGTGTGAGAGAAAAAATATACAGCTTCACATACTGTTCCTCGATTTCAAACAGGCATACGATAAAATTGATAGAAAAGGTCTACTAAGAGCAATGAAAAAGCTAAACATACCAGAGGAAATGATAAAATTAGTGGCAATGACGTTGAGTCAAACATCAAACAAGGTTAAAATACAAAACAAGCTATCGGGAAAGTTTGAAACAGCGGGTGGTTTAAGACAAGGCGACCCGTTATCAACAACACTTTTTAACATAGTTCTGGAAACGATCATAAGAAACTGCAAAATTAGACAAAGCAACAACATATTTAACAAACCATACCAACTGATAGCATATGCCGACGACCTAACCATAATAACAAGGACACAAGAAGAACTAAAAAGTTTACTAAAAAAGATCCAAGTCGAGGCAGCAAAGTTTGGCCTAATAATTAATGAAAAAAAATCAAATTACATGATAAGCGGAACAACAATTCAACAACACGAGCAGCACCTAAAAGTGAAAAGCGAAGACGGGAAGAAAGAAGTAGTGTTTAAAAGAGTGGAAGCGGCAGTGTACCTAGGAGCCGAGATAACCAGTAACTGTGACCAATCTAACGAGGTGGAAAGAAGAATAACAAGTGGTATGAGAAGTGCAGCGATGATGAATAAAGTGCTAATGTCGAAAAATATCTCCCGTGCAGTGAAAGTAAAAGTGTATAAGACAATTATAAGACCAACGGTAACTTTCGGAAGTGAATCGTGGGTTCTAAGGCAAAAGGATATAAGTAAATTGTGTATATTTGAACGAAAAATTCTCAGAAGAATATATGGCGGGGTGAAAGAAGAGGACTACTGGAGACGCAGAACAAACAAGGAACTAACTGAGCTATACAGAGAACCAAGCATAATAAACGTAATCAAACAGAGTCGTCTTAGGTGGCTAGGTCACATTATACGGATGGAGGCGGACAGAACCCCAAGAATACTTCTTACAAAAGAACCAGAAGGAAGAAACAGAAAAGGCAGACCGAAAAGACAATGGCTGGACTGTATAAAGGAGGATCTCAAAGAGCTAGGAATAAACGACTGGGAAAACCTAGCAAAAGACAGAAAGGAGTGGAGAAAAATCTCCAACAAAGCTCTGGGCCTTAAAGGCCTGTAAAGCTGAAATTTATTATTTACAAAGCAACTATTAAACGCGGAACACACTTACTTACTTTACTTACTATTTCTAACAACAGATATACTTTATTTATACACGACTTAACATTAATGATTTATATGGTTATATTTATTTGTTATACACGCCTTATTTATCTCACTAGATTTATGTACACACGGGCGTATTTATATTGCCGGACAGTTCCTTCTGGAAAACGTCTCGAGTTCGCTCGACCTTTCTGGCAACTCTGACGTGTCACGCGTATTAATCACCGAGGCCGCTGACTCATCCGTCGCACCTGGCTCCAAGGTCGTTTCTCGAATTCTGGGATGTTCTGATGCGATCCGCCCCGAAGGTCGTTACACTTTCTGGAATGTTCTGACACGATCCGGCCCGAAGGTCGTTACACTATTATTGGTACAGGCACAAAACACGACGTTTACATAAAATACTTTGGCGGTACACAATGTGTGTGAAATCTGATTAATTTAATTTTTATTTTCTAATTTTGTATCTGCATAATTTCACTTAATTGTTTTATCTCATGGGCAAACACTAGTTTGAACACATGTCATAACAAAGAAAGAGAATACTTGCACAGTAATCAAAGTGTGGCGCAATAATGGTTTTCTGTACCAAAATCCTAGCATTAATACTTAGTTTACTAGATATTCTTCCTAAAAATTGTATTTTTTAACAACTGTCTTAATGATAAAATTTATATTACTACGGAAAGTAAGTCAATTATTTATATTTACACCCAGATGTGTAGTTTCAGACACTTGTTCCAGTTCTAGACTGTCATTTTTACTTTAACAGATATATTTTCTCTATTAATTTTATTTGACACAATTATGCATTTTGTTTGGGCAATATTTAATTTTAGTTTATTGATTTCTAACCACTGAGATATTCTCTCAAGGTCTGTATTTATTTTGCTGACGGCATCAGTTGTATTTTCAGCAGTTACCCAAACTAATGTGTCAGCAAACCAACTTAGAGAGCAGTGTTTAACATTTCCACATCATTGATGTACAGTACAAATAGCAATAGACCTAACACAGATCCCTGCAGAACTCCCAATGTGTTAGGAATTTCCATCGATTCCTCTCAAACTGTTGTTTTTCGATTTCCTGTATTCCAGTTTTTTATTAATCAATTTTTTCCTATCGATTGTTTCAAAATAACGCTTATAATCTAGAAACACACCCACCACACTTTTCTGTTGATCAATTTCACTTCTCCAATTTGCTAAAACAAGATTTAATGGTGTTTCAGACTAATGTTTGCTTCTGCTTCGATAAACTCCTGCAATTGGACTTTGACCATTTTTTCTAAAATTTGTTCCTACGCCGCCAGCACATGAATTGGTCTAAATTCTTCGCATTTCTTTGTACCCACAGTTTTTGTGATAGGAATTACTTTGGATTTCTTCCAGGATTCTGGGAATATTTCATTCCTCAACGAATGACTCATTTATTAATTTTACCAGAGGATTTCCTATAATTGGCAATGCATCCCTTATAACCTAAACAGAAATGCCATCTGTGCTACCCTTTATTTTTATGCATGTTATTGTTTTCTCAAAATCGAAAGAAATCTCCCTAAATTTAAAAATGTTGAAAAGATTAGAAATAGTATTTATGAAGTACTCATTAAATTTTTCAGATATTTCTTTGAAAAAGTCACTTCTATTCTTTGGAATGTAATGTTTTTCGGTGTATTTTCTGTTTTCAGTTTTTAATTGTATGTTTAATCAAATTTCTATACTTATTTCTGATTTCTTTATAATATTTCCACTCATTTTAATTTGCAGACAATTTAGTTATTTTGTATGACGCATCTCTATATTTCTGTAACCGTTGCAAATCAGCAGAATACCATGCATTAGTATTTTTCACTCTGCTACTACGCTATGTAACCAAGTCAACCAAGCAGTTTTGCAAAGACTGCAGAATTTGCGCTGCTGCATTGTGTACATTTCTATTTATGTCCCAGTTGTAATCAGCCAATTTATTTAGTAAAGCAGTTGTGAGTAGTTACCAAAGAATTTCCTATGTATCGTACTCGCTGTTTGTGCAATTTTTATGTAATGTGACCTCTGTTACACTGTGGTTAGTAATTTCCGGGGAATCTAGGGCATTGTTCTTACATTGGAATGGTTAGTTACTACCAAGTTTATTAATGTGCTCCAAGTTTCACTCGCATGTGTATAATCCCAAACTAATTGTTTCAAAGATGTTGAATTAAATTTGTTAACAGTTTTGCATAAAAATTATCCTTGGACGTGCCCTCGGACATTTACTGTGGTCTGATACATATTTGTCACACCATTCTTCAAGTTTTATTAGAAATTTGCCATCGCTTGAGCTCGGAGAATGATACACTACCATGTATACCCGGTGAATATTCCAAAACCGAACATAGGCAATTAACATGGGAAAAAGGTTTTTCGCAGATTGCTGCTCCCCATTTTAACTTAGAGGGTTTATAATGACACCAATCGAAAGAAGATTTTTTTTCTCATCTAATGATATGCGAATTAGTTAATTTTCAGTTGTATTTCATTATTATTTTTCGATTGGTGTCATTATAAACCCTCTAAGTTAAAATGGGGAGCAGCAATCTGCGAAATACCTTGTTGAAACTCTTTTGTTATACAAATTGAAAGGAGCCATAAGTTCTTGTTATATGCAATATTCAATATTACTTTAAATTCTATATTGTTTTTTAACACTATAATTACACCACCAGTTTGTCGACTCTCAGAATTACACCTTATTGACTATACCCCGATAAATGTATTTCACAATCTTCTATCTCATCTGTAATGCGAGCTTCACTTAAGAATTGCAATGCTGGGTGCCTTCATAAGATTAAAATTTTCAATTCTTCTATACGCCTTCTATACTTTAGGAATTGAAATATATGATTTCAGCACTCCTTCCGCCTACTCAAAAAAATCAATTTCACTTATAGTTTGTTCCAATTTACATTTTTTTTAAACGTTTTAAAAACTACACAGTCGGTACTCCAAGCTGGATGATTTGTATCTAATTTCATTCTCAATATTTCCACTGCATGTGCACAGTTTACACATTTGAAGCTTATTATCTGTCGCTTGACATTCGCTGGTTCGATGTGACCTTGAATATTTTTGGCACACTTTATTTGATCTGCATTTGCTGGCGTTATGATTAAATCCTCTCAGCATCGTAAATTTTGCATCCATCGTAACTGTCAGGCCTCAAGAGAACATACATGTAAAGAAATATGTCATTTTCTGATTTTGATTTTTTTTATTTTCTAACATCTAGCTTTTGAAAAATAATACAGGCAGGCCTCGTCGTTCGTGGGGGTTACGTTCCAGAAGAACGCCGCGAAGCGCAAAACTGCTATGCGGAAGTAAACACATAAATGATAAAAACGGGCTAAGGTTCCATAAACTAGATTTATTTATACTATGCAACCTCAAAAAATTCAAAAATTTTCGGCAGAAACGCTCGAAAAGACAGTAAAGCTTGAGCTAAAATTCCATATGTAATATAAGTCTCCCACTTGAATCTAGAGCTCGAATATCCATTTGTTTATTCAAGATATAATTTACTTCACGTCCAATTTGGTAATAAGAGATTCAAAGGAATAGGCTCGATAAGTGTGTTTGCAAGTTCATGATAAATAATGTTATTTAGGTGTTCATAACATAAACTGCATACGTTTGCTTTATTTACTTAGTGTGTGAAAGTTGAAACAGTTAACGTTGGCAATTCCATGTGCGAACGGCAAAGCAATCCGCGAACGGCAAAGAAAAGGGAGCACATAAGTGCCTCGCGCAAAATCAAATCAGCAAAACGCAAATCCGTGAACGGCAATGTCTGCCTGTATTTAATTTGAAGGTTATTTTTTCTTTTATAGATTTACTTAATTTATTAATTAACATGTGAATTATAATTAGTTTTTTCCACGACCGTGAGTAGAAGTCAGTTCTATAGCATCAAAATTGTGACAGAAGTAAAACATTTACTCCCTAGAGACAAAATAAGACAAAAAACTCCCTAGGGAGTTTTCATTATGACAAGAGCTCACAATTATGTCAAATTCGAGGTTATCAGGTTAGGTTCATTGATAAAATTAGATTTTCTTCTTCAAATTAATAATAATAGCCACCTACCCGGCCTAAGGGCAAAGAGGGCTCATAGAACCACTTTGTGGTTATAACAGGCCACTGGCCTACAATAAGAGGAAGAAGAAGAAATTAATAAGATACGATCAACGGAAAAATATTGTAACTAATTCGTGTGTTAATCAGCGATTAATACTCCCTACAATTAAAAAATGTTTCGATTATTAATCGCTCTCATTATCATACTTGTTTGTTAAATAATTATTATCACATTTTATTTGATAATGTATTACATTTCTACATTCAAAATCATTGAGAAATGTGGTATCTTTCTGCATTAGCAACACATTTCTGCATAGCAAACACGATTTGTTTTACGTTTGGTAGTACTGAAGTGTATTGTTGGTGACACTGTAAGTCGATGTCAAATTCGAGATTAGTAGGTTAGGTTTGCGTCAGTTTTGACCATATATTTTTATTTCTATATTGCTAGTAGGGTCTGGGAACGCACGAAAACATTACGGCGCCGACATAGTCTCACTCTGAACACTACGCATCTGGTGCGCATGCCTGAGAATTAGAACTCCGCCTTTAGAAGCAAATTTTAAACTTGACCACTTCTCCACCGCTCGGACGACGCTTGCGCACAGCTCACCAAGTGTGTAAAAGAGTTGGTTGTCTATCTCACTTACGCTGTGACCTCCCCACTTACACGCGCTAGCAATATAGTAATATTAAATATATGGTTTAGACACAGACTGACGCAAAACCTAACCTGCTAACCTTGAATTTGACATTGACTGACAGTGTCACCAACAATACAGTTCAGTACTGCCAAATGCATAACATCAACTGGAGCTGCTCATTGTGCTTTAGTACATAGAAATGAGTTCAGCCAAGGCGGTCTATATTCTTCCAGGCCATGACACTGGCTCTGTTGCCAGATTGTGTGCTAGGCCATTCCAAGACACACTGAGTTTTGTTTGTTTGAAATATATTTGACATCCTTTATCTAATAGATTTGTCTGTCCGTCCGTCCGGGACGCTGTTTCAGCAGCCAAACCGTAAGAGATAGAGAAAAAAGTTATGAAAGTTATTTGTTTGGAATGGTCATGTCAGGTCAGGAACCGAATTTCAGTCTCTAACACTAATTATTATCGTAATTATCCTAATCCGAACTTTTTAGGTTAGATTCTAGGCAAATTTTATCAAGGCGAATGCGACTGGTAGTTTGCTACCAACAATGACGTCATATACATACTATTGCGGAAAAAATGTTTCGCACGGTTTGTTTGCCTTGTGTATGTATGGTTTTATCCAGTGAACTAAAGTCACTGAATTGTCAGTTGTACAACTGACATTCTGCCATCAAAACTTGAAATGCTGAATCACGTTCTAAGCGAGGCCGAAAAAAGGCTTTGTTCTAGCAAAACTAGAAGAGGAATGGTCACTGCCACGTGTGTTCGATGAAGTTGGTTGCGGAAGAAGCATAATCTCTTAACATAACCTGAAAAAGCTAGTAATACGACAATAACCCTAAAATGTGAAAAATGACAAGTAGTCAGATAGTCAGATACACACTAAGCCACTGTGGATAAAACCAAGTAACTCTATTAAGTATCGTGCGAAATATTTTTTCCGCAATAGTACGTGTGGTGAATACGCGTTCTATTTGCAAAAGGTCTTTTTTGTTTTTTTAAATGAGACATTTGTCTCACTGGGTTGCTTGTTTAAAACTATTTTGACAAGGCAGTTTATTGAAGTTACACAAATGCTTTTGAAGTGTTATGTACCAAGCTGTAAGTCAACTTACACTTCATCAGTTGCTCCATATGTTAGCAAGTTCTAGTTTCCATCTAATGGAATGGTGGCAGAAAAATGGAAAGAAATTTTACATTTAGAGAACTGGCGGATTGGAAAGGCTAATGTGTGTGAAAACTGAAAAGCACTTTAAAAGAGCGGATATAAACGGTAATAAGATTAAGAGACTTGTTCTGACTGCAATATTACTAGCTTCCAGGCAAGTTATTTTGAAGAAATTGCTGTTTTAGTTAGTCAAAATTAGTAGCAATGGAGAATTAGGTACCTACCCATTAGGAATTGTTTTTACACTACGATGTAAATAGTAGTGATTTTATAGCCTTTTTTCAACTGGCATGTATCACAATGACAGGTATAGTGCACTGACAGATTGTTCATTTAGTGACCAAAACTAGTAATTTTTTGTTAAAGGTTGGTGAAGCCATATTGCCAGATTGTGGTAGGCCATTCCAAAGGTCACTTTATAGGCCCAGTGTCATGGCCTGGAACAATATAGACCGCCTTGGTTCTGCTCATCTTGATTATGTTTTGACATTTAATGTCACTTTTATGTAAAAGTTTCATATTTTACACTTATTATGAAATGCGATAAAATAGTATAGGTACGCAACACATTGGAAAAGTGGCTTTACTGAACTCGTATGGCTGTTTAAGTACTCGCTAACGCTCGTAGTCAAACCAGCCATACTTGTTCAGTAAAACATCACTTTTCTAAACTTGTTGCGTAATATACTATTACCATATGCAAATGGAATTGGATATAAAATTAAATGAGAAAAAACAATTTTTAGATTATATCGGGTATCTAGATAGTAAAAGAAAAAGTTATATTCTCTCACCTAATTTATTTGCTTTAACTATTAAAATAACTAATATGTTCTGGGCATCCTATACAGTTTATTTCTGTAATGATCATAAATTCTTCGTTGGTATTGTGTATAAAGTTACATTTAACAGAAGAAGGTTGAAATATCAAATATAGAATAGATCTTACATATCTCTTTATAGGGTCGGTGCGTATTTGCTAGTGGCTCTCCTTTCCCACCAGTTGAGTTCAACGGTGTCACATACAAAACTGGTCAAGGCAACAACGCTTACATATTTCCTGGTGTTGCTCTAGGAGTAATTACGACAGGCATGTATCACATTAGAGAAGAGGTTTTCTTGCTTGCTGCTCAGACTGTCGCTGACAATGTCAAAGAGGAACACATTCGAAATGGAAGTGTCTATCCCACTCTAAGTGACATTAGAGAAGTTTCTCTGCAAATTGCAACACGAATTTGTCAGTACGCGTATGAGAAAGGCAAGTGTTATTGGATTTCTGTTAAGTAGTTTACATTTTATGTACGGTTTTTGTTTGATATTTAGGTTTGGCATCTGTATATCCTGAACCACAAGATAAACGATCTTACATAGAATCGCTAATGTACAATTTTCACTATGAGGCTTCTTTGCCTACTACCTATCCCTGGCCTAAAGCTCCTGAAATTAAAACGAGGCCACTGGAACCAACCATAATTCATGGGTAATGATAACTTGACATTGCTTTGCTTCGCTATTTACAGCTACTGCTGTTTTTGCTTTTTGTTTGAACAGGCGCTAATTGGGGTTTTCATATTTCAGTAAGAGATAAGACAGCATCGAAAAACTTTTAACTAAATGACGTGTAGAAAATGTGAATGTGAAATGGAGCACCACGACTGGTTTGTGGTATCTGAAAGCAATATATTTAATGATTTGTTCTTTAAATTTGCTCTAAGCATTGCGTAACACAGAACTATAATTTGCTAACGTGTTTTTGCAATTGGAGTATTATGTGTGCAATGCTTAGAGCAATTTTTTCGAATTAATCTTAAATATGTCTCTGTATTATGTCTACAGATGGACAGTATTTTCAGTTCTGGTCATTTTATTTATCATTTTACATAAGTTTACCGTTTATGTGATTGTACTGTAATATTATACAATTTAAGAAATATATGTCATTGTTAATTATGGTGTAAAATTATTTATGATGAGCAGGTACAGGTTAAAACTACTAGAAGAAGGAAACGTATAAAAATATCAAGAGGTAGTACACAGGAAAAAATAAAAATAAAAACAGTGTAGCACGTAGACAAATATAAATGACTATTCAACACTATAACATATAAGCCAATCACATTGCAGACATTTGCTTTTTTCGACCAATAACAGCAGTATATCACTGAATATTGGGCACCATGCAAAATATCCACAAAACAATGTACGTACTCAAAAAATAAATAGCCTTGTTGCGAAGTATCGCTTAGCAACGATGTTCTGTCCTTAGTAATATCGCTAGGTTACGTAACACTAAACCCCAACAAACTGTGTGGCTTGTTTTGAAAATTTTAAAATCCTGTGTTTTGGAAGTATTCCGCTGAATTTGATTGAGAATGAATAATTATATTAATTGTTGGAATATTTTTCAATAAAGTTAATCGTAATGTATTAATATTGTTAAATAGTCGTCCCAAATACCACTCGAAGTTGATATATTTTTTAAAATATTTTGCCATTTCCATAGAAATTATTGCAAATTTCACTCAACAAAATCACATTTAAATGTCACTCGCCTTCGGCTCGTGACATTTTTGATGTAATTTTGTATCGTGAAATTTAAACGCAATAATTTACATGGACACGACAAAATATTTGTCAAAAATATATCCACTGCTTGTGGTATTACCCTTGAAAATGTATGTGGAACTGTAATATTAAACTCCCAACTTAAAAGGACAAGATGGTGGAATAGTGATTTTAAAAAAGAAAATAGCATAAAAGAATTTATTGTTCTTCTAGCACTACAGACTAGTGCTACCATAGGAGTGAACATATTAGGTCTGTCTCTATTGCAAACACTGTTTTTTGCTACGTTTATGTTCATGTGTGTTGCTACCGTATGGTGGTATAGTATCGTGTGTTCCAAAAAAAAAAAAAACTCATTTAGGGTAGGCCTTGGAAAGAAAGACAGAAAATCTAGTCATGTCTTAACTCAACTCAACTGTAGGTGAATGTCAGATTGCATTTTGTTTATGAAGACATCTGTCACTCTAACAGGCAAAGGTTTACACTGCATTAAATTTACGTTTATCAAGCAAAAAAGAAAATAAGATGACTTTACACAACAATGAGTGTTTTTGTTAGAAAATTACTTTCAGAATGGAAGAAAAGTCCATGAAAATTGGATTTATTCTATTGAAGACACCTTTAGGGAATTTAATGAGGAGTTTCTCACAACAGCTATCCAATATAAGGTATTTAAGGCTCATAAGGACAGGGGGTAGGCAACACATTTTACAATAATACATTATTTGAAATGTAATAAACTTGTAATGTTAATTCTGCCTGTCTGAATCAACTTGGAAGATGCCTGGCTACATTAATATGAATCTTAACTATATTACTTGCGGTTTACCAATATGTTGTGCTTATAGTCCGGGAGCCAGTGAACTTTTTGTTATGTCATAAGGTAAACGGCTAAATTATACTTCATGAATTAGTTTTTGTGCTAAAGTAAACGAAAACTGATTTCTGCAATCCCAAATCCGGGGATAACATTTAGGGTTGTGATGTGAAAGTTGTCGCAATTAACAACTATTTTACGTCATTTTTAAATGCAAAATACAAGTTCCCATCAAAAGTTTGATTAACACAGAGCAATAAAATATGTTTCTGCAATGTGGAATCCGGGGATAACCCCTTCTGCAAAGAGGGTGAATATGTAGGGTTACACAAAAAATCATCTGCTGGCAACTTAACTAAAAAATTAGAATGAAAAGATTTGTACATTCCATCAAAAAATCTTTCCAGAGATCACAGTCAGGCTGCTGAAACCCAGAGCAGCACTGAAAAACATCTCAATACAACACAGGAGAGTACCACTTCATCGTTAGTTGCTCTAGAAGAAGTTTCTTTTCTGATCCAGTAGACCTCGAAACAGACATCGAGACGAGGGTTTCGGAAGCATCTACGATTCCTCGATCATGCCTTTTTTGTAGTTTATCTCGTAAACATTCTAAAGGTCGTGTTTATTACAATAATTTGTGGAAATTGTACTACTTTGTGTAAAGAGGTAATGCTGGTAGCACTTGAGAAACACGATAACAACATGCTTGAGAAAATTGAGAATAGTAAGAAAACTTCGTATATATTTATTGTTGTACAAATCGCATTGATTTGTTGAATATAATAACGTGAAATTGACTCGGCACGAGCATTTGACGGCGCGCGACAATTTACTTTTGAGGCGCTTGCAGAAAGTCATGACCCCGGAGTTTGTTATGCAGAATATCATTTTTGTAATGTTTAATGTTCGCAATAGTGCATGCAAAAAGAATTTTTCATTTATCTTACAATATTTTTTACAACTTCAACCCTATATATTCACCCTCTTTGCAGAAGGGGTTATCTCCCAATTCCACATTGCAGAAATATATTTTATTGCTATGTGTTAATTAAACTTTTGATGGCAATTTGTATTTTGCATTTAAAAATGACGTGAAATAGTCGTCAATTACGACAACTTTCACAGTGCAACCCTTACACCCGTATGCATGGTCGTTCGCCGGCGACTCGCCGGAGTTTCGTTATGAATAGTATGTTGGTGGCACTGTACGTCTATGTCAAATTCGAGGTTAGCAGGTTAGATTTTGTGTTAGTTTCTGTCAAAACTGACGGAAAACCTAACCTGCTAACCTCGAATTTGACATAGACTTTCAGTGCCGCCAACATACTATTCATAACGAAACTTCGGCGAGTCGCTGGCGAACGACTATGTATACAGGTGTTTTATTAATGTTATCCCCGGATTCGGGATTGCAGAAATTGGTTTTTGTTTACATCAGTACAAAAACTAATTCATGAAGTTTAATTTAGCCGTGAGCCCAATAACGTAACAAAAAAGTTCACTGGCTCCCGTACTATTATATACAATTTTGATCAGGTAGAAATTAATAAAATGTGATTTTTCAATTGACTAAATATTAACTACAAGAGTGGCACTTTTTAAAAAATGGTGATGTACAAGGGTGTATAAACACAATTAATACCAAAATCAATATTGACAATATACTTTGACATTCATTTAAACCCGGAATCATTCAAAAACCGTATCTAAATCTAACAAAATTACTAAACACAGTACCAAAATGCCCCTTTGCGCTCTGCTCAGGTAGACGGATTTTTAGCCTAGGGCGTTCTGAGCTAAACGAGCAGATTAGAAATCCGCGAAACGCAACAGATTACACCTGTTTGGTTTTCGTTCTTCATTTCAAATGCTGATTGGGTGATGGGATATGTTATAAATCCGCCGATATTGATGAATAAACATGGTAGAGTAAAGACAAAAAAATATTGCTGTGTAAACATAGATTATAATATAAACACACTGCAAGCAAAGACTATCTACTATTAGATAGTCTTTGCTGCAAGCACAGCATCACCACCGAATGCGCTACGATAATAGCAAATACGGAATTGCCATAATTAAAGTACAAGTAGGTACCTATTTAAAGATTTGGAGAAAAGGTAAAGATATTTTTATTACTTGGCTTCTTGGCCAGCTTACTAATGATGTTATTACATTTATTCACAATCAAATAATTAGCCCTTACATGTCATTGCCGTTATCGCACCTAGATTCTATTTAAAGAAAATGACTTTCGAATTCATAATGTAAGGTATTCCAAGAAATCTGTTGCAGAATTGATATTCTAGAAATCCATTACTTTCTATAATTTTTTCTCAAAAAAAAATGAACTAAACTTCACTTCAAATGCCCATATATGTATGTTTTTACTTCCTTTTACGATAAAGAAAGTGTTGAATTCACCCTAAATTCGAAATTGAGTTTTCAACAGATATTCACGTTTTAGAGTCCCTTGAACTCAAAAAACATGTTTTTGTTCATTGGTCTGTCTGTCTGTCTGTGTGTCTGTCTATCTGTCAGTCTGTCTGTGAACAGAATATCTCAAAAACAAAAAGAGGTATGGCGTTGAAACTTCATATATAAGTTTTATGTACTACGTAGATGAGACAGCAAGCTTTTGAATAAAAACGCATAACCGGAAGCAGGTGTTTACTCTTGTGATTTTTCAGTTTTTTCGATTTTTTCAAAAACGGTTCTAAAGATTTTTTTCAAACTTTACGTTTTTATTACAATTTAATGTGTATTGATGTAAGATACGTAATTTTCCAGTTAAATACTTCTAACATGGGTTTATTTTGATTTCTTTTTCTATTTTTTTATTAAGTCGTATTTTAAATAGAACACCCGGTATATTATTACATTTTTGAATTCAGCTTAAAATTTTAGAGAAAATTTGTCTCTTCAACTAACGCTCTATTTTTTACCGTTTTTGTAGAATTTGTAATAAATTATTAGCAACAAATGAGTTGATTAGTTATTACAAGCTACACACACCTTATTGGTTGGTTTTGCCTGTCGTGCGTCATGATTGTCGGGGAGCCCGCCACTGTAGCGAGCGGATTTCAGCCATAAGCGTGGGTGTCCTGCGGTTCGAATATTTCCATAATTGGCATGAACTGATGTGAAATCCTCACGGGGAAACAACGATAAACGGTCAAGACCGAAATGTTAGCCCGTTCTGCAGACTGAATATCAACGTATCGGAAAGATGGCCCAAACGGCCCTCGAACACTTGCAAAACGGCGGTCATTCAATAAACCGGACACGCACAACCCCAAACAAACACCACCTAACGCCAAAACGGATTGTGACGAACTCCGCCAAGCCAAGCCAACGCGCTTTCCGCCAAACGCGCTCTGTCGCCTCACCACTGCAGCCAATCCCGAAGCAGACAATCATAAACGGTCTCACGCAACCCGACAGGCGATCCAGCTTACGACGAAAGACTGCGATGGAATGAAATTATTTAGAAAAATCTCACACTTGCTCTTATGGACTACGTTACAAATTTGATCAAACAAACACGCTTCAAAGTGACGAAAAAATCCAGGGGCAAATAAGACGGCTTGAGACCAGAGCTGCTCATCGAACCTTCTAGCGAAAAGCTGTGTGCCAAATCTTAAAAATGCCAAATAAGCCAGAAAAGGTAATTATCAACGACAGAAAATCACAGCGGCCGTTGTAACTGCTTTTACACAAACTGATGAACTATTGGGCTTGAAAATACGACAGGAAAGCCTATATACAAGCAGAGTCAGGATGTTTGAACCAAAAATACTCCAAAATGTCGCATATTGGTAAAATTTAAAAATGTTAAGATGAATTTTAGTTATTGCTAAAGCCTCTGGGGGGTGGGGGGGGAGGTGTTCCGACACCCATATCACCCCCCATAGTTACGCCACTGGTAAACCAGAAGCAAGGCAGTGGTCGACCAAAAATACGCACTGAAGAAGTAGTAATAATGCGAGACAAATTGTGCAAGAACAACCACACGTATCTGTTTGCCATTTAGGACAGCAATTAAATGTTTCATATACATCTCATAGGATATTTAGAAGCAATTTGCCTTATTTTCATTGCCGGTTGCAAGTGTATCAAGAACTGCTGCCAAATAGGCTCCGGTTAGATTGGAATTCTGTAACTAATGTATTAATAATTTAGGAAATAACGATCATGCGTTTGAGAAAACTTTCTTTACTGATAATGCCTACTTTTATTTATCTGGCTATATTAATTCACAGTCTGGTTTTTTATAAAGTTTTGACACTGACAGCTGATTTTAAAGAAAATGTACTTGTTATGATTTGTTTGATAATTTATTTGTTACTGTTATCGTCTAAACTGAAATAAAAGAGCTCATTTCTTCAAAAATTGGTTTATTTACAATGCAACTTAACCTCCATGAACATAACTGCGCACAACTAGCACTTGCGCTAAAAATGGCTGCGTCGAAATATTACCCGATGGTTACTTAATCGACGTATGCAATCACAGTTAACTCATTGAATTTGGTACTAATCAAAATATAAATGATTTAAGGAATTTAATTACTAATTACGTCAGCGGAGAACCTAACCTAAAAATTATAAACTGAAATCGTGACTGCAAATTCTAAAGCTTGCTGTTGACATTACTTTTCCATGGCCAACCCTCATGTAATTTCTTTTTGAACACACGATAGTAATCATAACAGTCAATAAAAATTATTAAGTTTTTGTATATCGATTTAGTCATATGTATGCGATAATTTGTACATTATATACATTTTTAAGCACAAAGGCTTTTTATTTATTACTATCTCCGGTCACCCCATTACAGTAACCTGAATCGCCCTGAGTGTGGTCTCAGATGCCGAAAGTGAGCTAGCAGCCGAGGTTAGTTATAAACAAAGCTAAAGTAAATTAAATTGAATAATAAAATCAGGTAGCATTTAACTTTTTAAATGATACAAGTTCAAGATCAAGATGTAATTTAGTTCTTGCTGACTGATGGTAGTTCACAATGGGTAGAGATGTATCAAGTTATGGCAAACTGCAATTTGATCATGGCATGCTGCAAATGAGTTTTTTTTAAACACACAATACATCCACCATTTCTAAAACCAAGCTTGTCATCTGATTGCTAAAACAGTAGCGAATGTATAACTATGAGTTTATAATGCTATGAAGAACCCATCCAATTTACCAAGGCCACTAGCATTTTTAAGTCTAGTGGACAGCATCTAGCCACCACCGCCACGACATAATAATAATTGATGTCAAATAGTGCTTCGGGTTAATTTACCCCACTTGCTTTTGCCACTCCTTTTTGTCTTTTGATTTAGTTTTTCATCTTTTTTAATCTGCACTTTGTTTTGTTTCTGCTTGGGATTCGTTGTTACTTTTCCTTATTTCGTCGTAAAACTTTTCTTTTTCATATCCTCTATTTTCTTCTGCAGATAGAATGCGCTTCTCTTCTCTTGGTTTTGTATTTTTCTAGTATCAGTTTGGATATTTTATGTTATTTCAGAAAATTAAATGCCTACAGTAAGTTTTAGCAAAAATATTTTTAGATAAAATCCATACCCTCGCTGCTACGAGAAAGTCCCATACTTTGCCCAAAAACTATGTTTTTTATGCTTTTTCCCAAACTGTTGAAAATATTAAAAATGAAGAAGAGATAATTGTGTAACCTTGGATGGGTTGAAGGTTTTTTTTTTTAATAAACATTTCTGGATCAGCTGTATTAGTTACACACAGAATTGTTAACACATCTTGCACTATTCACAATGTTCAGGTGGAGAAAGCGGCTGAGCGGCTCCATTGGAAATCCTCGCTTGCTAAGTTCCTCGTCATCTGTTGAGAGCAGGTCTTGTGGAAGTTTGCGTTTTTGTCACTGTGAATTTGTCTATCGCCTAGTAGTGAATAGCTGACAGCACTTGGACCCTCACTTATTCCTTTAAATTTTTTTCAGTCAACTCAGCCGTTGAAAAATGTTGGCAGCTGTTTAACTTCATATGGTATCTCTGTGAAGGATATGATTATCGGAAAATAGTCCGAATCTAGATCCGCGGTGACAGTTTGAGAGATAGGAAGTCTATTGTTTTTATGTAAGATAATACTTAGAATGTCAGGTTGACGATCAATATGGTATGGGTAGTGTGTTGGAGTAGCAGGTGCTGAGATTTGGATTGCTTGTGCATTAGCGTAGTTCAGTAATCGTGTCGAAGTAACTCTACATCTCAGCCCATGAAATGAAATGTTGACTTCTCCACCCAAAAACGGCCACAATAATACTAAACCTGTTACTTGCGTTGACAACTTGACGGAGGCTACTATTCAAAATACGATTTATAGCCCAGTCAACAAAGCCCGTTTTTAGCGTTTAAAAAATAAATCGGTAAGTTTTAAAATTTGGTGAGGATGTTTATTTGGGCGCACTATTGAATATATAAGAAAAAGGGCATAGAGCAAGAATTTGGAAAAAAAAATAAATTGATAATAAACAACGAAGAGTATGCGGCCGAAGAATTAGAAAATAACGAAGTGCAACGAAAAACAGATGATGAAGTAGAACAAGCCGAGATAGCAAATAAAATAAAATACGTAAAGGATACAGAAGAAAATAAGAAAAGAAATAGAGCCACGGATGATGAGGAGACAAAATCCCCCACGGATAAATTACCAAAGAAGAAAAATTACGTACAAACTTTATTTGCACCCATGAATGAGACATCACAAAAGACAGATGGAGAGCTAAACAAAACGCTTAGGAACATTACAAGAACTGGGCGACAAAAGCATGATTCAAAAAACTCATAGAAGGAGCCGGCAACTGGACAAATCACAAGACGACGAAACGCAAAGAAAATGGAAAAATCGAAAAAATACGGGAAATCTTAAAACAAATAAAAATCACGAAGCCAATAGAAATAATTATAAACACTTTGAAACATGAGGGGATATATAAAGAATTACATGAAGAGGTAAGAATAAACCCAAATAAGAATGGAAAAATACCAGAAGCTAGTGAAATCAAAAACAAGCGAGGCAGTAGAAGCAAAAATGATAAAAGGGGCAAACACAAAGTAATAAAAATAAGCACGTGGAACGTCAGAACTATGCTGGCACCCGGAAAAATGAGTGAGATAGCAGCGGAGCTGACAAAATATAAAGTAGACATAGCAGCTATACAAGAAATTAGATGGAAGGACCAGGGCATTATAAATAAAGACAAGTACATGATGCTATATTCGGGGAATAAGAAACAAGGACAAGGCGGAGTTGGGTTTATGATTATGGAAAAGCTAAAGAATAATGTAATGGATTTCAAGGCAATAAATGGCCGAATAGCATATTTAAGGGTGAAAGCGAAACCTCTTAACATATCAATACTATGCATATATGCCCCAACAGAAACAGCGGAGGCGCAGGACAAAGAAGAGATGTACGAGAATATAGAGAGAGAAATTGAAAAAATACCTAAAGAAGACACGATCATAATCCTGGGAGACTTTAACGCCCAAATAGGTAGGGAGGATTTTGTACGACCGGTTGCCGGAGAGCACACAATCCATGAAACAACAAACAACAACGGGATAAGATTGTGTAATCTAGCCATGAGAACAAACATGAGCATATGCAGCACGAAATTTCAACATCCGTACTGGCATAAAGTAACATGGAGGTCACCAGATAATAATACACATACGCAAATAGATCATATACTTGTCACAAAAAGAAAATTGTCATCAGTAAAAGACGTTAGAACCTTCAGAGGGGCGTGCGCAGACTCTGACCATTTTTTAGTGACAGCAAAAATAAAACAGAAAATAAAGATACCCAAAATAAAAAGGAGCAAAAGAAACAGATGGGACACTGAAAGGCTAAATAATACAAATGTACGTCATAAATACGCGACATATGTTACCAACGAACTAAACAAAGTAAATACAGCTGGAAATAATATACAAATGGAATGGAGACAAGTGGCAGACTGCATCAACTCAGCAGCAGCAGAGCACATAGGACAAAAAGGAAGAATACCAAAAAGAGAGTGGTTCGACGAGCATTGTAAAGAAGTATTACAAAAGAAAAACGAAGCAAGAATAAAATGGATAAGCTCGGATAACGAAAACGACCTAGAAGAATATAAAAAATGGAGGAAGGAATCTAAAAGGATTAACAGAAAAACAAAAAGGGACTGGATGGACAACAAAATTAAGGAAATAGAATTGGAAAGTAAAAGCATAAACACAAAAATGTTCTACAAAAAAATTAACGCACAGAATAAAGTGTACAGAGGGAAAGTGATTGGTATAAGAGATAAAGAAGGAAAAATAGCGGAAGATGAGCGCCAATATAAAGCGATATGGGCACAATATTATAAGGAACTGCTAAATGAGGACGAAGAACGAGTATTAGAAGAGGAAGAAGAAGACTCTGAAGAAGAGGCAGAAAGTGCGGAATCGGAGGCACCAACAAAAGAAGAGATCCAAGAGGTTATCAACAAAAGCCATAAGGGGAAGGCGCCAGGAATAGATGGGATCAACATGGAACTACTAAAATATGGAGGTGAAGAACTTTTGCAAAGACTCCATCATTTGATCATAAGAATATGGGCCGAGGAAAAAATGCCAAAGGAATGGGAAACAGGAGAAATTATAAACATACAGAAAAAAGGAAATCAACAACTATGTAAAAATTACAGAGGATTAACATTGCTAAATAACGCTTACAAAATCCTGTCCTCACTAATACAGAAAAGACTGAAAACGCAATCTGATCGCATAATAGGACAATACCAGTGCGGTTTCAGGGCAGGGAAGTCGACAGTCGAGGCAATACACACTATCAAACAAATTATTGAAAAAGCACATGAATACCAGCTGAAATTGGAAGCTCTCTTCATAGACTTTGAACAAGCCTTTGATAGCGTTAGAAGAACTAAATTAATGAAAGCATTGAAGGAACTAGGAGTATCTGCTAAACTGAGAAGATTAATAAAGGTTACATTAGTTAAAACAACAGCAACAGTAAGGACACAAGTGGGAAATACAGAAGAATTTCAGATAAACAAAGGAGTAAGGCAGGGCGACGCTCTCTCAGCGACACTTTTTAATCTGGCCCTAGAATATGTGTTGCGGAAAATAGACAAACGAACGCTAAAAATAAAAGGAAGTCAAATAATTGCATATGCCGATGACCTAGTGATTATTACAAGAAACCGCAGTATAATGGAAGAGATATTAAAGGAGATAGTAACTGAGGGATCGGCAATAGGACTAAGAATAAATGAAAACAAAACCAAAATAATGAGAATTGATAAAAGGCTCGAGGACTGTCACACTCAAACAAAAGTAAAAATTGGAAACTTCAATTTCGAAATGGTGGACAAGTTCAAATATCTGGGAATCACCCTAAATAACAGTGGAGACAAGAGGACGGAAATTAATGAGAAGATAGCATTAACCAATAGAGCATTCTACGCAAATAAGAAAATGCTACAGAGTAAGATGCTGAGGAAAAACACTAAACTGAAAATATATAGGACAATTATCAGACCGGTAATGTTATACGCTGCAGAGGTAATGACAATGACAAAAAAACAAGAAGAGGACCTGAGAATAATGGAGAGAAAAATATTAAGATATATATTAGGCCCGGTAAAGGAGGGAAATGAGTACAGGAGCCGGATGAACCATGAATTAAATGAAGAAATAGGCGAAGATATAGTCAAGAAGATCAAACAACAGAGGGCTAAATGGCTAGGACACGTCTGGAGGGCCGGAACCAGTTCAATTATGTACACCATACTCGATTGGAAACCAGAAGGTGTAAGAAGGAGGGGACGACCAAGAAATACATGGTGGCAAGAAGTTACTGAAGACCTCCGAGGTATTGGAGTATACAGGTGGCAAGAATGCACAAAAGACAGGAAAAAATGGCAGGAGATATGCAGCAAGATTTAAAATAAACCAAGATGGGAACTGATCTATCCCAAAATAAGATCTAGAAAGCTTATAAAGCGGCATAACCCCCCTTGGGGTGTCCAGCCACTATATATACAGTGTGTCCCAGATTGAGTTCACTATAGGTATAATTGACAAAAAATTTTACAATTTTATTTTAATGTTTTGGGATTCCGCCCTGCTTGGTTTGAAGAGAATTTTAAGAATATTTACAGTTTTTGAAAACACAAGTTGGCCTTGACAGTGAAGCAAAAACTATTTTCTTTTCAGGTAAACTACCCTTTCTGTTCATGATACGGCAAAATTTTACCAATAAAAGTTGTTCAGAATGATAAATTATGGCCCTATACAAAATTTCAGGAAGATCTACGTACTTAGATTAAACCATTAAAATTTTACCTATTTATTAAAAATACGGTTTGATTTAAGTAGGTAGAACTTCCTGAAATTTTGTATGGGGCCATAATTTCCCATTCTGAACAACTCTTCTTAGTAAAATTTTGCCGTATTATAAACAAAAAGGGTAGTTTACCTGAAAAGAAAATACAATAGTGTGTCCCAGGATTGATGTTACAAGAGGTGAGATGGACTAAACATTTTTGAATTATATTTTAAGGTTCTGGGATTCGGTCCTGCTTGGTTTGAAAAGAATTTTAAGAATATTTTCAGTTTTTGGAAAACAAGTAGGCCTTGACAGGGACGCGAGAACTATTTTATTTTCAGGTAAACTACCCTTTTTGTTCATGATACGGCAAAATTTTATTAAGAAAAGTTGTTTAGAATGATAAATTACGGCCGTATGCAAAATTTTAGAAAGATCTGTCGACTTACATTAAACCGTCATTTTTACTTCCTTATACTATAAAGGAAGTATTGGATTCACCCCAAAAATTCGAAATTGAGTTTTCAACGGATCTTCACGTTTTAGAGTCCCCTGATCCCAAAAAACATATTTTTTTTCATTGGTCTGTCTGTGTGTGTGTCTGTGTGTGTGTGTGTCTGTCTGTGAACAGAATATCTCAAAAACGAAAAGAGGTATGGCATTGAAACTTCATATATAAGTTTTGTATACTATGTAGATGATACAGCAAGCTTTTGAAGAAAATCGCATAACCGGAAGTAGGTGTTTACTCTTGTGATTTTTCAGTTTTTTTCGATTTTTTCAAAAACGGCTCTAACGATTTTTTTTAAACTTTACATTTTTACTACATTTTTAATGTGTATTGATGTGAAATAGGTGATTTTCCAGTTGAATACTTCTAAAGTGGGTTTCTTTTGTTTTTTTTGCTATTTTTTTTATTAACTCTCATTTTAAATAAAACACCCGGTATATTATTACATTTTTGAATTCACCTTAAAATTCTAGAGAAAATTTGTCTCTTCAGCTAACACTCTATTTTGTACCGTTTTTGTAGTATTTGTAATTTTTGAAAATTTTTGACAAATGGCTAAAAATTAAAAATGAAATTTTTGACTAATTATAAGAACACTGTAAAAGGAAGTTGTGTGAGTGTATCACACCAGATTTTTAATAAATGCAATTTGTTTAATCTAAAAAATAACGGTTTAATCTAAGTCTACAGATTTTTTTAAAATTTGGTATAGGGCCATAATTTTTCTTTCTGAACAACTTTTCTTAATACAATTTTTCCGTATCCTGAACAAAAAAAGTAGTTTACCTGAAAATAAATTACAATTATCTAAAAAATAACGGTGTTTTCTAAGTCAACAGATCTTTCTGAAATTTGCATAGGGCCGTAATTTATCATTCTAAACAACTTTTCTTAACAAAATTTTGCCGTATCATGAACAAAAAGGGTAGTTTACCTAAATAGCAAAGAGTTTTTTCACGTTTTTCATGGCCGACTTAATTTCTAAAAATTAAAAGTCTGCTTAAAATTGTTTTCAGACCAAGCAGGGCGGGATCCCAAAACATTAAAATAAAATTGTAAAATTTTTTGTCGATTATACCTATAGTGAACTCAATCCGGGGACACACTGTATATATATATATTGAATATATAAAAAGTTCCAAAAAATTCAATGTGAGCCGGCGCGGCCATCTTGGAAAGAAGGTACAGTTTTATAGTTTTTTGCAAATATTTTATGAAATATCAACTTTATCACAAAAATTAGGTCCCGGGTGGTGTAGCTTGAACAAGCGTCCACGTTCGATCAGCAGAGTTAAGCAACGCTCTCTCTGGTCAGAATTTGGATGGGAGTCCCACGGATGCTTCTCCCGGCACCTCGTGGTACGGCTGCCACGGAAAAAAGTTGGTCCCGGTTGTCATAATAACATCATGACAGTCGTTAGTGGGGTTGGAAGTCCCCATAAAATGTACAGTGACGCCTATAATTGGCCTAACGGTTGTTGGCGGAGTGCGGAATAAAATAAAATAAAAAGTAAAAAACTCATCTTACAAAAATTAAAGAGCATTAAATTTCCCACAAAAACGCATAACACATTTTTTTTCAGTCGAAAATGGCAAGCAAATGTTGATTGAAAGCAAAGTGATTACTAAACGCAAAGAAATATTCAAAAAACAATACAAACCTTTCCCCATTGCTGATCACATCCAATCCTGCTTCCTGTTCCTGTGTTATGTCCTTTTTGGCTTTCTTTTATTTTACCAAATTTTACTGGATACGACCCTGTGTCCGGAGCTTGCAATCGAATCTCTTTGGGAGAACTTTAAAATGTTTGCGACCTACAGAATCTCTTCATAAGCACTTGCGTGCAACGCACTAATTGTTTTATTTGTTTCGACACGCTGGCGTCAAGGGGACAAGAATTCATGGAACATATGGGCGTCATCTTGTAGAATCCTACCGAGGAAAATAAATTCTGAACAACCCCATTATTCCAAGTAACTATGGAACTAGGTTTTTAAACTCAATGGTACTTTCCTTGGAGTCACTTTGGTAATTCGATACCCCAAGCCTCGTGGGACTGCTGCCGCAGTCTTTTATTGTTCCAGAATTTGCCATGCCCTTTGTTTCAATCTGCAGCGTTCACAGTAACCAAGTTCGAATTGCTTCTTTGTTTCGCAACATTTTTATTTAGTGGTGCAATAGTGAAACGGAAAATTCAGCCTATTGCTGCCAAAAAGAGATGCTTTCCCGGGGATGGGGAACAAATTTTGTGGTCACCGCGCGGCAATTGGATTTTTAAAAAGCAGTTCGGCCCAAGTCTTGACAGCAGCTAGTTGGTTGTAACTCAAAAGTTTTCGGTAGCGCGGATTAGGGGCGATGTTGTGTTAGCCGGCTCAAATTATAGGCGAGGCAACTTTTGGCAGATTTCTGCCCCGGGATTGGTGGGAGAAGTAGTTTGCATCCGTTGCACATTAAGTTTAAGATGTCCTCATGAGCCTAAAGTGTTTTCTCGTGTTAATGGGAGAAGTTTCTGCACCCTTGCAATTCCTGTGAAGTCGTGCTTAAAAGTGGAGCAACTTTTCGTCCGCCGCTGGCTGCCGCTTTCATTCTTGGGGTACAATCACCTCTTTTTGGCCTCTTGATTCCGAACGAGTTTCTACATAACCCTTACCCTGGGGAAGTCTGCATTCCTGCGTTCGCTGCCGCTGGGAGCCGTGCCACTAAGCAAACACCAGGTTCGGCCCTATCACCGTCTGTGCCCAAGCAGGATATGTTCGGGCTAGAATGGTAGGAAACTCTGTACTTTCCTTTTAAATGCACCGCGGAAGTGTTGCAAATATATAGTTTGCGTCGCATGTTGTGGAACTTTGCGCCGGCGAATTCATATCGCATTATTTGCGTATAGTTGGGGAAATTACCCCTGTTATGTTTTTGGTATGCAATAACTTGTGTATTGTAATTTAGTGGGTAAGGTAACTTCTTTTTGCTGGGATCCCGATAACTTTTCAGTTAGGGTGTAACATTTTTATGGCCGACGTGTGGCTTTGTTTGTGTGTGTTAGATTATTAAATATTAATATTGTCAGAATCAGTTTATTTATTTAATTTAATTCTGAAATCTGGGGTCCTCAACCCGTACTGGCGAAGACCGAGTGTAGTCAAATGTGAAGCTAGAACATGTGCTTTTACTGAACAAACCTGAAGAATATCGGCTTGAGTTCATTTTCAAACCTTTCAGTAAGGTGGCCATAAGATAAGTCTTTTGAGGCCACTTTGTGTGTACCTGCCGACTTGGAGGAAGCCTAGCCGACGGCGAAGAGGCTGCTTGCATCTAACCCGGTGAATTTCTCATAGCTCCGTGACGTTTTTCGTTTTCGGTCACGAGAGCTTTTCATCCCCTAAAAACGAGTGGCGCTCTGGGTAATATTTTGAGCAAAAGTATAGGGTAAGTGCCATCGGTTTTGAGTGAGCTTTCAAACCACCCCTTCCTGATTGAGCTAAGCTGAGGGTAACAGGAACAGCTCCATCTGTTCCGACACATTTTAAGATCTGTGTTTTTGCGAAAACCGGCGAACCCTTCACTTTTTTCCCCGATTTTGTCTTTTAGAACGACCAATGTCGATTGAGTTAAATTATCCTATAATACATGTCTTTGTGGTCAAAGTTCTCTCTTTAGCTACTGTCAATTGTGCAGTGAAGGTTCATGGAGAACTTGTGCTAATCGATCCCTTACTGCTTTTCCAAAGAATAGCTATTTCTAAGAAAAACCAATGCAGATCTAGAAAACCATTTGCAAAATGAGTTGGCTCCATATACATTGTCCCTGGTCAACGAAACTGGCATGCGAAAGGTAAAACAATCTGCCATGTTTGACATTTGTTTACCATCAAATGATATTATTCACTTAAAAAACTGTGTTAATATTGTGGACGGTGGCTTTCCGTTACTACATCGAGTCGTTTGGAAGCAAAAATCAACTTTTCCAACTATTTGCGCAGGCTACGTAAATTATGTTCAAAATCACTACGGCCAAAACTGCATAGTGATCTTCGATGGTTACTCCAATACCCAGAATAGTACCAAAAAATCGGAGAAAATTAGTCGATCCTTGGTTACAAAATCAGTACTAGACATTAACTTTGAAGAACACATGAATGTTACTGTTCGACAGAAACCATTTTTATCAAATGAAAATAACAAAAGCAGGTTAATTGATATGCTGACAAAGAAACTGAATGACCATGGGATTGAGTGTTAATTTCAAAATGAATAATGAAAATTAATTGACACAATGAGTAAGGTAATTTGATAAGTAAATAGCAATTGAGTATTCAATTTTGATGTTTGAGTTAAATTTTAATAAAGTTTCAAGCCAAGGTTACCATTGACAAATGTGCTTGCGATAATAATAAAGAATTGTAGCATGTAATAATAGGACATTAATATTTTTAAGAAGGCAAGAAGAATTGTAACTACGAGAAATATAAAAATTTGTTTAGTTAGTAAAATAAACAAACTCATAGAAAATGTATATCGAATTTTGAAATAACTAATTTTGAGAATAAAAAGTTTGAAATTAGGCCTTATTTTGTATAATTGTTTGGTAAAATACAAAATAAAGGGGCTATTAACAAATCTACGTGGTGAAAATATGAAAATATAACCTGGAATTAATAAAACTATACAATCGGTGAAGAGATTGTGCAATACAGTGAATTGGAAATAAATAACACAGAAGATTACATTATTTGAAGGGATTTGGATTTATTGATACATGCAGGATGTAATTGGGATTCGTTGGTGACGTTGGTGGTTGCATGGAAGACGGGTCAAACATTTAGAAGGAAATTGTCGGAATTAGCTGCTTGATTTGGACGGTTCTGTGGATGTTGCTGGATATAAAAGTACTATCTGAGGAATAAAGAAGGTTAGATTGGGATCATCTATAATACTGAAACTTACCAGGAATCGATTGGAGTGACGGTGACATTGATACAGGGAGCAGGACTGGATTCTACGAACAATAGGAGTTATTGACATGTTAGATGCGGTTTTAAGGTTGACGGACCATCATAGTTGTGACTATTGGAGGAATCAGCGGTAGGCGTTGCAGGCTGTGAACGTCGGGAGCTGTGGACGTTGGGAGCTGTTGGTGTTTGGATGTTTGCAGTGAAAGCTGGAGAAGTTTTAAGGTTTGTGTTAATAATTCATATAAAAGCATTTTGAATAATAAACAAGAAAAGAAAGAGTAAAAATAAACATAATACAGTACTTACTTTGGTGAATTGATTAATAGATGTGTCAATGTAAAGGATAATTGTCAATACTTGGTTTGATTAAATGTAGAAGTCAAGTTGACAGTTAATGTCATTCAGTAGTCAAGGATTTATATAGAATTAAAACTTCCACTAATAGATAACTAGATTGGCGAACCACCCTGATAAGAGTACTCAACTGAAATAATTAGTTAAAAATAAAATTTAACATAATTGATTTGAAAAAGAAATTATAGGGCTAATACTAATTAAAATTTGCACCTTAAGCATTGAGCTATTGCATAATTATAGGTTTACTAACGTGGTGTATTGCATTAATTAAGGGCTAGCTAAAAGCAAAAGAGTCACTACATAATTATATAGTCGCCCAACGTGGTGCGTTACAATACATTTGTATGAAATTGTACCGGTTTCATTCCAGGTATATTTATAATGTGTATGCAAAATATCGTCTTCCTCCAAAAAATAGCTTTTGAGAAATCTCGGCAGGTGATTTTTTCGTGATTGCAATACGTTCTTCGGCTTTCACAGGGAAGCAAAAATAAATGGTGCATGCACTTGCATGTTACTACGATGTGCAGCATGTAAACGATCCCTTGCTAGGGTTGGAACTCCTTAGTAGTCAGAGCATTCTATTGCAACTGGCTTGCTTGATTCGGTCTTGCGGTTAGCTACCAATTGCGGTCAGCAGTTCACTACACCTGTTCAAGGAAATCGCCAAACTTATCGGGCCGCAACATATTCGTTTATGGCATACTGCACTGCAGCAAATAAAGTATAATAAACAATTATTTTCATCTAGTATGGCTATGTAATAATTCCTAATTTATGAATCCAACTACGTTTATACTTAAATGTCAAACTTGACATTTGATTTTTAAATGACTATAGTTTCATTCATAAAGTAGGAAATATTGAAACAATAAAGAAGCCAACCTGCGATCGATCACTAATAATAATCAATGGTAGTGTAATCGCAGATCAACCCCCTTATCATTTATACACCACGGCAGCTCTAAAAAACTCTTACTCACCGCAATGGCTCTAGCTAACTCAAATATCGGCGGCCTTAGATCGTAGGTTCAAATCATCAGCTATGTACCCTGGAATGTCTTCAAAAAAGAAAAGGAAATGGAAATGGGCGCCAGAAATCAAAAGATTTCGAATAATAAGAAAAATAAACTATAAGTGACTAGCGTTTAATTAATACTCAATAATAGAAAAGTCTTGAAATGTCAGTAGTAAATTATCAGAATAATTAAAATTCAAACAATATTATAACCAAATTGTGTACGTGAACTGAAGGTTGCGACACGCATAAAATTAAAAACCCCTTTCGGGTTATTTTAATAACTCTAAATTCAAATTATTCATGGCATATGCATACCTCAATCATTTAATAATACCTTCTGTTTAGGCTATTGAAATAAAAACGCGTGACTGTACCTTTTACAGAGGGTCGAAATACACATCAAAATAGCAACTTTAAATACAGCATAATTAGATATAAGCATAAAAATTTAAATATTAAAATAAGAGTATGTATGTAATTGAATGTTACATTACATGTTAATAATTGCGGAACGTATGCATTTAAATTTTAAATATTTACGGTTTTAAAATGTTTAAATGGAAAAACCAGGTATTCAAGATAAGTTGATAAATAATTCCGGAATAGCACTAACTAACCTCGAAACATAAGCTGGACGTAAACGGCAACAACCCTTGTTGAAATCGCCATGGATGCGCCGAAAATTGCTTCGAAGCATCTCCAAAAGGCGGCAAATACGCCGAACCCAGCGGGTGTCGAAAGTGCGATGAGGTTAGCGACTTGGCCTCCGAGATAAACTCGTGGTTGAAACTGATAATTAAGAGCTAAGAAAAATATAATTACTATGGGGATAATAAGACAGAAAAGCGCAATCGTACCTGATCATAATCAGCCTTTAGGAAACACACTGCTCATTAAAATTGGTTGAGCGCACGTAATTTGACATAATTAAAATCAAACCTCAGCCGCGCCGGTATCGGCGGGCTCAAGCAAAGACAGCAAGTGCCAGGTACGAAAATTTCGAGCCCACAGGAAGACTCGGACTCTGATAAGAGATAGCGGAGGTCGAGAGGGCATCGTGCAAACGAAAAGAACTTGATACAGGCACAAAATGCGTTGGTTTGGAAAATTGAAGAATTTGAAATGCAAAAGGATTTATAATTCAACTAAAAATATACAGGTTAAGCCTGAAATAATTGGATACATGGCGAAACAATTAGGCTAAGCCAAAAAATTGTTTCAATATTCCATAGCCATACTAGATGAAAGTAATTTTTGATCATTTCTGGCAGCTAAAGGTCGTCATGGTGAGTTGAGTGTCTTGCTAACATACTAAAGGGTGTTTTTTAGAGGGATACAACTTTAAATTGAAATAAAACACAGAAAGATGTTTTTAATATCCATGAAATTGGCTTTATCTGAAAGATAATTTTATGGCATTTATGTTTGAATATAATTTCGGGCATGTGACCGCCGCGATTGGCGAATACATGACGTAATCTGAAGGTCCAATTTTCACACACTCTTCGCAGTAAATCAGGCTGTATTTCATTTCAGCAATAACGCGTCGAATTTTGGCTTTCAAGTGCTCAATTGTTTCCGGTTTATCGGCATAGACATGCCACTTTACATATCCTCGAAGAAAATGAACTAACGGCTTCAAATCGCACGAAAGAGGTGGCCAGTTAACAGATCCACAAAATGGATTCACGAAATGGATCTGGTAACTGGCCACCTCTTTCGTGTGATTTGACGCCGTTAGATTATTTTCTTTGAGGATATGTAAAGTCGCATGTCTAAGTCGATAAACCGGAAACAATTGAGCACTTGGAAGCCAACATTCGACGCGTTATTGCCGAAATACAGCCTGATTTACTGCGAAGAGTGTGTGAAAATTGCACCTCCAGATTACGTCATGTACACGCCAGCCGCGGCGGTCACATGCCCGAAATCATATTCAAACATAAATGCCATAAAATTATCTTTCAGATACAGTTATTAATGATACGAGTGCGAAAACACAAGCTTAAAGTTCGAGGGTGTTGTTATGCAACGAGACGCAGTCGAGTTGCATAGACACCCGAGATACTTTAAGCGTTTTCGCAAGAGTGTCATTCAAATTTTTTTCTGTTGGTCAACCACGTTGGTCACGAGTCACTATGGATATGTTGTTTATTTTATAAACGAAAATGTCAAAGTAAAATCAAATCCCTGAAAATATTTTTATTCGCAACCATATATGTAATGTTAACATTCCTGACCTCATTTGAGTGGGGGAAGTCGTACATTTCAGCCCGCTGCTTCCCGCACTCACTTCCGCTCAAGTGCGGGAAGTGAGCGCTGGAAGTACATTCCCAACCGCTGAGTAGGTAGGGACACTGGGAATCTCGTTGATCCATTCATGCGCGTTACAACCTGTCGTATCATAATATAATAATTTTTCCAATTATGGTTTAGAATAAAGTGGTTGCGAATAAAATAGTATACAAACCTAGACAGGAAGTTTCCTTAGTCTCGAGATAATAGCTGATTTCGACGCTTCGCGTCTCAATCAGCTAACTAATCTCTCGACAGTAATGAAACACTTCCCATCTCGGGCTGTAATATACTATAGAGAAAGGGAATCAATTGCGAGAAAAATTGTTGCCCGTGAAGTCTAAAGCTGCTTACGAGAAGGTTTATTAAAATTTCTGCCATTGGTGAAAAAATAAAGTCTCCTCGGTGACAGAAGAGGTAATTCTTGCCTATTTAGACGAGAAGGTAAGTCTGCGATTATTTTCATTTCCATTTATATTTAATTAATTTGATTTGCAGCAAGAAACGTCACATGCTTCACTTTGGCAGCATTATTCGATGCTGAAGTCATACTTAAAAGTGAAAGAAAACCTGCACATTGAGCAGTTTGGGAATGTAATTGCTTACCTTAAACAAATAAATGTAACACTTCAAGATACCAAAACGCATTTAATAAACCATTATTGTTGCTATATTTGTTTCGTGTTTTTAAATTTTTAAAACACGTTGTTCTGGGAAACGTGTTTTAAATTGCTGTTTTTATTCTAGGATTTAGATATTAAAAAGATGACTTAAAATATGACCAACAGAAAAAAGCCAATTTCATGGATATTAAAAACATCTTTCTGTGTTTTATTTCAATTTAAAGTTGTATCCCTCTAAAAAACACCCTTTACTTGGTGTTTGGATCTCAATCAAGAGTATTTCAACGCCATAGCAACCGAAACTGTATACGGAGGAAATACCAGCGTACATAAATCAAACAATTAGAGACACTCACTGTCGGTTCCTTTGATATCAAAATATAGATTTGGATGACCTTGAACGGCTCCTGGGGGGTACTTTCCGATAGTACTAACAGATGGCGCCACTACTTTATCACATATGATTGGTAGCAGAGCCAGTAACTGGCTCTGATTGGTAGAACTTTGTGCTGCCATCTGATAGTCAAGCTTAGAATTACCCCCCGAGTTACTGTCCCAGGCATTCTAGACAGGTTTTAACATTTGGAATGAGTGCCTCTACTTGTTTGATGTATGTACGCTGGAAATTCAGTGTTCCACTTTATCAATTAATATCTTTATATCATCTATATTATTAAGGATGAAAATTTAAAATTTTGATGGCTTGGAGCAGATCTCCAAAGAGACTTAAGCTGCATATTATGATTATTTACAGCTTTGCATACCAGACTACTATGATCGATTTTCATGGTGTTGTACCTGGATTTAGTTGCTACAACTTCACTTTTAATTTATTTTACACGTTATTTAAACTTTGATCTTTTTTCTAATAAATTGTTACTCGTAATAACCGACAGCTGCAACAAAATAAATTATAACACAAAATCTTACCTTATGCAGTTTGTTACGTGCTAAAAGCATATGATATTAATACTAGTAATCTACAGTATATAAGTGTTGAATAAGAGATCAAGTGGGATTAATCATAACTCTATAATAAATCAGAACACTTCCCAAGGTCAAACATGTATGCGCGTGGTCTATGTGTAGTTCGATTGTGGGCGTGGTATTGATATTTTCTAAGAGCCAGTAATATGGAAGGAGAGAACAATTAATGCTCTTGTTAGGGCCTACACACATTTTTTACATTACACAGGAATGTTTGTACTATGTACACATAAATATTAAATCTGCAAATAACCTAAATTCGGAGCTTTGTACAAAAATATGGTTATAAACTTTTTGCAAGTGGACTTTACTACCTCTAGGAAGAACGGTGGTTACAATAATGGCGTCCGTTCTACCAAAAAGAATAAAAGTAATAATTACTGTTGTGTGTTGCAGTGTAAAAATTATTGCACGGACAATGTTCCTATGCACGGTTTTCCGCGCAATAATAAAAATTTGTGCAAAACATGAGAAATACGTCTAAAAATAGGGAAACCCGTGTCGGCCCATATGAAAGTTTGCAGTAAGCATTTTGTGAAGGAAGATTTTATATTACCCGGTAAGTAGGTCTTGCCAGTTTGTATTTTCACTGGCTTGAAATAATCATAAATATGCTGCCTTAAAGATACATGTTAATTAAGCAAGTGCCACTTGATGTTAAACATCTTCAGCTTACTCCATTAATTTCATAATTTAGGAGTTTCAATATGATTGTTTACTTGTAGATTATGTCAACAAGCGCAGATGCCTGAAAAATTTGCCCCGTGGAAGTGTCGACAAACCGCCATCATTTAAAACGGTCCAAAGCAAACAGGCGCGTTTGAATAGGCTCCAAAAGAGGAAAACGGAGCAACTCACAAATCGTGTTACTACTGTTACCACAAAACACAGGCCCGTCAAGCACCGGACAACCTGAGATGGAAGCAGCTAATGCTCTGTTAGAGTTGCACAATATGCAGATTGGCAGTAATAAACTGCATAAAGACAAAGCGGAGCAAGTGAACACATTTGTAGATAAGTGGTTGAAGTTTGACATTGCCGATATTATAAATATTGAATATAGGGTAAAATGTTGTACAGGCATAAACAATTTAGCCCTTTTTAACGTAATTGTTGATGTGGTCTCTAAACTATCACCGTCGTCAACAAAGTTCTGCATTAGAAAGCAGGTTTTATTAACTACAATGAAAATTAAATTGGGGCTTACATTTAGATTTTTGTAAAAATTGGAGGTTAGCAGGTTAGGTTTTGCATCAGTTTTGACCAAGAACACTATACTAAGGAGATGCAACTTCCTATGACGGCTGTATATAAAAGCGGCCCCTATGCCGGGGATAGCCGTCGCGGCACTGTTGACAGCGTGTAACTACTTCGGTCATTTTCGTTTGTTTTCGCTGCTGTTCAAGAGTTGGAAGCGAGCTAAATTAACCTGTAATCCCGGTTAAAAGTCAGTTTACAGTTGTTAATCCAATGGAGTGTATTTCAAGTGTGTTATTAATTGTTAAAACATGGTCCGAATTTCCAGCTACACTCAGTAAATATTAGACATTGACAGTTCACGAGTTTTGTGAATGAATAAAGCTACACCACGACCGCCTTATTTGTCAACTTTTAGCGGTTCGCTTCGAAACGGGAGTTGCGTCTCCTTAGTAGAGTCTTCTTGGTTTTGACACAGACCGATGCAAAACCTAACCTGCTAACATCGAATTTGACATAGACTTACAGTGCCACCAACATATTATTCTGCTGCATAATGTCACATTTTACTGACGTTTGAATAAAAATACATTTCTATCGTGCAAAAAACCTCATGAGCATCACGAACGTTATGGAATTACCAATCTCAGACAATAATTGGAGTCGTCGCTTCACTCCTCCAAACAATTGTCTTTCATCGGTAAAATGTCCTTACCGTTCTTAATATTTAATATACTCTATAGGAAGTATAAATTGAATGACAAAAATAATAATGATAAATGGCTACAAAATCGTTGATATTTTAACTTTCTCTTATGGCAAATAGTATTTAAACGTTTTCTAAGAAAAATTTGGTGTGATACACGCACACAACTTCCTTTTACAGTGATCTTATAATTAGTCAAAAATTTGATTTTAAATTTTTAAGCATTGGTCAAAAATTACAAATTGTACAAAAACGGTGCAAAATAGAGCGTTAGGTGAAGAGACAAATTTTCTCTATAATTTGAAGCTGAATTCAAAAATGTAATAATATACCGGGTCTTCTAGTTAAAATAGGAGTTAATAAAAATTTTTTTAAAAAACAAAAGAAACCCATTTTAGAGGTGTTCAACTGGAAAATCACCTATCTCACATCAATACACATTAAAAATGTAATACAAATGAGAAGTTTGAAAAAAATCGTTAGAACCGTTTTTGAATAAATCGAAAAAAAACTGAAAAATCACAAGAGTAAACACCTACTTCCAGTTATGCGATTTTCTTCAAAAGCTTGCTGTCGCATCTACATAGTACACAAAACTTATATATAAAGTTTCAACCCCATACCTCTTTTCGTTTTTGAGATATTCTGTTCACAGACAGACACTCACACAGACACACACACACACACACACAGACAGACCCTCACACAGACACACACACACACAGACAGACCAATAAAAAAATATATGTTTTTTGGGTTCAGGAGACTCTGAAACGTGAAGATCTGTTGAAAACTCAATTTCGAATTTTTGGGGTGAATCCAATACTTCCTTTATTGTAAAAGGAAGTAAAAAAGAAGACACTATTCAATTCAGCAGTATCGGCTGTATCCAATATGTAGGAAAGTGGCCTGAAGGCTATCCAAAAATTTCCAATCTCTAGCGTGCTTTTAAAACTTTCTTTAGTGCAACAAAAGTTATTAGATTCGTCCTACATTTTAAATGCGGCATATGCCGCGGGCTTCAGCTAGTGCGATAACTCATAAAAATTAATATCAGATTGGCATTGGTCGTTACTAGAGGAAAAAGGTAAACAACGATTTTGTTTTGAAAAAAAACGTGTGACAGCATTTGAAAGTGCAAGGGGTTTCGTGGTATATAAGTGATAATCTCGCCACAGCATATGGTTTGGGCTATAGTAGGGAATGTTGTTGGCCAACCTTCCTGGTAGGAGATTTAAGAAGCGAGGGTCATTTTTCCGACGAATGTAAATTCGAGCTTAGAAGCGATTTGGGAAACCACGGAATCACGTTTGCAAAGTTTATTGTCTGTTTAACAGGCAAAAAAATGTAGGCGTGAAAACCTACAGAAAATTTAGTCTGCTGGAAGTCACCAGGCAGTTTTGAGGACTACTTGCTGCAGGTGATAGCTGACGATTGGGAGCTGTCAAGCTGACAGTTAATCTGATTCATTAAACGTCTACAAGTGTAACCACGAACAGATAAGTGATTTTGATGATATTTTGCATATGAAAACGCTGTGTAAACATTAGAAAGACTAGTAGTTTAAGTTAACAGGGGTACTTCGTCCGTCCCGTTCATATAATAGGCCAATTTTGGATGTCTCAAGTTTTGAGTGATAATAAAACTAGTTAAGGGTATTGCTCTCTTTCATTTTAATTACAAGCATTGGGTTCAATAATTGTTTATTTAGATATACAGTGAAGTTACAAGTTTCTTGACATATATCAGTGTACCTGAGTGTTAACTTGTTGGCGCTCCCTTTAACGTCTTAATTAAAGAATTCGCGACGTCTTCACTGTTGCTAGTAGACGGGCCTCAAGTACACTTATATAATGTTCAATTGTTGAGTTAAATAATTAAAGAGCGATGACCTAAAGGTAAGTAAAAAGCTAACAAGATTTTGGCGCGAGCCAACGTGAGGCTATAATTTGGAACTTGTACCTTTAGGTCGCACAATAATTGAAAGGAGCAATATTTTCAGTAGTTATACTTAATTAAAAGAATTCGGATGTAATTAGATCTGTTTATTATATGTATTTGTTTATGTAAGTGGGAAATATCATCAGAACGTGACACACAAAGAATTACTTTGAGAATATTAAATAAGACGTTATACTTGTGTTAAAAAGGGTTTAGTTTTGAAGAATTGGTTTCTTTTACGTATAGAGATTTATTTTACCTTACGGAACCATAATAATCGGTCAGAATGGATATTGATAGGTTGTTGGTAGACGAAATAGATTATGAATTACAAATACGGGGTGTTGTTTGTAAGGGGAATATATCAGAAAAGCGTAAATTGCTTAGAACACGTATTAGGTTAGAAAAGACGGGTAATGCTTCTTTCCCGGAGGTGGAGATGAATAATGTGGAAGAATTAGATATATGCAATAGCAAGTTTGACATTCTTGTAGAAGAAAAATTAGCAACAGAGTCATTTGTTAGGGGTGGTAATGATTATAAACGTATTCAGACCCGCTTGGTACATATTTCAAATCGACTTGAACGGTTAGTTTTTGGGGGGCCTTTAACAGATGATAAAGATGAGCTATATAATAGGTGTTTAGGGGCTATGGACGATCTCGAGTTCAGATTAACGTCCGAAAATGAGCCTTTAGTTCCTTCTATTTCACAAGCAGTTAACCTGATGGACCTTGACGATGAGCCGTCACAAATCAATCAATCACAAAGTCACTTTAGTAATTCAAATTTGATTGATAATCAACATTTTCAGACTTTACCGACACCTATTGGTATTAACAGCACAAAACCCACACCACAAACAAGCAACTACACTGTAAAGACGGTAATGACCCCAAGAGGAACCCAAGACCAGACCAACCTCACGACAAGGATCGAGGCTGCTCGTCGCTGCTGGGTGTTAATGCTGCGCCGGTGAACAATCCCGTAACAACCTATCGCAAAGAAGTTCCGATCACACGAACTCCCCCAAAATCATCCCAAATCCTTACAGTGTACCCCCCCTGACTACTTCCAATAACCCCCGAGGCGGAAGCATGCCTCCACACAGGTTCAGGCACTGTCAGACCAAAATAGCAAAACCAAAATGAAGAATAACCAGGATCTTTCTTTTGACAACCCTGGGGAGAAAGCAACCCCAGTGAAAGAGGGTTAAAGAAACCAGAAAAGTGATAGGCAGAAGCCAACATCCACACAACTCTCATACGCTCCGACGGAGGGATCCTTCAGTGCCCCGAACGGCCTGAAGAAAATCCCCACCAATCTTTATCTCACGTTCAAAAATCACTCACCACCGGAGATTTCATCCGCACTAGATCAAAGAGAATAAAAGATAACAAATTGTCATTCACCCAAGTAAAAAGCTCGTTCAAAACAAAATCGGCATTCACTACATTATAAGAGAGAGGTATAGACAAAGTTTTAAGAAGAAAAAGAAGGCGAAGAATGAAGGACTGGCATCCTAAAATTTAGTAGTATAAGGTTACACACACTATATATCCCCAAGGGACATACCTACCCTAAAAAAATAACTAAGAAGTGTTACTTCTGTAATAGTTATCCTCGTCACCCTTATTTCCCAACAGGGAAAGCAGGATAACACAACGCTCTCCAAACACAACAAAGAGAAAACCAGATATTAATATTTCCCAACAGGAAACTCACTATGTGTTACAACCAAAAGGGGGAAAAGAACAAGATATTAAAGTTCCCCAAAGAGTGACCTTCCCTACTGTGCCCATCCAGTCACCCTATACTTTACAGGAGGGAAAGCAAGATAAAAATGCTCCCTAAAGTGACCTTCCCTACAGTGCCCATCCATCCACCCTAAGTACATCAAAGTTCATTAATTCATCTCAGAGTTATCATAAGGTTTCAAATCCTTGGCATGCCAAGTCCCCTTTATTACTTTTCCGTCAGGGTCTTTGAGTTCATAAACCCATCGTGAAAACTTTCGATTAATAATAAACGGTCCTATAAACTTTGCAGCGAGTTTGGAAGTAAACTGACGAACAGCATCCGATAATACATAGTTTCTACGCAATACTGCTTGATCCGGAACGAACTCGACAGGTCGTCGACGAAAGTCATACCGAGTTTTTGACTTTTGATAAGCCTTATCTAATCGACGTTTTAACATCAGCATACAGTTGCTGGAGTACTGTAGCACGATTATCTAAATCTCTATCACGATTAAATTGAATTTCCGGGTTTCCATCACCTACTACCGGTTCGTGATTTAATATGATTTCTCTGCCGAAATTAATGAAATATGGAGTTTTTTCCGTAACTTCATGAACTGAGGTACGTATAGCACAAACTACGTGAGACAGATATTTATCCCAGTCTCGATGACGATCTGATACATAAGCTATCAACATAGTCTTCAGCACTCTGTTTATACGTTCCGTAGGATTAGCTTGAGGATGATAATTGGCAGTGAACGAAATCTTACAGCCATACTTCTGATTTAAAGATTGAAACTCATGACTGCGAAACTGAACGCCATTATCACATATGATTCGCTTGGGAACCCCAAACATCAAAAATACGTCTTCCTCAACAATACGCGAGATAACCTTAGCTGATGCTGTACGGAGCGGAAAGACTAATGGAAACTTACTAAAACAATCAGCCACTACGAATATATACGCATACCCTCGTGCTGAACGAGGTAAGGGTCCTACAATATCACAACAGATTAATTCCCAAGGTTTCGAAATTAATGAATGTCCACCCATATACCCTGCAGGGGCTCTCTGTTCTGGTTTAATTCGTTGACACGTTTCGCAACGGCGAACATAAGCAGCCACATCATAACGTAGTTTAGGCCAGTAGTATCTTTGTGCAATACGATGAAAAGTTTTATTAACACCCGTATGACCAGAGGTCGGAATATCGTGACTTTGTTTGATAATTTCTTGGCGTTGAGTCTTTGGAACAACCAGTTTCCAATGATCTTCATCATCTGCCAAGTCTGGATAATCGGTTCGAACATATTTATACAATTGACCGCCACTAACTCTCCAATGGGGAAATTTTCGAGGATCGTCAATAACTAATCGACACATGCGATGATACCAGGAATTACCAGCAGGACCAAACTCAACATTAATAGCATCAATAACAGGAACAGCACGAGACAAAGTGTCAGGCACAACATGTTCTTTACCTTTTCGATGAATAATGTCAAAATCATACTGTTGAAGTCGAATTGCCCATCGAGCGACACGACCAACAGGGTCTTTAATATTGTTAAGCCATTTTAAGCTATAATGATCCGTCACAACCGTGAATTTGGTTCCCTCAATGTATGGTCTAAGTTTTTCAATAGCAAAAAGAACAGCGAGGCATTCGCGCTCTGTCGTGCTAAAATTTCGTTCGTTTCTAGTCAGCGAACGACTAATGTAACATATTACTTTCTCTCCATCAGACTGTTGTTGAGTAAGTACGGCACCAATACCATAACCAGAAGCATCCGTTTGAATAACAAAGGGGACAGAAAAATCAGGGCAAGCTAATATCGGAGCAGATATCAAATGTTCTTTAATATCACGGAAGGCTCGTTCACAGTTACTATCCCAGAAAAATTTCGCATTCTTGCGAGGTCCTATAAGTGAAGAAAAATTTGGAACAAAGCTACGGTAACATGACGCCATACCAATCACACGACGTACTTCCTTCACTGACACCGGAGTAGGAATACGATTAATCGCATCTACTTTTTCTGGGTCTACCAATAAACCGCGTGAATTAACTACATAACCAAGATACTTAAGTTCTGGCTTACAAAAATTACATTTGTTTTGACTTAAAGTAAGACCAGCAGATAACAACCGAGACACAACCTCACGGAGAGTAGAAAGATGTTTTTCGAAAGTTGGCGTACAGATTACAATATCGTCGAGGTATGTAAAGACATATGGTTCCAAATCAGCACCAATAACCCGATCAATTAGGCGTTGCCACGTTGCCGAGGCTGTATGCAAACCAAAAGGTAGGCGGCGAAATTGAAATAACTCCCTATTAGGTACGGTAAACGCTGTTAAAGGGCGTGAAGAAACAGCTACAGGTATCTGCCAATATGCGTATTTAATATCAAGAGTCGTAAGATAATGAGCATCACGAAGTTTATCCAAGGTACTTGACACATACAGAATAGGATAAGCATCAGGTTGACTGACTTTATTAAGTTGGCGATAATCAACACAGAACCGATAACTACCATCTTTCTTCTTAATCATTACTATCGGAGATGACCAAGCAGAAGTCGAAGGTTCTACTACCCCCTCATCCAACATTTTCTTTAACTCAAGATCTACCTGTTTCTGCAGAGCAGGAGAAATATGATAATATAGCTGCTTGATAGGCGACGATGTGGTTTTAATCTCATGTTCGACAAGATGAGTGCATCCTAACTTATTTCCCATTTTACTAAAAACTTCTTTAACAAAACAATCTAATTGTTCGCGCTGAACTTCAGATAAATGTTCTACGGCCTGTATAGCATTAACTTCCGGGATCAAGTGATCTTTCGAGAAGGTCCATTCATTAATTCTAAGATCGGTTACAATACCCATCCTACGCAAAAAATCGCATTCCAAAATCAAAGTATGGGGTACGGAAGGCACAACTAATAACTCACAAGTGCAAACTCTATCGCGAAGCATACGTGGTACTGTAACTATACCTAATATTTGACACTCTGCACCATCAGCAACATTACAAGTCCTATCTTTACTTGGTGTAAGCCTACAATAACCTTTCAACAGCTCCCATCCCTTTCTACCAGCAACAGTATGCGAAGCACCCGAATCTAACAATCCAAGAATCTGATTACCAAAAATTGAAACTTTAAGATACGGTCTCTCATCAGGACCTGCGTGACTTAAAATATAATCTAAAACAGCTTTAAAACGAGTATCCGAATTATTTACAACATTGACCGAAGAATTCTCTTGACAATCATAGTAATATTGTTTACTATTCGCTGAACAATTACGCGCAAAATGATTCGGTGTATTACATTTCCAGCATCTCAAATCAGAAGGCTTGGTTGAATTGATTACTTTCGGTGGGTTATTTAATTATAACACAAAATCTTACCTTATGCAGTTGGTAAAATACCCGTTAGCGTTTCAGAGATTACTCTTAAACATGACTTAAAATATTTCGATTCGACTCGAGATCCAGCTTGATCAGCAAAAACTGATCGAGTTGGAATACAAAATTTTATTCGCAATCACATTGTAATGTGTCAATTTCATGACATGTCAACAGCTGGGAACTAGATGATTACTGAAACTAGCCGGGAAATTATTACATTCCCCGAAAAATATTACATACCTGAAGATTGGGTTGTTTTCATGGTAACAAAAAATATTCAGAATTCAATTGCAGTTATTTTTAAAATTAGATGATTGCGAATAATAGTAATTAACGTATTAAGAGGGGTAACCCAGTCTTAACATTCGAGCATATTTTTACCACTCGAGCGAGCGCAGCGAAGCAAGAGTGGTAATGTATGTGAGAAATGCTAAGACGGTTACCCCTCGAAATGCGTTCATTAGTTTATTGTTCATTGAGGCAATAATTTTGAATCAATAATAATTACTAAAAACTACTACATCGAAATCGGACTACCATGAATATGTGTGATGTTGCTATAGTGGATGCATGTTAAATGAGTGGATGCATGTTAAATGTATCTTAACATTCGAGGACGCGATCATGTTAATGAACAATAAGATAGTATACATACCACGGTGAAAAGTTTCAAAGTTTCATTCCTGTCTCGAGGTAAAGTTAACATCGACGCTGCCCGTCTCGGTTAGCTACTTAATCTCTCGACAGGAATAAAACACTTCCCACCTCGGTATGTAATATACTACTAGTGGACCGGTTGCAAAATATTTTGCAAGTTACAGAGCTTCTTTTTTGTAACGATTGGATAACCGTTGACATTTTCTTTAGTTTTTTCAGAAAATTGTATTGGAAAGTCTTTCTTACAATGTCCATTATTCATACAAATGCAAGACGGATTTAAGCTTCCGCAAGGTGCATGTACCATGTAATTTTTAACTAAATTAAATCATTGTTAGGATCAGGAACTTCAGCTGACACAACTTTATTTATATATCTTCAACTTCGCGAAATTTACAATTATCCTCAAGAGTGACTAATAAGTGGACATGGCGCAATGCTCGCTTTTGATTCCCAGTATAAATGAACGCTTTAACATTACCGAATACTTTATACTTATTAATCAGCGTCAACAATTTCTTCACTTTTGCATTAAAAACAGGGGCTATAATGTCAGATCTATTATTTGGTGTTTCATATGAGTGAATATTACTTGTAATTTCAAGCCACGGCGCATTTCACGCCGTATTTTACACAAATAAATTCGAGCCGGTACAGTGGTACATTGCAAAAATCAACAGAACGGGCCGACGTCGAGCGTTTACTTGCTACAATATTTTTTTCTAAAAGTTATGCAGTTATTTGCAATTTAGGACTTTTGTGCACATCTACACGGTGACGGATTTTATTTAAAAGAAGAATTATCGAAATCGGCCCGGTGGAAGTCTCAAAATAGATGTCGATAGAAAACGCTTCACGTTTTAAATATATAGATTGCTTGAAGTTGGCAAGACTGTAAGTGTATGTCAAATTGGAGATTAGTAGGTTAGGTTTTGCGACAGTTTTGACACAGACTGACGTAAAACCTAACCTGTTAACCTCGAATTTGACATACACTTACAGTCTTGCCAATTTCACGCAAACTTTTGGATTGCCACCTCAATCAGTGATTGCTAATCACGCTGTAGTTACGCGGATAGCTTATGAACACACAAAGCACCAAGAAAACAAAACCATATATGTACTCAATAATAACGATTGCATTTTATAGATTAAGTACCTATATGCATTGCTGTGATATTCGTTTGCATGTTGGAGATTTTTACAAGTTAATGTAATGAGTAACTAACAAAGTTTCTTTTGCAAAAGAAAAATTGCCGACACAAACAGATTTCCTTGCGGTAGAATTTATTCGACCATTTGTAAATGGTCACATTTAGGGCATAAGTTTGTTTCAAAAGTAAAATTTAGGAGATTCTTGTAAATAGTAGCCACAGATAATTTAAGTTAAGCACACATGCAAGGTGCATTTCACATACAGCACCAAGTTTCTTTCATAGTCTACCGGAAACATTTAGGGTTATGTTTTGGCAAAACCAAGCTAAAATACACGTCCCATTTTTAGCCACACAAAGAGTTAGCAAACGTATATGGCCACATGTTAGCATACGTTGACACAAAATAAAACATTTTGGACAAGTGTTTATGCGATACAGTGCTCGCTTCTAACTGCGCTTATAAAAAAAACTAAACATACAGTGTATACGATTGAATATGGGACCAGCTCGGATCAATGTAAATTTCGGGACATTTGTGCTTCGATGAGTGGTGAAGACAATGGTGTATTTAGTTTTGCGTTTCAATGTAATTTTTTTATATAATTAGGGTAAGTATCTTTTTAATTTACGATTAGACTTTGTTTTAATTTGTTTTGCGTATCACTTTGCAATTGTTTTTAAACTGATACTAATTTCAGCTAATTAATGGCTTTAAAACTTTTTGATTTCGGAGGCTATCACGGCAATTGTCAAATCGACTACAATCGAGTTTCGCCTCTGGCGTGGTTTACACGTTGAGTTACCGTGCTCTTTTGCTTTTTCCTCCTGATGAAGCCGCTTACGAAAATGGGCAAAGCGTTGAGATATTCGACCTCAATAATGACACGGTCCAATCCCGGAAGTCGTATTTTACTTAAAACTTTATGTTTTTCGGTGGGTATAAAAGAAAGAGCGCCGAAATCTCAGAGACTTGATAATTTTATTTCGACGGAAAAACCTCGTTCGTCCTAGTTCATTTTTAGAAGTTAAGTTGTTTGTTTTGATATGATGTATGTTGTAATTTGTTTGTTGATCATTTACTTACGTTCAAATAAATACCTGTCATTACTGTACGGTGTTTTCATCTAAAACTAGTGCTAATTTATCCTGTTTTGGTGCAATCTATAGAACTTCTTAGAATGAATTTGATTTTGGACAAGTTTAAAGCAGCGGCCATCTTGAAGACATTTAGGACGCAGCGGCGCGCGGTTTGCAGATTGCAGAAAGTTATTGAACAGTGGCGTGGAGCAAAAAGGTTAGCAAAATTATTTTGTTGTTTTCACTCAGCTCGCGTATTTTTTTGTAATGTTGAGTTTTATAATAATAATTAAGCTGGCAAAAATGGAAGTTTGAGAAAGTCAGTAATTAAAACAAAGTTTTCTTTTTTCGATCATCAAATAATTTTATTAATGTTTACTTCCATGAACCCACAAACCACTTGATATTGCGTGTTGTATTTTATGAACTCTGAGTTGCTATAAATGTAATACAAGAGCCTCTTACAATTTTTACCTGTGAAAAAATTATTGCGTGTGCCCGGAAAAATTAATTTTCATGCAAAAGGCAGGTACCAAAATAAACTGTAGATTCAAAGGGCATCTGTTCTCGCAATCAATTATTAATTTAATTTTTATAAGCGAATACCACAGCAGTATATACATTGCAATGGTATTTAGCCCTCCACTCAGCTCAGTGCAAGAAAATTAAGAATCAAGTCACAAAAGCACAGAGTTGAGGTAATGCATACAACTGAGAAATTTCACATAATTTGTCAAATCGTAATCACACTGGCAAAAATGGCAAATAACATTGAATGTATTTGAATGAGCAGACAAGTATTCAAACTCAATTTTCATGTATTGGAGTCAGTAATATAATTTAAGCACAATATAAAAGGTTTGGGCAAAGTAGAAGCCGAACCTAAATTTAATAAAACTGGCACAGAAAGTTCAAAATATGCACAGCTTAAAATGAAGCGTAGAAAGTAAAATAATTAGAAAATGGACATTTCATGAGCATTTTAAGATAAAGGTAAGGAAAAGGATGATCAGAGAAGGATAATGCAAAGAGCATAGAAAAGCCAGGCAAATCAAATATTACATGCAGCAACAAGACTTGGAAATTTGAAGAAAATCATACAGTGGCAGGAAAATTGCTTAAATTCAGACAGCAGGATATGAAACAATATTGGTGTTTAAAAACGAATCAGTGTAGTGACAAAAATGGGCAGTTAAGTGTAATAAAATGAAGTGAGTGGCGCTTTAAGACTATGAAAAATCAGAAATTCAAAGGACAATTAATTTAAGATTTATAATATTGTAAATAATATAATATAAGGCCAATTTGAATTTATAAGTAGCATCATTGAACTTAGTTCATTTCCTATTTTAAAATATTAGATGGTGTTTTGTTAATAACAACCGAGATCAGCCAACAATTGAATAAATTTTGTAAATGACAGATTGAATTTTACTCCTACTTTAATTAAAGAATTTTAATATTTACCATTTTCTTACAATAAAATAAAGTGTACCATCAGATTCAGAAGTTCGTGGTGCATCTACACACATGAAGGTGGCAAAATCGCAAGCATAAAATTATTTTCTCTTCGGCTACCACTTCGACGAGAACGGGTCCCGATCGCAGTTCCCGCGGCAGAGGTACCAGCACGCAACAGCAGTTTGAGCATCCCGGGGGCGAAGATTCCAGCGAGGCGCATCATAGAGGGCTTCCGAGACCAGCTCCGAACCTGCAAATTTGAAGTTAGTGTATTTGAACCAATTTAATCGGCGCTAGAGGGTTGGAACGAGTAAGCATACCTAGAACCCGAGCTGCAGAACCAGATTCCCATTGAATTTCGTGTCCATGAGCAGTCAGATTTGCAGAAATTGTAATTTAAGATGCCATTTGAAGGTTAGAATAAACAAATGCAGGATTAGCGTCCTTAAACAATCAAGGCGAGGCTTTCGACCTGAAAAACAAATGAGTATAGTGACGCCGATTGAAGGCACAATTATTTAAAAACTTATCTGATAAATTTGTTCATTCAATTCCTTTAATAAATCATTTCACACGCGAACTGACAGCGTAGTTTGATTTATTTGGGCCAGAATATCTGACGGATTAGTAGCACCTGCGCAGTGCGTTTCAAAAATAAGTTTAAGTCCATATTTGCAGTGGCGTACCGTTCAACTACAAAATTATAAGTTTGAAGTGGAAGTTCCGATAGTTTTTTTTTTTTTGTATTTAGGTATCCATGGCGACCCCAAAATGTAGGTTGCTCAGTTCTCAGATCTGATGCGCCAGCTACCCTGGCAAAAATGTTGTCCACTAAAATTTTAGGATTTTATTTTGACCAAGAAACTGCTTATCAACTTTCTACCTGAGAAGATTATGTCCACCCATTCCTAATGGCAATGCCTGAGGTAAACCCGTCTTAGTCTATCTCTTTTCTCAAGGTACCTCTTTTTCTATTAATATTTTGGGTGCTACTTCATAATCGATTTCTCTTATTTTTAACTTTATTAACTAAAGCAGAGCATTTTTAAAAATACGAGCGCATCAGTACCATTTAATCTAGGGTATAACTAAAAATAAAAGGAACCAGGGATGTGTTAGAATGATAGTATGAGCAATTTTGTTTAATGAAAATATAAAAATCAATTAAAGATGGCTTTGTAATACATATTAAGTTTCACAATTTTGTCATACCCTAGAGTAATTTGTACTTAATATACAGGTTAAAACAAAAACTGATTTGAATCAAAACTAACCATGTTAATGTATGAAAAGCTATTTCCTAATCCAATTAAATTGCAGCATTAATATTTTATTTTAATAATTTGCGAGTGAAAATGATGTTTTTTAAGTGGTGTTACACTAGTTAGGATATTTAGGTAATGAATAAAAAATTGTTTTCTCTCTTCAAAATTGAGGGTATTCCCTGCCCTTAAAATTGACAAATTAGGAACCCAAGACCCGAGATTTGAGTTTCATGTTTTAATTGAGCTAGCGTATTATTCACTATCAGATGGATGTATTATAAATAAAGGGCGAACTACCGTAAATAACATTCTCAATTGGCGAACCCAGAAATAAATAATTAATCAGTCAAAATTTGATTGCAACAAGATTCTAAAAAATAATTGTGAGGTGAACTTTATATATTAAATAACTATTAACTTAATTAATTCTTTCTTTTCTTATAATAGGGCCTGTTTTTACTGCACTGTGCAGTTTTATGAGTCTGCTCGGGGTGCACCCCAGGCAAGCAGCTAGCATAACCAGTTGAATCAATTGTTTCAATAAAATTAAAACTTTTTAACGTTTACTTTTATTTTGCAAACAATAAATTTCATCAGATAAATTAGAACTAATAGCCAATAGTATTAGTTTTTATCTTTTATGGAATAATTGAATCGGATATCTGCAAACAGCTTAGCACCTACTCTATAAAATCGTGTTAAAGTATTACATATATGATTAAACCTAACGAAAACATGAATGTTATACTATTGGCAGATGACCTCACAATATTACAAACAAATGAAAACGACCTACACAGAGCAGTATTCTAGCTGGACTATAGAGCGTCTCAGGGTGACAAGACAGCTTGGAGAGGATAGGGAATGCTTTCCTTATGGGAATTTCGCTCCGACGTTGCCAGTTCTATGCAACGGGAGATGGTATAAGTTGACCGAAATAGACGAAAACCAGAAGTTCCCAATAAGTTCTCACGCAAAATTTTAATTCAGAAAGCATCATTTGTAGTTCAGATTAATCAGTTTGAGAAAGTATAATTTGTAATTCAGAAACCATTATTTATACAGGGTGATTTATAATAGGTGTAAAACACTTTACTATCTTGTTCCGGAAGTAATTTTAAGATAAAAATGTCATATGGACATAGGTCATATTCCAATTAGTTACAGAACTACAACAGATTTAAATTTTAGTGAATTAGTAATGATTATTAAAGAACAATTTCAAAACATAAGTAAAAACAAATTGGAATATGACCTATGTCCATATGACATTTTTATCTTAAAATTACTTCCGGAACAAGATAGTAAAGTGTTTTACACCTATTATAAATCACCCTGTATAGAAAATTATAAATAATTAATACCTATATCTTTACATTTTTAAAACTGAAGTAATTTACTGCACATCAGGTTTAACGTCTGCTGTATGCATCAAATTGGTTCTTAATTACAACCATAATGAGGGTGACAAATTTGTACTTCCAAAAGTTTGAGTGAATTTTTGTACAAAATATGTTTAGTCTTCATCTGTTCTCAGAGCCTGTTGACATATTCCATTTGCGATTATTTTTGCATAGTGTTCTATACATTTATCTATTGTTAGTGCTTTTATTGTTGTTTATTGTTGTTTTGACCGCTCAATGGAGGAAATTGTTAAATGGAAACGTGGACAATCTTTGCAAGTTTCAGAAAAGCAAATAGTAATGAATCTCGTCAGTTACCATTTAAATCAAACTAACGATTCGATATCCACTATAATCAAAAAAGTGTCCGAAATGAGTGGCGTGGGTGAAAAGAAGCTTTACAACGTGAGACAAGAGTACACTTCACCAGCTGGACTACTTCCTCCAAAAGAAAGGCCCAAAAAGCGCAAAATTGTTACATCTCGTGAAAACAAATACGACGGAGAAATGAAGAGTGACATTCGCAGAATAGTGCACCAGTTTTATCGGGATAATATACCGCCTACAATAAATTCTGTGTTAGCTGCAGTAAATGGCAATGCAAATTTGCCTAATTTTTCGCGCGCAACAATGCATCGCATACTGAGTGACATGGACTTTGTGTATGAAAAGCGTGGCAGAAAATCTATTTTAATTGAAAAGCAAGAAATAATCTTTTGGCATCATCGTTATTTACGCGAAATTCGTAATAATCGTGAAGTTGGATACAATATCGTGTATTTGGATGAATCGTGGGTAAATATCGGACATAGTGTATCGAAAGAATGGGTCGATAAATCGATTAAATCGCATCGGGATGCAATTATTCGTGGATTGACCACAGGTTTGAAAGCTCCTACAACTCGTGGTCCACGATTTGTCCTGTTACATGCAGGATGAAAAAACGGGTTTATTGATGGAGCAGAGCTGACTTTTTTGGCTAAGAAAAATACCCAAGATTACCATGATGAAATGGATGGACCCAACTTCGAAAAGTGGTTCGAACATTAGTTGATTCCGAATCTACCAGAAAAAAACTGTTGTTGTTATGAACAATGCGTCTTACCACAGTAGAAAGTTAGAGCAAATTCCGAACAGTACTTCAAATAAAGCCGAAATTCAGGCATGGCTTCGGTCTAAAGATTTATTTTTTGAAGAGGACTATTTAAAAAACGAATTGTTGGAAGTAGTTAATACCTTCAAACGAAACTATGATGGGTATAAAATAGAAGAAATTGCAAAAAGGCACAATGTGAAGATCTTGAGACTCCCGCCCTACCATTGCGAACTGAATCCTATAGAATTGGTGTGGAGTGAAGTAAAATAGTAGATTATATTATAAGTGAGAGAAATGCATCATTATTTGCGAGTGAGAATTTTGAATCGCGACTGCCCCAGCACGAGCGATACAATTTCTCACGAGCTTATAATGGCATTTCGCTCACGTGTGATATACGACGTTTTATCTTACAGTAGCAATTCTTATGCCTAAATAGTTTGCGCAGTCAGAATATGTCGCGAAATAAATTTATAATTAGTCGCCTATGATTTGTGACATACGTTTGACAGTACTGAAGTGTATTGGCAGTACTGAAGTGTATTGCCAGTCTATGTCAAATTCGAGGTTCGTAGGTTAGGTTTTGTTTGTTATTTGACACAGACTGACGCAAAACTTAACCTGAAAATTACGAATTTGACATAGCTTTACAGTGCTACCAACAATGCAGTAGTGTAAATAATGAAAACTCACTTGTGAATAAAACTTCATTTTAGTCACTGAAAACAGTTGTATAATGTATGGTATTTTTTTTTATAATAGCTGCTACTGTAAGATAAAGGTATTTAATTTAAATATTGTCGTAAACACTGTTTAATTTTGGCATTTATTGAATTGTAATGCAGCAAAAGCTTCCAAAATGTCATTTAAATAAATTTTTAATGTTATCAAAGATCGACACCCAAGATATTATAAATACATAATTAAATTAAACATCCTTTGCTTAATTAGTTTATTGTCCATAATTTTCTTATTTAAAATTATAACATCCACGATTTATCACCATATTTTTTAATTATTTATTATTAATCTTTAAAAAGTAAATTTAATGCACAATTAAGCGGATTTTTTAAGGTACGTAGCCGGACATAACACGAATTTTAAGGAGAATGAAATCCGAAATTTAATCAGTGAAGCATATTTGCGAGTTACGCCAGAAAAATGGAATAACTATGTAAATCACGTAATAGCAACAGAAAGGACAATGTGGGAAGTCGATAATTTGTTAGAAGATATAGAACCAATTATTATAAATATAAATGATGCAGATAGTGATAGTGACCTTAATAGTGAAGCGAACAATAGTGACAGCGAGTAGTGATACACGAATTGTACAATTTTTAAACTTTACAATTAAAAATTATAATCAGTTACTGTTTTTTCCAATTTCTATTTTAAATATATAAACTCGATTGCCGTGAAACACATATTCGTTTTATTTATTTTTACCGGCTATCAAATCCACTAAATTTGGCGAAGCATAAATGCTTGTTAAAACCTAATTTTACTCATTAAAAAACTATGACAAGTTCCGATTAAAAGAATTATGTGTTTGTGATAACGGAGATCCTACTGTACGTAATTGTTTCGTTCTTAAACTTGTTTGAATGCCACTGACAAAACGTACCAGGTAATGAGGGATTATAGTTAAGCTGTCTCTATTACAATAGCCGGATTTGTTTGTCTGTGATGGGGGCATATTTTCTACAGAACACTTTTGTGGAGACATATGGCATCGCTGTTTACCATAAGGCCCTGTACTGTTTAGTCACCCTGAGACGCAGTATAGACGTGTAAGCAGTATAATTTTAAGATGTCCACTAACAGATGAAAGTTATGGCCTTTAAAGGAAAAGATCCGGTTCGTTCAAAGATAGTTGTTGACAAGGGAGTAATAGAACATTTTAATTACTTCGGATGTGACAAAAGCTACGAGAACGACCAAGATATCGTATGAGCAAAACGAAAGTTCATCAAAGATGCATTTAAAATTTTGAAGTCATGGGTGTTATCACGGCCAACTAAATTAAGTAATTTAATTGGCCGTGGTATTATAACACCAGAAAATATGAAGCTGTGATTTGACATTTGTTACAAAGTGATTTTCATCTTCTTCTGGTGCAGGCTTTGGAAATATTTCCGTCACATTTATTACGGGCAGTCTTGATCACAGTTATGATCACGTTGCGATGTTAGCCATTGTCGGCCACAGTCTATAAAATGCCAGTGACAAAAATAAGGCATCATTTTCTGGTGTTACAATACACATGACTTAAAAATTTCAAAGACATTTTTGATGAACTTTCTTTTTTGCTCTTCGTTAAGTATATCGCCGAGCGAAGTGTGAGCAGATTGAGTTTTAGTCACGTGACTAGCGAACATCGAGTATCTGCAAATATTTGCCAAACGCTCAACTATCACCTGCCACGAAATGCTCAAATGTCAAATTAAAACGTAAATTGAATTGATTCATTTATTCATAATCTTTATCCTCTTTTACTTTCGGTGTCGAGGGCCATTCATATTTAAAATTAAATAACGCCGCCGTTCATATGTCGTTGTTACTTGTCATGCGCTGATCCTCTATTTACTCGGTTGAAATCACATACCTATTAACTTAGTTAACTTAGTTAATAGGTATATGGTTGAAATACATCCACCAAATCGAGGTACAGTCGTGTTCAAAAATGTATTGTAGAGCCACATTAGTCAGTTCATTGGTGGTTGTGTTATTACCTAACACAGGATCACACTGTATCATTAACTAGCTACTTAGACCTAAATGTATACTTTCAAAATATTTGTATACAGCCTGTTCAAAATTAAGTGTGCAGTATTGCTATGTCGGTTGCTATTATACCTACGAAGTTTGTTAAATTAGTAAAATAGTAGCATATTTCGTGCCGATTAAAATGGCGCAGACAAAAAAAAACAATTGAGCGTCGGGTTTTTGACATATGTCAAAAAATGCACTATCCTAAGGTTAATAACAATGGAGATAGTATATGCATTTTCTAAATTAAATGTGGACTGTTGCTAACTTGTTTATTATGAGAGCTACAACGTCGGTTAAATGAGCGAAGTAGTAGTATTTTTTACGTGAATTACGGGGGTAATTATAAAAAACAATTAAACATTGCATTTTTGAGATATTTAGCAAAACTTTTTTTTTATGGGACACCCTATACATTTTAACATATTTTGAAATAAAATTACATTCTCTACAAACAAGTTTTAATGAGTTGCTACAAAAAAATTAAAATAAAGAAAGTTATTTAAATTGAAATGTTTTGCGAAAGCGTTAAATAAAATGGTTAGGTAGCCATGAAGAAAACCAAAGTTTTATTTAACTAAACAAAATATGAAAACAAAATAATCAAAGCAAATGTTCAAAAAAAATTCCTTCTTGTTCCATACACTTAATTAGTCTTTTGCGAACACTGAGTATTGCTTTCAAAATAGATCTACCATCAATATTCCTGATAATCGTGGTAATACCCTCTGTCAGTTCCTCTAAAGTTACATATCGTATTCTGTACACTTCATTTTTCTCATGACCCCATAAAAAGAAGTCTAATGGCGTCATGTCTGGCGACCGCGGGGGCCATTGAATGGGGCCATTTGTACCAATCCAACTTGTTTGTAGAGAATGTAATTTTATTTAAAAATATGTTAAAATGTATAGGGTGTTCCAATAAAAAAAAGTTTTGCTAAATATCACAAAAATGCGATGTTCAATTGTTTTTTTATAATTACCCCCGTAATTCACGTAAGAAATACTACTACTTCGCCCATTTAACCGACGTTGTAGCTCCTATAATAAACAAGTTAGTAATAGTGCACATTTAATTTTGAACAGGCGTATATCTCCATTGTTATTAACTTTAGGATAGTAGGGTATCAGAAGTTTTTTGTTCAGAAGAAGATTGGCTATCGATTGACATCAAAATATACAGGGAGTTCCATTAAAAAATTGCATTTTTTGACATACGGCAAAAACCCGACACTCAATTGATTTTTGTTTGCGCCATTTTAATCGGCACCAAATATGCTACTATTTTACTAATTTCACCAACTTCGTAGCTATAATAGCAACTGAGATAGTAATAGCGCACACTTAACCTTGAACAGGTTGTATACAACACTTTTTTGGACTTGGTGTAATTAATTTATGTGCACAAAGCTGCAATACTGTAGGTACACGACTGTACAGTGAAACGCTCGCATCGGTACTTACCAAGCGCCGACAGATCTCCTCGTTTGACTGACTCCGTGTTTAACGAACAATTTCGAGGAAACAGAGCTGTCAAAGGTACCTTTTTTGCATAGTGATCATGAAAGTCGTCTTTTTTTAACGAAAAATCGTATTGAAAGTACTACTTTTTTAACTATTTTATTGAAATGTCAATTTGGGAGTTGTAAATTCCGAAGTCTTATTGACTAATTTTTGAGTTACAAGAGATCACTATGCAACAAAACTATGTGTACAACACGTTTTGAAAGTCTCTTTTTTCATTCGTTTGTTTTTCAAACTGCAAATTCATGAAAAAAAGTATGACTTTCAAAACTAGTTGTACAATAGTACATTACACAACAAATGTAGAAAAGTAAAGTTTTAGTACAATAGTACATTACACAAGTGTAGAAAAGTAAAGTTTTACTAAACGAATATAGCTTTATTGAGTACGAGCGATCAACGTGAGAGAATAACTTAAAAAGCTATATAAGTTTAGTAAAACTACTTTTCTTACGAAGTGTGCATACTATTTTTTCTCATTTTGTATTAGTATTTATAAACAAACATTTATATAAAAGCATTATAACACATGTCCATTAAAAAAGCCTGTTGTGGAAATTCAAACATATGAATAATATGTTGGTGGCACTGTGAGTCTATGTCAAATTCGAGGTTAGCAGGTTAGTTTTTCCGTCAGTTTTGACACAAACCGACACGAAACCTAACCTGCTAACCTCGAATTTGACAGTGACGTTACCATATAGTAAAGTGACATTTTTATGCACCAAGTTGCCACTTCATTAATCGATTTTCAATTTAGTAAAATAGCACATTATTATACAAAATGCGAAAAATTACTACTCCGAACGCAATTATTAAATGTTTGTTGGTACGCATGCGAAATAACCAGTCATAACAAAATTGAGTTATGTTGTTTACTCACAATCGGCTAATAATAGGTACGTTTCCAACCTTCAAAACAGTACTTAATCTCTCGACAATAATGAAACACTGTCCACTTCGGTATGTAATATACTGTTTCAATGATTTTTGCAGGTTTGTACTGTTGCTAGTTCCATTTTTATCTTCTTCCGAAAAATTTTCTGCATTTTGACATTAATATTGCAAAACATTGTCAATAAAGTAGTTATAAAATATTTCATAGTTTTTCATGTCACAGTTTGACTTCTATCACAATTCATGCATGCAACTTAATAAAAACACATAACAGCCTACTGGAGGAGGAAACATTGCGAATGGATTAGTATAGCTAAAAAATGTAAAAAAAAATCAAATGATATGTGGAACAATTCACAAGACTCTTACGAACAAGAATAGGAATGCTAAAATTTGATAAAAAAAATGGCCACACCAATTTTATTATATGGTTGTGAACCGTGGGTTATCCCTAAAAATTAACAAAGCTGAATCCAAGCAACAGAAATGTATTTTCTCAGACGGACCAAAGGCTGTACAAGACAGGATCAAATAAGAAACGAGGACATGCGAAATGAATTAAATATATACGTCATGAATGACAGAATACAACAATATCGGACTGATTGGACACAACACGTTAATTGAATGGACGACTCAAGAATTCCAAAACTGGCTCTCAAGTACAGACCAGCAGGACGTAGAGAAATAGGAAAAGATCGTCACAACAATTATTGTAAAGACAAAACAGGCACAAATGCCTAATCCATGTAATGAAGAAGAAAAAGATAAACTGAATAAGGATTATTTTTATTACTATTATTATTATTAGAGGAATCTTTTTACAGCTGCCACTGTCTATGTGTCTTACTTTTTATATGGATTGGTTTATCCAATTTGCTCTCCCAGATAGGCTCTGTTTATGCAATCCTTCTATGTTCTTCGTGGTGTACCTTTCGTTGTCGTTTGCAAGGGATTCTAATTTAAAATAAAGTATTCTGCTATAAAATATAATATTTATTACAAAATATCATGGAAAAATAATAATGGCGTGTAAATTCGATTAAATGAACATTAAATGTACACAAAAGCACTATTCATGTGTTATGTGAGACGCCACTATTTGCGTAAGTCACCACCAGGTATATATGTATGTAGCATTATAGTTCTGGATTCATGCGCACTTAAGGCTTGGTAGGCCCATTGAGTTATCTGCAAGTATATCTTGTGTCTTTGTTACTCTACCTCATAAAGTAAATATAGATCAAACTAGATTTTTATTACATAATCTTATTTATATCACGTCACACTTGCTAAAAAAGTATGAATGGCGCCATCAGCATGTAACATTAAACATTGACAACACTTTAATTTTGATTATTCAAATGGTTTTGAACAATCCAGAAGACTAATCTTGAAATTGTATTGCAATATAACGCCGCTTCACCTTCAGAGCAGAGATATCCATTAGTTTACAAGTTAACAAGAGGTGAATCCTCTTCCCTCACGGTCAGGTATCTTTGGGAGCATGTAACTGCTTGTTGGCGGTTGGGAAATAATTCAAAAATAAAGTTGCATTTAATAGGTCATTTAGTTTCTTTATTAAATTATAAATATGTTCATATATATAGAAATCAATTTCAAAAATAATGATTTTCCAATAATTTCAGCTACTCGATTACACTGTTTTATTTCAAAGTTGCAGTGATACGATATTTGCACCTTTAATTATTTAAAAGTAGCTGGTCGTTAATATATTAGATTCCTTTCTGTGAAACGCCAATGACACGTTTATTCTCTATCCTTGAAAAGTTAAACTAATAGAATTGCAAGCAAAGCAAATCTATCTGAACGCTGCTCGCGGAAAATAATTTAACATTTATAACAAACTGTAAAGATAATATTTTTATACTAATTATAAATATAAATCATCTGCAGCCTTAATAAAACGTGATATATCTGTCTCTACAACTTTACTACACAAACCTTAGTAGATATGCTTTATGGTTAAGATAAGTTCACTCTGAGTTGGTCATAAAAATGTCTGAAATCCTCTAACCATGCTACTGTAATAATAAGCGTCGTCCATTATTGTTATTTACATTAAAATCTTATAATTTGACTTGCACATGTCGATACTACAACTACTCTAATACTAACACACAGGTACATGAAACAAGCAACAGGTTTCCACAGTATTGCCAGAAAACTGATTTGATGACGTTTGCTTTGGTCACCAGGCATCAACAGTCATAGACTTCAAAATGTTAACGGTTTCGAAAAACAAAACACCTTTAATCGACACAGCGTTTTCATAGGAAACCTAAAGGTATATGTTTCAGTTGACTGTAATAAAAAAAAGTATTAATTAAGTACCACATGGAGGACATGGTGTTTTCTGGGTGTCTTCTCTAACATAATCTTGAACATTAAACTTAGAACAGTCTTTTTGGCCGCTTTGCCTTAGTTTCAGTTCTCTAAAAAATGAACAGTTATCTTGAGCAATCAAAACATCCTTTTTTACCTAGCAATAGCCATAAAGGCAAGTTCGACGTTAAGTCCACTTTTTGCAGAAGTTTCCATAAAGGCTACAGTGTATTCTCTCGCTAATCTCTCCCCATCTTCTCTGCGAACAATTCGGTCTCCACCACAATCGCATTTATTCCCTGAAATTCAAAAGAGCCCTCAGGAGCCGCTAATTAAAAACCCAGGACCCCGTTAATGCACCCTCGATCGATAAATCGGTTAAGTGACGGCAAAATGGAACCCACCTATTAACATAATAACAACGTCGTCTTGAGCATATTCTCGTATTTCCCCCAACCAGGCTCTTATATTGTCAAAGCTCGTTTTGTTGGTGACGTCATACAGCAACAACAGCGCTGAAACACGAAAACGCTTTGATGCAGTCTTTCAAATTATTTTACTACAGAATGAAATAAGCTGCTTAGAGCTCGGCCTTTATGCAAATGGAAACAGCAGAAAAGCTCAAAAAGTAATTACCGTGTGCGTCCCTATAATAGGCGTGGGTCACGCTCCTAAATCTCTCCTGCCCTGCAGTGTCCCATATTTGCAACTTCACCCTGGAGTTGTCCACCGTGACCACCTTGTTCTAAAAAAAGGTCTGTTAATATCTGTTTATCTAGAGGTGGGTATTTATAGCAAGTTAGCAAACACGCACACACAATCACGCAAAGCTCTGAACTAAAGGAATGTCTGTACAAAAGGGGCTTGCAAGAAAATTACGCTGGTTTCAGTTTATAAGTCTTACCCGAAAATCGACCCCTACGGTGGAGATAAAGTTTCCTGAAAGGAAAAGCCCATCGCGAAAGCGCACCAGAATACACGTCTTCCCCACTCCTGAATCTCCCAACAGCATCACCTATCAAAGCTTTTGTTAATAAAGATGAAAAAAATTATTGTTTGTTACCTGCTACGTATATCACAATTATCAAAATTCTTATTAAATGTAAGTTTCTAGGTAGTAGAAAAAATAATTATTAATATAGTAACAATTTACCATTTTAATAAAAAAATTCTACACAAATTTGTTGACCAAGTATCAAAATCTGCCAATTTCCGTCAATGTTAACAATTGATTTAACCTCTTCTCGGTCCACTTTTAGAAGTTATTCGTTTACCGAGTCTTGCAGCATGAATAATTCAGATGTTTACTTCTACATTAATGGGTTTAAGTAGTAGCTGTTAGAAAGATCGAATTTAGAAGACTTTCTGCCCACAATACTTTAAAAGCTGATTAAGTACAATTTTAATGTAATTAAAAAGACACGTTTGCTATTTACTTATTATAGATAAATCTGGTAAAAAATATATATTACAATTTTCAACTCAAAATTTTCATGAAATCAGGATTAAACCTCTCTAAAGAATACTGCAGTTTTGAAGAAATTAGGCTTGTGAAATATATATTACCGATCAAAACAGAATAGTGTTTTTCGCTATAATATTTTTACTTCCATCGTCTAAAAGACGAAGGAAGTATTGTAATTGCGAAAAAATCACCTTCCGAGATTTCTTCAAACCTTCACGTTTCAGGGTCTCTAGATGACAACAGTTGTTCTCAATTCCGTCTGTTTGTCTGTCTGTCTGTCGGTTGGCGGTATAACTCAAAAACTATTTATTGGAGGATGACGATACATTGCATGCAGATTATATGTCTACCTGGCATGAAACCGAGAAAATTTCAGACAAATATATACAGGAGGAGTACCTCAAAAAAATTAAGTTTTGTTTATTTTTGCGTTAACTTGGAAATAGATGACAGTATTAATTTGCACATAGGTCAGGTTTTACACCTGAAGAAAGTAGCAGCCAGAAGATACAGGATGCAGTCGCAAAGGAGTCAAAATGTTTCAACAATAATACCGTTCTGTTAAATACAGCCGAGTGTCGCACACGTACCAGTAGCCTAATGTACACCGCCGGTATTTTTTTAAAATTTGATAATTGATGTAATTCGCATAACCAAGTGTTTCGTTTTATTGTGTCAATATTTTTGGATATTTTTAGCCCTCTTTTCCTTTGATTTTTAAAATTGTTTAGAGTCACTTGCGTGGGACGTTCAGAGTAAAACAATGTACAGTTCTTTTTTTCGAATTGTCTTGTGCTTATAGCTGCTTTATGAGAAAAGAACTGCATCATGTCTATGTTTTTATTCGCCCTGAAGTTATAATGAATAGATAAAGAACATGAAGTACTGACTTCTAATGATTTTGTTTTTGTTCGCAAGTAAATTAATCTTTAAATTTATGTTTTTTAGTAATTACAAATGACATTATTTACGTATAACCAATCAGCATAATATAATTACGAGAAATTAAATACATACATACAAATGATTTGCAAGCAGATTCCTGACTAAAACGTGGTAAACAGCATTCGTGCGGTTTAGCTGAGCTTCAATAAACAACGTTTATATTCCAAGAAACGTCCCTTCCATGATTCTTCGGCCAGCTTTTCATTTTTTTTTATTTTCAAATTGATTTAGTTTGAATTACCGAGTGGTTCCTTTTATTGTTTTAGTATTATTAGAAACATTAAAAAATGTTTACCCCTAGTTGCCTTTGATTTTTCAAAATATTTAGTGCCACAACTTCCACTTCTTTTATTTGCAAAAGTTAACAGTAATAATTTGCATATAGCTCAGGCTCTGTCATTGGCGAAAATGAGACCTATCAGAATAATTTATATCTTTATAACGCGACAAAAACTTTTCGAATTTGAGCGCCCCCGTGGCTCAGTTATTCTAGCGGCTGAACAGACACTCCTGTCAAATATTCGCCTGGGAGCGCCAAGTTCGAATCTCAACAGATTAATTTTTTTTTCAAATTGGTCTAATTCGCGCGAGTGAAGTTCCGTGTAAACCCTTTTTACAGAGGTTTTGTTTTATTTACGTAGTCACTAGTATGTTACGTACAAATGATCTAAAGATAAAAATTATCTAAAAATATCGATGATTCTATTTCACGTCTATATTTTTCACATCTAATTTTGAAACCTTCATTGAGAACTAAAATACATATCGAAAAAGAATGAAGACCACGTAACCAGTTGAGGATTTAGAAAATTTATTGTTCTTATGTTACATGCCAGCACCGAATTGACATTTTTGAGCATTGATGTTGGTGGTGTGGTTATGAATTCTCAAGTTGGGTTATTTTTAAGCTTCTAACTTACAATAATTTATTTCCTTCGCATCAATAACAGTTCTATTTAGTTCTATTTAAAGCTCAGTTACTTATTTTTAAGTGTTTAATATGTCGCACGCCACTGCTACTTGTCGTATTTAGTTTTGTCTATAGTACGTGCTCACTTAGTGTCTGTATAAAGATAGTAAGTAAGTAATGGTAAGAAATATCTACAAGACTTGTCTTAAAGGTGAAAAATGTTTGACTTTTAATGTTAGCAGCAAGTAATATTTTTTATGTGTAACACACTGAGTGATTTATTTATTTTACTTTATTATTTGATTTTTGCTTATGCAAAACTTAATTATCTATTGCCACTTCATAAACTTCTAAGTAATAGATATATAAGCACACTGTATTATTGTTTTGTAAATGGGCAAAATAAGTAGCTTACTATTTTTTTATAGTATCTTACTGGACGAGTGGAGAAACGATGATTTCACTCATGCGTTTATCGATTTTATATACGAGGCAAAGCCGAGTGTAGAAAAACAAACAAATGAGTGATTTAGTTTCTCACGAGTGCTGTATTGCACTAAATTTATGAATAAATATTAAAATTTTATAATTTGAGTTATTTAAAACAAATTTTGGTTAAAAATAAAATGTGTTCGTGTTATACATTCGGCAATACTAAAGTGTATTGTTAGTGTATGTCAAATTCGAGGTTCGTAAGTTAGGTTTTGTTTGTTACATGACACAGACTGACGTAAATCTTAACCTGCAAATCTCGAATTTGACATATTTTGAGAGTGGGCAAAATGAGTGGGCAAAAGGTTTTTACCCCACTGCTTTCACCTACGTTGTCATAGCAAACAACGTGAGTGGGCAAAACAAACGCTTTCTCGTTCTGTATCCAAGTAAGAAATAACATGTTTCAACAGTAGGGTTGAACAAAATAAATTATAAAGTATTGTTTGTTCAATCCTGCTACTGAAACTTGTTTCTTACTTGGATACAGAACGAGAAAGCGTTTATTTTGCCCACTCACGTTGTTTGCTATGACAACGTAGGTGAAAGCAGTGAGGTAAAAACCTTTTGCCCACTCCCAAAATATGTCAAATTCGAGATTTGTAGGTTAAGATTTACGTCAGTCTGTGTCAAATAATAAACAAAACCTAACCTACCAACCTCGAATTTGACTGATAATAAATTTCGGTACTGCCAAACGTATAACACGAACAAATTTTATTTCGATCCAAAATGTGTTTTTGTATATAAATTAGACAAATTATAAATTTTAATATTTATTCAAAAATTTAGTGACAGAATTGAACAAAACGCTATACAGCACCCGTGAGAAACTAAATCACTCACTTGTTTGTCTTTGTACACTCGGGTTTGTTTCATGTATAAAATCGGCAAACGCGTGAATGAAAATCTTAGCTTCTGAACTCGTCCAGTAATATATTATTTTTTTGCAATCGTTTTTATAATAAGAAGAAACGTTGTAGAGATAGCTTTGCAATATTATTTTTTATTTTATAGCTTTTAGCTATAGTTACTCCAAATTCCTCGCAATAGAATAGTAACCTAATTGCTGAACCCCTTTTTAGTGGTAGAACGCAATATGAGAAGAACACTACATCATCACTCACCATCTTCATCTTCTCTCTATAGACCTGTTAGCCTGTTTTGTAACCGAATTAATAATAATCATTCTATGAGTTTGACTACCATCTGCCCATCCATCTGTTTGGGGGTCTTCCTGGCCGGCATTTCTATTCTCAATTATTGAAATTTCAGTATCTGTTTGATGTGTTTGTCTTCTATGGTGGATATTTTCACGTTTAGTTGTTGGGGAACTTATGTATTTGTCGTTTTAGATCGTTTTCCAGTTCTGCGAGTATTGTCACATCGTCCGCATAGCATTCCATACTGATTTTCCCTAAAGCCAAATTGTATCTTAGGTAAAGTTGTATTACTTCATTAATAACTTTATACATTATAAAATTAAATAAAAATGTACCTACTTAGACTACCTCCTGTTGGTGTTGATATTTAATTTACCAATTTTTACTCTACTTTTACTTGTGTTGTTGCTGATGTCGTTCATTATTATGATTGTATTGAGTATGTCTTTCTCTTTCAAGTTGTCTACTGTGTCTTGGAGTTCCACCCTGTGCTTTCGTAAGGTCGACAAAGCACACATTATTTTTGCTGGTTTATTCTATTCCAGTGAATTTTCTTTAACCTGTCGCATAATAAATATGGCGTCGATAATGGAGCGGTTCGTACGAAGTACCTATCAACGTGTGTCATATATTTTTCTAATTTCCATTTCATTATAGTTGTAAACAATTTAAGTGTTGAGCATAAAAAAGTAATTCCTTTATAATGGTTTGGATTTGCTTTTCTCTCTTTTTTTAAGTTATAGGTATAATAATCATATGCCACTACTGCAACTGCTAAAATTTAAAGAATTTTCTTGAATAGCTTCGTAAGATATTCGTGGAGGTGCCCCCCCCCCATACTTTAATCATTTATTAGCTATGGTATGTATATACTGCAGGAGCCTGGCTACTTTTGAAACATCTGTGTGGACTATACGTATCTTTCGTTTGATTCCCACCAAAATTAATGGTTTTTTTCATATTGTGCTTTTAAAATATTTTCCCAATCAACATGCGTGGCCGAAAGCCACCTGTGCTGTTACAAAATAACATACGTAAGACTATAACTTCAGATTACGTAACTTCAACAATGTTTTGTACAGAACAGAACGCGAATGCAAGACGAACTCATGTATATTTCTTAGTTGCAAGTTTGGTACACTGTACAATGATGTGTTTATCATTTTAGGTTAGATCAATTTTGAAGATGGGAATTTAATTAAGGTAAGTGGAATTTGTATGGTCTAGTGCTCTTTATGTTAGAGAGAGCACTGTTAAGCTGGTAAAACCTTTCCATAGTAGTATTCACTTTGTCGAATGAATATGAAATGGACACTTTTGTCACTACAGTGCATTTGGGCATGTTGGAAATTAATGTCAGCGACATATTTAAATAATAAATAAGTTAAAGTTTTGCAATAATGCATAAAATACATTGTCAACATACACACACGTGTATTAATTAAATATTCATGAATGACAATGCGCAGTGGATAATAAATTTTGCAGGTTAAACTAACTTTGTGCATAGCTTAGTTCTTGTAAATAATTCTATTGTACATTCATGATTACAATAAACTAGTTTGGACAGTTTTATGGCAGTAAGATCGAAACCTCAATTTTGTACGTTTTAAATATACTGTAAACATTTTGATAGCTACTATGCATTTAAATATTGTAGACGTACAAAATCGCTAAATCCAGTAATAAAGGAATTGGAAACTTTAGAAAGCGGAAAGCTTACAGAAAATTAATTAAAAGTCCAATCAAGAATTATTAACTGGTAAAACATAGGTATGCGGAGTAGCAAGTATCTTAAATGCAGTTTTAAATATTTTTATCTACTTTAGTGTTTTAATGCGGTTATCAAAGCACCGAAAAAAGTGTTTTTGTAAAATCGTACTAAAATATGGTCATTTATGCATTAATTTGCGGGCGTAAATAGTGCCGTTTGCGCCCTAAGGCCTAAAAATAATTTGCGGGCGTAAATAATGCCTTTTGCGCCCTAAGGCCTAAAAAACCCGCATCACATTGGCAACCAACAACAATTTGATTTTTGAGAACGAATCGTGCCATTTATTTTTCAAAGCTTTATGGTGGATTTTACAAAAAATCTTGTTTGCATTTCGGGCGTGAACGGCGATTTTGGCCCTTTGGCGTTTTATAATCCTTCGGCCCTTCGGGCCTCTGGCTTATAATTCCGCCGCGGGCCAAAATCGCCTCCTTCACGCCCTTAATACAAAAATAGCTATTTTGTATTGTTCTGTTCATATGAAAAACGTCGAAACAGACTCCTTGACGGATTGTCACATTTATGAAAGGTCAAAATTCAAAGTTTCTGATTATGTTTATGCAAGTTAGATCAAATATTGCATGATACGCGTTGCAAAGAAGTTTTCAGGCACTTGACCCGATGTCAAACACGACCTTCGGTCTCGTCTTGCAAACCACGTCTCGTGCCTAAAACACTTCAATAGCAATACCAATAGCTATTATTGAGTTATTTTTTATTAAACAACAATAATCCATATTTACACTTGCGAATGCCACTTGCTTCAAAATTAATTATAATCTATTATATTGTTTTGCATCAAAAGGATTAAATAAATAATGTGTGCCGCCTTACCATATTGTAAACGTATTTAAATATTTCCATTAAAAAAAATCTGATTTTTCTGGAACTACAACAACAGTCTTAATAAATATAAGCATTTAAAGATAATTTATTGTCAAAGTACGGTGTGATATTTAAAATGTTCATGGGGTCACTCAACAAATATTATTTGGTTAAACATGTAACATTTGCTGAAATATAGAGATGCAATTTTAAAACCGAAATAATATATACTATAATTCAAGCAAAAAGTGAGTATCAAATTATTATGATTAAATATGAAACCATTCATAAAGAGCCTTGCTGTGGCGATCTTATGAAAATATTAACTCAATGCGATTAACATTTGCTGAAACATGGAAATCGTTAATTTTTTCCTCTAAACAGAGTCTCATTCATTACTCTTTGGATATATGTATATTTCTTGATATGAGAATTAAGTGTCTCTTGTTGGTTTATTAAAACAATGTACTTGAACGTGTGAGTAGATCAGTAATTGATTTCTGTACATTTTCTGCGTTGTTTGACAATTAAAGTAGTTTTTATTTAAAATCGATATTGTGATCGTTATATTGAAATATAATGTTTTTATTTAACTAAAATTTAAAGTGTAATAGTAGCAGAGCTGGGCAAAATACTTTTAAAAAGTATTTAACTACTAAATACTAAATACTTTATAAAAATCGAATATATTTAAATACTAAATACTTTTTATGACCAAAAGTAGTTAAATAATAAATACTTATAATATTTAATAGTTAAATACCTTTATAAAGTAATTAAATACTCTAAAAGTATTTAAATATTTTAAAAGTATTTAAATATTTTAAAATTATTATAATTTTATTTATATTATTATAATTTAAATTACTTTTAGTTTTTAGATATCACTAAAATTTAAAAAGACTTGTGAAGCATTTAAATAGTAATGCAGCATTTATAATCTTGTTAGCAGGTTAACAATTTTTCAAAACTAAATTTAAAGTTCCTAGTTTCCTTTCATTCGAATACTTGTAATAATTGTAGCAAGCCATGTAGTACAGATGGTATAACTTAATCTATTTTACATGAATTATAAAAACCCCAAAAATAGATATATATTGGTTTGTGGCGAATGCAAAGTTTAGATGTTATTTTATAAATATTTGGCAAAAAAAATCTTAAATCCAGAAAGTACTTTTTTGATAAAATTGCTTATATTGAATATTAAGTAAAACAAAGTTAGTTAAACAAATATACATTTAAAACAATATAAACGTTTTTTTTTAATTTTTCGTTTTCATCTACCGGGTGTCCGTTCTCAAAGTCGAACATAGGCGATTAACATTGTATTGAACGTTTTGCCGATTCCAGCTGGCCAATTCAACTTAAGGGAAGGTAATGGTATCAATGGAAAGATAAAATTATTACGCATTAAATGATACCAATAATAGTATTCAAGCTGCGATTTTTTATTTTAAAATACTAATTTAAAACTTCGGAATTTTTAAATATGCCATGCTTTGCTTTTCAAGTTCGGTAGCATTTGTCAAAACAATTGGTAGTTAACTGGCGTAAATCAGATATTTTCTGTCAATATCTGTTAAAATTATCTACCGAAAAATGAATTATTTCAATGAAGAACGAGTGAATGCACTAATGTTAGTTGCCTATGTTCGACTTTGAGAATGGACACCCGGTACATAACAGTTCCTTTACATATTTGTCATAAGTTGTAGGCCTTCAGCTAATAAAAAATTTTAAGATCAATTTAAATTTTTCAGTTGAAATACAAGGTTGTCCTTCAAATTTTGCATCTGAGGTTACATTTTTTATATTTGAGGAAGAAAAATACTTGAGATTTGCTGTTTTTAGTTTTTCCAGATTAATGTTCATACGGGCGATTGTTGGTATCACGAATCCATAATATATATTAGCTTCCCCTTGCAGAATATTTAATGCTAAAACCAGTGACTTAGAAACGTATTCTGTCAAACACTCCACTTCATTTTTATTCAAACAATATTGTTTAATTGAAAGCTTTTCATATAAAATAGGTATTTTTATTTGCTAAAATTAATAAGTATTTTTTTGCTAAAATTTGGATTACGGACTCAGTCTGAATTACAACGTGTAATGCCTAATAATGCCAGAATAGCTCAAATGATGACCTAAAGGACGTTTAAAATTATGCAAAAGGTGTTTACTAGTTAGAAATATATTTTTTTAAGTAGTTAAATTCTCTCAAAGTATTTAACTACCTTTATTTCTTCAAAAAATATATTTCCAACTAGTAAATACTTTTTGAGTAATTTTAAACGTCCAATACGTCATCATCTGAGAATATTTAAATACTTTGAGAATATTTAAATACTCTTAAAGTATTTAAATACTCTAAAAATATTTAAATAGCCTAAAAGTATTTAAATACTTCCAAAATTGTATTTAAATACTAAATACTTTGCAAAGTATTTGCAGCTAAAAATACAGCCCATTAAAAGGTATTTAAATACCTAGTAATTAAATACTACAAAGTATTTAAGTAAAAAAAACTATTTACAAATACAAATACTGCCCAACTCTGAATAGTAGATTCTATAACAAGTTATAAATGTCACTTTAGTCATGAGTATTTTTAGGCAGGAGCGGAAAGTGACGCAACGACTGTTTCATAAACGAGTGTCTAGACGAGTTTATATAATGTGTTACATACTATACTTTTTCTAGACAATATAACAACACAATTTCATTAAGATTTTGAATATTATGTTAGGTTAAATTATGCTTGATAAATGTCAAAGTTAACTGTTGAAAACTAACTTGTTTTTAGTTTTGGCTGTAGCTAGCAAAGCAAGTACTATCTGAACCTAACTTCACCCCGTGGCTAAAATGTCGTTGCCAACTTCAGCCAGTGACTAAGAGGTTCTTTAGTAACAGATTATGAAAGCATGATTAAAATGTTACTTAGCAACGCCTATGTTAGTATGTATGTTATATGCTATTTTAGTTACAGGAGAAGACAAAATATGTTTTGTAACACCTCATTGATAAGTAGGTAATTGTTATTTGACACTTTTTATGTCTAAAATATGTCATTATTGAAATGCATTTGTAGTGAATTTTATTAATTAGCAAAGAAATGTTGCAAAATATTATGTATAAAACTCGTTTATAAGGTGTTTTCTTTTACTTGTGGGTTCACAGCACTCGCTTTGCTCGTGTTTGTAAATTTCTCACTTGTAAAAAAGAATGCTTAAAATTTTAGTATCGTTAAGAGCTTTATTACCGCACTGAGTGCGTGAGTAATTAAGCTTACTTTAACCAAAACTTGTTAATAATGATTAACTTACCATTCAGGCTGCAAAACGAATATTATAGGTAATTATATGAATTTTACCTAATTAAATTTTGCCAACCACCAAGAAACGTAATTTCAAATATCAATAATAACCATCTCATTTTAAAAATTGCAATATCTACAGTGATAACCAAAAAATTGGCATGATATGGGATTTTTTTTATTAGTTTTTTTTTTGGAAAATCAAACCCAGCGATCAGAGGTGGTTGAAAAATTTTTACAAATAGGCCAAACTGAAGTTGTCACGTGACTGTCATTGTCAAATTTTACATTTTAAAAATATTTGCAAAAATGTGATTTGTTATGTAAATACAAAAGTTTGGACCAAAATTTTGCAAAAAAGAGGTATGACGTCATCGATTTTTTTTAAATAGCAGTCCGCTTTTTTAATTACGCAATTTGAAAGAAAGCATCTTTTTACTTACGTTAAGCTGACTTTTAAGTATAAGTCAGATGATCAAAAATGAAGAAAAAAAAATAAAGATTGCAAAATACTAAATTTAATTGCAATGATAATTTGAAAAACAACTAAAGTAAATGTACAAATTGTGCACCGTTGTCTGCTGACAGTAACCAAGACGACCGACATGTTTTTTATTGATTGCTGTCATTGATAAAGCGTAAAGTTTTACTTTCTAAAATAAAATTAAGTATTTTACAAATTTTACTTTTTTTTTCTTAATTTTTGGTCATGTGACCTATACACAAAATTACCTTAGCCTAAGTAAAAAATGTGTTCTTTCCAATTCCGTAATAAAAAAAGGAGATTGCCATTAAATAAAAACATCGATGGCGTCATACCTCCTACGCGGGTCACCCTGCATGTATAGATTTTATTTGAAAAAAAATGAGCAAATAAAAATAAAAATCGACGGATCCCAGCGTTTATTCTAAAAGTTAATCCTTGAATGTTTTAACGAATGTATTCATTACTTTACGAAAGCACTGTACACTAAGAAATGCAGTGCCAAAGCTAAAATTTCTGTCAATGTTATGCTATCTGAAAAACTTACACAGCTAAATTGTGGATCTGCAACTTAATATCTGAAACGCTTTTGTTGCTTAATATAATTCATGCTATTTATTATTAAAAAACGTGTTTTTACTGGAATTTGGTCAGGTTTCAGTTCCAGTAAAGCTAAGGTTTCCTTGTTCATTTTTAGTTTTAATTGTTAATTCGTTGATAACCAGGACAGACTATTCCTTGAAACGTTCGATTCTTAATAATTTAAATTTTGTAGGGTGGCGAACTAATCAGCATTAATTTGTAATTTGATTCGAAATTACAAATTGTAAGAATTGTGATTTTTAAATGAAAGAATGTTTCACTTATTTTAATCTGAATTTCCATTTTCTCTTATAGTAGGCTAATTCAGTTTTGCTTCTTAAGCTGTAATCATTGATAATAACTTAAATCCTTTTATCTTCATTGATGTTGTTATAGCTACTTAACAAATCAATTTGAGTATCGTTAAGAGCTTTATTACCGCACTTAGTGCGGTAATAACATTATTTTACAAAGCAAAGAATATTTTGAACCATAATTTATTAATGAAGATAAAATATTGAACAATACGCGTTTGTTACGATGCTCATAATCAAACTTATCGTTAATATCTATAATGGAATCGAGGATATGTACATTTATAAGCTAATCACGGTTATTTGAATAGGGCTTTGCCATGGAAGTCTGACTATTCTATATACAATGCACATTTTCATTTTGCGGTTATCAATCTGAGCTACGCTCATGCTTCCAGTCTTAAAACACATTTATTTGTGTTTATACAGTATTCTTGCAAATATTATTTTGCTTCAGTTATCAATAGTTATTATATTTCCAAACTACACATTTGTTATTCAGAAAGTGTATGTTGTAGTTCAAAAAGTGTTACTTGTAATTCAAATTAATAAATTGTAATTCAGAAAGCGTCAAATGTAATTCAGATTAGTAAACTCGACTTCAGAAAGTGTAACTTGTAAGTAATAATTAATAAATTGACAGAAAGCAACAATTGTAATTAAGAAACAAAGCGGCGACTTTTATGTAGAATTGCTATGTAAATATAAATACATAGAGGATATGTGTAGGGTTTGCAATAAATTTTATGTTTATTGCTATGTTTATTTGTAAAAAAAAATAGTTGGCAATGTGATTCACGCAAAAGGTTCTTAGTAAGAGCATATAACAATGACTCGAATTATACGATGAAAAATTTTAAAGTTAATTTATTCTCAACCGAAAGATGCCAAACACAATTAAAAATCGATCTGTGCGACCATTTTTTAACAATAATCATTAATTAATTGCAAATTTTACTCATTTTCTGTATATATTTTTATCCATATAGTAATCTTCGTAAAGCCCGTTCCGTAGTTTCTGAATTACCATTGATGCTGTCTGGATATCAATTAACGCTTTCTGAATTATAATTTACTAATCTGAATTACAAGTTACACTTTCTGAAGTACAATTGAAAACGATGTAATGGTTGCAAAAGTTTCCTAAAGTATAATCCAAAAATGTTGTTTTATCTATGTTTGCCACAAGAAAAGTTTTTTAAATGTCAAATTCTCTTATTGTTTTTTAATATGGTTAGTAAATTATTTCCCTGCCTAGAAATAGATTCAATTATATCTTACACACTGATTATAATTTATTCTGTGGTTAGCTTTTTTTATAAGGAAAGGGACATTTTTGAATTTGCACTTTAAATTTGTCTGATTTACCTGACACCAAAGGGCTAATTATATTAAAACCTTAACAATACTCTGCAACTGATAATTAAGCAAAAAAGTCTCATTGACTTAATGTGACATTGATAAATGAATTATAGCCTGTACATTATAGAAATTATTAATAATTGAATTTAAAATTAAAATATTACAATAAACTAAAAGAATCTTTGGAAAAATGCGTATTAACTAATTACTGCTTGTGAATTACATATAGATTTTCACATCAAACGGTAATAAAAAATAACATATATTTTTAAAAGAAAAGCCTGTATACGAAACCGAAGCTGTTTTAAAAGGCTACCCAATTAGAAAATTAAATACAGAACTGAGGATCGGCCCTCGGCATCAAAGCCCATTTTAAAGTTTTTAAACGAACCTCTTTGCCTGTTCTTCGCAAATCCTTATATAAGATTTTCGCTGCTCGTTATCCGCGGCTTAGAGCCAATCTGGCCGAGAAATCTTTATCCTTATTCATATCCGACATCAAAGGAAATTTGGCATGTCGCTCGAAACTCAGTAATTTAAACCTGACCGAATTGGTTACCTTTCCGAAATAGTCGTATTTTTCCAGGTCCTCTTGATGGACGGACGATTTCCTCCTCACGTATGCGTAGGAGCTATCACTTTCGGTTTCGCACTTCACCAGCTTGGCCCTTTGGTTGTTAGAAAAATTTTGGGAATTTTGGCGCTCGGATTCGGGTTCGCCCCCTTTCGTCCATTGGGGCTTCACACGCACCACTCTCCGGTAGTTAGTTTCCTCGTTTAGCATTTTCAATTCCGGGGACGAGAAAAGCTCTCCGAAAAGCAGCCGGACGATTTTTCAAACAGCATTTCACCTTGCCGGATATAAATAGGCGTTTGAAGACCTCGGGTTGAGTGACAAGTCGGAGGTGCCAACTGGGGTATGAAGTGCAATTCGGGTCGGCAGAAACTGATCGGGTCGCACTCCACCGGCTTAATTAAAATTTGGTCTCCACACTGCAGCAATAAACTGATAACGTGATTACAAAGCACATATGCCGGCCACACGACTAGGAGGAATTAATTGGTCGCCCGCAAGTTGCTGTGGGAAGCCCCGCGGACGCGAATTTTGCAAAGTCGAACTTGTTAGTCATTAGGGTCGAAGTGAACTGTGTTTCTCGGCCCTTTTGATTTCGCGCTCCAAGAGAGGTATTGCACAGCATCCCCCTGTTTCTATGGATACAGGTTACCTGTACCTCAGTGGCGTGCATCGCTTTAATTAGAACAATTTGACCGAACTGCAGGTGACCTGAGCCGCTGCTTTCACGGCCGGAACTTCCACCTGAACATGCTAATTATTTCAAGTTCTCTAACTAAACAGCCGGCAGGAATGAGCACATCGTCTTATTATGTTCCAGTTCGCGAGGTTTGAATCAACAGACGAAGTTCGGGGACAAGTGAAACTTGTTGAAGCAGCGATGGTAATTTACATCTGAAGGTCCGAAAGAGTAATTGTTCTATCAAGCAGTGATTAATTATCAAGAAGATAGTAATCTTGTTATGATTTTAATTAAAAAATAAAAGTTTATTTTTTAAAGTAGGCACCATTTAATATAACATTTGTAGTTTGTACACGAGAAAAACGATTTACTAATTTGTATGTTGAAACTGATTTTGGGTGTTTGGAGGGTTGTGATTTGTTGCCCAGGTCTGTCGATAACAACAGAAGATTATAATGGCCGTATTCTTCTCATCAAAAAAAGCTCCGCTAAAGTATGGTCCTAAAACTCC